>CAWUFW010003182.1:0-1200000 GCA_963921515.1 Calotriton arnoldi | reverse complement strand
CAAAATTCGTTTTATTTATTTTAATGTTTACTTACCTGTATTCGGCCGTAATCCGTGGTTTACTACCCCCCACCCTGCCCCTCCCCCGCCCCATGTCACCGCCCGGCCGGCACTCCTACCACGGACCGCTACTGACTTTAGCGCAGTAAAAGTGGCGAAAGAATTATCGCCCCATTCACAAGCTGGTGCAAACTCCCCCCATCGCCAGTATACCAGCGATAGCTGCCGCAAAAAACATCGCCACGGATGAGAGAAACAACTAACGCTAATGATATGCAGAGTAGGCGTTCCCGTGCAAAAACTCACGAAAACTCCACTTCGCGATATTCACAACGACCAGCCAGGTCTGCGATGCGATCCAAAAACAGGCGATAAGGCGCGTTAGCAGCAGGCATTTAACACCTGCCTTCTACTGGTGTTAAGCAGGACGACAAACTGCAGTATAAAGGGAGCCCAGCCCAGAGCCACATCGGCAGACCAACACATGTCATGGAGCTACTGATCATGCAGCTCGGAGCCCCAAGAGGCCCACAACACCCACCGCAACCCCCCCACCCCCCCCAGGAACACCCCCCCCCGGACCACCCCCCCCAGACTACCACCGAGGCAGCGCAAAATGAGACAGCGGTCCTTCCGAAAATGCACCAGCCTCGGAGACTTAGCGCCAGAGGAAGTCATTGCCCACTACAGGCTCAAAGGACGACCATCCTCCGCATCCTGACCCACATTGCCCACAGGCTGACGGTACCAACACAGCGGAGAACAAACATCCCTCCGCAGACAAAGCTGCTGGCTGTGCTGCACCTGTTGGCCTCTGGTACCTTCCAACCAACAACTGCCAGAGTCGGAGGAGTCTCACAGCCAGCCCTATCAAAGTTCCTCACACCTGTCTTGGATGCCATCATCAGCTTGGTACCCCAGTACCTTCACTTCCCCCACACTGCGCAGGAACAGCTGGAGACCAAGCAAGTCTTCTACGCCATAGCTGGCTTCCCGCACGTGTTGGGGGCAATTGACTGCACACATGTCCTACTTGTGCCCCCTGCCGACACTGCCCACAATTACCTCAACAGGAAGCACACGCATTCCATCAATGTGCAGGCAATAGTGGACCACCGGGGACTCTTCACCAACGTCGTCGCCAACTACCCAGGCAGTGTGCATGATTCCTACATCTTCCGACAGTCCATCATCAACCAGCGCTTCGAGGATGGCACCTACGGAAATGCACTGCTCGTTAGTAAGTACCAACGGAACACACCACACACCTCAACTCCACAATCATGCAACTCGCAACTGTGGGAATGCACACGTTACAACATCACATACGACATGCCAAACAACATGCCCACCTACCAGACACGACAACACATGGAACTGGGGTAACAGGGGCCAGACATGTAGACAAGCCATCCACGTCATGGCACCTCTGCCACACAATAGCAGGATGTGGTGAGAGGCGGGAACCAAGTATGTGCGAGGGAGGCAAGTGACCCATGAATCAGAATGTACACAATGCCAAGTGTGGCGGGGATGTGCTGGACAGACTCAAGTATGCAGAGCACAGACATGTCCATGTGGACATATACTGCTGGTGTTTGTAGTGTCGTAGACCGTGGGCGCAACCATGTTACCTCAGGCAGTGGGGTAGAACATGGACATGTAGCTATGTCGTCCCCCCTGTAAGCATAAGCGGAGTGGGCTGGGCCAGCGTAGGAGTGGGAATCAATAGCCCGGGGCTCAGGGCGTGGTTCACTTCCGGGATGGCCACCAAGGCAACTACTGCGTGTGTCTCTGTTCCCGCCATATCCTGACCATAGGCCTACACACACGTGGCCGACCACCTTCAACGGCCAATATCACAGTGTCGTTGTCAGGCTTGTAGACATGCGCAGACAGTCATGACAATGGTGTGTCCTAGGAGTGCAAGTGATGCAACCGCGCAGCGCACACAAGTAAATAGGCTCGGGGGAGTGAGGAGCAGCTGTGAGGCAACGTACTACACATGGATGCCGCTCATTTGCCACATGCAAGACATGTCAGACATGTATCCCAAAGTCCCACACATCACACACCAATATACTAATAAGCCTGCCAACACAGAATGCCGAACCACCGATTGACACATCTCTCTCCCCTGTCACAGGTGATCAAGGATATGCACTCTGCCCGTGGATGATGACACCCCTCCAAGCCCCGAACACCCAGGCCCGGAGGCAGTACAATGCGGCCCACATGCGCACCAGGGGCATTGTGGAGCGCTCATTTGGCGTGTTGAAGTCACGTTTCAGGTGCCTGGACATCACAGGTGGAAGACTCCTGTACAGCCCGCAAATAGTGTGCAAGATGATCATTGCATGTTGTGTGTTGCACAACATATGTGTACGCACCAATGCCCCATGGATCCAAGTGCCAGATGCACCGGACGATGATGATGAAGATGAGGCAGGTGGACCACACCCCAGTGCAGCAGCAGCTGGAATAGCCCGAAGGGACACTATCATTCACAATTTCTTCACATAAGCACGTCACATGGGGACTGTCCTTAGCAATCATGGGACAGGTCAAAATGACCACAGGCACAGCATGTGCAAATAAATTCATTCCTAGACACATTCCCTGTGTGCATGTCACTCCTCTGCATTGGCACATCGCTCTGACAAGTGTATGTGCAACATTTAGTGCTGTCAATTTCACCAATGGCAATTGGATGGTGGGAGTGTCACCTCCGTTATCCGGATCCTGTTTTCCTGCGGACTGAACCGCGTCTTCCTTTTCTTCTTCTCCTTGCCCTTCCCTGGCCCGAGGTCCCAGGCTGGTCCTCCGTGGGGCTTGTGGGGTTCGGGTTGTCCTCTGTACTTGCTCCAGCTCCCTCCATTGTGCTTCGCAGTTGTTATGTCTTTTTTATTTATTTCTGGGTTTTTTGCTGCTTTTATGGTGATTTTTCCCGCCTGACGTGGGAATTGCAAGCCTGCCGCTGCTTGTCGCTGATTTTTCTATCGCGGTTGGGCCCATCGCAACTTTTTTCACGTTCGGGTTTCCTTTTTTATCGCCGTCGCGGTAGTTGTATCGCGGACATTTGACGCGTTATCGGGAAACTATCGCATGTTACCGCCGTGTTGAGAATACGACGTTAACACAGAGTTATTTTCCCGCGATAGACGGCGATATGGAAACGTGCGTTAGCCTTTTTTGGCGATGATTATCGCACGTTCTTGGGAATATCCCCCTATATGTTAACTCACTAACCAGTATACAGCCACACAACCTACACGATATAACAACTAATGTACCATGATACTACGACACACCCACTGTCAAACGCCCACAAACCCTTTGTCATAGGGCAATACACATACGCCAACACACCCATCATCATTCTTCCACACAACCAACATCATACATCCATTCAACCACCTCATATAAACATACTATCAGGAAGTGGATTATTCATTTGCTAAGGTGGGACCTATATCAACTTAATAATCACACCCTGGTTAGATCTATCTCAACAAAAGTCTCAATGGAACTCTGCTTAACCCTAAAAACAATAACAAAAGTAGCTGGCAATTCTCCAGAGAAATGGGAGTTAAATTCAATCAGTACCAGCAATGTTAAAGTCAAAACAACACAATAAACTGTGCAAACCAAATTAGAAAAGGAATAAAAATGTAGTAAGAAAAAAGACATCAAAATAATTTAAATCAGATAAGGGTACTTTAGATATGAATTTTTAAAGTTTTAATGCAAAAAGTACTAATTTAAAGTCATAGTTTGGCGTTGACCAGATCTGAGCGTTATTTGAGGATCAAAGCATTTACCCTGAGATTTAGTCTACTTTATGGAGGTCAAAATCTTCCAGCGGGGTAGGTCCAAGGCTGAAGCTGGCAAGGGTCCCTTGAAGTGAGCCATACATCATAGTTGATCTCCTGATGAAAGCATTGGTTTTGGCACCAAATGCTCAGCAAGGGAAAAGGTTTAATTTCTTAGCCCCTGAAGTCTCTTCATTCCTGGGATAGATTTTCTATCTCACCGCACTGCAAGCTTTTACCTTTATATTTAGTCACTTTTTTGGTTCTCAAAATTCACCTGCAAGGATAGGCTGGCAGCTGGAGCCAGACAGGGCCCCATGAGGCAGGATACTTTTACCGCAAGCTCCTGCTAAACTATTTTTCAGTTCAGCAAAAATCTCTGAGTGGGACAGGTTTTTCTACCTGTCTAGGGTGCGCCCTTGTTGGGCAGTCGTAAAAATGTCTAAGCTCCATTTTTCTCCCGCTTCTGGTATCATTCTTGCTGGTCATTCATGCAGCAAGGTAAGGTCCTCACAGCAGGTTTCTAGGCATCACTTCTCTCTCCAGCCCGTGCTCCTTACTAGGGTGACCAACTGGCATGGGTGCAAATTCAGGATGTTCAGTGTGAATTCACAGGACAAAGGGTCAAAATTCAGGACAAAAATTCAGGACAGAAGGTCAAAATTCAGGACAAAAATTCGGGACAAAAGGTACATTTTACAGACACATCAAAAGGAGGTCGCGCAATAGTATATACGTAAGTAAATAGACAACCAAAATAAGTTTATTATGTCCCACCTTAAGCAATCCACTATGTATTGCAGTACCCAGATCATATTTTATTCTTGTCATGCCAGCCAGAGTCTACGTATCCTCTAAACTGTTAATTCGCATGCTCCTTCATGAGACTCTCCCAAACACTGATGTGCTTAAAGACCTCCCTTCAGTATCTATTTTTTGCATTAAAAACAGAGGGCCTGATTCACAGAACTAACTTACGTCAAAACGTGAACGTAAACGTAAACGTAAAGTTAGTACTTTTTAGGTATTCACAGAATACACTTACTCATTTTGGTATTCACAGAAGTTAGTAGTCCTAAAGTTAGGACTACTAGCTTCTGTGAATACTGAAATGAGTAAGTTCATTCTGTGAATACCAAAATGAGTAAGTGTATTCTGTGAATACCTAAAAAGTACTAACTTTACGTTTACGTTTACGTTTTGACGTAAGTTAGTTCTGTGAATCAGGCCCCTATTGTATTTGATTTAATAGACTTGAATGTGACTTATTAAAGTCAATGCTTCAAATACACTTCTCTTGAATTATATCATATTTTAGATGATGTTTGTTATATAATTTGCATAGCAAACATATCAGGCTTGGCTCCTGCACAGGCTCTAACATCTGAGCCAGACCCTTGGCTAGCTCTCCTTGTTAATTTATTGGCTCGCCCACCTGGAAGCTATTCAATGCAGTGGTTGAAGTGCATTAAAAAGCATGGATACCGCCTTGGGGATGGTGTTAGTCAGCGCAGAGGCGTAATCAAATGCGTTGCTTAAAAGAGCAAAATATACTGTAACTATTTTGCTGATCTCTCACCGTCAGATGACTACATATAACATAACGCACTGAAAAATAAATAAAAGATAAACCAATCAGTGGGAAATGCACTATTTTATGTTTTGAAACCTGTACTGGTTACTGTGATCACTACAGATGTATATATGTGCAACCAGAGGCCCACAGAATTTAATCCTGTTTGATGCAGCACGGAAAAGCGACTTGTGTATTTTTAGTGCAAGGAGGTCCCTGAAAGCCTGTGAATGTTTGTCATTATTTTAAACGTGTATTATACATAGTATTATAATACATTTAGGTTAAAGATAAGAAGTGCTTCTAAAGTATAGATTTCATTGATATGCAGACTATACCTATTGCAAATATTTTATATAACTGTCCTTTAAAAGCATGCACGCCATAGCTCAGCTTGGAACACTCTTACAGTAATTGTAATTAGATTTATTTAGCACTTACTACCCCTGACGAGGCATCAAAGTGCTTAACGGCGGGTAGCACGCTACTCCAGAACCCTAGGTTAGTGGTTTGTCCAGTGGTTATTGTTGGTTACTGTGATTAGTAATGTCCTATAACAAAACAATAGGAGAGCAAGGGAAATATGGGGTGCGTCCGTATCCCCGGTATAATGATATGTTAAACAAAGAAGGACGAACCCTCTGTGTGGATGTGGTACAATCACTAGTCTGGTTGGTACATGAACCCACTAGGTTAGTTTAAAGACCCCTCACACACCAACCTAGTTGGTGTCATGCTTCATCATTGGGGTCCCAACCGGGTGGCGAATGCCGCCCGGTTGTGCTACGACGCCTGGTTACAGCGGAGCTGGTTTGGTGTAAGTATGTGTTGTGATGTGAATTAAAAATATCTCTGAAAATCCTTGCCTGTAAACTTTATTAGTGGCGGCTCAGGATATGGTTAAAAATGAGTGTAGTGCAACTAGAATCGGAGGTTATTATCCCTAGTTGACTATGTGAATGGTCGACATGTTTCAGCCCGCAATAGGGATTATGAGGGCTTTCTTCAGGACCGGGTGGTGAAAAAGTGAGTGGCAAAGTGGGTAGTGCCACGTGAGAAGAATAAAAAGTACCTACACACGCGCTAAGGTGTGTGGACTGCGTGTCTACGTACTTACGGACACTTGAAAAAAACACTATGTGTGAAATTGGCCAGCCGATCGAGACTCGGGAGGGGTCACATCCGATGACCGAATTTGGTATCGGGGTGGAACCTGTCTGAGAACCTAGTGTGGTATCCTGTCGTCCCGGCTGGACGATGGGATACCACACTAGGTCGGCTGCCCAATTTCACACATAGTGTTTTTTTCAAGTGTCAACTAGGGATAATAACCTCCGATTCTAGTTGCACTACACTCATTTTTAACCATATCCTGAGCCGCCACTAATAAAGTTTACAGGCAAGGATTTTCAGAGATATTTTTAATTCACATCACATCACATACTTACACCAAACCAGCTCCGCTGTAACCAGGCTGCCGTAGCACAACCGGGCGGCATTCGGCCACCCGGTTGGGACCCCAATGATGAAGCATGACACCATCTAGGTTGGTGTGTGAGGGGTCTTTTAAACTAACCTAGTGGGTTCATGTACCAACCAGACTAGTGATTGTACCACATCCACACAGAGGGTTCGTCCTTCTTTGTTTAACATATTAGTAATGTCCTCTCAAGAAAACTTGTCTCCATTTACTCCAGTAACTTTGTTATATATTAATTGTAATACCAGTTAGGTGTGATCATTAGTCCAAAATATACACACTGATATCATGTGCATCAATACGATTGATAGATACTGATGCCAGACTGTATCATTTCGTGTTTTGCGTTATAAATAGCCTTAGAGCAATAAGAATGTAAAACAAACCACTATTAATATGTTTGTCTAATTTCATAGATTTCCTTTTCTTTTGAAATGCAAAATTGCTCTCAGGTTGCATCTGTCTTCCTGCTCTCTTAAGTACATTCTAATGGTATCTCGTGCTTTAGTTACAGTATCCAGGGTCCCCCTGCTGTGCACTGGTCTGCCACCCTTGATATTGTCCCTTGTGTATGCTTGCTGTGCAAGGGGACTGATTTGGAGGGAAGAGTGGCCATCAGAGGAACAGAAAGCAATGACAAAATAAACTGAGCCTCCTCAAGAAGTAAATGGCCTTAGTAGGGACAAGCAAATAATTCAGATGAGGCTGAACTCCAGAATGGCATCACCAGCCCATGGATTCTGACAGAGGGAGGAGAGAGGGAATTAAAGTCTTTGTAGCCCAATAGTTGTTTTGCCCGACACAGGGCGCGCTCTGGTGTGCTTGCCCAGGCCAACCTATCGTCATTCTGGGCATGAGAAAGGTCCACAGGGGCTGTAGGAAACACACACACATATTTCTAAGGCTGCAGCAGCCTTAGACATCTTTTTCAATGTGAGTATTTGGCTGAAAGAGCAGGGTAGCAAATCTGTGCGAACTACTGTGAACTTCTGTCCGGACAAGCACTGACTATGCCAGGGGAGGGATGCAAAAGTGGGCATATGAGGGAAAAGTCCAGTGAGTGATCCGAGACCACAGCAGCCTCTCAGGATGAGTGCCAGCCTAGGGCAGGGGCAATGCACTGCAGGGGCTGGTATTTGTGTGCCACTTATGACCCTTCAACCAAAAGGACATATCGCCCCTCACCACAGAGGGCATGCCACCCCTCATGACAGTGGGCATATCATTGCATATGATGCTGTATGTCATTGTATGGAATATATATGAACTCTCTTTAAAGTATAAGTCAGGCTGTCAATGATTATATAACATTAGAGACTGAAACCTATGGGGGTCGAGTGTTGGCCCTGTGATGATTCTGCCTCCAGCAGACCCACATTAACCAAATGTCATTACCCACACGATCTGGCAAGCAGCCATTTTCAAATTATAGCAACATGCATCCAACAATGAATGCTACTGGGCAACAATCTCGCTTTTGAGTTGTCATTTCATTTTATATGCTAATCCAAAGTTATTTAATTGGGATCACCTTCTGGGTCAGGGGTTCCATATAAATCTGGCAACTCATTGTACCTTCTGGTCAAAAGTACCTCGACAAGACGTGAGCACATTCCTCTGATACATGGCTTAAGGTCTGACACCAAACAAAATTAAATGGACACAAAAGTCGAAATGGGTTGGGGAATCTTTGCTGGCTTCGATAATCATGCCCACGTATTCCGCTTTTTGGTGACTTACATTCTAAGCATTTTTGCAACTACTTCAAGAAAGACCCACTAGTCTACGTTTTAAGTACTAGAATCTTATTACAGGAGGCCAGGCAAGATGCAGATAGAATACTCTTTTTGAAACCAAGCACCTTATGTCCCATATATGCAAATGCCATGAGGTTGTTTCCGGTCTTCTTTTCTTGGGTTGAAAGAGGCTTTAGCATCAAACATGGGTTTCTCAATCAAAGGGGTGTGTATAAAGACAGAGGGACAGATAACAAGAATAACTTCCTATTTACAGGGTTTCTTTTGTGCCCAACTGAGTTATAAACAGTTTATCAGACTTGGAAGGATGAATAGCTGAGCGAGCCCTGACAGGATTCAGACCTGTGTGCTGTAGGACATACGGAAGTTAACAACGAGAATTTGACTCACTGAGTCATCTTACAGTTTACGTTGCTACTGCACACTTTTGCATACTTTTCATAAAGTAGAAAATATACACTTAGGGGGGCATATGTTCTTTGCCAAACTTCTAGGTGTCTATCCCACAGCTTGCCATACAGCAGTTGAAAATATATTACATATCTTCTGGTATTTAGCAGTTTGATCTCTGTACCCTTTTCTTTCTTAGGTTTGCTGTATGCTTCTCTGTGTTGCGTGAACTCCTCTTCCAGGGCTTGCTCTGCCCTAGTCTCTTGGGGGCATATTATCAAGAACGGCGTTAAAATTATCGCCGCTTTAGCGGCAGAAAACTGCAGCTAAAGCGGCGATAATGGGCTTGATAATATGCCCTTGAGAATTCCAATAGAAGCCCATGTTTACACCAGAACATGGGCTTCTATTGGAATTCTCAAGGGCATATTATCAAGCCCATTATCGCCGCTTTAGCGGCAGTTTTCTGCCGCTAAAGCGGCGATAATTTTAACACCGTTTTTGATAATATGCCCCTTGGTCTTTCAATAGTTCTTCTAGTTCATGAACTCTGTGTACTAACTGTACAAGAAAATATCGTGTCATCAGGACACTCCAAGCGATTCCATCAATTAACGCCTCCCAAGAAGCCTTTACTTTTGCCAAGTAACCATTTGTACACATTTGCATTTTGTTTGGGGAAGCAGACACCCCGGGCTTATTTCTTTTCAGCCGTATGCCCCACCCTCCGGAATGCAGCACAGGAGACTCCCTTGCACATCAGCTGGGGAATCTAAATTGTGGAAATTAACTTTTGTTCTTTAGCTGAGAGGCTAAACTTATGGACAAATGCCGTCTGTTTAGACATTCATCACGGACAACGGACGTTAGGGCTAATTTACGGACAGTCTGTGAAAATTACGGACGGTTGGTCACCCTACTCCTTACATTCTAGTTCACTATGGTCAGCTGGACCCCTGGAAAGGAGTTCCAGTCCCTGGGTGCCAGCAGGAATCCAGAGTCCTTTAGTCATCTTTCTTCCAGCAGGGCCTACTTCTTCACATATAGTCTTCCTAGGCCCACAAATGTTCTGAGGAGTTAGGGGTGAGATGTCCATCTTATCCTGTGCAGTAGCCAATAACTGGAGAATATTTCTTATCAAACCCGGCCTAGTTTCTAGATTTATGCCCACCTCCGTTTGCAGCACTCCCTCTTTGCTTTACTGTAAAATTTCAAAGAGGCCTAAATCCAAAATGGGTAATTCCCTATTCCTCAAATGGCTCTCTCTAAACTACTCCCCTACATTGATAAGGTATTCTCTCTATGTCAGGGTCAAGAACTGATTTCCCCTTCATGGGACAGGAGCCAGAAAGTCTTGGACAGCCCTGGCAATGAATCGTAGCAGATACTATTAGCCCCTCATTTGTCATTTGCAAGGCAAAAGGGGTAGTGTAAAGGATGTCCTTTGTTCTAGCCAAGCCATAATCTTCTGGAGAATAGTTTTTTTTAAACTCCAGCCAGGAATGTGTATTGAGTCTCTGGATGAATCGCAAAACTGGTTCTAACCCAATTTTGGATCAGATAGCACAAGGTACACATTACTTTCGCACTAAAGTTATCAAAAATCTATTTTTCCCATCAAATTATATTCTTAAACCTGAGTGGAGCATACATTTGATCATTTTCCTAGCAGTTTCCCAAGCACAGATATAAAATACACATTTTATTTATAGCTAGTCTGCTCATGGAGAATCTAGTTTAACGTACATAGTGAAAACTGCTTTTGGATATTTCGTCATTGTGAGGGCACACTGTTTCAAATAAGTAGTGTGCCACTATTTTATATATTAGGTACCTAGTCCTGTGGGCTTATAAGGCACACATTAGGGGTTACTTATTACTATATAGAATTAGGTTTTCCTACATGGTAAAGGCACTTTTCCTTCCCATGCGTCACTGCAGTGTTTTCAAACTGCAGCCTAGCCAAACCACAGCGGTGCTCCTGGCACCTATATATTTTTATCATACATGTGGGTGATGAAAACACTCCTGTGTTCTTACAATGTTCCTGGTGCAAGACCACAGACCCTTCTCCACTGTGAGCAAGATAAGTAATCCGCAATGTCACCTGCTTGCACGTCTTACATTGAACACAATGTTTTATTGCAAAAAGCCCAGCAAGGAGTAAAATATTGTGTGTGTCGAAGTATGATAAAAGCTGTATGGATGTATGAGGGTCAATGTGTTTGTGTATGATGGTGGGTGTATTGGAATATGGTATGGGTTGTGTAGGTGAGTGCTTGAAATGTAATGTAGGTTTTGTTGAAGTATAGTTGTGGGTGTGTTGGTATATAAAGATGGTTGTCTGTACATATGATGGAGGGTTTATGATGTGTGATGCTGTGTGTTGTGTTGGTTTATGATTTTCCTTGTGCAGCTATATGAAAGTGGCTGTGATGGCCTATGATGGTGGACGTGTTGGCACCTGAGGGAGGGAGTACAGCTATATGATGTTTGTATGGGAACACAATGGTGGATATATTGGATTAAGGTAATTCTTGTGTGTAGGTACGATTTTGGGTGTGTCAAGGTGTAATGGTGAGTGTGTTAAGAGTATGATGGTGGTGTTTGGCATAAAATGGTGGCTATATTGGTGTATGATGTTGGCTGTGTGGACGAATGATTGTGGTTGTGATGGAGTTTGATAATGGTGATTTTTGTGTATGATGTTGTTTTTGTAGATGTATGATAGTGACTGTGAGCCAATGTTGCATGTGTTATTGGTCTATGGTGAATGTGTTAGTATGTAACGTTGGTTGTGTGGACGAACGATGGTGGATGCATTGATGTATGACAGTATGTATGTTTATACATGACTATGGGTTTGTTAGCATATGACAGTGTGTCTATTGGAGTATTATGGTTGGTGTGCTGGCATCTTATGTGGCTCTGTATCAAAGGGACTCAGTGGGGCTCTGATCAGCTGGGGCTTGGAGCGACACATATGCATTTGTAAGGGTGACTTGAAATTGGCATATTCCAATTGTGGTGACGCAGAGAAGAAAGGGGTTACGACAAACATGTTCCTAAATGTTTGTGAGGCTGCTAGCAGTGTTAGTCCCCACCGAAGCCTAACTAAAGTATTTTTCAAAATCGCTCTAAGGGGCATATTCACAAGGACTTGTCTCCGAGTTATCGCCACCTTAACGCATCAAAAGTGGAGATAGATTTAACACCCCATTCACAAGCGGGTGCAAACTGCAGACATCGCCAGTATTCCTGCGATAACTGCCCCAAAATTTATCTCCACGGGTGACACCACCAACTAACCCTAATGAGATGCAGAGTAGGCGTTCCCGTGCAAAAACACAAGAAAACACCACTACACCACTTTCACATCGAACTGCCAGATCTGCTATGCGAACCAAAAACAGGCGATAAGCCGCGGTAGCAGCAGGGAATTAACACCTGCCTTTTGCTGGTGTTAAGCAGGACGACTACCTGCTGCATGAAAGGGAGCCCAGCCAAGAGCCACATCTGAATACCCACAGATGCCATGGAGACAATGATCATGCAGCTCGGAGACCCATGAGGGCCACAACACCCACCGCCACCCACCCCAGGCCCGCCACCACCCCCAGGACCCGTCCCGCCCCCCCCCTAGGAACACCACAGAGGCAGCGTACACAAAGACAGCGGACCCACCTTAAACGCACCTGCCGCCCAGACCCAACGCCAGAGGAGGACAACCATCCCCCGCATCCTGACGCACATCGCCCACCTGCTGACGGTACCAACACAGCGGACAACCAATATCCCTCCACAGACAAAGCTGCCGGCTGTGCTGCACATGTTGGCCTCTGGTACCATCCAACCCACAACTGCCAGAGTCGGAGGAGTCTCACAGCCAGCCCCATCCAAGTTCATTACACCTGTCCTGGATGCCATCATCAGCCTGGTACCCCAGCACCTCCACTTCACCCACACTGCGCAGGAGCAGCTGGAGACCAAGCAAGGCCCCTACGCCATAGCTGGATTCCCTCACGTGTCGGGGGCAATCAACTGCACACATGTACCCCTCGTGCCCCCTGCTGACACTGCACACAACTACCTCAACAGAAAGCACACGCATCCCATGAATGTGCAGGCAATAGTGGACCGCCCGGGACTCCTCAACAATGTCGTGGCCAACTCCCCAGGCAGAGTGCATGATTCCTACATCTCCCGACAGTCCATCATCAACCAGCGCTCCCAGGATGGCACCTATGGAAATGCAGTGCCCGTTGGTAAGTCCAAAATTAACACACCACACACCTCCAGCCCACAGTCATACAACTCACGACACTGGCAATGGGCACGCAGCACAACTACATTCAACATGCCACACAACATGCCAACCGACCAGACACGACAACACGACTCCATTGAGAACCTGGGCTTGCCATGCCCACAACCCAGCCACGGCATGGCACCACAGTCACACAATAGCAGGATGTGAGGAGAGGCTTGGAGCAGGCATGTGCGAGAGCGGCAAGTGACTAATGAATGTGAACCTACCCAATGCCAGGTGTGGTGTGGAGGTGCCGGACAGACTTCAGTGTGCAAACCACGGAAATGGCCATGTGGAGATTAACTGCTGGTGCATGGAGTGTAGTGGCCAGTGGACGCTACAATGTCCCCACAGGCTGTGGGGCAGAACGCGGAAATGTCGCACGTTACGTCCCCCCCTGCATGCATGGGCGGAGTGGGTTGGCCCTGCGTACGCCAGGCCTGCGTAGGGGTGTGAATAAAAAGCCCATCGCACTGGGCGTGGTTCTCATTCGGAATGGCCAACGCGTCTGCCAGGGCAGCGCCTCTCAGCCCACCACGAGTCCGGCGCCGAGCGCGGTGGGGCCTGCGTCTCTGTGCGCCTGCTGCACCCCAGGCCGCTGGTCCCCAGACCCGTCATGCCTGCCCCAGCGCACCAAGGAGGCTCCGCTCACCTGCTGACACCGGCGTGTCTCAAAGAGGGCCCACCACGTGCCGGTGCAAGCTCCAAGCCCCAGTCCCGCGACCTTTGCAGCCTCCGCAGACCATCGCTGGCCTCCACGACGCTGGCCCACAGTACTCCTTTTTCATTGACATACTCCACCGGCGTCCTCTTCGGCCCAGTTGTGGGCACATGTTGAACTGAGTCATGAGTTCTGAATGGCAGTGGCCAAAGGTCTGTGGCAGCGTCCACATCACTATACTCCCTCCGATCAGTGAAGCCAAAGTCTGCATCGCAGGCCTGCGACACGTGGTGCCACTAACTATATTCAACGCAAGCCGGCGACACGTGGTGCCACTAACCCTGTTCAACGCAAGCCGGCGACACGTGGTGCCACTAACCCTGTTCAACGCAAGCCAGCGACACGTGGTGCCACTAACCCTGTTCAACGCAAGCCGGCGACACGTGTTTGTGGGCCCCTGCAGACTACTGGCTCTGGCCTACCCAGCGCTCCAGTAGGTCCCACATATGGAACTGTGTCCTGAGTCCTGAATGTCAGTGACCCCAAGTCCGTGGCAGCGTCCACATCACTAAACTCCCTCCGATCAGTGAAGCCAAAGTCTGCATCGCAAGCCTGCGACACGTGGTGCCACTAACCCTGTTCGACGCAAGCCGGCGACACGTGGATGAGGGCTCAGGCCTACACTGCGGCCCAGTAGGTCCCACATGTGGAACTGTGTCCTGAGTCTTGAATGGCAGTGACCCCAAGTCTGTGGCAGCGTCCACATCCCTATACTCCCTCCGATCAGTGAAGCCAAAGTCTGCATCGCAAGCCTGCGACACGTGGTGCCACTAACCCTGTTCGACGCAAGCCGGCGGCACGTGGATGAGGGCTCAGGCCTACACTGCGGCCCAGTAGGTCCCACATGTGGAACTGTGTCCTGAGTCCTGAATGGCAGTGACCCCAAGTCCGTGGCAGCGTCCACATCACTGAACTCCCTCCGATCAGTGAAGCAAAAGACTGCATCGCAAGCCTGCGACGCGTGTCTGTGGGCCCGTGCTGACCGCTGCCCCCGGCCTACACTGCGGACCAGTAGGTCCCACATCCAGCACTTAGTCGTGATTCATGAATGGCAGAGTCCACACCAGTGAACGCATGGAGAGGAGTAAGAGGAAGATGCGGCTCAGTCCGGATGAAAGCCGGATCCTAGTCACGGAGGTGACCGAACACTAGCAACAACTGACCTGGTGCCATCAACCCTGTTCAGCGCAAGTCTGCGTCCCGTGGTGCCACTGAACCTGAACTACGCAGGCCGGTGGGACCATCCAACCTAAGCCGGCGACACTCGGTGAATGGCCCCTGCTGACCGCTGCCTCAGGCCTACACTGCGGTCCAGTAGGTCACACATGTGGAACTGTGTCTTGGGTAAGATGTGGAGGAGTCCACACCATTGGACATGCCTCATCGCAGGCGGCATCCCCTAACAGCACTGGTGCCACTAACTCTGTGCACAATGAGTCATGGGCACTTTCTTGTTGGATTTTGGTGGCGTCTGAGTCCATGGCCTGGGGGTTGTCTGCATCATCATCTGGCTGGACCGGACTTGGTGTCCGACATGTGTCTGTTCCATTCATCTCCACCATAGTGACTGTTTCAGCATGGTTCTGCCCTCTGCATCATGCCCTGAGGGTATACCTTCCACTGTCCACCGAGACACTCTGCGACAAGCCCCTTTGTCATCTACGAAAACCTGCTCTGCTCTCGTGACCCTGCCCCAGTGCACCGCAAGTCAGCGGCCCGTGGCGGTAGGCCCGTGCAGGACGCTGTGCATCCGGGGCAACTAACTCTGTGCAGCTCAAGTCATGGGGCCTTTATGGTTGAATGGGTGTGTCCTTAACGATGTACACTGTTGTCGTTTTTTGACTGCACCAGGCACTCCATGACGGCTGGTGTGCACACACCCCACACACATCCAACACAGGTGTCACTCAACATGTGAGCCTGCTAATAAAAGTGGCCGGGCGCACGTGCCCGTAGCCATTCCCACCATCTAAGCAAGTGTGTCCGTGTGGTCATTATGTCAGCATGATGGGCCCGAGCCCTGCAACATCACAGTGTGCTGTCTTCAGCGGACGATACCATGTCACCTCAGCGTTGGCTGAGACCTTGGACATGTAGCTTCGCCCGCCCCCCTGCATGCACAAGCGGCGTGTGCTGGTCCGGCGTACGTCAGGTCAGCGCAGGGGTGTGCTGATTCGGCAGGGGAATCAGGGCGTGGCTCTGGCCTGGCCTTGAGCAGGAAGTGCGGTAAGTGTGTCTCTGTGTTGGGGTGTTGTCGCCACAGTAGTCGATGTTGCAATGTAGCATGCACCAGGAGGGCGGGCCCGCACGTACGGGGAAATGTAGGAGCGCAAGACCGCTCGGGGTCTTGGCACATGCATGCCAAGTGTTATGTGTATCAGTCCTGCGGCTGCATAAGTCAGTTGCCTAGCCTCAATCGCAGCGCGATCACAGCCAGCCATGGACTGTACACCTGTGTCCGCCCTGTCCGGACCATTGGCCTACACTCACGTGGCCGCACACCCTCAAAGGCCAGCTTCACGGTGTTGTTGGCATGCCGCTGGACATGCGCGGACAGGCATTACAATGGTGTGCAGTAGGAGTGCACGTGATACAACCGCGCAGTGCACACAAGTGTGGGGGCTCGTGGGAGGGAGGAGCAGCTGTGAGGCAACGTAACACACAGTGAGGCTGCTCATGTGCCACGTGCTGGGCATATCATCCATGATTCCCAGGGTCGCAAAGATCCCACCACACCCACCACAGGCCTCTGTACATCTCCTGTATGCATGCAGATGGTGAAGTTACTGTAGGGATGAAAGGTCCTTTGTCTGAACTATCAGGCGGTAGCACATCTGCAGCTCCGAGCTGGGACTTGCATGTGGCCAGCACCCCCTGACAGATACGATAGCATTTGCTTGGGACTCCCACACTACGCACTGCCCGACGTGACACCAACGTGTACACATCCCACACGCAGAAGTCCTTGGTCGTAGTTAGCGTGCGTGAAATGGCCTTCACACGTACTCCCACCCCACCCAAGGCCTGCACCCGTTGCACACAGACACTGCTCATTGCTCCGAGCTGTGCCATTTCATCCACAGGACTGGCGCAGGGCAAGCCAGTGCCGCTTCAAGCAGAGCCACTGACGCAATGGCAGACCATCCCGGACACATGCTCAACTCCAGTCACGTGGACCTGTACCGTGCACGTCTGCTGCATGTACTGGGGGCACTGCCGTTGGCAGTGCTGCGGATCAGTTACCGGCTGAGCTTCCGCTTTACGAACGTCACCTGCGTTCAGCCTGTGTTGCATTGTCGCTCGTGCATATTCGAGTGGACCATGGATGTCTGCCTCTCCAATGTAACGGTAGCTGACCTGGATTTCGACGTGTGTGTGCGCCCCCTGTTGGCCCACGACCAGGAGTTTCACCGTGATGCCCGTTTATGGCATGCCTGGATGTTTGGCATGCATGCTGGCAACTGGACCTGGGAGATTGCACGAGTCATCGTGTGCAGTGACCACATTGAGCCGCTCCCCGATTGGGCTGTGGTGCAAATTGGGGCCAGGGGTTGGAGTCAGCACATCTGTCCGGGACAGCTGATGGATTACGTCGCCGACATGTCAGATGTGGTGGACAATGATCTCTCATTGGAAATGTTGGCCTACGCTGCTGCACTCGCGTTCATGGACGAGTGACAAGGTACCTGCAGCCACAACTGGATGTGACCCATTGCACGTGTCCCGACGCCTGGTTGTATGTTGGGGATCTGGTCACATGTCCTAAGACGACAGTGGACATGGCTGCATTGGCCTGGACTCCTGATCCATGCGCGGACAACCAACGCGGGTTGGCACTGACTTGTGTTGGTGATGGACTCCCCCAGGGTGGACATGGGCGCTTTCCAACGTTCCTCATTCAGACATGCTGCTGCATTGGTCTGCATGTCGTGGCACTTCTCTTGGCCGTACTGACACGCACTTGTTGATAAAGTTTCCGCACTTTCACTTGTCTCCAACTGTGTTGAGTCTTGATTTGTATGCCAATGTGTGTGTCACGTCCTATCTGGCTCCCTGCCATACGTGCATTGCTACCCCATCAGGGCTGTGGGTTTGTACTTGTGCATTATCATGTCCCTGTTTCGTGCTTTGCCAGATGCGTATGGCCATTTACCGGCCACAAGCGGGTGCACTTGTGTCCTGTGTTCGGTTGTGCAAATGTTGCTGTTTGTACCACATTGTGTTCGATGTTGGGGTGCTCTGCTTCCTATGTGTGTGTTCTGCATTGTGTGTGAGATGTCCCTTCAGCTCTGATTTGGCTCACCCTTCTCCCTTTCAGGCAGTGTGGTTTTCACTTCTGTGCTTGATCAGTGGTGTGATATTGCCGGGTTGTGTGACTTGTGCTCTTGGTTGGTGTTGTTACTCTTGGGCATGGTTGGTCTGCAGTTGTGCTGTGCTTCATTGTGCATGTGTGCCATTGTGCCCATCTCCCTCCGTCCCCCCAGTCCCTGGTCGTTCCTCTCCCTGTTGCTGTTGTGTCTGTTGATTTTGGGCAGTTTCCGGTCCCCGAGTCCTGCCACCATCTCCAGACTGATGTGGTGGACACCATTTCCTACATGTCATCCAGCTTCTGGTGTGGCGCTGGACTCCCACCTCTGGTGTCCATTGCTGCCTTCTGGTTGTTGTCGTGTTTCTGCTTGTTTGTGCGTTTCGCATCATTCCGGCTGTTCTGGTTTTCTTCCATTGTCCTCCTCCGCTCTCCGGCTGCATTCACCTTGTCCACGATGGCCTTCCATGTACAATGTGTTGTTGCCAATGGGGCTTGTGGGGTTGTGTACTGGCTCCGGTTGCCTCCATTGTGCTTCGCTGTTGTATTCTGTTTGGTTTGTCTTTCTTTTTCCTGCTTTTGTTGTGCTTATTCCCGCCTGCCGTGTGTGTGTCGCGGGCCTGGCGCTGCTTATCGCTGCTTTCCTCATCGCGAATGGGCTCATCGCACGTTTTTTGGTGTTGTGGTTTGTGTTTTTATCTCCGTGGAGGTGGTTGTATCGCGGACATTGCCCGCGTTTTCGGCAGACTATCGCATGGTACCGCCGTGTTGTAAATTCCACGTTAACACGGGGTTATTTTACCGAGATAGGCTGCGATGTGTAAAGTTGCGTTAACATTTTTTGGAGATGTTTAGCGCACGTTCTTGTGAATATCCCCCTAAGTCTCATTAAATTGGTGACCCCATGAGAGTTTTCACACAGTTTTAAGCACATCTAGAGTTTGGGCTTTTGTTTAGAGGTGCAGGCTTCCTTTGTTGGTGGGTTCTAATGCTGGCTTGCAGGATGTAGAAAGTGGAAAAAAGATTCATGCTCTTCTTTTATTGAAATTATAATGCTTTATTGACACTTACAAAATAGACAATGCTGCTTTGTATGTCTTAATGAAGGTCATGGGGAAGTTTTGTTGATTATCACCAAGATAAAAGCGTATCATTACATTTTTAATGAATGTCATTTTAAGGTGGTACCATCCCTAGCAGTTTTAATGGTATTGCATTGGAATGTTTCTGCGTTTATGAATGTGGTGATACCCTCATAACTCCAATAGGCTAGCCTTTTAATAACTGCATTCTCATATATTGTGTCTAATATATGTGATGGGGTATCATAGTCTTAGGGTTCAGGACTCCATAGAGGTATGGAATGTTAGGGGGTGTCGCCACAGGTATTTCCAACCTGCCTACTTGTACATTTTTGTACATTAATGCGTAGTATTAAGCAATGTGTGCAAAATAATTTTCCTTTCTAAAAATAAAAGCACTTGCTAGACAATGATTTATTGGTTGTAGTGTGTTGCATATCTGCAGACTAGTCTCCTAGTCTATCGCAGCTCACCTTAGTAGGCCTTGGACTGCTCTGCCTCGCTACCACAAGGGATTAAAATGCCCCCACTGGGTACTTGGACCCCAGTAGACAGAAGGTCAGTGACTTATTACGTGAGAAGGATTCACATCCTCCCCAACTAATAACACACTTTCTTACATTGGTGGGGTTGATTGCCCACAGGGGATGAGCACAGGCATTTGCCAGCGACCAGTCTTGGTGCCCAACCCCCCACTGCGCATGGCCAAAGGCATATGTTCAACTTTGAATATGATAGGAAAAAATCAGTGACATTCACCAGTTATAGTTTAGTAAACCATCATGCAATGTCTATGTCCTCACATATTGCATCACGCATGACATTACAGGTGACAAAATTGGTGGCATCACTGAAGGCATCTCAAATGCCACCTCTCAATAGCCAACCAGAAGCCTTCATCCCCACACAAAATGCATATATATTTCTCCCTGTATCTTTAAATTGTTCATTAATTAGAGTAGCAAGCCTCCTATCCATATCTGCCCAACATAGTGCAGGGTTTGTGCTTAGAAAATGGCACCTTTTGCACTGTATAGTAAATACACTTGTGAGACTTAGGGGGAGATTTACTAAGATTTTATGCTGTGTTTGCGTCAAGCGACGCAAATCAGTGGCAAATCTTTTTTTCCAATTTACTTTCTGGAAATAACGTGAAAGTAACGCGAAGCAGATGTGCTGCTTTGCATTACTTAGCGCCACGGGGGCATACCTTGAGTGGTGCAATGGGCATTACCATGCAACCACCCAAGGTTTCTGATGCTAAACCCAATTTACTAAACAAAGTAGAGTGGGTTCAGCGTCAGAAAAATGCACCCTTTTAAAGTAGACGCAAGGAAGGAGAAATGCTTCCTTTTCTGAGTTTGTATGTGTGCTGCACTGTACAGCACACATACAAAGTCGGAAAAGGGTTGAAGTCAGTCTATGCATGGTATTTGTACTGAAAGGATACCCTTCCAGTACAAAACCTATGCAAGACTCATGGAGACACCCTTGCACCATGGCGCAAAGGTGTCTCCATGGTGCACGGCAGCTAATTTCAGCGCAGGGGTTAGGGAGAGGGGAGGAGAGTGCGATAAATTTGGCACTCCTGCTCTCTCCTCATGCAGCGCAGCATTTACGGCTACTGCGCTGCGTGAGAACTTAGTAAATCTGGCCCTTTTTGTCAATTTTCACTGCTTTGTGCCGGGGCAAAGTTTTAGTAAATCTGAGACATATGTTTGTTATCACTTTCATGAGACACGTGTGCTGAAAACATCACAATTTTGCTACCATTTTCTGGAATTCTGAGTGGCAGCTCAAGAACAGATAAAATCCCAAGCATACAATTTTGGGAGTCGAGACACTTTTAGGAGCTTAAAATGTTTGCAAGCTTCAAATGTTGGTAAGATCATTGTTCCAACACTACACAGTGGCAGCTGCTCGAAGAGAGTCTTCTCTGGTAAATATAGTTTACCCCGAAACCGGAACACCGCATGCCAATACAACGCGGTCGTTACAATGACCGCGTTGTTACAACACATGTCATTACTCCGCAAGTCAGAACAACGACTTGCTCTAGGGGTCAGAAGGTGTTGGATTTAAATCCAACACCTTCCCTACTGTTGCACAGACTGGAGTTGGAATAGTAAATTATACTATTCCAACATCCAGCGCCCGCCCCCCCCCCCCAGAGCAAGTCGTTGTTCCGACTTGCGGAACAATGGCGTGCGTTGTTACAACACGGTCGTTGTAATGACCGCGTTGTAATGGCATGCGGGACAACGAGGCAAATTCGTCTTCTCTATGTAGGGTGTTGCTATTTCACATTTTTTGTTTCTAAAGAACCTTTCATCCTGATCTTTCTGTGTCACACCTGGATTCTCTCCTTCCATCTACGCAGTGAGCGCTCATCCGACTTCTCTATTCAGTTTGTTCCCAAGTATTCACTCGCACCCTACGTGACAAACTCTCTGTTCAATAATCCAAAGTGGCAATACATCACGTTCCCTTCTTCTCTCTTCTGTTTTAGGTCTTGCATACTAGACAGCCTTTAGCTTCACAAAAAACATACAGTGGGCTTAGTGTCCACCCATTTATTACCAATGGTAATTTTCTGACAGTAAAGTGCTAGGTATTACATTTAAATATATACAGTGGGGCACATTTATCAAGAAACCACACAGAGCCGAGCAGCAAGCCACCTTGCTGTGCTGCGTGATAGGGAAAAGGCAGGAATGTGCTATATTTAACAATATATGGCTCATTAATGTCTTTTCCTTGTGCTGGCAACAAACTGCTGCCTAGCGCCAACGCTGGGTCTGGTGCAAGGGTGGCTGAGTTGCAGCCAGGATTGTTTTTGTGCAGGAAGGGACACCTTCCTGAACAAAAACAATCCTATGAGGCATTTTCCTCTTTCTATGTGCGCTGCAGAATGTAGCACACATAGAAAGAGGAAAAAACGAGGAGAAATAAAGATATTTCTCCTCTTTACGCCTCACCTGGGAAGGTGTAGCTTTTTCACGCATTCCCAGGTCTACCAGTAATGGTAAATCTGGGAATGCGCCAAAATCCATGGGTGGCCGTGTCGGAACAGCCACTCTCCACCCATGGAACGCCTCCTGCTTCAATAATGAACAACAACTAGATATCATGGTGCTAACTAAAACCTACCGCATTAACGCCCCTCAACCTTTTTGGGACATAATTTCTCCCATTTGCTATGAGCTCTTTCGATTAGGCTGAACTGGACGTGTGTGGGGGTGTGAGCAGGGCAGACACTTTAATTCATAAAATCTCACTAGAAAGTACTAAAACAAATAACACAGCCTCTCATTGGTTTCACTGCCTTCCAGTGGAAATTCTTAAAAATGCTTAAGCCTCCCATACCAGGTGGCAAGGCAGAATTTGTCGACAATTGCCATAAGTAGATGACACATCAACTAATGACGCAAAATGATAATTTCATTCCCCATGGGGTTTATTCCTGCTTTGATAATCAAAAAGTCACAGCTACCCGCAACCCCAGCTATGTTTGTGATTCATTTACCTCTGAGTAGTCAGATCACCCTGTGATCCATTTTTTCCTCCTGCAAATACCTGCCAAACCTACTGCCCAACTAATGATAACAAATTATTTGGACCACAGCTCTATGAAAACTACAGGGGCAGAATTTACAAGAGATGATTGGACCACTGTGTTTTACCCTTCAAAACTTCTGGAAAGGAGGCACTCAGTGAGCCCAACTCCCTTCTTTCTCGTGACAGCGGCTTTGCAGCATCCTCGCTTGACAAGGTAGCTCCGAGGAAGCAAAACAATCCTTCCTGGCACTTTGCCAATCGAAATAATGAAAGAGGAGCGTTCAAGGTGTTGAAAGAAAATGGAGAAAACTCCCATCTACCTTTAACAGTCATCTATCAAAATTAAAAAAAAGCAGTCTATACAATGCTCTAACAGCCAAAGGAATGCATTTTAGCAAATTGTTAAACCAAGTAAAAAAAATGCCTAAAAAGAAATTTCAAATGTTGGAAGACTATTGCATTAAATTCAGTAAAACAGAGATCAGGATAGACAAATGTGATGAATTTGTCAATGTCTTCCCAAACAAGGGGGCATATTTACAAAGAAGTGACGGAGTGCGGTGTTAGCCTCCTTGGCTTGACGCCGTGCTCTGCCACTTCTGAAACGCAGGGCTGCACTGTATTTACAAGACTACGGTGCAGCCTTGCATTTCCCCCTGCGTTAGCGCTAATTCAGCTGCCTAGCGCCAATGCAGGCACCCTTGCACTATAGTGCAAGGGTGCCTGCGTTGAGGGGAATGATTGTTTATGTGCAGGAAGGTCTCCCTTCCTGCACATAAACAATCTGAAATGGCGTTTTGAAACTTCTATGTGTGCTGCTTAAGGCACCACACATAGAAGTTGTAAAATGCCTTTTTTAATGATTGTTTATGTGCAGGAATGGACACCTTCCTGCACATAAACAATCAATGGCATTTTGATGTTTCTATGTGTGCTGCACAACGCAACACACATGGAAACAGCAAAAACGAGGAGAAATTAAACATTTCTCCTTGTTGCACCAGGGTAAGTCCATTTTTCCCTGGTCTTAATTTTGGCACTGCCCTATCTTTACGCCACTCTTGTAAATATGTGGCAGCATCAAAATCAATGGACGTTGCAGTGGAACACCCACCACAACACCCATTGCCCGCCCCTTTCACACTAAGTATAGCGTGAAAGGGTGCCTTATTCACAAGGCGGCGTTAAGCCACGTTAATTTGCTTAACGCCACCTTGTAAATAAGGCGAAGCCCCTATCGCCACCACAACATCGAGAAAAGTGACGTTGTGGTGGCGAAAGGGGCTTGTAAATATGCCCCAAAAAATTTTTGTCAGGCAAGAAGTTGGCACATCTGCCATGAAAATTGGACATAGCTCACACCAAAAAAGTCAACACCACTTGGATACATTTCAATGAATTATCAGAGGACTCTCTCCAAGAGATTGTTAACATTACAAACCCCTACTGTTACGAGGATGACGCACTCCCTCTAGGTCTAGCTTAAAAAGAAATCAGTCATACACCGATTCTAAACTGACTAGAAATCATCAACTCTTCCCTAAAAATTGGTGCTCTTGCTGACTCTTGAAAAACGGAATATGCCAAACCCAGTGGCGTAGCATGGGGGGTGGTTTGCCCCAGGTGGCACGGGTTTTTGTGGAGGCGGCATCCCCCCCTTTACTTGTGGCTGTGTGGGTGGCAAAAGCAGGAATTGATCGCCACCCCCCCACCCGTGGGGCGGATAAAGCTGGGACTGCCACGGGCGGCAAAAGGCCTAGCTACGCCACTGGCCAAACCACTACTCAAAATAAACAACATTGGATCCAGACCACCTGAAAAATTCTCACCCGGTCACAGGGCATCCATTTCACATGAAAAACTTGAAAAACTCTGTTGCCTCACAACGCAAGAAATTTTGGGAAGTAAACAAGCTCCTAGTGGGCTTTCGATCAGATTTTCACTTATGCTATAGCACCGCTCCTGTGCTGATAGTGGCGGCTTCTCTCTGAAAATGTTCAACAAATATCAAAACTGGCTTTTAATTCTACAAGTCTTCTTCTTGGTCTTTGTCACATTAGGCCATGAAATTCTACTCCCACTCAAAGAAAAGTTCTGAGTTGATGAAGTTGTACTATGCTAGTTTAATTCCCATTTTTCAAACAAGGCAGTAGCCAGAAAATTAAAATACCCCTGATCCAGCGGGTTACTAGCAACAAGCATTCATACACAAAATACTCACCTGGGCCCATTCATTCACGCTAACTAATAAACACCGCTGGTGGGAATCAGTTGTACTCTTTATCAAACTCCCTGCTACCAATTACCTTTCCTGATTGAAGAGTAATGACTTACCAATGGACCTTTGATAATTGGGGATAAAAATGAGATCATACAAATGCAATTTCATAAACCACCTGAAATAACCACTGACTCAGGAAGTTTTAAAATGTTTATCTAAATTATTTAGCAGAGTAATATACAAGCCACACGGCACTTAATCGCATATC
Source organism: Calotriton arnoldi (assembly GCA_963921515.1). Taxonomy (NCBI): domain Eukaryota; kingdom Metazoa; phylum Chordata; class Amphibia; order Caudata; family Salamandridae; genus Calotriton; species Calotriton arnoldi. Next base: position 1,174,523 of record CAWUFW010003182.1, on the reverse strand, counting down.
AAGGAGGAAATACACTATAATCTCACCTATTAATCACAATGACGGTCCCTCAGAAAAGAGAAGATAGAGACAGCAGTACAACTAAAGATTACGCATTTATAGTTACCTAAAGGTGTGAAAACCAAACCCCTTGGCTAAGGAGTTGGAAGAGGGTCTCCAAGAAAGGATGAAGACCAAGACCTCCGGACCAGGTTCAAGATAGGACAGGTGACCTCTCTATCAACGACGCCTGCGTCGTTCCCCTCTCTGACACTTCGTTCCTCCTCGATTCTTCCGTGTCTTCTTTCTAATGGAATCCGCCGCCCCCACCTCAGGACCTCTCTGGACAGCGGTTCAGTCTGCAATCGATCAGCTCGTTGAGCACCCAAAGCCTGATCTGACTAATTAGCTAATTCTATATTTATTATACCCTTCTACACCCAGGTACCTCCCCTTAATGTTTCAAATTTATGGGCCCACTACTTTTGATTGGACAGGGGGTTGATCCTCACACCATGACAATTTAGTTCAATTTCTTTAAGCCCATTGTTTTAAAATACCGCCCCTCACAATTAATACATTTGCTTTATTTCCCACCCGTCTCACGACAAATTTTAATATAAAGTGTATACAAAATGTTTCATTTGGTAGGACATCTCAGATGTACAGTGAAGGTGACCAGCGGGTCATGTCCTTGGACATCTTCCAAGTTGACTTCATCGCTTTGTCTTGTTAGTTTTCAGAGCGCATGCACAGGTTCCATGGCTCTTGAGCTGCTGTTCAGTTAACCCAGGCCCATTTTACGAACTAATAGAAATCAAAGAAGAAACATATTAAAATCAAAAATAAATGTTTTCACTGTATACCCCCTACTTCTACTCTATTCCCATTTAATTATAAAATCTATCCCGCATTAGTAGCGTTAGAATACCACATTATTAATTGCAGCAACGCGAAGGCTTTAGCACGTGAGAACATAAAGCAGCCATTTTAGTATACACTGCGCAGAAGCAAAGATTCCCTCCAAGCAAAGAAAGACGTCATACCACGTGATATGGTTGACACATGCGCAGTTGAGTTTCCGCGCTTTAGCGGCCATTTTGGATTAGACAAGGATTACTTATTAGTTTTAAACACATAGGCAAGCGTCTCTCGGATAAATGTAATGTTTGCACATTATTAATAATGACATTACAAGGTTTTAGTACAAATTAATTACTACTGTGAGAAGATTGCTTACGAGCAAGTCTCATTGTGAGTCCTTGCTCCATCAATCCCCTCTCTGATGGCGTTTCTGAGCCATCAAAACTACCCACAACCAGATGCCAACTTCTAGCATATTTCGGTTACACTTTCACTTTTACATTTTCTATTTTTATCCTCTCCTTTCAGTTTCTTGTATATTTCACTTTTCAGATCTTCTAATGCAATTTCATCAAATTTCCGCTTCTTGCCCTTTCCTGTCACTCTATATGTTTCGTTCTTTCTACAACATTTGCACCATATCATTATTGACAAATCTATTATTGCTATCCCTACTAAGGGTACTAATATTTGACCTATAAGTCCTTTTCCTACATTAGTAAACCAGGTACCAATTGACGCAATGCTATTTGTCAATCTTCCCCATACACTATCAACTTCCAGTGGTTTCAGTTCATTCTCAAGTTTCGTTATATTCTTTATATACGTTCCGATTTCTGCACTTTTGTCAGGAATATACGTGCAACAATGTTTCGTTTTCAATAATTTACAGACTCCGCCCTCTTTTGCTAATATTATATCAAGAGCAAGTCGATTTTGCATAACCATAGATCTAATCGCAACCATTTCCGCATTAATCATTAGAAATCCTCCAGCAGTATCCGTTAATAAACGATCAACCACTGTAGATAATTTACATATTCTCCTTGAGTTCAAAATTACTCCCACTGAAGGTATCAATGCACCAAATATATCCCCTACAATTTCTGAAAAACTAGCTCTTTTACTACGTGTTAATTCACTATTATTTTCATTGCTCCCAGTGTTTCTTTTCACGTGGTATACCTTTGGAAAAACGATTCCAAAATAACAACTTCCATACCACCGTGCAGGAAGCCTAAAGTAAGCCTTATTCCCACACACATAATAAATTCCAGGAAAAACTGAATCTGTTCCTCCTTTTAGTCCCCAACCTCCAAGAATTAAGAAATTATGTTCACATTCACTGGTACCGATGAAAATATTGTTATAATCAGTCTTTAACCTATGAAGACAAATTTTCCCTGTCTTTACAAAATCCAGAGGCATAGCAGCTTGAGCTTTGCCAGGTGTGTAAATACCCTCTTTCTCAGCCCAAGGTGGAAGATGAGCTTTATGCTCAGACGCTTTCTTTTGAAAATTATGTCTTCTATTCTCAACTAAGTTCAAAAATATCTTTTCTTCTTCACGTAATGAACATGTTAGATTGCTTCTATGTGCATGTGTTATGTCTATCGATTTCATTGTTAAGAAAAATTCTCCCATAAATTGTGCATCTTGACTACTAAGCACTGGGTTCAGATTCTTTCGAATAGGAACCTCTGAAAATATCACATCTATATTTGAATAATAATACTGAAGTTTCCCTGTTCTATAAAATAAACTAGTTAGTACACTACATGATATGCCATAAGTTAAAGGCAAATGATGATATGTTAAACCTTCTGCTACTGATTCAGGTAACTTCACACAGACATAACAGTCACTAACTTCCATTGTATCTACGTACTGAAACAATAATTTAGTGAAAACATTTAAACTAGTATCGTTATCTGTTACAACGTGATGATAATCCGGTTCATCCTCTGCTTCTAATTCTACTCTATCACTTTTCAAGTTATCTATCCTTCCCTTAGTATCGTTATTATTCTTTTTGTCCATTATCATAAGGTAAGGAATTGCTACAAACACAACTAACCACACTATGAGCACCACTACCAGACTACATATGCATATAGCACAGCATCTTTTACAACATTTTCGTTTCGGTCTCCCAGAAACTCTGTCGTCAGCCATTTTTGACAAAGAAGAATTTTCTTCTTTTCTTTTTCTTTCAAGACTTTAATTTATCAAGGAGGTTTCACTTCTTTTTCATAGGTCAGTTCTGCACTTGTTCCTTCGTCACCACTTTCACTTGACTCTGAACTCTCGTAGTCTTCAAGGATTATATAAGTCCAATCAGGACCCTTAAACTTATTGTTCACAAGTTTCAATCTTTTGCTTTTTCGTTTTTCAGTCCTACTTGCTTGTCCAGATAAGCTTGTTACTTCATTTACTTGTTCTGGATCTTCACTTCTTGTTTCTATATGGTATTTCACTCTTTTAATGACACTAGGCCAATGATCACCTTTTCTGACTTTCTTTGTTTGCACTGTATCTTCACCTTCTGAGTCTTTTCCAAAAACTCTTTTATTTTCAAGGTGTGGCACAAATTGATTTTCCTCGATTTCAGTTTCTTCTTCTATCTGTTCTTGTTCAGGCCTTGTTGTTGTTTCTTCAGTTGCCTGAGTGTGAGTTTCTACTAACTGACCCTGTTCAGGATTTACGTCTTCGTGCTTGAGGCTTTCTTGCTCGATGTCTTCTCGGTTTTCTTCTCCCTGAACGTGTTTTACTTGTTCTAACTGGTTCTGATCAGGGCTTATTGCACTTTGTACTTCTGCAGCCTGACCGCATTCTTCTGAACCTGTCTGTCCCTGCTCAAATTTTGTTGTTTCGTTGTCAATTTGAGCCCAATTTCCTTTCCCTATCTGGGCCTGCTCAGGTTCTCCTTTTGTTTCAATCTCCCTATCCTGAGCTGGTTCTTCTTCACCTATCTCGTCCTCACTAATTTCCTCTAATCTAGCTCTACTTCTTGTTTTGATGAAGACTTCAGGTATATCAACCACTGGTATCCAGTCCTGACTTGTGCTCGGTTGTTCTTCTTCAGCTTCTCCCGAATCTATCACTTGGGATTCTTCAGCTGGCCAACCTTCAGCTTCCTCAGTTATTGATGCTGACTGAGGATCTTTTTCTTCAGGAGCTGGCACCCTTTTGGTGTGGCTTACATGAATCCAATTAGCCAATCCTGCACATTTCACTGCTGTGTTTGTAACCAATATAACCTGACAAGGTTCGCCCCACCTGGGTGATAAACACGTTTCTCTGGTGTGATGCTTCACTACCACCCAATCTCCGGGGTTCAGATCATGCTCTTGTTCAGGCTGCCTGGAAACTGTGTCTTCTCCAACCTGGTGAGAGACAGAACGCACTAGGTCAGCCAATGCTTTGCAATAATCTAGAACCATATCATCAGTTATGTTCAGCAGTTTATTTCCAGGTACATGTGCTTGTCTCATTGCTCTTCCCATGATGATTTCATGTGGACTCAATCCTGTTTTTCTATCAGGAATGCTTCTGAGACCCATTAAGACAAGATGCAATGCATCTGGCAAATCTAACGATGTGGATGCACACATCTTTGACAATCTTGATTTTATTGTGCCATTCATTTGTTCAACCACTCCAGAAGCCTCTGGGCGGTACGCACAGTGCAATTTTTGTTCAATTTTAAATGCTTCACAGATTATTCGAATTACATCGTTATTGAAGTGACTCCCTCTATCTGATTCCAAAGTTACTGGGAAACCGAACCGTGGAATGAGTTCTCGTAACAACAGTTTTGCAACTGTTATGCTGTCATTCCTCCTGGTAGGGTAAGCCTCCACCCACCTTGAAAACAGACACACTATAACAAGTACATATTTCAGTCCTTTACATGGTGGTAATTGAATGAAATCTAACTGCAATCTCACAAATGGACCCTCGGCTTTTCCAATTTTTCCCAAACCAATTACTGTTCTCCTTCCTGGATTATTCATTTGGCAAGTTAAACACCTCTTGCAAAGACTCTCTGCTGCAGCCCTAAACTTTGGATTGTACCAACTTTGTCTGATAAGTCTAATCATGGCATCTCTCCCTACATGTGTGTCTCCGTGATACATTCTGGCCATTTGTGAAATCAGGCAATCAGGCATGACTGGTCTGCCATCTGAATAAACCCACACGTCATCATCTGTTCTTCGTCTACACCCTATTTTTATCCAAACATCTCTTTCACTCTCCTCAGCATCATCCTGCAATCGTCTCACATCATTCCATGTTTCAGGTGTTGAACATAGCATAAGTTGGCAGCTGATTCCCATCTTTTCTACTTTTCTGTTTACTGCCAATCTGTTTCTGGCACAGTGTTGAGCAATTAGGTCTGCGTATCTGTTACCGGCTACCACCCAGTCATCTCCTGACTGGTGTGCGGCACATTTCACCACTGCCAATTCTTTTGGTGATTGTATTGCCTCCAATAATTCTTTTACAAACTGCCCATTTTTGATTGGGGATCCTGAAGAAGTCATGAAATCCCTCTGCATCCACAGTTGGCCAAAATCATGCACAACCCCGTACCCATATTGACTGTCTGTAAATATGGTTACTTTTAGATTTTTCCCAATTTTGGAGGCTTTGATTAAAGCAATTAATTCAGCTACTTGTGCAGAATTGACGCCTGGTAAATAGGATGCTTCGACTATTCCAGAAAGTTCACATACAGCATAGGCTGCACTAAATTTGCCATCCTCATGCCTTAGGCATGAGCCGTCCACAAACAGCTCCCTATCTGGGTTTTTAAGGGGCATTTCCTGTATGTCAGGACGCGATTTGGTACACAACTCTGTGACCTGCAAACAGTCATGTTCTGGGTCGTCCTTAACTTCTTCACAATATGGATCTGGCAATAATGTAGCAGGATTTACAACTGTGCACCTAGCTATGGTCACATTTTCAGCTCCTAGAATTATTCGCTCATATCTTGTCATCCGACTAGGTGTGAGATGCTGAGTTCTAGTTCTTGTCAAGAGGATCACAACTGCATGTGGGACAAACACTTTAACAGGATATCCCATTACTATTGATTCACTTTGTTCAATGCTCATAGAGGTAGCAGCTACTGCTTTTAAGCAGCTTGGCAATGCTGCAGCCACTGGGTCCAATTTAGCAGAAAAATATGCTATAGGACGCCTGTCTAGTCCATGTCTTTGAGTTAGCACTGAAAGTGCACAACTTTCTCTTTCATAGCAAAACAGTGTGAACTCTTTTGTATAGTCAGGCATGCCCAAGGCAGGTGACTCACACAAAGCATTTCTTAATTTTACAAATGCACTGGCACTTTCATCATCCCATTCAACTGGATCCTTTGCTTTCTTTTTGGTTAACTGAATTAAAGGCTTCGCTAGTAATGAAAACCCTATAATCCATTGTCGACAGTATCCTACTATTCCTAGAAACATTCTCACCTCTCTTTGCGTTACTGGCATTTTCATTTGCTTAATTATCTTTATTCTTTCAGAGGTTATTCTTCTCGTCCCTCTTTCAATTTGGTGTCCCAAATATTTAACTGGCATTGTACAAAATTGTAATTTTTCAGGTGACACTTTGTGTCCTTCCTCAGCCAAATGGTTGAGTAATGCAATTGAATCTGCGACACAATCATCATGTGTTCTTGATGCGACTAGCAAGTCGTCTATGTACTGTACCAAGACTGAGTTCCTGGGCATTACTAATTTTTCTACGCACTTTTTCAGTATTTGATTAAAAATGGAGGGACTTTCTGTGTACCCCTGAGGAACACGATTCCACACATAGACATGGTTTTCGAATTTAAACGAAAACAGATATTGACTATCTGGATGCAATGGTATTGAGAAAAATGCTTGGCACAGACCAATTACAGTAAACCATTCTGCATCCCATGGTATCTGGTATAGGATCACTGCAGGATTTGGTACTATAGGACAACAAGGTACCACAATTTTATTAATTTTCCGCAAATCCTGAATGATCCTATATTTTCCACTAGGCTTTTTCAAACCCATAATTGGCGAACTACAAGGGCTACTCAGAACTTCTTTTAATATGCCTTGTTTCACCATTCTGCCAATTTCTTCAGTAACTCCTGCTTTTACTTCTGCACTCATTTTGTACGGTCTGGTATTTGGGAAAATTGCGCCTTCTTTTACAGTGATCTTCACTGGGTCTATTTTTGCCATAAGACCTACTTCTTTCCCAGTAAAATCCCATACCTTAGAGCTCACTGTAGTTCTTAACTCTTCTGGTAATTCATCTTTGGTTATCAAGGAGAACATCTCATCTACTTCCGTACCTTGCTTGGCTATCATGAATTTGTAAACATGATCTTCATCCGCGGTCTGTATTGCAACACCATCCGGTGTGCAAAAAATAGTGCAATTCATTTTGCACAGTAAGTCTCTGCCCAGTAAATTTACTGGACTGGAATCACACACCACAAATTGGTGCATTTCTCGGACGTTTCCTATTCTTACTTCCATGGGCTCAGTAAGGGGTGTTCTAATCCTTTGATTTGCTACTCCTACAACTTGGATAGCTTCTCCAGAGAGAGGGAGGTCTGGGATGTCTGCTGTTCTTACAGTAGAACGGGTAGCACCAGTGTCCAAAAGAAAAGTGATATCATTACCTTTTACTTTCCCTTCAACATATGGACCTGACTGATCTACCGGCAAGGATGCGCCAAGTACGCACTCCTTCTCCCCCTATCTTAGGCACCGTCATTGATAATCATATGGATTAAAATCATCCTGTAAAAGAAACTGTGAAGTTACATATTCATTCTTACCACTTCCTCCTTGATATCCGACGTCTGTACCTTGGTTTGCTCTGCTTACATTACCCTGTATAGAGGCAGGTGGCAACTGACTCTGAGGATTTACACCCTGCTGTGAGTCTTTCTGCGTCTGTGGATTTAAATTATGATTTGGGCCATTATTATTTTGAATCTTTTTACATTCGTTCTTCCAATGTCCCAACTTTCCGCATCCATGACAAGGAAATTTCTTTTTAGCCTCTTCTCTACTCATTCGTCCTCTCACCTTTCCACCATTCCCTGTGTCACCATTCGTTCCAGATTCTTTTCCCTGACTTTCTGTTGGATTATCCAAATTAATTCCCTGTCGCTCAGCCATTTTCACTTGAGCCCACATCACTTTTTCTTGTAGTTTCTTGTGCCTGTCTTCAATGTCATCTCCACAATATTTAGCATATTTCAAAATTTCATCGATAGGCTTTCCCTGCCAACATAACATGTGTTGCTTAATCATCTGACAAATCTTTGGTTTTAGACCATAAACAAATCGATAGACAAACTGACTCATATTTTTATCCCCAATATCTTCGAAACCGCTGTACTGTTTGAACACCTGTAATAGACGTTCGTAGTAGGCATGTACCGATTCACTTGCCTCTTGGGTAGTCCTATCTATTTTCACCCAATTTGTTTCTTTTGGTGGTATTTTCCCTTTCAAATAAGTTATTACCTGGTGATACTTTTTCATCACATCATTTGATGGGGCACCTGTCTTTGGATCTCTAGGATACTCTTCACTAGGCCAGTCGATTGTAATTTTACAATCTGTCCACAAATCGGCAGGTACCACTATGTCAAACAAACCATCCAAGTCCTTTAACAATACCTTTGAAACTTTCACAAACCTCTCAACCTGCTTGTACCATTCAATTGGTTTTTCTCTCAATTTTGGAAAATCATTCGTAAATGACAAAATATCTTGCCTGCTCCATGGAACATGAACATAACCTCCTCCTGGAACCTCCCGCATCGGGTACATCTGTTCTACTTTTCCTGTTTCCTTCAATAAATACTCAGAAGTCGTTCTATACGAACGTGCTTCTTCCTTTTTCTTTGTCCATCTAGTTTTCCATTTATCCAGTTCTCCCCATTTCTGTAATACTGACATTAATTCTTTAACTTGTAATTTTCTACCAGATGTATTCATATTTTCTAAGTCTTTATCAGTAAATTCTGCTCTATATGGTTTCTGTAGTACCTTTGACTTTCTTATTTCAATTCCCATCTCTGAGGCCAAATCCGTTAATTTTTCATGGAATATTTTTACATTTCTGTTTATGCTCCTACATATGAACAATAGTTCTTCTTCACTGTAGGTATTTAAATGATCTACTCCTACATTGCCTGCTATCATTTCTTCTAACTCGACTTTTAATTTATAAATGTCCAAGATCTTTGGGGGTGAACTTTGTCTGTCTATTCCTTGTGCCCATCTTTCTAAGTCTTCTGGGGTTACTACTGTTGCACTTTTAGTTCCTGAAGATGTGATTATATTTACATCCTTTGAGCAACCAGGTGTGACTCTTCTGGGGGTGCTATTTGCGGATTCTCGAATGGGCAAATCCATTAGTGAAATCATAGATTCACAATCGCTGATAGGGTCATCAATTATTACAGCTTCAGGTTTAGGAATATCCACAGGTGTAGGCATAACTAGAGGTTTCGGACAATTTACTTTGTCACCATATAAAGGGACCAACTTACCAATGGTTACAGGTATGGTCAGGGAATCAGGATGTACATTCAACTGTGTTATTTTCTGTATCAATTCTGCTCTGTTTCTGTCTACAGCCTCTCTTTCCTTATCCTGAAGTACCCTATTAACTGGTGGATTATGCAGTACTTGAGGTACCAATGGTGTTCTCAAAATTGGTGCACTTGGGGAACAAACACCCAACCCTTCCTGGTATGGTGTAGGGTTCTTTAATATTTCTTCCATAAATTCATCTTCGGATTCTCCAAACCCTGTCATGTGTTTAGTCTTTTCTTTGCACTTGCTCCCTAGCTGTTCATCAGCCATAAATACTGGATACAAACCCTCGGTAAGCATCGCTCGTCTCCACTGTTTCATCTGACTTTCTCTTGTCTCATTTTGGTGTCTAGGGAAAAATCCCCTGTAACCCCTATTGCTTCTGGGTCTATCACGTTCAAATGCCTCTGTTTCCCATTCTTCTAGGGCTTCGTATTGCGTTAATCTTGGTCTGGGTTCTAATTCATTCATTCTTATTCTTAAATTTTGAAGAATTCTCCCATTGAAAGTACCATTTTCTGGGAAAGCTAATATTCCGTCATCTTTTGTATATTCTATCCAATTTTCTAACCATACACAAGTATGATAACCCCTCTCCATCATCATAAATGAGGCGGGCGTTTTTGCTGGTGGAATGATAATTCCTTCCCTAGTTTTGATTGGCTTATCCTTTTTAAAATAATTCTTAATCTTTTGTAAGAATGACAATTTTCTGTTTTCTCCATACATTTTGGGTAAATATCTGTTTATTGAATTATATTCTGCAAAACCTAGGAATCTCCTGTCTGGACGTGTTCCTATTAAAGTCGGATAGCGTTTCCACATATAATCTACACTATCCACTAAGATTTCGACTTCTATACTGACAACCAATCAAATTCCAGCTAACATTTGTCTCTGCGCAAATCCTAGCGCGGCTTTTCTGTGACGTTTGTCTGACGACCCCTCCTTTACAATCTGCGCTTCTCTGTCCCTCGCTGTTTCAACCAATCCCAGCGCGGCACCTGTGACGTCAGTATTACTCCTGACTACTGACCCCTCCTTTACAAGCTCGCTCCACGCCCGCTGTGTCGACCAATCCCAGCGCAGCGTTTGTGATGTCAGCTTTTACTCCGACAGCTGACCCTCCCTTTACAAAATCGTACGCAAAACTTTATTTTCTCAACGCTTCTTATTAAAATTCAGTAACAACATAAAACATTCGCTATTGTGCCAGTTTCTCTAAATTGGATAAGATAGTTTTTTCTCATACTTAGTAAAACCTTTCCGTTAACTAAACATACACTACGAGTAAAACCCTTCCGTTTACTCTTCACATAAGCTTCGGAAATACCAGCTACTCCTTCTATGTTACCCTTTCTAGGTGATATAACATCAAATTTTCATCAGCGTATTCCTTTGCTGTCACTCACACGCACAGAGTCCCTAACAAGTACTGATAGCCCTGCTTAACTTTTCAGTACTATTTCTGCCTGACAGATAACCTCACTGCAGTATGGCTTCCACTTACCATCCGCTATTCAAATTCCCTGGGGATTCTAGACAACATAAAACAAAACTTTTAAACAAACGGATGTTAGTTCATAAAAATAAAATTCTCATTACCCAATTAACAAAGTCAAACCATCCTCTGATAGCCAGAAAACTGATCCAGCGGGATACTAGCAACAAGCATTCATACACAAAATACTCACCTAGGCCCATTCATTCACACTAACTAATAATCACCGCTGGTGGGAATCAGTTGTACTCTTTATCAAAATCCCTGCTACCAATTACCTTTTCTGATTGAAGAGTAATGACTTACCAATGGACCTTTGATAATTGGGGATAAAATGAGATCATACAAATACAATGTCATAAAACACCTGAAATACCCACTGACTCAGGAAGTTTTAAAATGTTTATCTAAAATTTAGCAGAGTAAAATACAAGCCATATGGCACTTAATCGCATATCAAGGAGGAAGCACACTATATAATCACCTATTAATCACAAATGACGGTCCCTCAGAAAGGAGAAGATAGAGATAGCAGTACACACTAAAGATTACGCTTTATAGTTACCTAAAAGTGTGAGAACCAAACCCCTTGGCCAAGGAGTTGGAAAAGGTCCCAAGAAATATGAAGACCAAAGGCCTCCGGACTAGGTTCAAGACAGGACAGGTGACCTCTCTACCAACGACGCCTGCGTCGTTCCCCTCTCTGACACTTCATTCCTCCTCGATTCTTCCGTGTCTTCTTTCTAATGGAATCCGCCGCCCCCACCTCAGGACCTCATTGGACAGCGGTTCAGTCTGCAATCGATCAGCTCGTTCTGTGGTCCTAAAAGCTGACAGCCTCAACGCTAACTAATTAGCTAATTCTATATCTATTATACCCTTCTACACCCAGGTACCTCCCATTAATGTTTCAAAATTATGGGCCCACTACTTCTGATTAGACAGGGACAGGGGGTTGATCCTCACACCATGTCATTTTAGTTCAATTTTCATTAAGCCTATTGTTTTAAAATACCGCCCCTCTCAATTAATACATTTGCTTTATTTCCCACCCGTCTCACGACAATTTTTAATACAAAGTGTATACAAAATGTATCAATTTGTTGGACATCTCAGATGAACTGTGAAGGTGATCAGTGGGTCATGTCCTTGGACATCTTCCAAGTTGACTTCATCGCTTTATCTTGTTAGTTTTCAGAGCGCATGCGCAAGTCACATGGCTCTCGAGCTGCTGTTCAGTTAACCCAGGCCCATTTTACAAACTAATAGAAATCAAAGAAGAAACATATTAAAATCAAAAATAAATGTTTTCACTGTATACCACCTACTTCTACTCTACTCCCTTTTAATTATAAATGTCTATTCCGCATTAGTAGCGTTAGAATACCACATTATTAATTGCAGCAACGCAAAGCTTTAGCATGTCAGAACATTAAGCGGCCATTTTAGCATACACTGCGCAGAAGCAAAAAGTTTCCCTCCAAGCAAAGAAAGACGTCATACCACGTGACATGGTTGACACATGCGCAGTTAAGTTCCCGCGCTTTAGCGGCCATTTTGGATTAGACAAGGATTACTTATTAGTGGAAAACACATAGGCAAGCATCTTTTGGATAAAATGTTGTGTTTGTACATTATTAATAAAGACGTTTACAAGGTTTTAGTACAAATTAATTAATACTGTGAGAATATTGCTTACGAGCAAGTCTCATTGTGAGTCCTTGCTCCATCACGCTTGGATGTCGTTTTTTTCGGTCTGAGCTAGAGGCGGCTTTGGCTGATTTTCCAGACCTATTACTATCAAGTACATCAACACAGAAGATTAAACATACAGAGGGACTCTGGATCCACCCCTTCAGGCATTCGTTGATGGCATTGTTACTCACATTCAGGTTCAGTCCACAGTTGGTATACATGGAGTGGCGACAATGGGCCAGCCATTGCTCAGTTGTACTTGTCAGTAACCTTTTGGATCATCCCACAGGACCAGCCACGGCCCGTGCAGGTAAGAGCGGTGGGGCGGCAAGGCCGGTTGGGGGGGGTTTCAACAGACGACCACAAGGGAAAATTAAAACACCGCTCTTACCTACATGGGCCGCGGCTGCACGGGACAGCTATTTGGTGCGTGGGCCGTCAGTCATCCTGAGTGATAGTGTTTTGCCCCATTACATCACAGTTCGCATTGCATGTTTCTGGAACAGAGAAAGAAAAGAGTTTGATTCCCGGTGCATTGCATATTGGCTCTCGAAGGAGCTCTTTTGTATAGAACAAGTGATGTGGTAGGGTTGAGCAGCTCAGAACAAGGGCACAAAGAATGACTGCACTACTAAAAAAACCATAAGACCACGGTGCCTCAAACTGAATGGTATTAAATAACCTTATGCCCGAAGTAACATAGTTGCTGTAATTGAAACTTCCACTTCATTGCTGTTACCTTCTCAGTGCATAGCCTGGAGTGCTGGCTTATGAACAGCTTGAATGAAATAAACATTGGCAAAGCCTGATTTAATTGATTCTATACGTGGAGGAGAATAGCGTATATTGCTGAGAAATGGCATATTTGTTGCTTATACCCTACATCACACCTCTTTTTTTTACAATTTTTCATAGCAATCAATTACAAAGCTTCACAACCTACTATGTACTATTAGATTCTCTCCAGTTTCCTCCAACCATGAGTAGCTTTTCCAGTCCAGGTTTATTTTACATTATGTTTATTATATACTGCCATGTATTGCATGTTTGCCTTTAAACTCTGTAGTCATAGACTGTTAATAAAATTCTAGAATTGAGAGCATGGTGATGTACGGCTGGTCTGTAAAACCAAAAGATGACGGACGGAATGCTGAACCAATCAAACATTCACCTCCAGTCACAGATGTGGGTAAAATCCACCGCTTTTTTTGCACGCCACACCAATCCAGTTTAGACCCAGGCATATGCAAATTAGTCTTGACCCTGTTCACCATGGGAACAGTCCAGCTCGAACTGCCAGGCCAGGTCCTCCCTGGGCCAGAAACGAGCATCCTGGGACCGGTTTCAGGGTCTCACCCCTCATCAGCCAAGCTAAATTGAATCTGGTGGCGTAGCGAGCACAGGACCCATGTCTGGGCATAACCTTCCCACTTAGTCCAACAAATGCAAAAACAAAAGATGATGGACCGAATGCTGAACCAATCAAACATTCATCTCCAGTCACAGATCTGGGTTAAATCTATCGCTTTTTTGCACGCCACACCATTCCACTTTAGAACCAGCCATATGCTGGTATGTGGCGCTATCTCCTGGGACTAGTACTGTGCTGCGCCTAATAAAGTTCTCTCTGAACTATTTGTGTTGTGGACCTTCCTGTGTTACCCAACAAGTGGTGATGAGCTAGAGAAGCACTTGTTACTTTGCAGCACAGGAGGGGTGCATTTGCTATTGAAACCTGAAATATGTCTTGACCCTGTTCACCATGGGAACAGTCCAGCTCGAACTGCCAGGCCAGGTCCTCCCTGGGCCAGAAACGAGCATCCTGGGACCGGTTTCAGGGTCTCACCCCTCATCAGCCAAGCTAAATTGAATCTGGTGGCGTAGCGAGCACAGGACCCATGTCTGGGCATAACCTTCCCACTTAGTCCAACAAATGCAAAAACAAAAGATGATGGACCGAATGCTGAACCAATCAAACATTCATCTCCAGTCACAGATCTGGGTTAAATCTATCGTTTTTTTGCACGCCACACCATTCCACTTTAGAACCAGCCATATGCTGGTATGTGGCGCTATCTCCTGGGACTAGTACTGTGCTGCGCCTAATAAAGTTCTCTCTGAACTATTTGTGTTGTGGACCTTCCTGTGTTACCCAACAAGTGGTGATGAGCTAGAGAAGCACTTGTTACTTTGCAGCACAGGAGGGGTGCATTTGCTATTGAAACCTGAAATATGGAGCCTACCTACGTGGGAAGGAAGATGACTAAACGAATATACCGGAGAATTCAGGACGCGTATACACAACTGAGGGGCAAGGAACTGTGATTTTTGGTGTTTTTACGGTATTTACTGCTTACGTTCTACACCTTCACCCAACTGGGGCAATGGTAACATACTATTTGTATGTGCGGTTACGGCACGATATTTTTTAAACTTCCTGCGCGCTCTTTTTTGCTGTACGAGCATTTAGCTCTCAGGATTCCTTGTAACACATCATTCTGGACGCCCGTACGAGCTTTGGGCACATCAGCTTGGTCCTGCCAGCTTCGTCACCCATTGTGCGTCACCACATGTGGACGCTCATGTTACTCAGGCGTGCGGCGCAGCCATATTGGAAGTGCCTGAAGTGTCCCAGCTACTAACCAGGCGTTCAGCTGTGTAGATGGTGCTATGTGATGACATTTGATACGGACGTGGCGTTGCTGGAGTATCGGCACCTGTGACAGTAATATATTGTGCCTCATCGTTTCACACGGTTTCCTGTATTTTATACTATAACTTTTCATGACTGTGTTATTTTGAAAAAAACATGCAGTTTGATCCACCAGCAAATTTTCTACAACAATAGAGTGATCCACCAGTTCTGTGGATGCGTTCGAAGGAAGAGATTTTGACGTATATGAAGGCAATTGATGGTGATGATATGTCTCAAGAGCGGAAACATTTTGCTGTATTGTTTGGGTTCGGAAGGAGAATTAATTTTCCAGACATTACCAAAAGTAGCAACTCAAGAAGACAAAGGAGGCATAGATATTTTCCTAGAGGCCCTAATGAGGATTGAAAATTGGATCAAGCCCACCTCGTTTGTGGGTTTAAATAGATTCAAATTCTATACCAGGGCCCAGAGAAATGTAGAAACATTTGATGAATTTCTCACTGCATTACAGGTACTTTCAATGTATTGTAATTTTGGTGAAATGTCAGGGGAGATGATTAGGGATCGGATAATTGTGCATGTAAGGAGTATGAAGATTCAGGGGCAACTGTGGGTAATGGGGGATCCTAAGTTACAGGATGTTATAACCACTGCCATCTGAGAAGTGGATGAAATCTGTGTATGATACTGATAAAGTGAATAAGGGTGAGTGTGAGAATGTGTGTGCGTTAGCTGTAGCAACTCCCGTAGTACACAAGAAAGAAAGTATGACAAGTATGATAAACCATCCTTGCTCAAGGAGGGAACTGCGTCCTAGCCCAACTCACTAGCCTCATCTCCCTGTCTGTCGAGAGGGGCATAGTACCTAAAGAACGGAAGCACGCTATCATAAAACCTTTGCTGAAAAAACCCCACCTAGACCCCACCTCTACATCAAACACCCGCCCCATTTCATTGCTGCCCATTCTGGGTAAGATCGCGGAGAAACACGTGAACAGGGTCATCTCGCAATTTCTGGAAGATAATGGCCTCTTACACCAGACCCAGATGGGATTCCGACCAGAACATAGTACCGAGTCGGCATTACTCGTGGTTACCGAGAAATTAAAATGCATACTTGATCAAGGAAGAGCCGCTGCTATTCTGCTTTTAGATCTAAGTGCGGCCTTTGACACGGTAGACCACTGGATCCTTATTCAAAGGCTTAAAGACATTGGGATCAAAGGTATTGCTAACCAATGGGTTGCTTCGTTTCTGAGCAATAGATCCTTTCAGTGCATGGAGGCGGGCATTCTATCAGACTCGTTCTCAGCCCCATGGGGAGTACCTCAGGGATCCTCCCTGAGTCCTACTCTTTTCAACATATACCTGAGTCCATTGGCTCACATAGTGCAGTAGTTTGGACTCTCCATTGTGTCATATGCCGATGACACACAGCTAGTGGTCTCGATAGCAGACTCCCCCCGACTCCAACCATAGGCACTAACCCCGTGCCTGGAAAGAATAGGAACCTGGATGGCCGACTGCAGCCTTAAGCTCAATGGGGAGAAAACTGAGCTTATGATTCTGGGCAGCAGTTTCAGCCCACGCACAGAGATCACTTGGCCAGCAAACTGGGGTCCCCCCCCCCTACCCCGAAAACTTCCATAAAAAATCTGGGTATCTGGCTCGACCAAATTTTAACCATGGAAACGCAAGCCAAAAAACTGGCGAGCACTTGTTTTGGAATACTCCGGATGGTCCGGAAAATCCTGAGCTTACTTCCAGAGAAATCTAGAAGGACCGTAGTACAAGCCTTGGTAGTCTCGAGACTTGACTATAGCAACTCATTATACCTCGGCTCCCCTAAATATGTCACTGATAGATTACAGGTGGTGCAGAATGCGGCAGCAAGACTGCTTCTCAGGATACCCAGGCACCAGGCAGTAAGAGCGTCCTTGAGGGAGCTACATTGGCTCCCAGTTCAGGCCAGGATTAAATTCAAGTCCCTCTGCCTGGCTCATAGAGCCATGCACGTGAGAGGTCCCAAAATGCTGCGAACCTTGATTTCCCACTATACACCCCGCCGTTGTCTCAGGTCAGGTACGAGCTTTTTCATGAATACCACCAGAGTCAAGAGATCAAGGTGGGGAGGAAGATCATTCTCACACTTGGTTCCTAAAATCTGGAACAGCATGGACCCAGAGCTACGATTAATCAAAAACGAACAGTCCTTCAGAAAAAAACTTAAAACATGGCTGTTCCCTTAACTCTTACGCAGATAGCTGTCTACACCTGTTGTAGCGCTGGAATGCCTGCAGGTAGCCATGCGCTCTATAAATCCCATAAACATAAACATAACCCTCATGTTTTCGTTGTGGGAGTAACAATAATTTTGCTTCTTTGCCTCAGTGTCCTGCCATAAGGAAGGGGAGTAAGAAATGTGGTAGGATTGGACATTTTGCCCATGTATGCAAAGATTTGAAGAACAATAGTACAAATGTGAAAACTAAAGTGTTGCATGTGAATGAAGTGAGACTGCTGGAAAAAGGGAAATGCGAGTGGGAGTGTGATTGTAGTTTGGAAAGTGAGAGTGGAAAAGGTGTGGTGTTATCTCTTAAGAATCTGGAAGAGGAGGAACAGAGTATTGAAGTAGAAAATCCTCCAAAGTGTAAAGTGAGTAGTATGGGTAAAGAGCTTGAATTGATGGCAGATTTGAGGTCTCCGTGGACTATCATTACCCGTGAGTATTTTCTGGAGAAGTTCAAGAGTGTAGGGAGGTGGAGGATTTGAGAGAGTCTGACATAATGACTGAAAGCTTTGATGGTACCGCCATAGGCATTCTGGGGTACATTGAAGTTGACATAAAGTTCAAAGGGAGGGTTGCAAGGATAAAATTGTACGTTGTGCCTAAAGAAGTGAATGTATTAGGATGGAGAGACCAGTGCAAATTGGGTATTATGCTAAATCCTAGAAGCAGAGCCAGTTTTAGTGATTGAGAACTGATGTGAGAAAGAATGGATGGTATCTCAGTTACTGGAAGTATCTACTGAGAAGTTTGGTAAATTGGAGGGATATTCTCATAAAATCAAGTAAAGCAAATGCTAAACCAGTAGTGCAAAAACTTAGAAATGTGCCCATCAATGTAAGGGAACAGTTGAAGTAACTGTTATTGGAGAAGGTTAATGAAGGAGTCATCGATGAGGTTGAATTGTCTGAGTGGGTATCTCCGATAGTCTTGACCCACAAGGTGGATGATTCCTTGAAACTGTGTGTGGACCTCAGGGCTGTTAATGCTAATATCGTGGTAGATTTTAGCCCTCTACCTAATATAAATGAGGTGGTATGCACGCTGGATGGAGCGAAGATTTTCTCCATCCTAAATTTGAGGTTGGCGTACCACCAGATAGAATTAACTGAAGACTCCTGCCACCTTACAGCATTTCTCATACTGCGGGGGCTATTCTAATTTAAGAGGATGCCATTTGGATTAGCCTCTGCGGAGTCTGTGTCCAGAGAGCTATGTTTCGTCTATTTAAGGATATGGAGAAATGTGTAAAATGTTTACAAGATGATGTGCTTATCTTCTCTAGGAACGAATGCAAACATGTGGAACATCTTAGAAAGATTTGTGAGGTGCTGAAAAAGAATGGGTTAACCCTGAAGGAGAAAATGCCATTTTCTTTCCAGATCAGTGCAGTATCTAGAATACACAGTGCCTGGAAAAGGAGTTGTACCAAAGAAATTCTTGGTAGATGTTATTATTAAAGCTCCTGCTCCTGATAATTGTGAGAAGTTGCTATGATTTGCAGGTCTATGTGAATATTAAAGCAAATTTATAAAGGATTTTGCTACAAAAATGGAGACTCTCAGCGAGCTTACATGGAAAAATGTTGAGTTTGTATGGATTGAAATGCAACAAACTGCCTTTGAGTTGTTCAAAACTGAAATTGCCTGGGCACCCCCGCGTTAAAACTTTTTTGCATGGGTGTGGAATGCATTGTCACTGTAGATGCTAGCATGTATGGCATTGGAGGGGTTTTATCCCAAAGGTGTGGAAATGAAATGTGACTTCTGCCTCGCATACGCTCACTGACACTGAGAGAAGGTATACTGTAATAGAAAAGGAGTTAAAGGCATGTATCTGGGAAATTGAGCGTTTTCGTAACAACATTTGGGGTTCATGCTTTGTACTTAGAATGTACCGTAAACTCTTGGTTGGGATTCTCTATCCAGGTAGTGGTTGGAAGGCCACTGCGCATTTTGCAAGATTGCTATCGAGATTACACGAGTACTGTTTCACGGTTGAGCATATGCCAGGCAAAAGCAATGCTATTGCCGACTGCTTGCCATGTATCCCTCATGAAGAACCCAAGGACGAACTAGAAGGGGTTGGGGTTGATATTGTTGCTACTGTGTCAGAATTTGTTGCAGATCAGTTTAGGGGTATTGAGGAGGAGAAATAGTAGAAGTGTGAGGAAGGTGACACGTTATTGCAAACTGTATGTTATGGAAGGATGTCCTAGCAAAAAAACCATGCCAGCAGAGTTTCTGGCTTTCTCGAGAGTGGCTGAAGAATTGGAGGTGGAAGGAAATTTCATTTTTAACAATGGAAAATGTGTTCCACCTAAAGGCATGCAGTATGTAATTTTGTGGTTGGCACACAAAGGGCATTCTGGAATGTCCTCCATGAAAAGACGTATCCGCACATGTTTTTGGTGGCCAGGTATTGATAGGATGGCAGACATGGTGGTGACAGAGTGTAAAGTTTGTGCCAACAGTGAAAAAATGTTAAAACCTGCTCCTGCTTCCCTTCAACTGGTCCCGTGGGCAGATTCGCCAAGGCAGAAGGTGGGTTTTTTTTTTTTGAAAACGTATTTTATTGTCAAATTGCACATATGTTGCAGGGCTCTGCACTCCAGAGACAACTGCAATAACAAACCTTACATCAGCCGGAAGCAATCGACTCTTTCTTTGAAATAGTGAACAAAGAACAACACATGGCTATGCATATAAAACTAAGTTTTCCAAAGAGGACCCCCACCCTCCAACTGCCCCCTCCCACACCCGCCCCCCCAGAGTCGCACAATGCCCACGGAGTCCAGTCCACAATCGATCTTTATAAATAGAAGAATAATAACTTATGTACACACACCCCCAAGCCCCCCTCACCCCGCACCACAGCAAACCCATGCGTCACCATCATTTACTCCCCCGGAAGGTCCGCTGCCACAACCGGAGGCTCGAGCCACAGGCCCCTGTATTCCGCCCAGCGCCTCCATATTTTATAATGCTTACGTGGGCACCCCCTAGCAACAAAGATTGGCTGTTCCAACCCCATGCAAAAGCCCAGACCATTTTTCCAAGCTGCCACAGACGGGGCCCGTGGGTCCTTCCACGCCTTAGCTATATCTCGTTTTGCCAACATGAGGCCAAGGTGCATAAGATGTCTTTTATATATATTGCCCCCTACCCCCTCCATGACATGTAGCAGGGCAAATTGTGGCGTGCGTGGGAGCCCCCACCTCAACACCTCCGACAAACAGGCCAAGACCCCCCTCCAAAACCGGTCCAGAGACATGCAGTGCCAGACGGTATGTAGAAACGTGCAGAAGGTGGGTTTTGATGTTTCTGGACCATATTATGCTCCGCCGTGTGATTCTCGTTTTGTATTAGTTCTTGTGGACTACCATTCAAAGTGACCAGCAGTGAAATTAGTATCCCAAGCTACTACTAGTACTATTGTTGAGTTCTTCAAGGAGATCTTTGCAAGGGAAGGCTACCCAGAAGTGTTGAATTCCGACATTGGGGTGCAATTGAAGTCTAATGAAATGCAGAGTTTTCTCAGGTACCGCAATATTCGTCATGATCCCACGGCACTGTATGAACCCAAGGCAATGGACAGGTTGAGAGGTTCAACCATGTATTAAAGGAGAGTATTGTCTGGGCACGTGGTTTTGGTGGAAGTTGGAGGGACAGATTGAGGGAGAAACTGTGGTGGTATCGCATCACCTCTCAGAGTACCACTGAGGTTAGTCCTTTTAGGTTGTTGAGGGGAAGACATCCAGTATCAAAATTGTGTCCATGGTGGTTCAGAAAGAAACACTGTAAAGGTCAAGATGAGTTGAGTGTAAAGGAAGTTGGTGAGAGAGTGAGGAGGAAGCAAGACAAAGTCAAAGAGGCATATGACGTCAAGTGGAGGGTCAAAGTAACTTCTTTTGCAATTAGTGACGGTTGGCTACAGTTTGTAACCAAGTGTACACCAAAATTTGTTAAAGCCATGAAGGTGATGAAAGTACACAACAAGAGTGTTGTTACTCCGGATGGTAAGGTCTGGAATGTGAGAAGACTGGCCAAGTGTGGTAAACAAGGGGTAGAGAACACCAACCAAGAGCAGGAAGGACAGTTGGTGAAAATAGATGGGAGTCCCTCAATCCACGCTTGTTGTCACAATATGCCCATGTCGATAACTCTCAGAACTGCACCTAGTTCTGAAGGAGGTTAAAGGGAAGTGGTTGAGGACAGTGGTTCTATGGTGTTAAGGAATGAGGATTCAATAGCTTCAAGAGTAAAGGTTGACGGTCGTGTGAGACGCCCTTCCACTAAGTTTGGAGACTTTGTATGAAGGTCGTGTGAGACGCCTTCCCACTAAGTTTGGAGACTTTGTATAGTCCAGTAGTAATCTTTATTGTATGATTAATAAAAATCTTTACAATATAGGTAAAACATTATGCATAAAATTCATAAAACCCCTAAAAGTCATTAAAAGAGAAAAACTGTCTCAGTGTGATAAATACTGGGTGAAGAGCTAAGATCAAAGTGTGATAGCAGCATCTAAGTTCAGCAGGAATAAATAAGTGCAAATCAATGTCTCTAATAGAGAACAAGCAGCATGACGTCATGCATCTGCAAATTTTTAGCCACTTTAAAGCAGATGAAGTGATCCAGTCCATTCTTAGTCTTTCACTTCTGTGTGGGGGTATTTGAGTTTTGTTAGTTCTTTGCTTACTTTTTTTTACTTTTACTTTTTTTTTTTTTTCTACTTTTGGTTTTACAGGAGGGAAATGTGTACCATTGCTTATATTGTGCACCTCCGTGTATTGTATGTTTTCCTTTAAACTCTGTAGCCATAGACTGTTAATAGAATTCTAGAATTGAGAGCCTGGTGATGTAACGCTGGTCTGTGGCATTATCTCCTGGGACTAGTACTGTTCTAAAGTTCCCTCTGAACTATTTGCATGGTGGAACATCCTGTGTTACCAAACAGTTTATTCTTTAGATTCTGAGACATGCTGTTCTGATGTTATAATAAATAAAACTGGACTATACATCCCCGAATGCAAAGGAAACATATGAACCGGGTGAGTAATTCACGCACGGGGCTCAGAAAGTTGAAGGTCCTGCATTTTTCTGGAAATGTAGTGGAAAAAGGGCACAATTTCTGTACATTCGAAGTAATCTTGCATTGTGGGATGGATGGAAGTGACTTTGAAAGAGCCCTGAACAATTTAACAAGCATTTGCAATGCAATCGGTCTCGCCTTTGGGACCTTATATGTATTTAGCTATGCAGTACATTAGCCTGGGTGCTGAAACATCTACTGTTCTTTAACATGAAGGTAAAGTAAGCACCAAACTGCGGGACACGCCAGGTATGGGAACACATGGAGAGAAATATTGCCTTTCAGCAGGAAATGGTATAGTCCAAAGCTCTGTTTTTAATATAAAATCAGGGCCTACAGTGGTCATATTGATCCAGCGCGATATTAGCAAACAGCATTCATACACCATATACTCACTTGGGCCCATACATTCACACTACGCTAATACTTACGCTGGGTTTATCAGTTGTTACTCTTATCAAAAATCCCTGCTACCAATTACCTTCTGATTGAAGAGTACTGACTTACCAATGAATCCTTTGCTAATTGGGAAATTTAAAATGAGTGACATTCATTATAGTACATAGTCCTGAAATAACCACTGAGTCAGGAAGTTTTAAAATGTTTATCTAAAGATTTAGCAGAGTAAAATACAGAGCCACATGGTACTTACTCGCAATACCCAAGATTAAGCATAGAAATGATTATTGCTAATCAATGACGGTGTTTAAAGAAGAGGAGAAGATAGAGACAGCAGCGCAACTAAAGGTTGCATTATATTTACCTAAGTGCGAGAACCAAACCCCTTAGCCAAGGAGTTGAAAGAATAGGACCCAGGAAGGATGAAGAGCAAAGACTTCTTCCAGGATCAGGACCGGACTGGTGACCTCTCTACAACGACGCCTGCGTCGTTCCCCTCTCTGATACTCGACTTCTCCTCGATTCTCCCGTGCCTTCCTTCTAATGGACTCTGCCGCCCCCTCCTCAGGACCTCTCTCTGGACAGCAAATTCGGTCTGCAATCGATCAGCTTGGCAGTCTGGAGCTAAGCGCGCTCCTGGCAGCATGGACGCCTGTTCTCTGCAGCATCTCCTTCTCACTAATTAATTAATGCTATATTCTATTGTACCCTTCTACGCCCATGTACCTCCCCTTAATGTTGCTACAATATGGGGCCACTACTTCTGATTGGACAGGGACAGGGGGTGGATTCTCGCACCATATCGATTTGGCCTAAATTGTAAAGCCTATTGTCTTTACGTTCCCATCCCTTCAAATTAATACATTCGCTTTATTTCCCACCCGTCTCATGACAAATGTTATACATTTTACAGGGGAAAAGTATCAATTTGTCCACAGGAAACATAAAGTACAGCATCTTCGGCCAATGGGTCATGGCCTTGGGAGACGTCCAAGTTGACTTCACTTGGCAGGCACACAGGATACATGCGCAGAACCATCGTCTCTCGAGTTGCAAGTCACCAACCCAGGCCCAAGTTTACGAACTAATAAAAGTGCAAGAAGAAAATATTAAAATCACAAATAAAATGTTTCACTGTATACCCACTATTTCTATTCTATTCCCAATTAAATATATATACTATTCCGCGTTAGTAGCGTTAGGAAACGACAATTTAGTAATGACATGAGAGCAAGCTGAAGCATGTGAAAACATCAAGCAGCCATTTTACTACACACTGCGCAGAAGCAGAAGTTTCCCACCAAGCAAAGAAAGACGTCACACCATGTGATCAAGTTGCGACATGCGCAGTGAGGTTCCCGCGCTTTAGCGGCCATTTTGGATTACAGACAAGCATTATTCTTTAGTAAAACACATATGCAAGCTTCTCTCCCCTTTGTGTAGTGTATGCAAAGGTTAGTCTTAACAATACAATTTTAATAAATTAATACTATGAGGAGGATTGCGTACAAGCAAGTTTCATTTATGAAACCTTGCTCCATCAATCCCCTCTCTGATGGAGTTTCTGAGCCATCAAAAACACTACACTCAATCAGATGCCAACTTCTAGCAATTAGTTTCATTCTCATTTTTACATTTCCTGTTTTTCACATCCCCTTTCAACTTTTTGTATAATTCACTTCTCCATTCTTCAAGTTCTATTTCATCTAGTTTTCTCTTCTTTCCTTTTCCTGTCACTTTATATGTTCCATTCTTTCTACAGCATTTGCACCATATTGTTATTGCCAAAATTATTATTGCTATCCCTGCTAAGGGTACTAATATTTGACCTATAAGTCCTTTTCCTACATTAGCAAACCTGGTTCCAATTGACGATATACTATTTGTAAATCTTTCCCATACACTATCAACTTCCAGTGGTTTAAGTTCTTTCTCAAGTTTAGTTATATTATGTATGTACGTTCCAATTTCTGCACTCTTATCAGGAATATAAGTGCAACAATGTTTCGTCTTCAATAATTTACAGACTCCGCCCTCTTTTGCCAATATAATATCAAGAGCAAGTCGATTTTGCATCACCATAGATCTAATCGCAACGATTTCCGCATTAATAATTAGAAAACCTCCAGCAGTATCCGTTGATAAACGATCAACCACTGTAGACAATTTACATATTTTCCTTGAGTTCAGAATTATTCCCACTGAAGGTATCAATGCACCAAATATATCACCTACAATTTCTGAAAAACTAGCTCTTTTACTTCGTATTAATTCGCTATTGTTTTCATTGCTCTCAGTGTTTCTTTTTACATGGTATATCTTTGGAAATACTATTCCAAAATAACAACTTCCATACCACCGTGCAGGAAGCCTAAAGTAAGCCTTATACCCACACACATAATAGATTCCAGGAAAAACTGAATCTGTTCCTCCTTTGAGTCCCCAACCTCCAAGAATTAAAAAATTGTGTTCGCATTCACTGGTACCGATGAAAACATTGTTATAATCAGTCTTTAACCTATGAAGACAAATTTTTCCTGTCTTTACGAAATCCAGAGTCATAGCAGCTTGAGCCTTGCCAGGTGTGTAACTACCTTCTTTCTCAGCCCAAGGTGGCAAATGAGCCTTATGCTCAGAAGCTTTCTTTTGAAAATCTTGTCTTCTATCTTCTACTAAATTCAAAAATATATTTTCTTCTTCAAGTAAAGAACATGTTAGATTGTGTCTATGTGCATGTGTTATGTCTATTGATTTCATGGTTAAGAAAAATTCTCCCATAAACTGTGCGTCTTGACTACTAAGCACTGGGTTCATACTCTTGCGAATCGGAACCTCAGAAAATATCACATCTAAGCTTGAATAATAATACTGAAGTCTCCCTGTTCTATAAAATAAACTAGACAAAACACTCCATGATATGCCATATGTCAGTGGTAAGTGATGATATGTTAATCCTTCTGCTACTGATTCAGGTAACTTCATACAGACGTAACAATTACTGACTTCCATTGTGTCTACATATTGAAACAATAACTTTGTGAAAACGTTTAAACTAGTGTCGTTGTCAGCAACTTCATGATGAATTTCTGCCTCATCTTCTGCCATTAGTTCTACTCTATTGCCCTTTATGTTTGCTGTCCTCCCTTTAGTTTCATTATTAATCTTTTTATCTATTATCATAAGGTAAGGAACTGCTACAATCAGGACTAACCATTTTATAAGCACCATTACTAGACTACATATGCATATTGCACAGCATCTTCTACAACATTTCTGTTTTGGTCTCCCAGTAACTCTATCATCAGGCATTTTTCGACAAGAAGATTGCTCTTCTTATCTTTTCTTCTTTTCTTTAGCTTATTCTTTTGCTTAGTCAGGGTGGTCTTGTTTCTTCTTCGTACGTCAATTCTGCACTTGTTCCTTCGCCACCACTGTCACTTGACTCTGAGCTTTCAAAATCTTCAAGGATGATATAAGTCCATTCAGGACCCTTGAATTTGTTATTCACAAGTTTCAGTCTTTTACTTCTTCTTTTCGCAGTTTTATGTTCTTGTTCAGTTTGACTTGTCACTTCATTTACTTGATCTGGATCTTCACTTCTGGTTGTTATGTGGTACTTCACTCTTTTAATGACACTTGGCCAATGATCTCCTTTTCTTGTTTTCTTTGTTGGCACTGTTTCTTTGTTTTCGTCTTTAGAGATCTCGTTAATTTCACTGCTTAGCACTGTTTCGTGTTCTTCAATTACTGTGTTTCTTGTTTGCTCCTTTTCAGGTCTAATTGGTTTCTCTGTAACAGCTCCACTGTGAGTTTCCAATAACTGACCTTGTTCTTTATTTATTTCTTCAAGTTCATGTTTTTCAAGGTTTTCTTCTTCTGTGTACTCTTCTTGATCTAACTTGTTCTGATCAGGGCTTATTGCACTGTGAACTTCTGCAGCCTGACCGGATTCTTCTAGACCTGTCTGTCCCTGATCAAAGTCTATTAGGTCTTCACTGTTTTGAGTCCAGTTTTCTTTCCCTATCTGACCTTGTTCAGGATTTCTTAATGTCTTTTCTTCTTGTTCCTGAACTGCTTCTTCTTCACCTATCTGATCTTCTTCAATTTCTTCCAATTTCGCTTGACTTCTTGTTCTGTGGTATACTTCAGGAACTTCTACCACTGGTATCCAATCCTGACTTGTGCTCGGTTGTTCTTCTTCAGCTTCTCTTGAATCTCGAACCTGAGATCCTTCAGCTGGGCAACCTTCAGCTTCTTCAGTGATTGGCGTTGTCTGAGGATTCTCTTCCTCGGGATCTGGTACTCTCTTGGTGTGACTTACATGGATCCAATTAGGAAATCCGGCACACTTCACTGCTGTATTCGTTGTCAGTATGACTTGACACGGTCTGCCCCATCTAGGTGATGGACACGTTTCTCTGGTGTGATTCTTCACTACCACCCAGTCACCAGGATTCAGATCATGTTCTTGCTCGGGCTGCCTGGAAACTGCGTCTTCTCCAACCTGATGAGAGATAGAACGCACTAGGTCAGCCAATCGTTTGCAATAGTCCAGAACCATATCATCAGATATATTCACCAGTTTGTTTGTGGGAACATGTGTTTGTCTCATTGCTCTTCCCATCATTATTTCATGTGGGCTCAATCCTGTGGTTCTGTCAGGTATACTTCTGAGTCCCATTAGAACGAGTGGTAATGCATCTGGCCACTCTAATGATGTTGATGCACACATTTTTCCCAGTCTTGACTTTATAGTGCCATTCAATTGTTCAACTACTCCAGAAGCTTCTGGACGATATGCACAGTGCAGTTTCTGTTTTATTTGAAATGCTTCACAGATTATTTGAATCACTTCGCTGTTAAAATGTTTTCCTCTATCTGATTCCAAAGTTACTGGAAAACCAAACCTAGGAATGAGCTCTCGTAGCAACAGTTTTGCAACTGTAATGCTGTCATTTCTCCTAGTAGGGTAAGCCTCCACCCACTTTGAAAACAGACACACTATGACTAGTACATATTTCAGCCCTCTACATGGTGGTAACTGTATGAAATCAAACTGAAGTCTCATAAATGGACCTTCTGCCTTTCCAATTTTCCCAAATCCAATTACTGTCTTCCTCCCCGGATTATGCATCTGGCAAGTTAGACATCTCTGGCAAAGACTCTCTGCAGCAGCTCTGAATTTGGGAGTGTACCAATTTTGTCTGAACAGCCTAATCATTGCATCTCTCCCTATGTGTGAGTCTCCATGGTGCATTCTAGCCATTTGTGAGAGTAAACAGTCTGGCATGACTGGTCTGCCATCAGCACTGATCCACACCTCATCCTCTCCTCTTTGGGAGCAACCCACTCTGATCCACAAATTCTTCTCACTTTCATCAACCTCATCTTGCAATTTCTTGACGTCATTCCAAGTTTCAGGTGGCATATAAAGCATAAGTTGGCAGCTGATTCCCATTCTTTCCACCCTCTTATTGACTGACATTCTGGCTTTGGCACAATGTTGAGCCACCAGATCCGCATATCTGTTGCCGACTACCACCCAGTCATTTCCTGACTGGTGTGCAGCACATTTCACCACAGCCAATTCTTTTGGTGATTGTATTGCTTCTAGCAATTCCCTTACAAATTGTCCATTTTTAATGGGGGATCCTGAAGAAGTCATGAAATCCCTCTGCATCCATAGTTGGCCAAAATCGTGCACAACCCCGTAACCATATTGGCTATCTGTAAATATGGTCACTCTCTGATTCCTCCCAATTTTGCATGCTTTTATCAAAGCAATCAATTCAGCTACTTGTGCAGATTTGACTCCTGGTAAATAGGATGCTTCAACTATTCCAGTTAATTCACATACCGCATAGGCAGCAGTTAGTTTACCATCTTCATGTCTTTGACATGAACCATCAACAAATAGCTCCCTGTCTGGCTTTTTAAGAGGCTGTTCCTCTATGTCTGGACGTGGTTTTGTGCATAATTCTGTAATTTGTATACAATCATGTTCATCGTCTTCATCATCTTTAATTCTCTCATGATATGGGTCTGGTAGTAAGGTTGCTGGATTTATTATAGTACACCTTACCATGTTCACATTTTCAGCACCCATTATTATTCTTTCATATTTAGTCAGCCGACTAGGAGTAAGATGCTGAGTTCGGGTTCTTGTCAACAGAATGACAACTGCATGTGGAACATACACTTTTACAGGATGTCCCATTACAATTGACTCACTTTGTTCAATACTCAAACAAGTAGCCGCCACTGCTTTTAGGCATCCTGGCAATGCGGCTGCTACTGGGTCCAATGTAGCAGAAAAATATGCTATAGGACGTCTTTCTAGTCCATGTCTTTGAGTTAGGACAGAAAGTGCACAATTTTCTCGCTCATGACAGAACAATGCAAATTCTCTCTTATAATCAGGCATGCCTAAGGCAGGTGCTGAACATAGGGCATTTCTCAATTTTACAAAGGCTTCTACACTTTCATCCTCCCACTCAACAGGGTCCTTTGCTTTCTTTTTTGTCATGTTAATTAATGGTTTAGCTAACATAGAAAATCCTGGTATCCATTGTCGGCAGTAACCCACTATTCCTAAGAACATTCTCACTTGTCTTTGGGTTACAGGCATTTGCATTTTCTTTATCAATTTCAGCTGTTACTCTTCTTTTTCCTCTCTCAATTTGGTGTCCCAGATACTTAACAGCTGTTGTACAGAATTGCAATTTATCAGGTGAGACTTTATGCCCTTCTTCTGCCAAAAGATTTAATAATGCTATGGAATCAACAACACAGTCCTCTCTGGTGGTCGATGCCACCAATAAGTCGTCAATATATTGGACTAAGACTGAGCTTCCTGGCATCACTAGTTTTTCAAGGCACTTTTTCAGTATCTGCTTGAAAATAGAAGGACTTTCTGTGTACCCCTGAGGAACACGATTCCACACATAGACCTTGTTCTCAAATTTAAATGAGAAAAGATACTGGCTGTCTGGATGTAATGGTATTGAAAAGAACGCTTGACACAAATCAATTACTGTGAACCATCCTGCATTCCACGGAATCTGGTATAAAATTACTGCAGGATTTGGTACTATGGGACAACATGGTTCTACAATCTTATTTATTTTCCTCAGGTCCTGAACAATCCTATATTTCCCACTAGGTTTCTTTAACCCCATTATGGGTGAATTACATGGGCTACTCATTACTTCTTTTAGTATGTTTTGTTCTACCATTCGATTTATTTCTTCAATGACTCCTGCTTTTACTTCTGCACTCATTTTGTACTGTCTGGTATTTGGGAAAATTGCACCTTCTTTTACAGTAATTTTAACTGGATCTATTTTAGCCATAAGTCTTACTTCTTTTCCGGTGAAATCCCATACTATGGGGTTTACTGTACCTTTTAATTCTTCTGGCAACTCATCTTTTGTTATTAACGAAAACATCTCGTCCACTTCTGTACCTTGTTTTGCAATCATAATTTTATATACATGATCTTCATCTGGTGTCTGCACTGCCACACCATCCGGCGTGCAGAAAATGGTACAATTCATCTTGCACAACAAATCCCTACCTAATAAGTTTACTGGACTGGAATCACATACTACAAATTGATGCATTTCTCTGAAGTTTCCAATTTTAACTTCCATGGGTTCGGTAAGAGGTGTTCTAATCCGCTGATTAGCTACCCCCACTACTTGGATATTTTCACCAGAGAGAGGAAGGTCTGGAATGTCTGCTGTTCTCACAGTAGACCGGGTAGCACCAGTGTCCAAAAGGAAAGTAATATCATTACCTTTCACATTCCCTTCAACATATGGACCAGACTGATCTACCTGTAAGGATACGCCAAGTACGCACTCCTTCTCCCCCTCTCCTAGGCACCGCCATGGACTGAATCAACAGAAATCGTCCTGCAAAAGAAATTGTGATGTCATATAATCATTCTTACCACTTCCTCCTTGATATCCGATGTCTGTACCATGCTTTGCTCTGCTTACATTACCCTGAATAGGTGCGGGTGGCAACTGACTCTGAGGATTTACACCCTGCTGTGAGTCATTTTGCATCTGTGGATTTAAATTTTGATTTGGGCCATTATTATTCCGAATCTTTTTACACTCGTCCTTCAAATGCCCCAATTTTCCGCATCCATGACAAGGAAATTTCTTTTTAGCTTCTTCTCTACTCATTCGTCCTCTAAATTTTCCACCATTCCCAGTATCACCATTCGTTCCAGAATCTTTTCCTTGAATTTCACTCGGATTTTCCAAATTAATTCCTTGTTTCTCTGCCATTTTCACCTGAGCCCACATCACTTTTTCCTGCAATTTCTTGTGTCTATCCTCAATATCGTCTCCACAATATTTTGCATATTTCAGAATTTTATCTATGGGCTTTCCCTGCCAACACAGCATGTGTTGTTTAATCATCTGGCAAATCTCCGGCTTCAAACCGTAAACAAACCGATACACAAACTGACTCATGTTTTTGTCTCCAATGTCCTCAAATCCACTATACTGTTTAAATACCTGCAATAGACGCTCATGGTAGGAATGCACTGATTCATTCGCTTCTTGGGTAGTTCGATCTATTTTTACCCAATCTGTTTCTTTCGGTGGTATTTTCCCTTTCAGATAAGTTATCACTTGCTGATACTTTTTCATCACATCATTTGACGGGGCACCTGTCTTCGGATCTCTAGGATATTCATCACTAGGCCAATCAACTGTAATTTAACAATCTGTCCACAAATCGGCAGGTACCACTATGTCAAACAAACCATCTAAATCCTTCAACAATACCTTTGACACCTTCACAAACCTGTCAACCTGCTTGTACCATTCAATTGGTTTTTCTCTCAATTTTGGAAAATCATTCGTAAAAGATAAAATATCCTGTCTGCTCCATGGGACATTACATATCCTCCTCCCGCAACTTCTCGCATTGGATACATCTGGTCTGCTTTCCCTGTTTCCTTCATCACATATTCTGATGCTGTTCTACTTGTTCGTGCTTCTTCCTTTTTCTTGGCCCACCTAGTTTTCCATTTATCTAGGTCTCCCCATTTTTGCAAAACTAGCATTAATTCTCTCATTTGTAATCTTCTTCCAGAGGCATTCATATTTTCTAAATCTTTGTCTGAAAATTCTGCTCTATAGGGTTTCTGTAGTACCTTTGATCTCCCTATTTCTATTCCCATCTGTAGTGCTAAATTGGATAATTTTTCATGAAATAACCTTACATTTCTGGTGATACTCCTGCATAGGAACAATAATTCTTCTTCATCATAGGTATTTAAGCGTTCTAGTCCTACATTTCCTGCTATTATTTCTTCTAATTCGACTTTCAATTTATGAATGTCCATTATTTTCGGAGGTGTGCACTGTTTAACTGACCCTTGCACCCATCTTTCTAGATCTTCAGGTGTTACTATGGTAGCACTTTTTGCTCCCGATGAAGTTACTAAACTTACATCTTTTGAACCTCCAGGTACATCTTTTCTTGGAGTACTATTTACAGAACCTCGAATAGGCAAGTCCATAAGTGATATTGTGGATTCACAGTCACTAAATTGATCCTCAATTATAACTGGAGCTTCAGGTTTGGGATTATTCACAGCAGTAGGTGTAAGTATCGGTGGAGGACAGCTTCCCTGAGTACCATATAATGGAACTACTGGACCAATTGTTACTGGTATGGTCAAAGAATCAGGGTGTACTTTTATCTGAGTTATTTTCTGTATTAATTCTGCTCTGGTCTTTTCTAGGGCTTCTTTTTCTTTGTCATGAAGTATTCTACTCGGGGTGAATTCATGCATTACCTGTGGCACTAATGGAGGTTTTGGTGGTGCACTTGGGGTGCATCCACTTGTCCCTTCCTGATATGGTGGGGGATTTCTTAACATTTCCTCCATAAATTCGTCTTCAGACTCCTCATTTCTCATTAAATGTTTTGTCTTTTCTGTGCACTTACTTCCTAATTTCTCCTCTGCTGTTAACAATGGATATAATCCTTCTGTAATCATTGCCCTGCTCCATTGTTTCATCTGACCGTCCCTAGACTCACGTAGATATCTGGGGGAAAATCCTGGATAACTCCTATTACTTCTAGATCGGTCCCGCTCAAATGCCTCGGTTTCCCATTCTTCTAGAGCTTCGTACTGAGTTAATCTAGGTCTGGGTTCTAAGTCATTCATCCTCAATCTCAAATTCTGAAGAATTCGCCCATTGAACGTGCCATTCTCGGGAAATGCTAGTATTCCATCATTTTTGGTATATTCTATCCAATTCTCCATCCATACACAAGTGTGATAACCTCTCTCCATCATCATGAATGAAGCGGGCGTTTTAGCTGGTGGAATAATAATTCCTTCTCTAGTTTTGATTGGGTTGTCCTTTTTAAAATAATTCTTAATCTTTTGTAAAAATGACATTTTTCTCCTTTCTCCGTACATCTTGGGTAAGTACCGATGTATAAAATTATATTCTGCAAAGCCTAAATATCTCCTATCCTGACGAATTCCTGTTAAAGTCGGATCGCGTTTTAACATGCAAACCTTATCCACTAAGATTTTAGCTTCTAAATTTCGACCAGTCAAATGTCTGCTATCTTTTACTTCCGAGCCAATCCTTGCGCGGCCTTTTGGTGACGTTTTATCTGTCAACCCCTCCTTTACAATCTGCTCTTTCCTGTCCTTGCTGGTTCAACCAATCCCAGCGCGGCACCTGTGACGTCAGTATTACTCCTGACTACTGACCCCTCCTTTACAAGGGTTTTCCACACCCGCTGTTTCAACCAATCCCAGCGCGGCGTTTTGTGACATCAGCTCCCTCTCCGGCAACTGACCCTCCCTTTACAAAAATTTACGCAAACTTATTTTCTCTATAAATCTTAATTACATTTTCAGTAACAACATAAAACATTCGCTATCGTGCCAGTTTCTCTAAAATAGAAAAGATAGTTTTCTCTCACACTTAGTAAAACCTTTCCATTTACTAACATACACTACGAGTAAAACACTTCCGTCTACTCTTCACACAAGCTCCAGAAGTACCTGTTACTTCTCCAATGTTACCCTTTCTAGGTGATATAACATCAAATTTTTACCAACGTACTCTTTTGCTATTACTCACCCGCATAGAGTCCCTAACGAGTACTGAAAGTCCTGCTTAACTTTTCAGTACTAATTCTGCCTGACAGAGAACCTCACTGCAGTATGGCTTCCACTTACCACCCACTATTCTTTTTACCCCGGGGTATTCTGGACAACATAAAACAAAACTCAATTTTTAAGCGGATGTTAGTTCATAAAAATACAAATAAAATTCTCATTACCCAATTAACAAAAAGTAACCATCCTCTGATAACCAGAAAACTGATCCAGCGCGATATTAGCAAACAGCATTCATATACCATATACTCACTTGGGCCCATACATTCACACTACGCTAATACTTACGCTGGGTTTATCAGTTGTTACTCTTATCAAAAATACCTGCTACCAATTACCTTCTGATTGAAGAGTAATGACTTACCAATGAATCCTTTGCTAATTGGGAAATTTAAAATGAGTGACATTCATTATAGTACATAGTCCTGAAATAACCACTGAGTCAGGAAGTTTTAAAATGTTTAAAGATTTAGCAGAGTAAAATACAGAGCTACATAGTACTTAATCGCAATACCCAAGATTAAGCATAGAAATGATTATTGCTAATCAATGACGGTGTTTAAAGAAGAGGAGAAGATAGAGACAGCAGCGCAACTAAAGGTTGCATTATATTTACCTAAGTGCGAGAACCAAACCCCTTAGCCAAGGAGTTGAAAGAATAGGACCCAGGAAGGATGAAGAGCAAAGACTTCTTCCAGGATCAGGACCGGACTGGTGACCTCTCTACAACGACGCCTGCGTCGTTCCCCTCTCTGATACTCGACTTCTCCTCGATTCTCCCGTGCCTTCCTTCTAATGGACTCTGCCGCCCCCTCCTCAGGACCTCTCTCTGGACAGCAAATTCAGTCTGCAATCGATCAGCTTGGCAGTCTGGAGCTAAGCGCGCTCCTGGCAGCATGGACGCCTGTTCTCTGCAGCATCTCCTTCTCACTAATTAACTAATGCTATATTCTATTATACCCTTCTACGCCCATGTACCTCCCCTTAATGTTGCTAAAATATGGGGCCACTACTTCTGATTGGACAGGGACAGGGGGTGGATTCTCGCACCATATCGATTTGGCCTAAATTGTAAAGCCTATTGTCTTTACGTTCCCACCCCTTCAAATTAATACATTCGCTTTATTTCCCACCCGTCTCACGACAAATCTTATACATTTTACAGGGGAAAAGTATCAATTTGTCCACAGGAAACATAAAGTACAGCATCTTCGGCCAATGGGTCATGGCCTTGGGAGACGTCCAAGTTGACTTCACTTGGCAGGCACACAGGATACATGCGCAGAACCATTGTCTCTCGAGTTGCAAGTCACCAACCCAGGCCCAAGTTTACGAACTAATAAAAGTGCAAGAAGAAAATATTAAATTCACAAATAAAATGTTTCACTGTATACCCACTATTTCTATTCTATTCCCAATTAAATATATATACTATTCCGCGTTAGTAGCGTTAGGAAACGACAATTTAGTAATGACATGAGAGCAAGCTGAAGCATGTGAAAACATCAAGCAGCCATTTTACTACACACTGCGCAGAAGCAGAAGTTTCCCACCAAGCAAAGAAAGACGTCACACCATGTGATCAGGTTGCGACATGCGCAGTGAGGTTCCCGCGCTTTAGCGGCCATTTTGGATTACAGACAAGCGTTATTCTTTAGTAAAACACATATGCAAGCTTCTCTCCCCTTTGTGTAGTGTATGCAAAGGTTAGTCTTAACAATACAATTTTAATAAATTAATACTATGAGGAGGATTGCGTACAAGCAAGTTTCATTTATAAAACCTTGCTCCATCAATATTACTGAAAATAAAAGATTTGAAAAAAATATTATTGTCTACGGTTGCTCGTGGAAGACAATTTCTATGGACTGGAATCTAGAGAATGCTAAAGTGATTCTGCTATTTTACTGACCTCAGCTGGTCGTTTTCTATCAAGAAAGTTAAATAGAGGCAGTTGCCAGAAAAATTAAAAAAAATAAAGTCTCTCAGCAGAAAGCAATTCTGGTATTTTACTGACCTCTGCTGGTCGTTTTCTATCAAGAAAGTTAAATAGAGGCAGTTGCCTGAAAAAGAAAAAAAAGAAAGTCTCTCAGCAGAAAGCAATTCTGGTATTTTACTGACCTCTGCTGGTCGTTTTCTATCAAGACAGTTAAATAGAGGCAGTTGAACAGAAAAAAGTCCCTAAGCGGAAGCAGACAAGTCCTAGGGCTGATCTCCAGACCCCACAAAGTACATACACATATAAGTATACAATAAGTATATACTAAAGTATATACAAGAGGTCTCGAATGCTGGACCTAAAAATTGTGTTTATGGAGGATATCTTTAATGTGATTTCAGACACGAGGGTGAGTACTGCACCTTCTCTACACAAGGTGTATAAACAGATATGAAGGCAGGGGAAATAGCAGAAGTGGAACAGGGGTGGGAGCACACCGCTTCACCTCCCAGCAAGGTTCGCCCCTGGCATTCTGGTTAATGCAGTCTCTTGTTGCTTGCTTTGCTCTAGTATTCAGAGTGTTTCGCCAGACTTGGTGCAGATAGTGCTGATCTCTAGACACGTGTTTCTGGTTCTTTAACCGTCATCAGTAGAGATTAAGACTTCAGATTTGGGGTTTGCTGAGTAGGCTGCCAAACATTGCATCAGGTCAAGTACCTCTCACTGGCGCGCGGGTGCTTCTTCCACGAGCTCGTCAGCTCAATGACTCACGGGAGTACTTTTAAACAGGAACAGGGGTGGGAGCACACCGCTTCACCTCCCAGCAAGGTTCGCCCCTGGCATTCTGGTTAATGCAGTCTCTTGTTGCTTGCTTTGCTCTAGTATTCAGAGTGTTTCGCCAGACTTGGTGCAGATAGTGCTGATCTCTAGACACGTGTTTCTGGTTCTTTAACCGTCATCAGTAGAGATTAAGACTTCAGATTTGGGGTTTGCTGAGTAGGCTGCCAAACATTGCATCAGGTCAAGTACCTCTCACTGGCGCGCGGGTGCTTCTTCCACGAGCTCGTCAGCTCAATGACTCACGGGAGTACTTTTAAACAGGAACAGGGGTGGGAGCACACCGCTTCACCTCCCAGCAAGGTTCGCCCCTGGCATTCTGGTTAATGCAGTCTCTTGTTGCTTGCTTTGCTCTAGTATTCAGAGTGTTTCGCCAGACTTGGTGCAGATAGTGCTGATCTCTAGACACGTGTTTCTGGTTCTTTAACCGTCATCAGTAGAGATTAAGACTTCAGATTTGGGGTTTGCTGAGTA
The DNA here is from genome assembly GCA_963921515.1 of Calotriton arnoldi. Lineage (NCBI taxonomy): Eukaryota > Metazoa > Chordata > Amphibia > Caudata > Salamandridae > Calotriton > Calotriton arnoldi. The sequence goes on along the minus strand of CAWUFW010003182.1, from coordinate 1,137,004 downwards.
GGCTGCCAAACATTGCATCAGGTCAAGTACCTCTCACTGGCGCGCGGGTGCTTCTTCCACGAGCTCGTCAGCTCAATGACTCACGGGAGTACTTTTAAACAGGAACAGGGGTGGGAGCACACCGCTTCACCTCCCAGCAAGGTTCGCCCCTGGCATTCTGGTTAATGCAGTCTCTTGTTGCTTGCTTTGCTCTAGTATTCAGAGTGTTTCGCCAGACTTGGTGCAGATAGTGCTGATCTCTAGACACGTGTTTCTGGTTCTTTAACCGTCATCAGTAGAGATTAAGACTTCAGATTTGGGGTTTGCTGAGTAGGCTGCCAAACATTGCATCAGGTCAAGTACCTCTCACTGGCGCGCGGGTGCTTCTTCCACGAGCTCGTCAGCTCAATGACTCACGGGAGTACTTTTAAACAGGAACAGGGGTGGGAGCACACCGCTTCACCTCCCAGCAAGGTTCGCCCCTGGCATTCTGGTTAATGCAGTCTCTTGTTGCTTGCTTTGCTCTAGTATTCAGAGTGTTTCGCCAGACTTGGTGCAGATAGTGCTGATCTCTAGACACGTGTTTCTGGTTCTTTAACCGTCATCAGTAGAGATTAAGACTTCAGATTTGGGGTTTGCTGAGTAGGCTGCCAAACATTGCATCAGGTCAAGTACCTCTCACTGGCGCGCGGGTGCTTCTTCCACGAGCTCGTCAGCTCAATGACTCACGGGAGTACTTTTAAACAGGAACAGGGGTGGGAGCACACCGCTTCACCTCCCAGCAAGGTTCGCCCCTGGCATTCTGGTTAATGCAGTCTCTTGTTGCTTGCTTTGCTCTAGTATTCAGAGTGTTTCGCCAGACTTGGTGCAGATAGTGCTGATCTCTAGACACGTGTTTCTGGTTCTTTAACCGTCATCAGTAGAGATTAAGACTTCAGATTTGGGGTTTGCTGAGTAGGCTGCCAAACATTGCATCAGGTCAAGTACCTCTCACTGGCGCGCGGGTGCTTCTTCCACGAGCTCGTCAGCTCAATGACTCACGGGAGTACTTTTAAACAGGAACAGGGGTGGGAGCACACCGCTTCACCTCCCAGCAAGGTTCGCCCCTGGCATTCTGGTTAATGCAGTCTCTTGTTGCTTGCTTTGCTCTAGTATTCAGAGTGTTTCGCCAGACTTGGTGCAGATAGTGCTGATCTCTAGACACGTGTTTCTGGTTCTTTAACCGTCATCAGTAGAGATTAAGACTTCAGATTTGGGGTTTGCTGAGTAGGCTGCCAAACATTGCATCAGGTCAAGTACCTCTCACTGGCGCGCGGGTGCTTCTTCCACGAGCTCGTCAGCTCAATGACTCACGGGAGTACTTTTAAACAGGAACAGGGGTGGGAGCACACCGCTTCACCTCCCAGCAAGGTTCGCCCCTGGCATTCTGGTTAATGCAGTCTCTTGTTGCTTGCTTTGCTCTAGTATTCAGAGTGTTTCGCCAGACTTGGTGCAGATAGTGCTGATCTCTAGACACGTGTTTCTGGTTCTTTAACCGTCATCAGTAGAGATTAAGACTTCAGATTTGGGGTTTGCTGAGTAGGCTGCCAAACATTGCATCAGGTCAAGTACCTCTCACTGGCGCGCGGGTGCTTCTTCCACGAGCTCGTCAGCTCAATGACTCACGGGAGTACTTTTAAACAGGAACAGGGGTGGGAGCACACCGCTTCACCTCCCAGCAAGGTTCGCCCCTGGCATTCTGGTTAATGCAGTCTCTTGTTGCTTGCTTTGCTCTAGTATTCAGAGTGTTTCGCCAGACTTGGTGCAGATAGTGCTGATCTCTAGACACGTGTTTCTGGTTCTTTAACCGTCATCAGTAGAGATTAAGACTTCAGATTTGGGGTTTGCTGAGTAGGCTGCCAAACATTGCATCAGGTCAAGTACCTCTCACTGGCGCGCGGGTGCTTCTTCCACGAGCTCGTCAGCTCAATGACTCACGGGAGTACTTTTAAACAGGAACAGGGGTGGGAGCACACCGCTTCACCTCCCAGCAAGGTTCGCCCCTGGCATTCTGGTTAATGCAGTCTCTTGTTGCTTGCTTTGCTCTAGTATTCAGAGTGTTTCGCCAGACTTGGTGCAGATAGTGCTGATCTCTAGACACGTGTTTCTGGTTCTTTAACCGTCATCAGTAGAGATTAAGACTTCAGATTTGGGGTTTGCTGAGTAGGCTGCCAAACATTGCATCAGGTCAAGTACCTCTCACTGGCGCGCGGGTGCTTCTTCCACGAGCTCGTCAGCTCAATGACTCACGGGAGTACTTTTAAACAGGAACAGGGGTGGGAGCACACCGCTTCACCTCCCAGCAAGGTTCGCCCCTGGCATTCTGGTTAATGCAGTCTCTTGTTGCTTGCTTTGCTCTAGTATTCAGAGTGTTTCGCCAGACTTGGTGCAGATAGTGCTGATCTCTAGACACGTGTTTCTGGTTCTTTAACCGTCATCAGTAGAGATTAAGACTTCAGATTTGGGGTTTGCTGAGTAGGCTGCCAAACATTGCATCAGGTCAAGTACCTCTCACTGGCGCGCGGGTGCTTCTTCCACGAGCTCGTCAGCTCAATGACTCACGGGAGTACTTTTAAACAGGAACAGGGGTGGGAGCACACCGCTTCACCTCCCAGCAAGGTTCGCCCCTGGCATTCTGGTTAATGCAGTCTCTTGTTGCTTGCTTTGCTCTAGTATTCAGAGTGTTTCGCCAGACTTGGTGCAGATAGTGCTGATCTCTAGACACGTGTTTCTGGTTCTTTAACCGTCATCAGTAGAGATTAAGACTTCAGATTTGGGGTTTGCTGAGTAGGCTGCCAAACATTGCATCAGGTCAAGTACCTCTCACTGGCGCGCGGGTGCTTCTTCCACGAGCTCGTCAGCTCAATGACTCACGGGAGTACTTTTAAACAGGAACAGGGGTGGGAGCACACCGCTTCACCTCCCAGCAAGGTTCGCCCCTGGCATTCTGGTTAATGCAGTCTCTTGTTGCTTGCTTTGCTCTAGTATTCAGAGTGTTTCGCCAGACTTGGTGCAGATAGTGCTGATCTCTAGACACGTGTTTCTGGTTCTTTAACCGTCATCAGTAGAGATTAAGACTTCAGATTTGGGGTTTGCTGAGTAGGCTGCCAAACATTGCATCAGGTCAAGTACCTCTCACTGGCGCGCGGGTGCTTCTTCCACGAGCTCGTCAGCTCAATGACTCACGGGAGTACTTTTAAACAGGAACAGGGGTGGGAGCACACCGCTTCACCTCCCAGCAAGGTTCGCCCCTGGCATTCTGGTTAATGCAGTCTCTTGTTGCTTGCTTTGCTCTAGTATTCAGAGTGTTTCGCCAGACTTGGTGCAGATAGTGCTGATCTCTAGACACGTGTTTCTGGTTCTTTAACCGTCATCAGTAGAGATTAAGACTTCAGATTTGGGGTTTGCTGAGTAGGCTGCCAAACATTGCATCAGGTCAAGTACCTCTCACTGGCGCGCGGGTGCTTCTTCCACGAGCTCGTCAGCTCAATGACTCACGGGAGTACTTTTAAACAGGAACAGGGGTGGGAGCACACCGCTTCACCTCCCAGCAAGGTTCGCCCCTGGCATTCTGGTTAATGCAGTCTCTTGTTGCTTGCTTTGCTCTAGTATTCAGAGTGTTTCGCCAGACTTGGTGCAGATAGTGCTGATCTCTAGACACGTGTTTCTGGTTCTTTAACCGTCATCAGTAGAGATTAAGACTTCAGATTTGGGGTTTGCTGAGTAGGCTGCCAAACATTGCATCAGGTCAAGTACCTCTCACTGGCGCGCGGGTGCTTCTTCCACGAGCTCGTCAGCTCAATGACTCACGGGAGTACTTTTAAACAGGAACAGGGGTGGGAGCACACCGCTTCACCTCCCAGCAAGGTTCGCCCCTGGCATTCTGGTTAATGCAGTCTCTTGTTGCTTGCTTTGCTCTAGTATTCAGAGTGTTTCGCCAGACTTGGTGCAGATAGTGCTGATCTCTAGACACGTGTTTCTGGTTCTTTAACCGTCATCAGTAGAGATTAAGACTTCAGATTTGGGGTTTGCTGAGTAGGCTGCCAAACATTGCATCAGGTCAAGTACCTCTCACTGGCGCGCGGGTGCTTCTTCCACGAGCTCGTCAGCTCAATGACTCACGGGAGTACTTTTAAACAGGAACAGGGGTGGGAGCACACCGCTTCACCTCCCAGCAAGGTTCGCCCCTGGCATTCTGGTTAATGCAGTCTCTTGTTGCTTGCTTTGCTCTAGTATTCAGAGTGTTTCGCCAGACTTGGTGCAGATAGTGCTGATCTCTAGACACGTGTTTCTGGTTCTTTAACCGTCATCAGTAGAGATTAAGACTTCAGATTTGGGGTTTGCTGAGTAGGCTGCCAAACATTGCATCAGGTCAAGTACCTCTCACTGGCGCGCGGGTGCTTCTTCCACGAGCTCGTCAGCTCAATGACTCACGGGAGTACTTTTAAACAGGAACAGGGGTGGGAGCACACCGCTTCACCTCCCAGCAAGGTTCGCCCCTGGCATTCTGGTTAATGCAGTCTCTTGTTGCTTGCTTTGCTCTAGTATTCAGAGTGTTTCGCCAGACTTGGTGCAGATAGTGCTGATCTCTAGACACGTGTTTCTGGTTCTTTAACCGTCATCAGTAGAGATTAAGACTTCAGATTTGGGGTTTGCTGAGTAGGCTGCCAAACATTGCATCAGGTCAAGTACCTCTCACTGGCGCGCGGGTGCTTCTTCCACGAGCTCGTCAGCTCAATGACTCACGGGAGTACTTTTAAACAGGAACAGGGGTGGGAGCACACCGCTTCACCTCCCAGCAAGGTTCGCCCCTGGCATTCTGGTTAATGCAGTCTCTTGTTGCTTGCTTTGCTCTAGTATTCAGAGTGTTTCGCCAGACTTGGTGCAGATAGTGCTGATCTCTAGACACGTGTTTCTGGTTCTTTAACCGTCATCAGTAGAGATTAAGACTTCAGATTTGGGGTTTGCTGAGTAGGCTGCCAAACATTGCATCAGGTCAAGTACCTCTCACTGGCGCGCGGGTGCTTCTTCCACGAGCTCGTCAGCTCAATGACTCACGGGAGTACTTTTAAACAGGAACAGGGGTGGGAGCACACCGCTTCACCTCCCAGCAAGGTTCGCCCCTGGCATTCTGGTTAATGCAGTCTCTTGTTGCTTGCTTTGCTCTAGTATTCAGAGTGTTTCGCCAGACTTGGTGCAGATAGTGCTGATCTCTAGACACGTGTTTCTGGTTCTTTAACCGTCATCAGTAGAGATTAAGACTTCAGATTTGGGGTTTGCTGAGTAGGCTGCCAAACATTGCATCAGGTCAAGTACCTCTCACTGGCGCGCGGGTGCTTCTTCCACGAGCTCGTCAGCTCAATGACTCACGGGAGTACTTTTAAACAGGAACAGGGGTGGGAGCACACCGCTTCACCTCCCAGCAAGGTTCGCCCCTGGCATTCTGGTTAATGCAGTCTCTTGTTGCTTGCTTTGCTCTAGTATTCAGAGTGTTTCGCCAGACTTGGTGCAGATAGTGCTGATCTCTAGACACGTGTTTCTGGTTCTTTAACCGTCATCAGTAGAGATTAAGACTTCAGATTTGGGGTTTGCTGAGTAGGCTGCCAAACATTGCATCAGGTCAAGTACCTCTCACTGGCGCGCGGGTGCTTCTTCCACGAGCTCGTCAGCTCAATGACTCACGGGAGTACTTTTAAACAGGAACAGGGGTGGGAGCACACCGCTTCACCTCCCAGCAAGGTTCGCCCCTGGCATTCTGGTTAATGCAGTCTCTTGTTGCTTGCTTTGCTCTAGTATTCAGAGTGTTTCGCCAGACTTGGTGCAGATAGTGCTGATCTCTAGACACGTGTTTCTGGTTCTTTAACCGTCATCAGTAGAGATTAAGACTTCAGATTTGGGGTTTGCTGAGTAGGCTGCCAAACATTGCATCAGGTCAAGTACCTCTCACTGGCGCGCGGGTGCTTCTTCCACGAGCTCGTCAGCTCAATGACTCACGGGAGTACTTTTAAACAGGAACAGGGGTGGGAGCACACCGCTTCACCTCCCAGCAAGGTTCGCCCCTGGCATTCTGGTTAATGCAGTCTCTTGTTGCTTGCTTTGCTCTAGTATTCAGAGTGTTTCGCCAGACTTGGTGCAGATAGTGCTGATCTCTAGACACGTGTTTCTGGTTCTTTAACCGTCATCAGTAGAGATTAAGACTTCAGATTTGGGGTTTGCTGAGTAGGCTGCCAAACATTGCATCAGGTCAAGTACCTCTCACTGGCGCGCGGGTGCTTCTTCCACGAGCTCGTCAGCTCAATGACTCACGGGAGTACTTTTAAACAGGAACAGGGGTGGGAGCACACCGCTTCACCTCCCAGCAAGGTTCGCCCCTGGCATTCTGGTTAATGCAGTCTCTTGTTGCTTGCTTTGCTCTAGTATTCAGAGTGTTTCGCCAGACTTGGTGCAGATAGTGCTGATCTCTAGACACGTGTTTCTGGTTCTTTAACCGTCATCAGTAGAGATTAAGACTTCAGATTTGGGGTTTGCTGAGTAGGCTGCCAAACATTGCATCAGGTCAAGTACCTCTCACTGGCGCGCGGGTGCTTCTTCCACGAGCTCGTCAGCTCAATGACTCACGGGAGTACTTTTAAACAGGAACAGGGGTGGGAGCACACCGCTTCACCTCCCAGCAAGGTTCGCCCCTGGCATTCTGGTTAATGCAGTCTCTTGTTGCTTGCTTTGCTCTAGTATTCAGAGTGTTTCGCCAGACTTGGTGCAGATAGTGCTGATCTCTAGACACGTGTTTCTGGTTCTTTAACCGTCATCAGTAGAGATTAAGACTTCAGATTTGGGGTTTGCTGAGTAGGCTGCCAAACATTGCATCAGGTCAAGTACCTCTCACTGGCGCGCGGGTGCTTCTTCCACGAGCTCGTCAGCTCAATGACTCACGGGAGTACTTTTAAACAGGAACAGGGGTGGGAGCACACCGCTTCACCTCCCAGCAAGGTTCGCCCCTGGCATTCTGGTTAATGCAGTCTCTTGTTGCTTGCTTTGCTCTAGTATTCAGAGTGTTTCGCCAGACTTGGTGCAGATAGTGCTGATCTCTAGACACGTGTTTCTGGTTCTTTAACCGTCATCAGTAGAGATTAAGACTTCAGATTTGGGGTTTGCTGAGTAGGCTGCCAAACATTGCATCAGGTCAAGTACCTCTCACTGGCGCGCGGGTGCTTCTTCCACGAGCTCGTCAGCTCAATGACTCACGGGAGTACTTTTAAACAGGAACAGGGGTGGGAGCACACCGCTTCACCTCCCAGCAAGGTTCGCCCCTGGCATTCTGGTTAATGCAGTCTCTTGTTGCTTGCTTTGCTCTAGTATTCAGAGTGTTTCGCCAGACTTGGTGCAGATAGTGCTGATCTCTAGACACGTGTTTCTGGTTCTTTAACCGTCATCAGTAGAGATTAAGACTTCAGATTTGGGGTTTGCTGAGTAGGCTGCCAAACATTGCATCAGGTCAAGTACCTCTCACTGGCGCGCGGGTGCTTCTTCCACGAGCTCGTCAGCTCAATGACTCACGGGAGTACTTTTAAACAGGAACAGGGGTGGGAGCACACCGCTTCACCTCCCAGCAAGGTTCGCCCCTGGCATTCTGGTTAATGCAGTCTCTTGTTGCTTGCTTTGCTCTAGTATTCAGAGTGTTTCGCCAGACTTGGTGCAGATAGTGCTGATCTCTAGACACGTGTTTCTGGTTCTTTAACCGTCATCAGTAGAGATTAAGACTTCAGATTTGGGGTTTGCTGAGTAGGCTGCCAAACATTGCATCAGGTCAAGTACCTCTCACTGGCGCGCGGGTGCTTCTTCCACGAGCTCGTCAGCTCAATGACTCACGGGAGTACTTTTAAACAGGAACAGGGGTGGGAGCACACCGCTTCACCTCCCAGCAAGGTTCGCCCCTGGCATTCTGGTTAATGCAGTCTCTTGTTGCTTGCTTTGCTCTAGTATTCAGAGTGTTTCGCCAGACTTGGTGCAGATAGTGCTGATCTCTAGACACGTGTTTCTGGTTCTTTAACCGTCATCAGTAGAGATTAAGACTTCAGATTTGGGGTTTGCTGAGTAGGCTGCCAAACATTGCATCAGGTCAAGTACCTCTCACTGGCGCGCGGGTGCTTCTTCCACGAGCTCGTCAGCTCAATGACTCACGGGAGTACTTTTAAACAGGAACAGGGGTGGGAGCACACCGCTTCACCTCCCAGCAAGGTTCGCCCCTGGCATTCTGGTTAATGCAGTCTCTTGTTGCTTGCTTTGCTCTAGTATTCAGAGTGTTTCGCCAGACTTGGTGCAGATAGTGCTGATCTCTAGACACGTGTTTCTGGTTCTTTAACCGTCATCAGTAGAGATTAAGACTTCAGATTTGGGGTTTGCTGAGTAGGCTGCCAAACATTGCATCAGGTCAAGTACCTCTCACTGGCGCGCGGGTGCTTCTTCCACGAGCTCGTCAGCTCAATGACTCACGGGAGTACTTTTAAACAGGAACAGGGGTGGGAGCACACCGCTTCACCTCCCAGCAAGGTTCGCCCCTGGCATTCTGGTTAATGCAGTCTCTTGTTGCTTGCTTTGCTCTAGTATTCAGAGTGTTTCGCCAGACTTGGTGCAGATAGTGCTGATCTCTAGACACGTGTTTCTGGTTCTTTAACCGTCATCAGTAGAGATTAAGACTTCAGATTTGGGGTTTGCTGAGTAGGCTGCCAAACATTGCATCAGGTCAAGTACCTCTCACTGGCGCGCGGGTGCTTCTTCCACGAGCTCGTCAGCTCAATGACTCACGGGAGTACTTTTAAACAGGAACAGGGGTGGGAGCACACCGCTTCACCTCCCAGCAAGGTTCGCCCCTGGCATTCTGGTTAATGCAGTCTCTTGTTGCTTGCTTTGCTCTAGTATTCAGAGTGTTTCGCCAGACTTGGTGCAGATAGTGCTGATCTCTAGACACGTGTTTCTGGTTCTTTAACCGTCATCAGTAGAGATTAAGACTTCAGATTTGGGGTTTGCTGAGTAGGCTGCCAAACATTGCATCAGGTCAAGTACCTCTCACTGGCGCGCGGGTGCTTCTTCCACGAGCTCGTCAGCTCAATGACTCACGGGAGTACTTTTAAACAGGAACAGGGGTGGGAGCACACCGCTTCACCTCCCAGCAAGGTTCGCCCCTGGCATTCTGGTTAATGCAGTCTCTTGTTGCTTGCTTTGCTCTAGTATTCAGAGTGTTTCGCCAGAGTTGGCGCAGATAGTGCTGATCTCTAGACACGTGTTTCTGGTTCTTTAACCGTCATCAGTAGAGATTAAGACTTCAGATTTGGGGTTTGCTGAGTAGGCTGCCAAACATTGCATCAGGTCAAGTACCTCTCACTGGCGCGCGGGTGCTTCTTCCACGAGCTCGTCAGCTCAATGACTCACGGGAGTACTTTTAAACAGGAACAGGGGTGGGAGCACACCGCTTCACCTCCCAGCAAGGTTCGCCCCTGGCATTCTGGTTAATGCAGTCTCTTGTTGCTTGCTTTGCTCTAGTATTCAGAGTGTTTCGCCAGACTTGGTGCAGATAGTGCTGATCTCTAGACACGTGTTTCTGGTTCTTTAACCGTCATCAGTAGAGATTAAGACTTCAGATTTGGGGTTTGCTGAGTAGGCTGCCAAACATTGCATCAGGTCAAGTACCTCTCACTGGCGCGCGGGTGCTTCTTCCACGAGCTCGTCAGCTCAATGACTCACGGGAGTACTTTTAAACAGGAACAGGGGTGGGAGCACACCGCTTCACCTCCCAGCAAGGTTCGCCCCTGGCATTCTGGTTAATGCAGTCTCTTGTTGCTTGCTTTGCTCTAGTATTCAGAGTGTTTCGCCAGACTTGGTGCAGATAGTGCTGATCTCTAGACACGTGTTTCTGGTTCTTTAACCGTCATCAGTAGAGATTAAGACTTCAGATTTGGGGTTTGCTGAGTAGGCTGCCAAACATTGCATCAGGTCAAGTACCTCTCACTGGCGCGCGGGTGCTTCTTCCACGAGCTCGTCAGCTCAATGACTCACGGGAGTACTTTTAAACAGGAACAGGGGTGGGAGCACACCGCTTCACCTCCCAGCAAGGTTCGCCCCTGGCATTCTGGTTAATGCAGTCTCTTGTTGCTTGCTTTGCTCTAGTATTCAGAGTGTTTCGCCAGACTTGGTGCAGATAGTGCTGATCTCTAGACACGTGTTTCTGGTTCTTTAACCGTCATCAGTAGAGATTAAGACTTCAGATTTGGGGTTTGCTGAGTAGGCTGCCAAACATTGCATCAGGTCAAGTACCTCTCACTGGCGCGCGGGTGCTTCTTCCACGAGCTCGTCAGCTCAATGACTCACGGGAGTACTTTTAAACAGGAACAGGGGTGGGAGCACACCGCTTCACCTCCCAGCAAGGTTCGCCCCTGGCATTCTGGTTAATGCAGTCTCTTGTTGCTTGCTTTGCTCTAGTATTCAGAGTGTTTCGCCAGACTTGGTGCAGATAGTGCTGATCTCTAGACACGTGTTTCTGGTTCTTTAACCGTCATCAGTAGAGATTAAGACTTCAGATTTGGGGTTTGCTGAGTAGGCTGCCAAACATTGCATCAGGTCAAGTACCTCTCACTGGCGCGCGGGTGCTTCTTCCACGAGCTCGTCAGCTCAATGACTCACGGGAGTACTTTTAAACAGGAACAGGGGTGGGAGCACACCGCTTCACCTCCCAGCAAGGTTCGCCCCTGGCATTCTGGTTAATGCAGTCTCTTGTTGCTTGCTTTGCTCTAGTATTCAGAGTGTTTCGCCAGACTTGGTGCAGATAGTGCTGATCTCTAGACACGTGTTTCTGGTTCTTTAACCGTCATCAGTAGAGATTAAGACTTCAGATTTGGGGTTTGCTGAGTAGGCTGCCAAACATTGCATCAGGTCAAGTACCTCTCACTGGCGCGCGGGTGCTTCTTCCACGAGCTCGTCAGCTCAATGACTCACGGGAGTACTTTTAAACAGGAACAGGGGTGGGAGCACACCGCTTCACCTCCCAGCAAGGTTCGCCCCTGGCATTCTGGTTAATGCAGTCTCTTGTTGCTTGCTTTGCTCTAGTATTCAGAGTGTTTCGCCAGACTTGGTGCAGATAGTGCTGATCTCTAGACACGTGTTTCTGGTTCTTTAACCGTCATCAGTAGAGATTAAGACTTCAGATTTGGGGTTTGCTGAGTAGGCTGCCAAACATTGCATCAGGTCAAGTACCTCTCACTGGCGCGCGGGTGCTTCTTCCACGAGCTCGTCAGCTCAATGACTCACGGGAGTACTTTTAAACAGGAACAGGGGTGGGAGCACACCGCTTCACCTCCCAGCAAGGTTCGCCCCTGGCATTCTGGTTAATGCAGTCTCTTGTTGCTTGCTTTGCTCTAGTATTCAGAGTGTTTCGCCAGACTTGGTGCAGATAGTGCTGATCTCTAGACACGTGTTTCTGGTTCTTTAACCGTCATCAGTAGAGATTAAGACTTCAGATTTGGGGTTTGCTGAGTAGGCTGCCAAACATTGCATCAGGTCAAGTACCTCTCACTGGCGCGCGGGTGCTTCTTCCACGAGCTCGTCAGCTCAATGACTCACGGGAGTACTTTTAAACAGGAACAGGGGTGGGAGCACACCGCTTCACCTCCCAGCAAGGTTCGCCCCTGGCATTCTGGTTAATGCAGTCTCTTGTTGCTTGCTTTGCTCTAGTATTCAGAGTGTTTCGCCAGACTTGGTGCAGATAGTGCTGATCTCTAGACACGTGTTTCTGGTTCTTTAACCGTCATCAGTAGAGATTAAGACTTCAGATTTGGGGTTTGCTGAGTAGGCTGCCAAACATTGCATCAGGTCAAGTACCTCTCACTGGCGCGCGGGTGCTTCTTCCACGAGCTCGTCAGCTCAATGACTCACGGGAGTACTTTTAAACAGGAACAGGGGTGGGAGCACACCGCTTCACCTCCCAGCACTCTGAATACAAGAGCAAAGCAAGCAACAAGAGACTGCATTAACCAGAATGCCAGGGGCGAACCTTGCTGGGAGGTGAAGCGGTGTGCTCCCACCCCTGTTCCTGTTTAAAAGTACTCCCGTGAGTCATTGAGCTGACGAGCTCGTGGAAGAAGCACCCGCGCGCCAGTGAGAGGTACTTGACCTGATGCAATGTTTGGCAGCCTACTCAGCAAACCCCAAATCTGAAGTCTTAATCTCTACTGATGACGGTTAAAGAACCAGAAACACGTGTCTATAGATCAGCACTATCTGCGCCAACTCTGGCGAAACACTCTGAATACAAGAGCAAAGCAAGCAACAAGAGACTGCATTAACCAGAATGCCAGGGGCGAACCTTGCTGGGAGGTGAAGCGGTGTGCTCCCACCCTGTTCCTGTTTAAAAGTACTCCCGTGAGTCATTGAGCTGACGAGCTCGTGGAAGAAGCACCCGCGCGCCAGTGAGAGGTACTTGACCTGATGCAATGTTTGGCAGCCTACTCAGCAAACCCCAAATCTGAAGTCTTAATCTCTACTGATGACGGTTAAAGAACCAGAAACACGTGTCTATAGATCAGCACTATCTGCGCCAACTCTGGCGAAACACTCTGAATACAAGAGCAAAGCAAGCAACAAGAGACTGCATTAACCAGAATGCCAGGGCGAACCTTGCTGGGAGGTGAAGCGGTGTGCTCCCACCCCTGTTCCTGTTTAAAAGTACTCCGTGAGTCATTGAGCTGACGAGCTCGTGGAAGAAGCACCGCGCGCCAGTGAGAGGTACTTGACCTGATGCAATGTTTGGCAGCCTACTCAGCAAACCCCAAATCTGAAGTCTTAATCTCTACTGATGACGGTTAAAGAACCAGAAACACGTGTCTATAGATCAGCACTATCTGCGCCAACTCTGGCGAAACACTCTGAATACAAGAGCAAAGCAAGCAACAAGAGACTGCATTAACCAGAATGCCAGGGGCGAACCTTGCTGGGAGGTGAAGCGGTGTGCTCCCACCCCTGTTCCTGTTTAAAAGTACTCCCGTGAGTCATTGAGCTGACGAGCTCGTGGAAGAAGCACCCGCGCGCCAGTGAGAGGTACTTGACCTGATGCAATGTTTGGCAGCCTACTCAGCAAACCCCAAATCTGAAGTCTTAATCTCTACTGATGACGGTTAAAGAACCAGAAACACGTGTCTATAGATCAGCACTATCTGCGCCAACTCTGGCGAAACACTCTGAATACAAGAGCAAAGCAAGCAACAAGAGACTGCATTAACCAGAATGCCAGGGGCGAACCTTGCTGGGAGGTGAAGCGGTGTGCTCCCACCCCTGTTCCTGTTTAAAAGTACTCCCGTGAGTCATTGAGCTGACGAGCTCGTGGAAGAAGCACCCGCGCGCCAGTGAGAGGTACTTGACCTGATGCAATGTTTGGCAGCCTACTCAGCAAACCCCAAATCTGAAGTCTTAATCTCTACTGATGACGGTTAAAGAACCAGAAACACGTGTCTATAGATCAGCACTATCTGCGCCAACTCTGGCGATACACTCTGAATACAAGAGCAAAGCAAGCAACAAGAGACTGCATTAACCAGAATGCCAGGGGCGAACCTTGCTGGGAGGTGAAGCGGTGTGCTCCCACCCCTGTTCCTGTTTAAAAGTACTCCCGTGAGTCATTGAGCTGACGAGCTCGTGGAAGAAGCACCCGCGCGCCAGTGAGAGGTACTTGACCTGATGCAATGTTTGGCAGCCTACTCAGCAAACCCCAAATCTGAAGTCTTAATCTCTACTGATGACGGTTAAAGAACCAGAAACACGTGTCTATAGATCAGCACTATCTGCGCCAACTCTGGCGAAACACTCTGAATACAAGAGCAAAGCAAGCAACAAGAGACTGCATTAACCAGAATGCCAGGGGCGAACCTTGCTGGGAGGTGAAGCGGTGTGCTCCCACCCCTGTTCCTGTTTAAAAGTACTCCCGTGAGTCATTGAGCTGACGAGCTCGTGGAAGAAGCACCCGCGCGCCAGTGAGAGGTACTTGACCTGATGCAATGTTTGGCAGCCTACTCAGCAAACCCCAAATCTGAAGTCTTAATCTCTACTGATGACGGTTAAAGAACCAGAAACACGTGTCTATAGATCAGCACTATCTGCGCCAACTCTGGCGAAACACTCTGAATACAAGAGCAAAGCAAGCAACAAGAGACTGCATTAACCAGAATGCCAGGGGCGAACCTTGCTGGGAGGTGAAGCGGTGTGCTCCCACCCCTGTTCCTGTTTAAAAGTACTCCCGTGAGTCATTGAGCTGACGAGCTCGTGGAAGAAGCACCCGCGCGCCAGTGAGAGGTACTTGACCTGATGCAATGTTTGGCAGCCTACTCAGCAAACCCCAAATCTGAAGTCTTAATCTCTACTGATGACGGTTAAAGAACCAGAAACACGTGTCTATAGATCAGCACTATCTGCGCCAACTCTGGCGAAACACTCTGAATACAAGAGCAAAGCAAGCAACAAGAGACTGCATTAACCAGAATGCCAGGGGCGAACCTTGCTGGGAGGTGAAGCGGTGTGCTCCCACCCCTGTTCCTGTTTAAAAGTACTCCCGTGAGTCATTGAGCTGACGAGCTCGTGGAAGAAGCACCGCGCGCCAGTGAGAGGTACTTGACCTGATGCAATGTTTGGCAGCCTACTCAGCAAACCCCAAATCTGAAGTCTTAATCTCTACTGATGACGGTTAAAGAACCAGAAACACGTGTCTATAGATCAGCACTATCTGCGCCAACTCTGGCGAAACACTCTGAATACAAGAGCAAAGCAAGCAACAAGAGACTGCATTAACCAGAATGCCAGGGGCGAACCTTGCTGGGAGGTGAAGCGGTGTGCTCCCACCCCTGTTCCTGTTTAAAAGTACTCCCGTGAGTCATTGAGCTGACGAGCTCGTGGAAGAAGCACCCGCGCGCCAGTGAGAGGTACTTGACCTGATGCAATGTTTGGCAGCCTACTCAGCAAACCCCAAATCTGAAGTCTTAATCTCTACTGATGACGGTTAAAGAACCAGAAACACGTGTCTATAGATCAGCACTATCTGCGCCAACTCTGGCGAAACACTCTGAATACAAGAGCAAAGCAAGCAACAAGAGACTGCATTAACCAGAATGCCAGGGGCGAACCTTGCTGGGAGGTGAAGCGGTGTGCTCCCACCCCTGTTCCTGTTTAAAAGTACTCCCGTGAGTCATTGAGCTGACGAGCTCGTGGAAGAAGCACCCGCGCGCCAGTGAGAGGTACTTGACCTGATGCAATGTTTGGCAGCCTACTCAGCAAACCCCAAATCTGAAGTCTTAATCTCTACTGATGACGGTTAAAGAACCAGAAACACGTGTCTATAGATCAGCACTATCTGCGCCAACTCTGGCGAAACACTCTGAATACAAGAGCAAAGCAAGCAACAAGAGACTGCATTAACCAGAATGCCAGGGGCGAACCTTGCTGGGAGGTGAAGCGGTGTGCTCCCACCCCTGTTCCTGTTTAAAAGTACTCCCGTGAGTCATTGAGCTGACGAGCTCGTGGAAGAAGCACCCGCGCGCCAGTGAGAGGTACTTGACCTGATGCAATGTTTGGCAGCCTACTCAGCAAACCCCAAATCTGAAGTCTTAATCTCTACTGATGACGGTTAAAGAACCAGAAACACGTGTCTATAGATCAGCACTATCTGCGCCAACTCTGGCGAAACACTCTGAATACAAGAGCAAAGCAAGCAACAAGAGACTGCATTAACCAGAATGCCAGGGGCGAACCTTGCTGGGAGGTGAAGCGGTGTGCTCCCACCCCTGTTCCTGTTTAAAAGTACTCCCGTGAGTCATTGAGCTGACGACCTCGTGGAAGAAGCACCCGCGCGCCAGTGAGAGGTACTTGACCTGATGCAATGTTTGGCAGCCTACTCAGCAAACCCCAAATCTGAAGTCTTAATCTCTACTGATGACGGTTAAAGAACCAGAAACACGTGTCTATAGATCAGCACTATCTGCGCCAACTCTGGCGAAACACTCTGAATACAAGAGCAAAGCAAGCAACAAGAGACTGCATTAACCAGAATGCCAGGGGCGAACCTTGCTGGGAGGTGAAGCGGTGTGCTCCCACCCCTGTTCCTGTTTAAAAGTACTCCCGTGAGTCATTGAGCTGACGAGCTCGTGGAAGAAGCACCCGCGCGCCAGTGAGAGGTACTTGACCTGATGCAATGTTTGGCAGCCTACTCAGCAAACCCCAAATCTGAAGTCTTAATCTCTACTGATGACGGTTAAAGAACCAGAAACACGTGTCTATAGATCAGCACTATCTGCGCCAACTCTGGCGAAACACTCTGAATACAAGAGCAAAGCAAGCAACAAGAGACTGCATTAACCAGAATGCCAGGGGCGAACCTTGCTGGGAGGTGAAGCGGTGTGCTCCCACCCCTGTTCCTGTTTAAAAGTACTCCCGTGAGTCATTGAGCTGACGAGCTCGTGGAAGAAGCACCCGCGCGCCAGTGAGAGGTACTTGACCTGATGCAATGTTTGGCAGCCTACTCAGCAAACCCCAAATCTGAAGTCTTAATCTCTACTGATGACGGTTAAAGAACCAGAAACACGTGTCTATAGATCAGCACTATCTGCGCCAACTCTGGCGATACACTCTGAATACAAGAGCAAAGCAAGCAACAAGAGACTGCATTAACCAGAATGCCAGGGGCGAACCTTGCTGGGAGGTGAAGCGGTGTGCTCCCACCCCTGTTCCTGTTTAAAAGTACTCCCGTGAGTCATTGAGCTGACGAGCTCGTGGAAGAAGCACCCGCGCGCCAGTGAGAGGTACTTGACCTGATGCAATGTTTGGCAGCCTACTCAGCAAACCCCAAATCTGAAGTCTTAATCTCTACTGATGACGGTTAAAGAACCAGAAACACGTGTCTATAGATCAGCACTATCTGCGCCAACTCTGGCGAAACACTCTGAATACAAGAGCAAAGCAAGCAACAAGAGACTGCATTAACCAGAATGCCAGGGGCGAACCTTGCTGGGAGGTGAAGCGGTGTGCTCCCACCCCTGTTCCTGTTTAAAAGTACTCCCGTGAGTCATTGAGCTGACGAGCTCGTGGAAGAAGCACCCGCGCGCCAGTGAGAGGTACTTGACCTGATGCAATGTTTGGCAGCCTACTCAGCAAACCCCAAATCTGAAGTCTTAATCTCTACTGATGACGGTTAAAGAACCAGAAACACGTGTCTATAGATCAGCACTATCTGCGCCAACTCTGGCGAAACACTCTGAATACAAGAGCAAAGCAAGCAACAAGAGACTGCATTAACCAGAATGCCAGGGCGAACCTTGCTGGGAGGTGAAGCGGTGTGCTCCCACCCCTGTTCCTGTTTAAAAGTACTCCCGTGAGTCATTGAGCTGACGAGCTCGTGGAAGAAGCACCCGCGCGCCAGTGAGAGGTACTTGACCTGATGCAATGTTTGGCAGCCTACTCAGCAAACCCCAAATCTGAAGTCTTAATCTCTACTGATGACGGTTAAAGAACCAGAAACACGTGTCTATAGATCAGCACTATCTGCGCCAACTCTGGCGATACACTCTGAATACAAGAGCAAAGCAAGCAACAAGAGACTGCATTAACCAGAATGCCAGGGGCGAACCTTGCTGGGAGGTGAAGCGGTGTGCTCCCACCCCTGTTCCTGTTTAAAAGTACTCCCGTGAGTCATTGAGCTGACGAGCTCGTGGAAGAAGCACCCGCGCGCCAGTGAGAGGTACTTGACCTGATGCAATGTTTGGCAGCCTACTCAGCAAACCCCAAATCTGAAGTCTTAATCTCTACTGATGACGGTTAAAGAACCAGAAACACGTGTCTATAGATCAGCACTATCTGCGCCAACTCTGGCGATACACTCTGAATACAAGAGCAAAGCAAGCAACAAGAGACTGCATTAACCAGAATGCCAGGGGCGAACCTTGCTGGGAGGTGAAGCGGTGTGCTCCCACCCCTGTTCCCGAAATAGCAGAAGTGTCTAAAATGTCTAAACCCATTTCCCCAGGAGAGGTTATTATCGCCTGCCTCCCAAGGAACCATGTCAGAGCTTTGAAGTTTTCTAGGTCCATGCATGAGAGTATCTCAGTGAGCTCATGGTTTTGCTTTGCATTCTGAAACTTTTAGTCTTGCTTCTGGTTGTATGATGGGTTACATCGGACTACAAGCCTCAGAATGCACATTAATAACCTGATTCAAATAAGTTACACAAGCTCCTTGGAACTTTAAAGAGTTGTATTTTCACCAAGCATGGCCATTAGGTCAAAAAACAATACAGCTACGGATGGGGGTGGAACAAATGACTGAAATAGGGAAAGAGGCATCTGAGAAAGAGACTTCTGGTAAGTAAATGAGCCACTGCCTTTTAAATTTTTCCATGTTTCAAGTATTATGGTCTTAAAAACACCCCAGCATTCAACAAATGGCTGGTCGTGCTCTGCTCAATAAACAAACTAACGGCCGAAATGAATGTCATCTGTACAGTTTACCATATCTGCCAAGTTTCTTTGGTCCAAGCTTGACTAGTTAGGCCAGCCCTGTGTTTTTTCTCAGAACTCTGGGACTTGTGGTTTTGGATTTATACTGAGTTAAATATGACTTTAAGTTCCATAATTCTAATAAAAACACAGACTGGACTAACTAGTCATGTGCAGACCTGGGAAACTTGGCAGCTAAAGTTTACTGAGTGCATGAAGTTAGGGGGCGAGCAAGAAAAGGTGGCAACCCTACATGCAGTGCAGCAGAGGTGATCCCCTTGATTTGGGTTGTTTGTGATTGTCCACTAGTGCAGGGTGGTGGCTGAGGCCTATCCCAAAGTAGCTGCCCAGACCTATCTCCACTAAGGAACCACTTCAAGCACAATTCAAGAGGCCATCACACCATTTTTGGACTTCCACAGATATGTGTTTAACTCCGCTCAGCATCATTCGCTTACCAGAGGAAGAGGTAGGTACAGAGAGATGGAAGAGGCAGAGAGGTAGAGATCGAGGCAGGTACGGGGAGATAGAGAGAGGGGTGTTGACGGAGAAGATGGCAGTGCAGAGTGATTATAGAGAAGTTAAATGATAAAGGCAAGAAGGTAGAGAAAGAGAGACAATAAGAAAGGTGAAAGGTTGTGAGAGAACAGAAGTGAGAGGGAAGAGATAGAGAAGAGGTGAGGTGAGGTAGCAAACCAGTGGTACGCTAAACTGAAAGGTCGGGTAGTGAGAGAGAAGGGTGGGCAGAGAGTGATAGATGTGAGCTAGAGAGAAAAATGAGTAAGAGGTGAGGTAGAGTGGTGTGGTGTGGTGTGGTTAAAGGGGGTTTGAAGTGAGGTATAGAGAGATGTAAAGAGGGACAGAGATGTGAAGTAAGGAGGTGGGATTGAAGGGGGTGCAGTACACGGAGGTGAAATACAGGGAGGTCAGCTGCAAACAGCAGTGAGGTACAGAAGCGCACGGTGGTGAGAGGGGAGGCAGAGGTTTTTTGAAGTGAGGTGTGGCAGAAAGAGTAGCGATAGAGAGCTACGGTGCAGGCAGAGCCGCAGAGGTGGGGTATAGAGAGAGGTAAAGACAGGGGGCTGATGTACCTGAGGTGGGGTAAAGTGTGGAGAGAACTACGTCAGAAAGTGAGCAATGCCGGTAAACGAAGTGGTCAGAGGGAAGGGTAGAGAGAAGTGAGGCTGGAAGAGGGGCGAGGATTTAGGGATTGGTGCGAGATGAGATGCGCCAAGATAGAGAGGTAGAGCCAGGCGAGGTGGTGAAAGAGATGTGAGGTAGAAAGAGATGTGAGGTAGAAAGAGGGCAGAGGTAGAGAGAGCGAGGTAAGTTAGATGTAGACAGGTATGTAGAGTGTGAGGTAAAGCGAGAAGAGGTAGAACGAGGTAGGTGAGAAAGAGGTAGAAAGGTGGGGGTGGGGTACGGGTAGACACATAGCTGTAGCCGTAGACAAAAAGAGGGCGAGGGGTTGAGACAGGGAATGTCCAGTCATTTCTCCAGGGTGGGGCCTTGGAAGGTGGGGGCCCTCGGCAGTTGCCCAGTTTGCCCATGCCTTAGAAGGGCTCTGCGTGTTACTAGAGGCCCGGGGGTTCTGTGGGCTTAGAATACACATGGGCAGGTCCGGGGGTACTTGTGGGCTTACGTGCACATGTTACATATGAGTTGATGCCCCGGGGTCCCAGTGGCTTGGAATACACGCCTTAAATGGCTTTTTCCGGAGAGATACTGGATTGAAACATTCCACGGTTATGAGGTCTTTATTTTTTGCTTTGGCTCAGACCCGCTTCCCCTCTTGGCTGAGTGAATAACAGCTTCGGCGGCGGTTTTCCTTTTGGGGGAAGCGCGGCCACTGGGGTCTATTCTGCCGTACAGGAGCCGAGCGCGAGCTCCCTCCCAGGCTTCACTGCCAAAGCATCCCATCCGCGAGGCACCTCTGTTCCTGTATGGCGTGCAGGAGCACGGGAGAGGGGGGAGGGCGGGGGAGGGCATCCTAGCACTGGGATAGATGTGTCCCTTGGCACGGGATGCAGGGGCAGGAAGAAAAGGTTTGGGAGGGGGTGCATGGTCTGGGAAGGAACCGTGCCAGCCCGCAGGAAGGAAGGGAGGGGGCACTGCTGGAGATGCAGGGGATGGGACGGGGTGCAAGGCAGGCAGGACCTACCTAGCAGAGGTTACACGAGTGGGGAGGAAGAGAAGTAACCCCTGATCGAGGATGTAGAAACAAAGAGGGGACCCCTGCTAGTTGATGGTGAAGCAGGGGGCTTGGGAACTCTAAAGACAAGACTTTTTGACTTGCATCTTTTCTTAATGACGACTGTCTCGGAGCTTGCGCCTACGTGAATTATTTTGTCTTACTTTCTTCATAGTGGACGATGGCTATCTCGGTAGTTTATCTCACCCAAGTTTTGAGTGGAACTAATGAGTTTTCTACTGTGTTGTGTTTCTATAGCGCCACGAAGCCAAGTCGTAAGTTCGCCTAATGAATACAAATGAGCATAACATACATTAACAGGGAGGAGTTTACAGCGGCTGGAGCGAGCCCCCTGACGAAGGATGCTGAGGCTGGGAGCATATACTTGGCAAGGCGCGCTGACACAGAGGCAGGGTGGAGACCCCTGGCACAGCCTGCAGAGTCGGAGTCGCGCCTCTGTCTATAAAAGGACTTGCAGCGGCGGATCGGGGCTCCTTGAGGCTGCCAGCAGCTCCTTCCTGCAAACATCTGGGGAATGTTCCTGCAGAGAGGGAATAACTCTGACTTTTACTCACTGTCTCCCAACTTCTTCCTTTCCCCAAATAAGGTGTCTGCCTCCAGAGCCACTGGCCCGAGAAGGCCCAGCCTCCTCCCTGCCAGGGGAGGAGTAGAGGGGACAGGGGCGGGTGATGTCACCCCCAGAAGCCTCCCTTTTAGCTGCCCATCCACCCTCAGACTGGGCACTTTGAGGAGTCCAGCGGCTGAGAGAGCATCCTTCACCCAGACTGACCCACCCTCGCGTAAGTGCCACCTGAACAGGATTTTACTGTGTGTGACGGGCCTTGGGGGATGTGGCTGCCAGGAGGGGCGCTGAGCAGAGCATCGTACTGAAGCCATGGGTACCTTTGCCGAGTTCTAGAAAAGGCCAGTAGTGAACTGGGCACGCACAGACGGTGTGTTCCAACCACGGCTTTAAGTGGGCCGGGTCTTGCCGGTGCTCAGCACCGGCAGTTCTTGAAAGCACCTGCTGGGACGGATCCCTATTGGGCTCTCCCCTTTTGTCCTCACCGTGAAGAAAATAAATCTTAACTCTGCAGCAGTACCACCCTTCACTGCCTTTGATGTAACTTTAAAGAGACTCCTTATAGTTCGTTCACAGTCCCACCAGTTCAGAACTGAAGCATTTCCTATATGCTATACTACGAGGGCATGGCCGTTGCTTATTTATCTTATGCAACTAACAACCATTGACAAAGCCAATAGAACTGGCTTGTTGTAGGTGTAATGCTACTTGCTGTATTATATATCTGTGTAATGACAGAAGTATCAAAATACCAGTGTGGCGGCACACCTAGCTAAGCATAGATTTTCAGCTTACATGTTTTTAAGCCACACCTTTAATTACATCGGCCACGCCCCTTTGAGAGACCCTCCAGTTTTTTAATCCCACTTAAAGCCCTGGTTCTTCGTTCTAACGTTTATCCTGGAGACTGACCACGCTGTGCAATTCTGGGTAAATAATAGTTTTTACTTTGCTTTGGTTCCACCATTTACCAAAAACGGGGCGTTTTAAAGCCACTAAATTGCAAGTGCGCGCTAGACATGAACACGAAAACGGGGCGTCTTGAAGCCACTGAGTTGCAAGTGCGCGCTAGACATGAACACGAAAACGGGGCGTCTTGAAGCCACTGAGTTGCAAGTGGGCGCTAGGCAGAAGCAGCAGGGATTGTGAATTCACTGCTTGTGGGAGGCTTTCACGGAAGGCACGCTGGGATAGGTCGGTGCGCTCTCCATAGCGGGCACGAGGCTTCTGTTAGTGCTTGTAGAGGTTTTAAGGTTCTCTTCTAATTGATTACCATGCCCAGATACAGAGTTTGATGGAATGTAAACGGCAAGGATCCGGTATTGGAGGGTTGGCAGAGGTGGGTGGACGGAATGCGGCGGGTACTTGTGGTAAGCACTGTGCTGTGTGGGATTGGCAGTTTGGGTTTTTTCTAAGGACAGTGTGCACTCATACCGTCTAGATGGACTCGTACCTCCTCGAACCTGGAGGTGCTGCCCCTGATGGTACCTCAGAGGAGGCCTGGTGAGATGGGGGCTGTGAAAACAAGTGCTTCGAATCTACCAGGCACTAAAGAAATCTGCTTTTAGAATGCACGAGGCGGTGCAATGCTTTAGTCTGGAGACCTCCCTATTTTAAGGAGTCTTTGGTGGTCGCTAGAGCTCGTGCCCTCGGTCTGTTGCCCCACTGCACGTGCATCTGCCATTAGCATACAAAGCTCTGCTTGGCAGTGATTCAAGGGCAAGGGAGCTTCTCGTGAGTCTGGAGAGCGACAGGTGAGGCTAAATCCCAACCTACCTGGATATACCACAGTCGAGCCTATTTATGGCAAGGTGGCTGTTTGTCCAGCGCATAATCCGCCCTAAAGGAAGCGTCAAAGCACCGAGAGGGAATGGTATCAGAAACACGAGAGGCTATAGGGTGGTGGGTGTGGCTGCCATGAGATGAGACGGGAGAACCAACCACTGAGGCGTTGATAGCATGGTACGCTCATGTCTCTCCGAAGGGCGCTTCAAAGCACTGACGTAACCAGGGCACAAGTCCTAAAAAAAGAAGTGGGGGGACTAACCTAGTTAGGCAGTATGCAAGTGACATCACAGCGCGCGACATCACGGCTCGCAACATCACGGCTCGCAACATCACGGCTCGCAACATCACAGCGCATGACCACAGTGCACGACATCAAGGCGCATGACATCACACATGGCATCACAGGAATTGACATCATAGAAAGTGGTATTACAAGCCACGACTTTACAGGAAGTGGCATCACAAGAAGTGACATCAGGTCTAAAGCCCTCACATATATGTTTAGCAGGTCTATCATGTGTACGTTTGAGCGCATTGCGAGGATAATAGCACAGTGAGCTATGGAAGATGATATGTGACTTCTACATCCTGTACATTCATTTACAAACTTATATAATTTATTGTACATGTAATATGCACGTGTTGATGTAAAGTGCTCTGACACCCTGCATTGGGATGAGTAGGGATATACAAGAAAAAATAGTGGTACTTAAATTATTTCAATGCCTCCTCAGGGGAAGTAAGCTCTATATAAATGCAATTTGCTTTGTGTAAATACTGGGAAAGACCAACACATCTGACATTCTTACAGTGCATGCATATCTCCTTAACAGGGACTGAACAAAGTGAAAAGCTGCCTCTCTTCAGTATGTGTGAAGTGCTAACAAGGTGTGAGCCTTTGTTTCCCCTCCGCTTCATTTACATCAGGTGTGAGGCTCCTGACTGCTCCCAGCCAAGAGACTCCAACAAAAGGAGGCCTGATGACCCCTCAAATCCGGCCTTTGTTATGGGCCCAGCAGGAGTCTTAAATAAGAAAGCCCCATCCCGCCTGCACATTGTTTCTTGTTGCAGATGGAAAGCAGAAAACGTGCAGGCGCTGCTGAAAGTGTCCCAGTGTTTGGAAATTACACAGGGAGGAGTTCAGCACAATATTCAGTGGGGCCCAAGTTCTTGGCAGGGTGGACGGCATTCACCCTGTGAAAAAAGTGGGTGGACGCCGTCCACCCGTGTGTATCCCGACTCCTGCCCTGGACGTAGTGCAGGCACTGCTGAAAGTGTCCCAGTGTTTGGAAATTACACCGGGAGGAGTTCAACACAATATTCAGTGGGGCCCAAGTTCTTGGCTGGGTGGACGGCATTCACCCTGTGAAAAAAGTGGGTGGATGCCGTCCACCCATAAATAGGCTCGACTGTGGTATATCCAGGTAGGTTGTGATTTAGCCTCACCTGTCGCTCTCCAGACTCACGAGAAGCTTCCTTGCCCTTGAATCACTGCCAATCAGAGCTTTGTATGCTAATGGCAGCGGCACGTGCAGTGGGGCAACAGACCGAGGGCACGAGCTCTAGCGACCACCAAAGACTCCTTGAAATAGGGAGGTCTCCAGACTAAAGCATTGCACCGCCTCGTGCATTCTAAAAGCAGATTTCTTTAGTGCCTGGTAGATTCGAAGCACTTGTTCTCACAGCCCCCATCTCACCAGGCCTCCTCTGAGGTACCATCAGGGGCAGCACCTCGAGGTTCGAGGAGGTACGAGTCCATCTAGACGGTATGAGTGCACACTGTCCTTAGAAAAAACCCAAACCCGACTCCTGCCCTGGACGTAACCGAATGGACAACATGAGAGGCAAGAGGGAGGCGGGTACCAAATTATGCGGCAGGGTTGACTAAAGTATGCAGCAAGAAAAGGCAAATGATTCGGCAGACTGTAGAATATTTTGTGGTAGTATTACTTGATTATCTTGAAATGCTTACACATGTTAGCATTTTCTGTGCAAAGGTTTCTCCCTATTAGTACACATTCAAATACAACAATAAGCAGCAGAAGGGTGACCATTGACCAGTTAACCTTTACACACAGCCTTGCACTGCGCTGCAACATATCACCGCGTTTTTTTAGTAACTTTTGATCCGTTTGAGCTAGAAACAAACTCTTGTTAAAATCTGCAGATTATGCAGCAGCTGATGGAGTATGTGGTAAATGCGGCAAATCTATAGTTATGTGGAAAAGGCCCACCCGCAAAATCACTTAATTCTAGTGGCCCTGCTCTTATCCCAGGGGCTCTGTTCCATCCTCGATCTAGTCGCCAGGGCATCATCCTGTCCTCCTTTGCCGCATAACTCGGGAAGTCCTGGTTAAAAGTCTTGCACACGATTGGCCGTGGGAGATCAGAAAGACTAACAGGGGACGACAGACAGCACGTAAAGCCGTTTCGAGTGTACTTCACGCTCTCAACACGTGGGAGGAGAGTTATGACAAACCCCCTGCATACCACCTGGGCACCACGTGAGGTCGACCCGGCGAGAAGTTAAATCTACGCAATGAGACTCATGCAAGCTGTAGGTTTCAATGAAGCCCGAGCACTTTTGGGGATGCAAACTGAGCATTGTGGAGTATCCAGGCACATTATAATGGGTTTCAAGAGGCTTCTATACTAAAAAGGAATTAGTCACACATAGATCAGCGGTCAGGGAGGACCTGGCCTGGCAGTTCGGGCTGGACTGTTCCCATGAGGCACAGGGTCAAGACTGATTTGCATATGGCTGGGTTCAAACTGGAATGGCATGGTGAGAAAAAAACCGGTGGATTTAGGCTCAGATCTCTCAACTGGGGTGAATGTATGACATTGTTCTGCATTCTGTCCATCAATTGTTCTTTTTGCATTTTTCAGCCCGAGTGGGATGGGTATGTCCAGACGTGGGTCCCGTGCTCTCCATGCCACTGGAGTCAAGCTATCCTGGCTGATGAGGGGTGAAACCCCGAAACCGGTCCTAGGATGCTTGTTTCCAGTCCAGGGAGGGCCTGGCAGTTCAGGCTGGACTGTTCCCATGAGGCACAGGGTCAAGACTGATTTGCATATGGCTGGGTTCAAACTGGAATGGCATGGTGAGCAAAAAATCAATGGATTTAGGCTCAGATCTCTGTACTGGGGTGAATGTATGACATTGTTCTGCATTCTGTCCATCAATTGTTCTTTATGCACACGCGGCGCGGCAGGTCAGTGTGCATCGCTCCCAGGATGGCTTTAAATCCAAGCAACAACAGAAACGCGTTATAGCTCCTGCGGCACAAAGGCACACGACTACAGCAGGAGGTGCTGCATAAAAAAACATGAATTCATTGTTTACACTCGCTCACAAATTCAGTAAGTCGCAAGAGGACGTTCCCAGGTGGGTGCTGACGTAGCTAATAGGCAGAAGTGCGGCGCACAAACACAGCTTTGCACATAAAATGTACTTTTTGTATGTTTAGAACGCAGGCCTTTGAAATGTAGGGGGGTCAGGATGAAGGCGAAGAGAACGTGGTTGGAGGGACTTGTGGGGTGGGGAATGGGGGTGTCATTTTTTGCTGAGGCCTTCGGTTGTAAGGATTTTAGGTGTAAGGGCCTCCTACTTATAGGGAGGGGGAGGCTGTGATTTCGTCTAGGAGAACACCCCATAGGGGCCGAGCAGCTCGAAGGATCAGACATTTAAGGGGGCACCGGGGACTCTGGTACCCTTATGAGGTGGAGGTTGGCTGGTGTTGGGAGCGGGACGCAGTGCGGGGGATTCCCCGCACTGCGTCCCGCAGTTGAGAATTGCATCTCTTTACTGCCCCCCGGGGGCACCAGTTGAGGGATGCATTGGGGTGCTTTACTTTGGACTCTGGACATTGCGGGTATTGACCTATACTGTGCCTCCTTGTGTGGCATATGCAGGTAAGAAACTGGCTTATATGTGAGCTGAAGGTGGGAGATATTGTGGGCAGGGCAAGTTCTACGGTGGCCCTGTGGCAAAGGAGATGATTTTGCCACAAGTAAAGAAACGCTCATTGGCGGAGGACAGCCAGAAATCTGTTACAGTAATCCCTTGCATAATAATAAACCTTCCTTTTTTCAAATATAAGCCATAATATCGCACAGTGCACTTTAAACAGACATTTAAACAAGCACTAGCAAAGCCAATATGTTTGGTATAGGCCAAACCCCTTTTGCGTTTGGCAATTGCTTTTTTGTTTTCTCATGGTTTTTGCTAAACTTCATAAAGAGGCTGCTGTTCCTTCACCAATCTAAAAAAAAAAATTGGCTAAAAGCAAAAATTACTTTTCTTCTCAAAAAGCACACAATACTGTAGTAGTCCCCGGCACTTCATGGACTACCTTGGGTGTGGAGGTGCTTCTTGTGAAAGGCAGAATGCCTTCACTCACACTGAAGTCAGCAAATGGCTGAAATGGGCTGATTCATTGCTGTGTGCTGGAATGGGTGGGATACAAATGTGAATGGCACAATAACACACCAGTGGATGAAGAGGCCTGTCTGAAAGCTCCTTGAAGTATGTTATACAAATAATTATAGTAAAATCAAAAGATCTTGGCTAAAACCAGACATAAAAAGAAAAAACATGTATATACCTATTGGCAATAAAAAACATCCTTTTATACTTGGTACATTAAAAGAGCATTTTAAATTCATTTTATGACGTTTCAACAGCCTTCAGAGGAAGTTCTGCAACACTAAAGCACCCATTACAGAGATAACCAACCCCCTGAGCTTGTTCTAGCATTTTAAGAGCCAGTCATTACCCAGACGAACCAAATGCCCGATCCCGCAGCGAGATCAACAGATGCTGAACCTGTCCTGTGACAGAGGGCAATGGCAACCCTAAAACTGGTGGTGACAAGGATCTTAGACAGGGGCAAGCACCTTTAACTTCTTAAGTTACAGGTTTTTGTACAAAACCCCAAAAGTTCAGTATAGCTTCTTTTCCACACGTCGCATTTACAGTGGACATTTAATGTCACAGAAGTATTCCATATTGCTGTGTAAGTTTGTAGAATATCCAAACTAAATTTAACATGCATAGGATTGTAGTATGTTATATTTCTGGAGCAATCTCACTCAGAAATGCCTCATATCCATAATATACTTTTACTTCTACACAGCTGGGTACCTTAATGCTTTGTAACATTTGCCTGTTTACTGCACCAATATTGGTTATGAAACTTTTATGATCTGATTTATCACTGAAGGGGTTACCCAAATATCCTTACATCTTCTTTCTTTTAGAGATCTCCTGACATGATCTATAATTATAGAATGATAGTACATCGAGGGAGGACATAAGGTAGATCTTCCTGTCCACATTTCTCTGTAATTCAACCCAGTATAATACAGCAAGTACCTCGTGGCAGAGATCAATCAATCAGGGATTTGTGAAGCACACTACTCACCTGTGAGGGTCTCAAGGCGCTGGGTGGAGGGGGGGGGGTACGAGTAGCTCCGTCTCATCCGAAGAGCCAGATCTTGAGGCTCTTCCTGAATGCTTGCAGTGTGGGGGTTCGTCTGATGCTGAGTGGGAGTTCGTCCCAGGTCTTGGCCGCGATGTAGGAGAAGGCTCTTCCTACCGTTCTGGCTCTGCAGATGCGTGGGAGAGATGGGGTGGGTAACCAGCTCGGGCCTCAAGACAGCTAAAGGCCTACATGAGTCCAGGCGTCAAAATGACCGTAGAAAAGAGTCTACTTAAACATGACCAATGTATGGGTCTGGAGACCCCCTTTGGTGATCATTTCTGACATATGTAATGTATGTTTTTTGGGGGTATTTCTAAAGCACTAACCTATCTGACTAGTAACGGAGCTCTGGACGGGGGCAAGCCCCAGTGGGTACACATGGGGACAGGAGGCATAGGAAGGGGTTAGAGCCAGCGTCTAGCACCTTGAAGCTGGCAGCTTTGAATGTGCAGCTGTACAAGGACTCAGGCTGCACACAGGACTTTAACTGCACTCTAGATCTCATGGGAGAGGGAGAAGTAGATGGGGTGGAGAAGCCGATATGAGAAGGGAGGGTGCAGGGGTCTGACGGGGCAGGCAATACTGGTTTCTGGTTTAGGATCGAGCGTGAGGTGGCAGACACCCACCCAGTGTTGGATGGCTGTGAAAGAGAGCGATTTATGTTTCAGGGCTGGGATGGAGCAAAAATGTAAGTATCATCAGCTTACAAAGGCAACCAGCCAGAGGCTGCTCGTCTTCCAGTGGTGGCTCCTCCGCTAAGGCAGAGGAGCGTCACCCCACTGCCTTTCAGCACTGCAAAAAGGAAAAAGAAAATGATGATAACGCAAGGTTATTATCATTTTATTTTTCCGTGCTGAGGCAGTTATGGGGGGTGGGGCGGGGCTGCCCTGACGACAGAAGGAAAGGGAGTGGTGAGCACACTTTGTAAGTGCGCATGAATGTTTGGCCGGTTGTCTCGGTCTGGCCAAACATTCATGCGCACTTTGCATGTTCTCCACCCAGGCTGCATTACAGCCTGGGTGGAGAACATGCCCAGGCTCCCATTCTCTGTCTGAGCGCTGAACCACAGCGCTCAGACCAATCACAACTCTGCATTGCAGCGTTGTGATTGGCTTAGGGAGCCTGGGTGCTTCCTGTTAGCAGAGAAGCCAGGAAAAGAGGACGGAGGCGGCTGGCCAGCCGGCAGGTAAGTTATCCTATTTTATTTACACCACCCTCCCCTATCCCACCCCACTACCGATTCGCGGGAGCAGCCGCCACTGTTGCCTTCTGCTCTGAATTTGCCAAAGGTGACACATGACCCCGGCATCACAGTGAGGTAATGAAGGTGGTTGGTGAATACTGTGCAGTAAAATGCTGCAAGCCGCTTGCCTGATTTCAGGGCAGCTTATAGTGCAGTAGCAAGGGTACCATGGGCCCTACTGCAACAAAGTATAAGGTGCCTATTCTCTGTACCCCCATTTCGCAGTCTGGATGTCACAAAATTGATGGCAACATATCTTCCTGCAAATATGTATTGACTAGAACTTACATCGTCAAGGTAAGTATATTTAGGCAAGCATAGATTTACTATTAACTCCACATCTGCGTACCTTAAAGATATCAACAAAAATTGACGTGGACCTAAGAATAGTGAATATATATATATATATATATATATTCCAAAAACAAGGTTACCCCTGGGGTGGAGGCACATTCAGGATCGCACAGGTCCAGCAAACATAACCCCTCAAATCTGCTGCCGACGCGTTTCGGGCAAACCGCCCTTCTTCATGGGCAGCCTCCGATTCAAAATTGATGACGTGCAGACGACCAGCGTTTCCCCTCTTTTATTGCCATAACTCTAAAATAGATAATTACAAAGCATTATGGGGGTGGTAGTTCATTAAATCAACCCCAAATGGGGTGCCGTCATCAATCACCATTCGTAGAATTTAAAAACAATTTAATGGGGAAAAATGTCATGCGGGAATGCAAATGCAGTTCAAGGCATCTCCTGCTCAACGCCGCCGCTTGAATTCCTGGCGGCAGCGGACCCGCAATGTTATTGCAGTGGTGCCATCCGTGACCGGGGCAGGTCACTTAGATTCCAAAAACAAGGTTACCCCTGGGGTGGAGGCACACTCAGGATCGCACAGGTCCAGCAAACATAACCCCTCAAATCTGCTGCCGACGCGTTTCGGGCAAACCGCCCTTCTTCATGGGCAGCCTCCGATTCAAAATTGATGACGTGCAGACGACCAGCGTTTCCCCTCTTTTATTGCCATAACTCTAAAATAGATAATTACAAAGCATTATGGGGCTGGTAGTTCATTAAATCATTGCGGGTCCGCTGCCGCCAGGAATTCAAGCGGCGGCGTTGAGCAGGAGATGCCTTGAACTGCATTTGCATTCCCGCATGACATTTTTCCCCATTAAATTGTTTTTAAATTCTACGAATGGTGATTGATGTCTACCATGCCCCTAACTTAAAGTGGATTTAGGGTCGGTCCATTGCTCCTCATTTGTTGGCTGTCGTGTCAATCACATTTACTTTCTTCTTGTGGCTCTCCTTCCTCTTTCTGTGTTTGCCCTGCCCTTGAAGCACAGATTCTTACTATCTTTTGATAGGACAACTTGCATTCTTCCACTGCTTTCATTAATGTAACCACTTTTTTCTTTTTATCACTCCACAGCGAGCATATGTTTTCTTGCTGTCTCGCCCTCGCCCGTGTGTTGAGGTTTCTCTTTCAGCTGCACATCCCTAGCCCCACGCCCTACATGTTGCTCTCCAATCCCTTTTTTTATTTTATACACTCTGCTCCAGCCACCGCTTCTGTTGTTTCCCTGCACCTCCCAATCCTTTTTTTAACTACATTTTTTTTGTTACATTTAGGAGGGCCCAGAAGCTGCAATCTGCTACCCGGCTGTTAAATTCTCTATGTGTGCTTTCATGCACCTTTTATTTTTTCTTAATTGACTGGTCCACGATAGCCATCCACCATCATGGAATGGTAAAGGAAAAAAAATGCCTGCAGCATCACAATATGTGCCTGGTGATGCATACATGTGCATCTGTCATCAGGCTGGAGCCTAATTTAGGCTTGTTATGTGTTTTTGGTGATCCTGTTCAGCACTGACAACATGCAGTGGGGAATGCAAAAGATTGGTTAATGCGTATCTGAGGTTAGATGAGAACTGTTGACTTTGCCAGTGCTTGATTCGTCTTAGCAAAAGATGTAGAAGGAGATGGATAGAGGGTGTGAGAGGCCCTCAATTAGACAGAATTGGCACTGAGTTGTGGAGAGGAAAAGCAATTTGTCGAAGGTTCCATGATGGGGTTAATTGGCAAGCCTGGAATGACTCTAGTATGACATGGGTTACATACCAGAGTCACCAACTTGAGTGTTAGGCTGTAGGTTAAGCACTGGCAAAACCAATAGGCTTGCCATTGGCACTCACACACTAACTAAAGCAACCAGACATTCCTGCTGCAGTGAAAAACAAAAAAAGGTTACTTTGTGTAAGCAATGAATGGATGGGATAAAAAAAAAAAGATTATGTGATGACAGAATGTACATCCAAACAGCCAACAGAAAATGTCAGCTAAAATTATTCCTTCAGGCTGATCCAAAATGTGATTGGCAATGTCTCATGCCAACAGCTGAAAGTTCCTGAGTCAAAGAAGCCAATGGCTGAAGAGCCTGAAACAAAGCCTTCTAGTGTATGCACAGAATATAGTATGTTCGCCATGAATAGCGCAAATGCCATTACACGTCCCAACAGCTCTGGACCCCGGAAAGGCTGGAGGGCTGACATGGAGGGAGAGCCAGACACGTGTTCTTTCACACAAGGGCCGCAGCTGGCTCTTCCACACGATCCATTCTACATCTATCTAAAGGAGTTGGTGCACTGCGGACTTTGCTAACAGGATCTCCCAGTCCTCAGAAGCTTCCAAAGAAATCTACACTATTGTAAACTCCTTCTTGAAACCCCAAGTTGCAGAAGCAGCCCCCACCCCTCTGGGGAACATTGTGAGGAACTTGCAAAGCTCTCCATTAACAAGGCCAATCTTATTTATGACTCCCTGGCAGGGGATTCAGTTCAGCACTCTGCCACTAAAGGATGTCCACTAGAAAGTCATGCCACTCCTCCCCTATCGACTTTCCTGCAGCTAAGCTGCAATGGCATCAGGGAAGTAGCCAATACAATTAAATCCAGATTTCCCTTAGATTCAGCTTCCGTTGATATTTTGCTGAAAGGAGGAGACATCATTTTACCAGTCTTGACCACCCTGTACAATCTGTCGTTGGAAAAGGGCCAAGCCCCTGACCGGTGAAAGCATTTGATCACCAGCCCACTGCTGAAGAAACCTTCTTTAGACTCTGATAAGGCAGAGAATTGTAGACCCATATCCCTGCTCCCAGGGGTCAGTAAGATCATAGAAAAACTGGTCAACAGTTATTTGTCCAATTTTTTGGAAACGTACAACCTACTTCATCAGACCCAAACCAGTTTCCGTCCCTGATACAGTACGGAGATAGCCCTCCTACGGGCCACGGAAGACCTTCGGAAAACATTAGATCACAGTGGCTCAGCTGCACTCATCCTTCTTGATCTGGGTGCAGCCTCCAATACTGTCTCCCACTCTATCCTTCAACATAGGCTAGAGGCGCTTGGAATCACGGGCAATGTGTTAAATTGGCTGACCACTTTTCTGGACAACAGGAGTTTCCAGGTCAGGGAACGACCCTGCCTGTCGGAGTCTCATCAGCTTAAATGTGGAGTACCTCAGGGCTCATCCTTGAGCCTTACTCTCTTTAAGGCATACGTACGTCCCTTAGCGGATATCATCTGCTCAGCTAACTTCACTATGGTGTCATATGAAGATGACACCCAGATCATCGTATCCTTGGCACCTAACACCAATCTCACTACCGCAAATCTATCTACCTGTTTGGCGCAAGTGAACAGCTGGATGACCATTAGTTGCCTTAAATTAAATGGCAGCAAGACCGAGGTTAAGGTGGTTGGGAAAAACCCATCCCTCTGGGGCCATCTTAGCTGGCTCACATGTCTGAGGAACAGGGGAGGCTCCTCCACTAGGGCGGAGGAACGTCGCCCCACTGCTTTCTCACAGTGCGAGAAGCAGAAACATAAAATGGTAATAACTACCATTTTATGTTTCTGCTTCTCGAACTGCAAGAAAGCAGAAGGGTTTGGTTGCGGGCGGGTGGGCGGGCGGGGCTTCTCTGTGAGCAGGGCTCAGCAGGGGAGGAGTGGTGTGCCCACTCCAGACTGCGCATGACTGGTTTGGTCGGCCCTCTGAGGCCGACCAAACCAGTCATGCGCACTCTGCCCTTCTCCATGCAGGCTGCAATGCAGCCTACATGGAGAACATGGCCGGGCCATTAGCCCCTGGCTGGGCGGCATCCCGACCAATCACAACGCTGCCTGCAGTGTTGTGATTGGCTTAGGGGTGGGAGCATGGCTGCCTGCTTCCTGTTCCTGCCAGAGGCAGTAGAGCAGAAGCAGATACAACGCGGGTACCGGCCGGCAGGAAGGTAAGTTAATTTTTTAAAATTATTATTAAATTAAACCCCCACACATGACCCCCCTCCCCACGTGACCCCGCGTGACCCCCTGCCCCCCACCCGCGAGTCATGATGGCCGCGACAGCTGAGGGACCACCCTTCCCCGAAAGTGAAAGTTAAGAGCCTGGGAGTTCTTTTGGATAAAGACTAATCATGGCCTCCCAGGTCAATTTGTAGTACCAGGATACTTTGGGACTGCATGAGCAAGCATGTCTGGAAAAGGGTTATTATTTTTATTAAACTCATTCACCAAATATACATCACAACTGAGAATATGAAGGAGCTAAGCTTCAACTGTACTTATTAATTTATTTTACAAGCACTGGGAGTGTACAAAAGAAGGGATTATAATTAAAGGAGTATGGTTACTCAAGTTTGTGAGTACCTAGCACTTTTGCATTGTTTTTAGCTAAAATGCATAGCAAAATCGAAGTGCGCAAGATAGTGCAGCAGGAGAATCTATAGTGCATCTTTATGGCATTGCCCAGGGATGTGAGAAGCTTATGCGGGGATGGGGTATACAGACTGAAGCATGGCACTTCATAGTTTTCTAAACAATATGGCCCAGATTTAATAAGACTTCGCTTTGTCCTTGGGTCAACTATGCTGCAAGGGCACCTGCGTTGATGCTGGGCAGCACACAGGGCACCAGCGCAAGGAGAGAGCAGAACTGCTTCATATCTGTATAAATATGAAGCATTTCTGCTCTCTCCCTTTCACGCAACGCAGGCCAGCAACTTTGCTTTCTGCCCTCTGCTGCGTGAAACATTAGTAAATATGCCCCTATGGGAGAGGATGTGGTGTGAAGACCAGAGCTGCCAACTTTGGAACTGGAGAATCAAGGTTCGAGTCTCAGCTTCAGCTTAACAATCTGTGATTCTGGGCAAATCACTTAATCTCCCTGTGCCTAAAAACAAAAATAAATGTGTCATTTTGTAGTGCAACTGGTGTCCATATAAAGCGCTCCAGTACCTTCAGGGAGTGGTTAATTTGAGCCATTGGTTTCCAATACTCAGCACCGGCACTTAATTGTCAACACCAGCGCTTGTGACAGTCTCCCACAAGGTGGCGCTGTCTGGCTAATTTCGGGATGACCACAACAACAGTTAATATTTAATTCAATATACATCAAAAACGACTATTGCCTGCCGCCCATGCCATTATTATAGCTTTGGGGGCCTGAAATAGTCCGAATTGTCTCACTTGTAGGACTGTCATGGTTAGTAGTTGTGGTTTTACTGTCACTGGCAAGGCCAATCAATGTCTGGTGCAAGCTGCAGTGGCCTCTTGATGAGAGCCCTGATTTTTTTTTTTTTACAAATTAAGCACTGGTAGGCTTCGGGCCGAGCTCACAGCATATAAAACTGGGAAAAATATATGCCCTTGTATTCTTCAGGATAAGTGTAAACAGAGCCAGCCAGCATCTGGCCCCATCTAGTGGCATTTGCGTGTTTGCAATTTCGTCATTAATAAAGAGGACAGTTTTGCTCTTAAATGTATAAATAAAAGTCGCACGAACGTAGGGGCCCTCGAATAGTGTGGCGAGAGGGGAATAATGACCCCCTCTGCACCTCTGCACCCGCCTTCTAACCTGGCCCCCGCACGCCAGTGCCTCATGAGTAAACTTTAAGGCAGTAGGGTCAAGGTGATTGTAGGAGAGTAGGATCTGCTTCTTATAGTTTCCCCCACTTTTTGCTGATGTTTCACTGTTTTCGACTTAGTCTGACTGGGATCCTGCTATTCAGGATCCAGTCTATCTGCTTTCTCCTCTAAATTGATTGCATGTACTTTGGGTACACTCCAGATTGGATTCTGGGGTACCCTTATAAGTCCCTAGTATATGGTATACTATGTACCCAGGGCATAGGTACCCCAGAGGCCTCCCAGGGGCTGCAGCATGTATTATGCCACCCCTGAGAGGCCATTCAAAATGACACAACAGGTCTGCTACTGCAGCCTGTGTAAGGTGGTGCATGCACCCCTTCCTTAGATATAGGTTCACTATATCTATCCTAATCACTGCACATATAAGCCTATCAGTCACCCCTATGGCAGGCCTTATCAATCCTGAAGGCAGAGTGCTGGGTTTTATGTGAGAGGGTGCCCATGCATGAGCAGAGCCCCTCTGCAGCCTTCGGAACCACTATTCCGGGGTTGTCTGTGATGCAGCCAACCATATACACTTAAGTGCATTATAACCTCGCGGTAAATGCTAACTTTAAAATGGCTGCAAGGAATTATGTCGTGTTTGGTGTCAAACACCTTGGAATCATACCTCCACCCCAGTAACTGGTGTGGGAGGTATGATTCCTCCCTCCTAGAGGGAGAAATATGACAGCACCGGTACACCCGGTACCAGCTTCACAGAGCCCTGGCATCACAAAATGGATGCTGCCAGCCACAGACACGAGTGTGCCCTCCTGCTGCTGGACGAAACTCCGGCAGAGGAAGGCTTGACAATAGGTTTCCTGTCACAGGGAGGTGTGACCACCTCCCAGACAGGCTTTAGTTATTGTTATTGTTATTCTTACTTATAAAGCGCACTGTAGCCCTACGGGCATCCTGGCGCTGGGATACATATACACTACCGTCATATCAGCTGCAAAAAACATGCAAGATTGACCTGCTTAACCTCTTGGAAAGAGCCAGGTTTTAATTCTCTTACGAAACAGCAGCAGATCCTGCACCTGTCTCAGTTCGGTAGGCAGACCATTCCATAGCCTAGCAGCTGCAATACTGAAGGCTCTACCCCCTGAGTTTGCTCTTTTAATCCTTGGTATTTTTACCAGGTTAGCCGAAGAAGAGCGAAGAGTACGGGTAGGAACATACCATTCAAATTTGCTCTGCAGCATTTTTGGCCCAAGCCCATGCAGTGCCTTGTGAACAATTGGTGTATTGGGGCTGGGTGGGTGCACTCTCAGAGTGCTTTGATGTCTGCACTGGGGGCACATTTGGTGTCCATGTGCATAGTCCAGCTCAAACCGGTTGCAGGGGCTATCAGCCCCTGCTCTGGCGCGAAACTGGACAAAGGACATGGGGGTAGCCACCCCTCTGTCCTGACCCTCCCATAGGTGGGTCCCCAGAGTTTGTCCCACCCCTTTCTTGGGTATAAAGTAGGAACCCCTGACTACAGGACTTTAGATTTTACCTGGACTAAACTCTGCTACAGAAACCAAGTAACCTTCGACGATCTACGCTTTGCTGGATGACTGAAGAATCTCCCTTGGAGTAAAGGAGTTACTCCCCTGCAAGGCAGGCACCTCAACGCATCTGACCGGTTTGCATCTACGCAGCTCCCGACGGACTCCAAAGATTTTGCAACACAGGAGGTGGGTTTCCAAGCTTCCCCGAGGCCGACTAGTGCTCTCAGCAAACCTGAGACCCGCAGCCCTTGTGGGGACCGTGCAACCCGAACCCCTGGACACCGTGCACATTTGCAGCAGCATATGCTTCTAGGCGATCCCTGAGGCTGTGCTTTGGGCTACTTGTAGTCCAAGCCCCGAGCAGTGTTTCCACCGAAGATTACTGGCCTACACTCCACGAGTGTCCCATGGGCTGGTATTGTGTGATTCCTCTCGAGGTCCCTTCGCGATCCCTGGTCCGTTGACCTGTGGGTCCCTGAGAAGGCAACTTTAACTTTCTGTGGGCTTCCCTGGTTGCTCCCGATGTGCCCTGACTCTCCATCGCTTGGGGAGTCCCCAGGACCTTGCTGGTCCTCACCGAAGCATCATTACTCTGACCGCGTGGGTTGCAGTTGACAAGGCTTGTTGGTCTCCAATCCGGAAACTGACCCCTCAGCACTCGACATCCTTCATGGGACAGCTCGCCTGCGGATTCTGGTCGTCGTCGACGTCTCCTTGTCCCCGTGGCTGCAGAGTCAAGCTTCACCTCTTCGCACCTGAAACACCCAACATCGGTGGGCATTCGATTGCTCCGCTCCTGGTCACGTGAAGTGACCCAGACTTTGTCCCCTCTGCTCTCAGGTTCTTCCCATCTCCGATCCAGGCTT
Source organism: Calotriton arnoldi (assembly GCA_963921515.1). Lineage (NCBI taxonomy): Eukaryota > Metazoa > Chordata > Amphibia > Caudata > Salamandridae > Calotriton > Calotriton arnoldi. The sequence continues at coordinate 1,098,841 of CAWUFW010003182.1, read as the reverse complement.
GGGTCACACAGGACACTTTTCTTCTCCACAGCAGCAGCACTTCTTCGCATCACGCCATTGAAAACGACGAGGGTTTCCGACACCACTTGACCCCTATGCACCCGGCTTCCCTGGGCTAGGTAACATGGGTACCTCGGTACTCACAAGGGTGCTGGCCTTAGTACCTTCTAAGTTTAACTGGGTTTGCTTGAAGTCCTCTCCGAAGTGTCCTTAATCTCTAAATTTCCAACCGCGACTTTCCCATAGAGTTGTACGGAGCTCGCGTCTGTGTTCCCACACTGCACCCGTCCTCCGTGGGTCCCCTGTGTCACTACCTTGGGATCCCAGCGATTCTACATGCTCTAGGCACTGTGTCTAGTTAAGTCGGGGTTGTTATACCACTTTCTTAGTATATGGTTCAGTCTCCCCCTGGAGCCCACGGTGTATTGTGCTATTTACTGTTGTTCTAGTACTGTAATATTGTGTGCCTTGTTCTCTAATCTCAAAAAGAGGTTAGTAGAGAGTGTTTAGTAATAAATACATATATTTTATATATACCTTGTGTGGTTCTCCTTTCATTTGGTCATTCAAGAGGTTATATACTGGTAAAACAAGCTGCTTTACATTCCTTCAAGACTTAGCCTGAAGGCTGCTCTCCACAGCTACCACTAGGATAGCTTTCTATAAAGGTTGTCTTTAACCTAATCATCAATAAGGGTCGTTTGGACTGGTGCAAGGTGCCCACTTTAATTAGTGGACAGCATATACCAGGCCAACTTCTCACAGTGATGTCCTGCAGACGTGAGATGCTGACCAGCGCGGAGCTGCCATAGTCCTCCCTGGCATTTGCATTGATTAACTATTGGCCGGCGTTGATTCTGAGATATGAAAAGTTGACGAAAGCGCTACTCAGCACATACACTTCATAGTTACAATGTTCCACGAGACCAAACCCATTGCAGGGCATGTAAAGGGTTGGGGCCCTAGGCCCCCGTACAGTAATAAGTATCACACAGACACAGTGACTTGGCATCTGGAACTGGCCCAGGGCACGTGCGACCGGCCCCTTTTATTGGCAGGGTCACCTGTCCTGTGACACCTGTGATGGATGGGTATGGGGTGGTAGTGTAAGCCAGCCCTTGGGGAGTGGCTGGTACAAACATCCAATTCGGAACACTAAAACAGTGACCAGCCAGTCACTACAGGGCACAACTAGGTCGAGTGGACTGGTGAACAGGTGCCCACAGAGCGGCTACATTAAGGGCAATGTGGGCACAAGAAGGGACCTGTTACACTGTATGTCTAATTGATGATTGGTGTCAGCCCAGCCACAAAGCAGCGTGGCAGATAAACTAAGGGGGAGATTCACTGTATGTTACATTTCTGCTGTATTTTGCTCCGTGTCTTATATGTCCCCTGACTCTTAAAAAATACCAAACAGTTGTCAGCAAACCCACGAATATCTGTGAATCAACGATAGAGGGCAAGGTGTACAAACGCACTCTGGGAATCTACAATTGTATTCAGAGGACATGTCGAGTAAAAAGCATTCGTCCACCAGCACCTACTGATTTCCACGTGAACGGCTGTGTTCTCCTCAAATATTACAAGTATGGCTTTGCCTCGAACGAGCTACCCAAGTTGGACATACCTCACTGCCAGGCTTCAGACAGCATAACTGCGTAAAAAATGCATCAAAAGCAGACTTACAAGACCAGAACCCAGGGCACACTCCTGCCAACGGTGCAAAACTATCCACACTATAGAGTACCATAGAAAATGAAACAATAAAAAAAACAAAAAAAAACATGGGGGCAAATTTTTGAGCCCCTTCGGCCACCGTAGCATCACTTCTTGTGACGCTCCCATGGGCCAAACTACCAAATCATATTTATGAGGCCACGCAAAGCCACTTTGCATGGCTTTGAATGGCCTAATAGAGATGGAGTAAGGTCAGGCAGCGCAAATCGCTGCATTGCCTTACTCTGTGCTAGGTTGGCGTTTCATGGGCTTTGCAGTGGGCGTTCCCATGCAACACCCATGGATTTTGATTCTTCCCCAGAATTACAAGACAATGTAAGCTTGGGGATGCGCCAAAACCTTATGCCGCCTGAGGTGAGGCGTAACGAGGAGAAATAACTTTATTTCTCCTCGTTTTTTCCTTTTTCTCAGTGTCCTACATTCTACAGTTCACATAGAAAGAGGAAAACACCTCTTCGGATTGTTTCTGTGCAGGAAGGTGCCCCTTCCTGTACAAAAACAATCCTGCTAACAACACAAGCACTATTGCACTATGGTGCAAGGGTGCCTGTGTTGGCACTAGGCTGCCGAAACAGCACCAGCACAGTGGGAAAGGGCAGGAATGCACCATATTGGATAAATATGGTGCTTTCCTGTCCTTTCACTAGGACACAGGGCAGCGCAGCAAGGTGACTTGCTGCTCTGCCCTGCGCCAAATCCCCATAAACATGCCCCCAATTGTTTTCCTTTCTCTGAGTGATGAATTTTCCTGTCAGGATTCGTTCCGTGGACCGTAAAACATATTCCCCATGGTGTGTCCTTCCTGTGAGTATGCGTTCCTACTACAGCATCCAACTCTTCTTCCTGGCAGAATGTCCTCTTAGTCCAGAAGTGTTCCGAAGTTATGGTGGCACAGCTCCAGAGGCCGGTCTGAGACATGGTTGCAGGGCTACTCGTGTGGGTGGCACAATCCGTGCTGCAGGCCCACTAGTAGCATTTGAATTATAGGCCCTGGGCACTTGCCATGCATTTTACTAGGGACTTACCAGTAAATCAAATATGCCAATCACGGATAAACCAATCACCAAGACAATTTACAAAGGGAGCACTTGCACTTTAGCACTGGTCAGCAGTGGTAAAGTGCCCAGAGTCCTAAAACCAGCAAAAACAAAATGCAGTACACAGTAAAAAAACAGGAGGTCAGAAGCAAAAAAGACAGGGGAAAAACACGCCAAAGCTGCCAGGTCTAACATCCCTGTAATAGACAAGCACAAGGTTTGTCTGCCCAGCTTAATGCCTGGCGCCAAGGTCTGCAAGTCAACCAGTAAACTAATTGGCTTGGCAGAGATCCATGTGTTGGAAGGCCCCCCACACACAAAACCCTCAGAGACGGAGGTCGGGTCTATGTATATTCGCTAAGGATGAGATGGCCACTATCAAGCGCCCAAAGTGACTGCTAGGCGCTATGAGTGTGGACTATGTGGTACTAAATCGGGGCATTTCACGGTTCTAGAGATGCCGTTTTTCCTGTGTGGGCATGCCTAGACAGAATGTGGGTGGAATTCAGGAGATGTACATACACACACCTCCAGAGTTTTTAATACTGCAACATCTTAGCGCTATGTTGAGCTGTTAACAGTGCCTATTTGCAGAATTTTCAGTGTATTCTGTCTTTGTTTCTCTTGTATTACATTTCTTGTATTATTGCAGAATGATTGTCTTATATACTGTCTAACTCCTCAGGTGCGTTCCTGGCGCCTAGTACTGACTTGAGGATTACTATTGCCATGCATGTGATATTTTGCGGTTAGGTTTAGGGGGGCCCAGGCAGGAGATGTCAATGCTAACAAGAAATCAATAAAGATCAGCCTGAAAAAAGTCCCAAAAATGCTTGTGAACGGTTGCACTTCAAAGAGGAAAAACAATGGCAGACCCCCAGGACTAAGCCTGTACCCCTGGGGGTAAGTGCGCCCAAAAATAACTCAATAGAGCACTTACTCACTACATGTACAGTCAACGCCACTTTTACTGCCTCACAAACATTCCCGACCCAAATAAGCGCTCAGCACACCATATACTGGGCTATGAACGCCTGTACTACCCTACTGGTACATGGATTTCAAAATGAACAGATATTGCTTAAGTAGAATGTCTAACATGTCATCTTATGGTCGTGTTTGCAGCACATCCTGCCATCAGTGTGGCTTAGCAGTTATAACGGAGCCTGGGTACCTTCCATCCTTAGGTTTGAGGTTTTCATTGTTGACCAGAGTGATTTGTCGTGGGGTGCATTTGTAGATGTGTTATTGCTTCCATCAAGTGCATCTTAGATATTGCGATGTCAGTGAGTTGTAGTGCTGGATGGTGGAGGGCTGCTGCCCAGCACCTGTCGAGGAGACTGCTGTTGAGTCTTGGTACCCTTTACCTTCATGGATCTTGCAATTTGGGTTTTTCTTAGGACCCAGACACAAAAACCACCACCCAAACAAGCTAGGTGCCCACCCCTCATGATCCTGGCGAAAGAAAGCTTAGTTGTGGATGAAAGTCTCTCGGTCAGTGTGGTTCTCTTGGTTCTTCTTGTGAGAACTTAGTGCTGCATGGCTTCTTGGTGCTTTTCTTCTGCAACACAGCTTGTAGGACACTAGTTCCTCTGTACCCCCAATCTACGGGGCGCACATTTATACTCCTCCTGTGGGGTCTCTTTGGGATCCCTGGACCTCATCCCTGCAGAGTGGTGAAGGTCCTTTCTTATACAGCTGTGGAAATCTTCAGCACATCCCACCTCAGCTCCATCATGACCCCTTCTTCTGAGTAGCATCTTCCTCATGCAAGGACACCTCCAGTGCTCCTACTGAGTGCTGGTCCACTCTCTCCTTCGATGCAGGATCTAGGCAGGTTCTTGAGGCTTTCTTAGATAAACTGCCCAGGTTGCTGGTCCCAAAACTGGCAAGGGGAGTTGATGGTGAATAATCCAGTCCTGAAGATCAAAGAGTTTCCCTGTTGTCACTGGCGTAGAGACCCCAGATTCCTGCTAGAGAAATCTTGGACTCCAGCTGGCAGTCTCTGCCCCATCATTATACTGAACTGGCTGGCAGGACTTGTGCATTCCAATAGTTCAGTTCTGAGCAGTTCTGCTCTTTTGCCTTTCCACTCAGACTGGTTCAGCCAAGTTCTTTGTCAGAAGGTGTGATTAGGAAGGTGCGGTGGAGCTGGGAGTCTACAGACAGGAGAAACTAGAAACAAGGGCACAAAGGCAAGAGTGACTGCCCACCTAACTATATGTAAACCTATGAGGGGGCAGCCTTTCCAGACAACTATGGGCCAGGAAAGGACAAAGAGGCCTGAAGTCTCCTCTCTAACAGTCATCAGTCCGACCCTCTAAAATGATAATTGATATCTCCCAGGGCATGCCTGCAACTCAAATTAGCTGTATGGGGTCTCACCCAACCGTCAATCGTAGGTACCACTTGGATGCAGAAAATACAAAATGGATACCAGTGTGGCTATGGCCATTTGTGTCATGAACACATCTTCTACGCATGCCAAATGATGCAGGCGTGACATCCATGTTCCACATGGATGGGTGAAGGACCTGGTGGTAGGAGGCTTTCAGACTAATTTAAAACAAGTTTGAAGAGGCCAGTAGGTGACTCTCCCCCGCATGGAGAGGCCAGAAGACCTGTTTTGCCACTATAAACAATATCAATGGCACTGCTGTCAACTCTCTAAAGCCTGGCAAAGAGAGCAGTAACGCTCGATAAAGAGGGCCAATATGGTGTGCTCTTTGGACCACAGATCCCCCCTTGGGTCTCAATCTGCATCACAATAGTACTTGCGGCACACATGTATGATCATCATGTGTGCTGAGGTGTGGCTCAAACCTCAACAGATTGCTACAGTGAAATCAAGGCAGGGATGCATGATCCCTAGAGTCATGTGGATGGCCTTTCTCTGTTCCAATACAGGGTGAGGGATCTTGGTGTGAACATCCAATGGGAGTGATTTGACCAATTGGGGACCCAGACTGCATAGTGGACTTCCTCATTCCATGCTGCACTTTGCTGGGAGGTGAGAATGACTCTTCCGTCAGAGGGACATAGTGAGCTTTGAAGGTAAGTAATTTGGGGTTTTATGATGGATGCATTTGTGGTTGACACAGAGTGTCTTGGAAGTGAACGGTTGAGGTTGGGCGAGTTGCTTCTACAGCAAATCCTCAGTGAGTGTGAAAGAGAGGATGCATCAGAGAGAGTGAAGGCAATGGTGAATGGTGCTAATCATTGAAATGATCTTATTGCCGAGTAAATCTTCTCCCAGGTTGTCCTCATTGTCTGACTCATTGACTGACTCATACAGGGTAAGGATTGGATGCATTTGGTGTGTTCTGTGCTGAGGAAGAGTGATTTAGTTGTGCTTTCGTCAAGTTTAAGGAAACTTTCTTTCACCTTCCAGTGTTTATTCAATCGCAATAAAGCTGGTTTCCAGGCTAACTGTAATCAAATGAACTTATTTATGATGCAGAGGTACGAGCTGTGTGGTATAAATAGTTGTGGGTGCTTAATTTGAGCCGGTGGTTTCCGGTACTCGGCACAGGCACTTAATTGTCAATACCGGGGCTTGTAACAGTCTGCCAAGGTGGTGCTATCCATCTAATTTAAAGATGAGGACAACAGTTGTTTATTAATTCAATATACATTAAAAATGACTATTAACTGCCCACCCCCTAAAGCCATTCTTATAGCTTTGGTGGGCTGTAATAGGCTGAATTGTCACACTTGTAGGAGTGCAATGGTTAGTAATTAAACACTGATGGTACTGCCATTGGCAGTGCTGGGAGGAGCAATGTGTAGTGCAAGCTGCAGTGGACTCCTGACCAGGGCCTTGGCACTTATTTGGTTTCACAATTTAAGCACTGTTTTGGTCACCCATGATCACAAGAAGATGGTGGAGTAAGGGCACCGAGGGATCTTCGAGGAACTCAGCACCAGACCTCTCCCAATTTAAAGAGGGGATTCATTGAGACGGGGTGTAGAGTGAGGAAGTGACGTGTGAAAGGCGGTGTCAAGAGACTCCTGCTGCACGTGAGGGGTGGAGCAGATCGCCTGGTTTACACTGTCAAGGACCACAAAGTATGGGGAGACCTTTCTTCTGTTGGCTGTCTGATCTCAGTTTCTAGAAAAACAATCTCTGTGTTGTACCCTGGACACGGACAGAATGGTGGGTCTAGGGGGCAATCCCAAACAAGGCTGACTGGAGAAGGGCAGCAACTGCATTATCCAGGATCTTTGATGCCTTTGGGGAGGCTGCAATGGGCTATAGTTGTTGGTGAAGGTTGGTAGAGGGATCCTTTGTAGAGTAGGAACATGGTGAGGATGCCTTTTTTTACCTTGCCTGGACCCGTTTCTTCTTTAAAGCCCTAGACTATGAGATTGTTTAAGGGTGTGCGACAAGTTGTCAGTGTAATCTTTGAATATTTTGCAGGCTTGGATGTCACTGGGTGAAAAGTTGTGATATTTACTTCGAACAATGTCACGCAGTGGTTATAGGAGTTTGAGGAAGACAGGAAGAGTGAATTTGGGAACAGTTCGTTTTCTTGGAGTTTGCTTGGTGCTTGTTGTTTGGCATCATCTCTGCGGCTTTTATGAACACTAACACATTTTTCGGATTTTTTTCAACGAATAAGTTGACAATTCATCAGAGAATCACTGGAAATCATTCCATGCTCAGGCTGAACATGTGGGTTTCATGAACTGCTGGATGGTTTTGAACAGATGTGGGTATGATCTATGGCACTGGCGAATTTGGACATGAAATAGTTTGTTTGCAAGTGTAGGCAGCTTTCTGATATTCTGTGGATGAGGTTTTGTAATGTGCCAATTCAGATGAAGTAAGACACTTGTATAATGGCTGTTTTGCCATTCCTGCTTAATACTCATTGAAGTAGCTGTCATGTTTCCTACGGAGAGCTTTGCATGTTATTTTGAGGATATAGTTCTTTGGAGAGCATAGATTGCTCTTATGAGGAGTAGTAAATATTTAGTTTGGAAGACTTTAGGGAGCTGGCCAAGCATGTGGCCGCTCTGGGGGTTGCTTGTTGTGGTAGTATGATGGTGGCTGAGATCCCACACTTGCCATACCATGGAAGGGCTCTACAGTCCAAAGGCTTCTGAAGGGACCAGAGCTTGGGTGCCTCCATAGGTGTGAGCAGCACCACATGCCCCAGGGTTCTTTGACGCGTTATGAATCAGTGCTGACTGGCTTGGGGTTTCCTCTTCAGTTGCAGTCTCCGAACTGCAGGATGTTTGTTTTCATTGAGTCCCTCCTGATTAAATTGGCAAATGCTTTTCAAATTGGGTTTAGTTGCCTGTTGAGTTAAGTACCAGATGAACTTGTGGTATGTTCCCACTACAACGCAGGTAAGTACCATGCAGTCTTTATTCAGCAGGTAAGCATAACAAGGATGGGCTTTTGGTACCTCACAACATGGTAGTGTACTTCACAGGTATGTAATTATTTGTAAGGATTTCAAGTCACGATCTATATGTATAATTTTAAAATTGATTAGAAATATTTGTATTGTTTTATTTAAAGGTTATGCCCCTTAAAATGGGGTAATAAGGCTTTTTAGATTTCATGGATAGGTAGCGTTGAGAGGCAGTAAGGGTCTATTTTAAGGGTTCAGGGATAGGTAGTATTGGGGTAGTAAGGGGCTTTCAGAATTCAGGGATGGGTAGCTTTAAGGGGTAGTAGGGGTTTCTCTAGGGATTGGGGATGGATAGTATTAGGGGTAGTAAGGGGATTTCAGGGTTCAGGGATGGGTAGCTTTAAGGGGTAGTAGGCGTTTCTTTAGGGATCAGAGATGGGTAGTGTATAAGGTTTGTAAGTTTTTTTGTAAGGGTTTAGGATTTGAGATAGTAAAGGGCTTTTAGGATTTAGGGATTGGTAGGTTAAAAAGGTGTTAAAGTTGTTTTAGGGTTATAGGTAGTGGTAAGGGATAGTGATTATTTTTGGTAAGGGATTTTTAGGTTTAAGCAATGGGTATTAGGAAATATAAAATTAAAAAACAAAAAAAAACAAGAAATTTATTAAAAGGGCCGTAGGGGGCTTACTGCCTCTGTTTAAAAAAAGATAACAAGCATTGTCAAAGCCAATCGGTCTCGCTTTTGAGACCTATTGACAATGGTTTTTGGTCAAGCTGTACAACATCCCTTATACTGTGCAGCATGACTAAATAAGAAAAAAAAAGTGTATCCCTCGGGCGGCTGCATCATTTTACATGCACCACGGACCACGAATGCATGAGCCTACAAAATGAAAAGGGCTGCATCCTTGTTTGTTTTTATTAGCTGATCCAAGAGGGATCGGCAAATAAAAAGAAAACATGTGTGGAAGCATATTTTTTGAAGTGCGAGTGGATGGGGGCAGCACAGAGGGTGCGAGTGGGGGAAGAAACAGGGGAAGGGGAGAAGTAATGGGCAACAGCGGAGGAGGGCGTCGGAGGCAACATGGAGGGCTGGGTTGGGGAGGAGAAGCAATGGGTGACAGAGAAGGAGAGCGTGGTGGGGCAAGAAACATGGAAGGTAGGGTGGGAAGGAGCAGCAACAGGCGACAGAGTAACATGGAGCTAGCGTGGGGAGAAGCACAGGGGCAAGAAAGCAACAAGGGAGGAAGTATATCTGCGCGCGTGCATCATGGTGGGGATGGGGAGAAGCACACTGTTCAGAGAGCAACTCAGAGTGCAGGGAAAGAGAAGTATACAAGGGAGACAGCTAGAAAACACATGCACCCGAATGGAGTGCTTAACCCAAAGGAAAAAAGTAGTGCTTAAAAAGCAAGCAGTGGAAGCACAGAAGGCAGGAAATCAAAAGAGATGGCAAAGAGGCTATGCTCCAAGGGAGGGACAAACAAGCGATTGACAAGCATAGACACAAATAAGAAGCAGGCAAATGAGAGTGACAGGAAAGCCAATCAATGGTAAGCAATGGGTGGGCTCCAAGCCCCTGTATGTTCTTGATAATCTCACATTACATCTTGCAACAGACAGAGAATACTCGACCTAAAAAGGTGGGTGGTATGGCTTACCACTTAAGCTACAATATAAACATTCCACAAAGTAACACATGTTGGAGCTGTAAAGTACCAGATTGCAACACATTGCATTGTAAAGACTGACATTCGAATATGTGGATGCTTCTGTACATATTGGGTTGAAAATGCAGGTTAAGAGTTTCCAGTAAGTGGAGCATTGGCTTGTCATGTACATTTACTGAGACTTGAAAAGAACTGCAGAGATACCGCAGTCCCAAGCAGAATATGTGTTCTGTCATCATGGACCAATTTCCTGGGGCTGGATCAACTCATGGGGTGTTCAGAGGAGCCATGATTCTGTGTCAACAAAATATGTGACAAAGGTGCACGGTTTTGTACATGTTTGTGATTTTCGGTCTTGTTAAGATAGAAGGATGACGCCTTTTTGTGCAGTTTCAGGAGCCTCTATCTGCGACTTGCGCTCACTTGAACTTTGCTTTCTCCAGGTCTCCTCTCAGAGTCCATCATGGCCAACGTTGGTCCTGCTTACGGCATGAGCCGGGATGTGCTCGCCAAGATCGACAAGAAGTATGACACCGAACTGGAGGGGCGCCTGGTGGAATGGATTGTCGCTCAGGTGGGGGCCAAAGCCGGTCGGCCCGAGGAGGGCAAGCCTGGCTTCCAGGCCTGGCTGAAGAATGGCATAGTAAGTACACCTTATCACCCTGCAACCCACCTGCACTCATGAAGGCATTCCCTGATCATGCCTTACACTTAGTGTAATGACATGGACTACCTAGAATGCAAGGGTAAATTAGCAAAAGACTGAAAAGTGGGTCAGGTAACCAGGTTAAAGCGAAAGCTGCAGATATAGCCACATATCTGCAAGACTGTAACACAATGTAAAGGGCTCCGAACATCCTTCGAGAAAACATTTTAATATACTTTTGCCCAACAGGTTCAGCTGAAGTGACTCAAGACTACAATTCTCAGAATGCCTGAAGTTGTTAAATGAATGTCCAGCACTAGCATACATTGCCCCCACTAGCATACAGTGGGCTTATATTGTATCCCTTCGGGAATGGGGAGTGGGACTGTGGCCTGAGAACAGGTCAGAGTTTCCAAAATCGAAACTTTCAAAATACCCCATGCAAGAGAGTGGCACAGTTTTAAAGAGGTGCTTCCACCACTGTCTCACAACATATTTGTCTGGAAGGTACAAGAGGTTCCCACCTCTAGGTCGTTTCACACATACCCACTCCTACCCTTCATCATAATCAGGGCTCCTACCCTTCATCATAATCAGGACTTCCCAATAGGCAGCCATCGTTCCACCAATAGCAATTATCTCAAGTATAAGAAGCCAGAATGTTCACATTACTTTAGGAACAACGGGTACCACCATGCCTGAATCTTCTGAAGTATTTGGAACATCAACACAGGCCAGCCAGGGTCCTGCCAATCCCAAGCAACATTCTCCGTAAGAATTGAGAAATTGAATAGCCTCAGGGACCTTGTATGACTTAACGTCTCAGGAAAGTGACAAATACCAGAGATGTACCACAGACGTGAACCAGTCACTAAGCAGACCTGGTGTCAGCAGCCTGATCAACAGTTTAAAAAGGTGATAACCGTGATTTAGATTGATTCTACGTGTAATGATGTGATGTAATGCATGCTGCATGCACTGTGATGTAAGGTATTCTAGAATGCAAGGTTGGGGATTTTCAAGTAGGTACAGTTTTGTTCTAGTTATGGACTAGTAGAGTTAGGAAGCTGTTTTGCTTATGTTAATAAATAATTAAGAACTTACCTGATGCTTGGAGTAAGTTATTATACTGGCGACGATTTGGAAAGAACCTGGAAAGAGAGCGATGCTGAAGACTTCCTCATTCCAAAAGAAAATATCCTGATGCAGCGCTGCTTGAAACCGGTCATTTAAAAAAAAAAGGTGTCTTCGTGCTTAAAATCGGGATCGCAGTGTTTCAAGGAGAGTGACAGAAAATCGGGATCGCAGTGTTTCAAGGAGAGTGACAGACGTTTGCTTTCAGCGAACTGAAAACGGCGAGGTGCGCTGTTTCAAACACTTACTTCCGATTACAAATGCGGTGAGTGATACTCTATATATTTTCATGATTGAGAGGCACAATTGCCCTGTGAATACGCGCCTTTGGCAAATAAAGACAGGAAAGCGTATAAGGGCGTATATAAAGGAAAAGCATAAACTGAATTAAATCGGACTTTGAATTTCGGCCAAACGCGTGCGTGACGTATGACGTACCTCACGTTGGTCGGCCATTTTGAAGTGAGGCATGCCGCGATTGAGCGGAAACTGTGTGCACAGCATTAATAATTATATATTCAACACGCCGATACACACAGCAACTTTAAACAGTTAACAACGCTGATGTATACAGCTATTTGTACATCAGCAAATAAGTGAAAATAAACATTTTGTTTGTACATCAGCAAAAGCATTTCTTTAATAGCAAATAAACAAAAGGAATAGTAAAAACATTTAACAAAATATACACAGCAACAGTTATGACAACAGATAGAGAAGTGATAATAAGCATGAATTCTGACATACATGATGAAGAAAACGATGTAGGAAAAATATCGAGTACTGTTTTTAGGAGACCTCTGCCGTTCGATCTTTCAGAACAACAAAATGTTGCCCAAAGATGGGAGAAATGGACAAGGAGATTTGAACATTTTCTAAATGCAACGTGCAAAAACCACACTGATGAGCAGGCAAAAGACTTGTTACTTAAATTAGTAGGAGATGAGGTGGAAGATCTTATAGTTACATTTCCTCAACAAGAACGAAACACCTATAAGGGACTTATGAAATGTCTAAACGACAAATTTGATCCTCATAGAAACTTAGACTTTGAAAGATACAATTTTAACATGGCATGCCAAAAAGAGGATGAAACAATGGATGATTTTGTCACAAGACTTAAAAAACTAGTAACATTTTGTGAATTTGATAAATTCAATAATGAAGAAGCAATAAGACTGAGAATTATACAAGGCTGCAGCTCAAAGAAATTCAGAAAGAAACTCTTAGAGAAAACATATGATTGTCAAGAAATTTTGCGCATGGCAAGAACAGAACTACGAGCTGAAAAACATGCCACAAACATGGAAGAAGGAAGAGTAAAAACTCTCGAACAAGTGAGACAAATGTCATCGAAAATAAACAGCGAAAAGAAAATAGAGACACATTACAAGGAGAAAAGACTATGTTATAGATGCGGGTTTCAATTTCCTCATCAAAAATTTTGTCCAGCTATGGGACAACAATGTAAAGAATGTGGCAGATATAATCATTTCTCAAGTATGTGCAGATTTAAAAAATAAAAAAAAATAAACTGGACAAGAAAAGAAAATGGAAATAAACAATTTAATTTAAATAAAGAAAAAAGAAATGAAAATGTGAAACATATAAGAGAAATGGAAGCAATTGAGAAAGAAGAAGAATCTGAAGAAGATTTTGAACATAGTGAGAGGTTGTACATGATGCAAGAAAAAGATGAAATTCAGCAATTAAACATGATTAGGAAAGAAGACATTAAAAAGACAACCTCAGTTGATCTTTTGGTAGGTTCTCAAAAAGTACCTTTTGTCTTAGATAGTGGAGCAACTTGCAATATAATGTGTGTGACTGAATATGCAAAAATGACTGAACAACCCCCACTTAAACCATCAAATGTAAGTGTTTTTCAATGGGGAGCAAAACATCCTGTTTCTTGTCTAGGAAAATTTGAAGAAATTTTAAAACATGAACAAATAAGCAGTAAAGAAGAAATACATGTTTTACAAGGAGAGGTTCCAGGGCCATGCTTACTGTGTAATGTAACTGCTCAATTTATGGGGCTATTAGCAGTCACCTGTAATTTAACAACAGATCATCCTGTTCTTCGAAGATATCCAAAACTGTTTGATGGTTTAGGAAAATTGAAAGACAAAGCAATAACCCTACATATAAATGAAACAATAAAGCCTGTAGCTCAGTCTCACAGAAGAGTTCCTGTTCACATGCAGGCAAAAGTTGAAAAAGAAATCAAAGCATTGTTAAAAGAGGACACAATTGAAGAAGCAACAGGCCCAACGCCATGGGTATCTCCCATTGTGATTGTTCCCAAGAAAGACACTGAGGACATCAGAATCTGTGTGGATATGAGAATTCCAAACACTGCAATTGAACGAGAGAGATACCCAGGCCCTCATTTAAACGATATGATTAGTAATATTAATGGTGCAGTTGTATTTTCGAAACTTGATTTATGTAAGGGATATCACCAGCTGGAAATTGATAGTCAATCAAGGTATATCACAACATTTTCAACACACCTAGGTCTTTTCAGATATAAACGCTTGAATTTTGGTATATGCTCTGCTGCTGAAATTTTTCAAGAAATTATAAAAAAACATCATAAGGCCTGTACAAAACAGCATGAATTATAGTGATGACATCCTAGTCTTTGGCAAAAATCAAGAAACACATGATCAAGCTTTAGATAATGTGTGTCAACGACTTCTAAAAGCTGGATTGACTTTAAATCTGAAAAAATGTGAATTAAACAAAACCGAGCTAACGTTCTATGGACATATATTTTCAATCGACGGAATGAAGCCAGATCCTAAGAAAATAATTGCGCTAAATGCAATACAAAGACCCAAAGACATAACTCAATTGAGATCATTTTTGGGAATGGCAGGTTATTGTGCAAGATATGTCAATAATTTTGCGACTCTAAGCTCACCTCTCAGAGAACTAACAAAAAAGGGTCGAAGATTTGAATGGAGTGAAGATTGCGAATAGGCATTCAAAGAAATAAAATCACAAATAACTATGGCAGCAAATTTAAAATATTTTGATCCAAATTTATGTACGGAATTGGTAGTGGATGCCAGTCCTGTAGGGCTAGGTGCCATGCTAGTACAACATAAGCCTGGAAGAGAAACTCCAAGATACGTAATATCTCATGCCAGCAAAAGTCTTTCAGAAGTTGAAAAAAAATACTCTCAGCCTGAGAAAGAGAGTTTAGCAGTTGTATGGGCATGCGAACATTATCACGATTTCATCTATGGAAAGCCTTTTGTAATAATAACGGATCATCAAGCTCTCATTTCCATCTTTGGGAATCCAAAAACAAAGATGCCTCCAAGGATAGAAAGATGGGGAATGAGATTAATGGATTATGATTTCAGAATTATTCACAAGCCTGGAAAAGAATATAATCCTGCAGATTACTTGTCTAGGCATCCTTGTGATTCAAAGGCAAAACAACAATTGGAGGCAGAAGAGTACATTTGTTTTATAATAAAGTCAGCAATACCTGAGATTGTGTCACAAAAAGAACTGATTGAAGCCACATTTTCGGATGATACCATTCAAGAGGTAATTAAGGTCATACATGAAAATAACTGGAGACTAATAAATGCTGCAAGTCAATTTAAACCGAATATAAAAAAAAGTGATATTTTAGCTTTTAAAAACATACAAACAGAATTGTCTGTGGCTTCTTCGGGCATATTACTTAGAGGAAACAAAATAGTTGTCCCAGTTTGTCTTCAAAGGAAAGTTATTGATTTAGCTCATGAGAGCCATAGAGGAATATCTGCAACTAAAAATTTTCTTAGAGAGAAAATGTGGTTTCCAAGGTTGGATCAGCAAGTAGAAGAAGTAATTCAATCATGTCACATATGTCAATGCACATCACGAGAAAAAGAAACACAAGAACTTCATATGTCAGAATTACCAGATGCTGTATGGATTAATGTGGCAGCAGATTTTTATGGTCCCTTGGACTCAGGGCATTATCTATTAGCAATAATAGATGAATATTCTCGATTTCCTATTGTTAAAGTGGTATCGTCAACATCGACTTCAATAGTGCTTCCAGTTCTAGATGAAATTTTCTCTACATGGGGAATACCTAATGTGTTAAAGACTGATAATGGTCCTCCTTTTAGTGGAACTGAATTTCAAAAGTTCATGAATTACCTAGGAATTGTGCATAGAAGAGTGACTCCTATGTGGCCTCAAGCCAATGGAATGATAGAAAGATTAATGGCCACCATTAAGAAAGCTGTGCAAAGAGCGAAGTTAACACAAGTGTCAATAAATCAAGCATTATGCCAAGTGTTAAGAGACTACAGAAATACTCCACATACATCTACTGGAATGTGTCCTTCGCAATTAATGTTTGGGCAATCAAGACATACTCGTCTACCACACTTGCCAGCAAATCCGCCACAAAATCATAGTGAAGTGCTAAAAAAAGACAAGGAGTCAAAAGAGAAAATGAAATATTATGCAGAAAGTAAAAGGAAGTGCCACAGCCAAGAATATCAAGTGGGTGATCTCGTTTTGGTTCGACAACAGCAAGTAAAAAAATCGCAAAGTAGATTTCACCCAATGCCGCTGGAGATAACAAAAGTACGTGGAACAGCGTTAACTGCGGAAAATGAAAGCAAGACCATAACAAGAAATAAGACATTCTTTAAGAAAGCCAATTTTACTGACTATGAAAATGCTCAGTTAAATATTTCTCAAGACAAACAACTAGGCAGAAAATCTGAAAGAATTTCCAAGAAACCCACTTGTTTAATTGAGCATTGCTAAACGTACCTTTCTTCTCTTTTTCTTTTTTTCTTTCTTTTCTTTTCTTTTTCCGGGGGAGGGGGGAGAAATGTAATGATGTGATGTAATGCATGCTGCATGCACTGTGATGTAAGGTATTCTAGAATGGAAGGTTGGGGATTTTCAAGTAGGTACAGTTTAGTTATAGTTATGGACTAGTAGAGTTAGGAAGCTGTTTTGCTTATGTTAATAAATAATTAAGAACTTACCTAATGCTTGGAGTAAGTTATTATACTACGGGCCTCATTTTCCAGTCTTAATGGCACAAATGAGCCTTTACGATCAATAAAATGTTATGAGCTTCAATTACTCCCGACGACTACAGCATTTGAATATTATGGGGGGGGGTGGGGGTGTTTGAACTAGAACATTTAGACATTTGTCTTACAATTTTCTTCTGCCGTAGTCACTGGGATTAGATTCTCAAAGGTCCCTGATATGGCTGCCACGGCCCCCTGAACATCACGTTTTCTGGCACAGAACAAATGTTGAATGATAAAGTGCGTTGATTGGGCCACACCATGTATGGCATTTGATGATGGTCTCAACAAAATGGCACAATTGTCAATGCTTTCTTTTCTTTCAACTTCACTAAAGTTGTTGTTGGTGCTTTCTAGTTTTGGGCTATGAACTGGCTCGACTTTACAATTTACTCACACACAGGTGCTGGGAAAGCTGATAAACAGCTTGTACCCCGAGGACACCAACCCGGTGAAGATCACAGAGCCGCCTCCCACTACGGTCTTCAAACAGATGGAGCAGGTCGCTCAGTTTCTGAAGGCAGCTGAGAACTATGGTGTGGTCAAAACTGACATCTTCCAAACCGTGGACCTTTTTGAAGGTAATGAGGTGGTGGTGTTGGCAGAGTGAGGGAAATAGTGAAATGAGAGGAAGACGAGGCCTGATCAGTACATAGAACACCATAGACTTGTCAGAATATAGTCATATTTAAGACAGACGGAGGGGGGGGGGGGACTTGACAGATGGTAGAGTAAATTGTGAAAATCAACTGCTTCAAAACGGTTGACCTGCGTGAAAGTAAGACACACCTAAACAGACAGGGGAGGACCATAACATGGCCAACGTCTTCAGATCACTGTGTTCCAAACCGTGTACTTGTTCTACAGTGACGCACTGGGATGGGGGTGAGTGAGATTTGAGATGGACAGGTGGGAGATGGGAAAGTATGAAGCAGTAGAAAAGAGAAGGCTGTTGGAGTGAGGTGAGGGTTTAGAGAGGCTTAGGGCAGCAACGCTTCCTTCAACACTGTAGAGCTAACCATCCCATGATTGTCATGCAGGAAAAGACATGGCCGCCGTGCAGAGGACCGTGATGGCACTTGGCGGCATTGCAGTTACAAAGCAAGATGGCTGCTTCCATGGGGATCCCTCCTGGTTTACAAAGTGAGTAATGATGAGCCTTTACTTAATCGAATCTCCCCTCAAACTATGCCACAGCACCACTATCCTATTCCGCAAAGACATCCTTCTTCAGATAGCATATACTACCAGAGTCCCGAACTACGATACAACACAAATGTTCGCAGCATTCCAGGCCAGAAATTTGATGATGATGTGCAAGTGTTCAATGGTGTTCAAACTCATAATCGTGAGAGTTAACATGTTTTCACGTGTCCAAGCCCAGCCGCTTGACAAATTGAGAACTCACAGGTGTTCAATCCAAAAGGCGTGATGCAACAAGTCAAACCCTATTTTCACAAGGCAGATAGGCGCTACTAGGCCCCAACTACTATTGCCATATGATCAGTCCTACAATTGCTCTAAAAACTGGGGCAAGTACAACCATTTCAGCACTTCGCTCACATGGTGGCAAGGGCAAGCAGCCAAAGGCTTCTCATGGAGGAGTCTGGGGTGCGTAAGCTCAAAACTAAACAGTGAACCAAGAGATACAATAATGTAATGCCCAGCCCAATGCTTATTGTTTATGGGAAAAGGAAGCACTTAACTCTCAGGGCAGAAATAAATACTACAAAATCCAATAAATACTTCATAAGCGTTGTTGCAAGCTGCGCTTAATAGTGCGCCACAGCACAAACCCCTCCCTTCCAGGTAACCATACTTCCTGCTGCTATTGTCAAGATCTAGCTGTTATCGTCCCCAATATGCAATAGGCATAAGCAACAGTAAGGCTCAGGTGCACATAACTCAAAAGGTTCTCAGGAGTTAAATGAGCAATTCAGTTCAATGTCTTTTGTAGTTCTTTTACAAAAAGTCTTAAGCGGGCACAACAGATATGCCTGCATGGGTCCCTCTCTCGTCACTAGGTGCAGGCTAAGTCCCATGGTTTAGATGCTGGTAGTATGTGGAAATCATTTTTGTGCACTCAGTACAGACTGTTTTGCAGGGTACCACAGCATCTGCCTCACTCCGAATGGTCATTGCGGGACAGACTCTGGGAGATGGGTCTGCACAGAAGCACCAGTTTTCAGCAGCGATAGCCCTCTGGGGTAGGCTGTAGTCAGACTCAACTTGTGGCAGTTGTGGTCTCCACACCCACTCGTTTCAGGGTGACGTTTTTGAAGTAGTTGCATCCTCCAGACCAATCACGACTTTCTACTTCCGCAGTGACTATCTTCTTGTCCTCGTCGGCAGCAACAGCACTAGTCTCTCAAACCCAGAGCAGGCTGCCAGGTGACACAGGAAATTACACAATCTCGTACAGCCTTGTTATGGCTCACTCAGGGACTGTGTAGAGAGACCCAGGGGGCACTTTCATAAGACGGTCACCCCTGCGTTGCACTTTTGCGGCCATTAGAGTTCTTTGGGTGCTCTTCACACCGACACCACATTGGACCTCTCCTCCTACAGGACCAGACACCCAATCCCTCTCTTAGCAGGCAGACTTCTCAGCTGTTATGCTCTTTAGGAAGATCCTCATCTCTTCCAGCAGTGTTAACTTTAGGGAACGTCCCCTCTACTCTGATAGACAAGATGTCAAGCAGACAGCAGCCTTGGTTGCACAACAGCCCTTGAAGTACTCTGTGGAGTACTCCCTCCCATGGTAAAGTAGGGTAGTTTGATCCCACTTTTATACCCATTCCCCAGACAGAGAATGTGGCCCTATTATCTACAGTTTCAGAACTGGTTTGGGTTGGTTTCTTTCAAACGTAATTTCCAGGCTGCACTCCAAACATAGCCATTGTGCAAAGTGAGGTCTCTTAGAGCAGGTAGCATGGCACGGCTCCAAGCCGGGGTACCCAAAACACAGGCACAAGGAAGTGGGAGTTTTCTGCACCGGCTGACAGCCTCTCTGAAGCAGTAATCAGGGATATACAGAAGGGCAGGCCCTGCCAAGAAACTTCTTCACCTCAAACTGAATCTGCAGTCGCACCCCCAAGCATACACAAAATGGCAGTGCTCAGGAAGAACTAATCAGCAGCTCTTTGCTCTCAAGGCCATCATGGAATTTCTAAAGGCAGCCCTGTCTCCGTTCTCCTCAATTCAGTTTCTAGGTCTCCAGCCTCCAGCCACAGGATTGCAGGTAATACACTTCCACTATCGGAGGAAGCTATCCTCGTCCTCTATCTTGTGCTATACTAAACCAGGAGCATCGAGAATAGATCCCAATGGTACTAATGCTCAGACTTATAAAACACAGAGTCCTACTACATTATATGTGCTGCACACACAGTATAAATACACACTGACTTGACAAACACGCAGAATGCCAGCACAAGGTTCTTGGTTTCACATAAAAGTGGAACTTTACAAGAGAGTGATCAGTAGATTGCATTCTCATTAACGCAGAGAAAAAGGTCTGGTCACGCTACAACATCACAAAACACAGTATGCTGACATCACCACCTTAAGTGATGTGGCAAGGACAGTAGTCCATTGCCTACCATGATGGGACTCTTGGTGCATCCCTTCAGACCAAAGGACAGGTCGTAGGTCTCAAATTGTTTGGGACAGACACGGGCCTCCGTGACACCAGGACACCAATTTTGCATGCAGCTGAGCCCTCGGGCAGAGGAACAGGACAGTGTACCAGGCAGATGTACAATTTAAAAAGGGTGTCACAACATGATTGGTCTTAAGTGCTCAAACACAGAGTTGTGTAATTACAAAAGTGTTCATGTGTGCCCAGCTCAATTTCTCCTGGAAGTATACAGAATAAGAGGGTAGACAACATGTAAGTGTTTTGTATGTTAGGGATAAGCACAGGTGGATGAGTCAAACATTTGGGATAGCCTCACAGTTAATGAAATCGTGTCTATCAATGCCATACTCACCCAATGATAGCAATTTAGAGCTCCAGAAGGCTAGCCTTGTATGACCACAGGAGAGGACTTGTCTCCTACACTCAGTTTCATTGTTCAAATGCTTGTTTCACAAGCCATTCATCTACTTCTGCATTAAAAATACATTTTTCAATGTAAAACAATTGATTTAAGCTGCAACACACACGCTTTGTAGCCAGGAATTCACATACATGAAATTTCAAAGGTCCTTTCAAGTGAGAACAAAACTATGGTAGAGTGCTCCTGTGTACACAGACGCTGTTGATTCCAGCAATCTGAAGACAGGAGCACAGTGCAGTAGGTGGAAGCACAGGGGTCAGGCCCCCCGGGCCTGCTGCTCTTTTACATTTCTCAGGCTCTTCAATGCTGCGGTGCATGGGCTTGTGTCATGGGCATGCTGTCCTAATGGAGTCTGAATTAGATATGTTCAGATAGATGTGGTTGGTTTCAGACATGGAAACTATTTCACAAGGGGAGGGGAAGGTTTCAGTGGCAGAGAGGCCCATGCCTGCAAATGTAAGGGGATTCCAAGAACAAGTCTAGCTACCTCCTCCTACCCATCAGGCTCATCTAGTCTTGAGGGGAGGAGAGGGAATGTGAATCTGCTGGCTTTTATGTCCAAAAGTTTAACACCAGCTCTGAACAAAGGAGGCTAATAGCATGGGTAGCATGCAAATGTGGTGTCCAATGTACTCCTGCGCTTACAAGTCATCACACCTGCACACTCACTATACCCATCGTGCATGTGCCAAACATAATGAAAGTAAGGTAGGCCAGCTATGGGGAACTGAACATAACTTTATATGAAAGGAGCTGGTAAACAGTCTCCAGTAGGGGACCAGATGCAAGTCCTGTGCACCTGACTTGGGGTTTGGCGGATACCAATGTCAGTGTCACACAACCTAGGGAAAGAGGACAGTAATCACTCTCACAAACAAGAGTGCACTTGCGGAGCTACCTTGGCATCAAAGGGGTGCACTCGTCTGTGCAGGAGTTTGCAAGGGCAGCATGACTTGACAAAGCTGTTCCGTGGGCTTTCTTCCCAACACTTATATTGGGCTTATTTGCCCTAAGCGTGCTTTAAATGCTAGAGTAAAGAGAAAATGGGAGCGTCATGGACAGACTGACTGATAATTGAATGGTGCTGACAAGACACTCCTTGACAAGGAAAATGTTACTTACCCTGCAAGCATCTCTTCGTAGCTTGTAGTGCTGTAGATTCATTTGCTCTACATATTCCTGCCATCTAGTGTTGGGCTTGTATGTTTGAAAGTTGTTTTTCTTTGTGATTTGAAACACTTCTTCAAAGTGATTCCTCCATTATTTAGCAATGTGCATGGGCATTGACTTCATGTTAGATTGTCTTCCGTACAGCAGATGAGAGTAGTAAGAAGTGGTGAGCGAGCACTAAATGAAGCATATATGTATTGGAGGAAGCGGATAATAATTTAGGGAGCAAAGAGATCTGTGATCAGAGTCACATGCAACCAAGGAGGAAGCTGGGCGCATGTAAATCTACACCACTAAACGCTGCAAAAAGTAGCATTTTTGGTTTGTTGCACGTGTTGCTGTAAATACACGTTCTGGATAAACTATAAAGCAGTATCCTCCTATAAGCTGTGGCCAGCGTGTGAGTGATGCAGATGCCTGAAATAAGATTCTTAGGACTGCGGCCAACCATTACATGTTGTCTGGCTAGAATATCTACAGAAGGGTGTCTGGTTGTTCATATAGCTGCTCTGCATATGCCGGCTCTAGGGGTGTTTCCTAAGAAAGCCAAGGTTGCGGCCTTCTTGCAAGTACAGTGAGCACTAGGGGTAATGGGGTTAACTATCTTGGCTTTCTGGTAGCTAGTTTGGATACACTTAACCATCGATCTAGCAATCTCTGATTTAGATATAGGTTGCCTGTTGTGAGGCTTTGCAAAGGCTGCTAACAGTTGGTCTGCTTTGTTAAAAGGTTTTGTTCCTATCAATGTAGTACATGAGAGAGCTGTTTATGTCTAGAGTATGGAGCACTCTCTTTGATACCGAGTCTGGATAGGGAAAAAGACTGGGAGCTCTATGGTTTAGTTCAGGTGAAATGAGGATACTATCATAGGAAGGAACTTAGGGGTTGTCCTGAGCACTACCCTATCCTTCAGAACTTGTATCAAGGGTCCTTGCAGTGTGAAGGCCTACAGCTCAATAATGTGGCATAAAGAGGTTATTGCCACGAGGAAGGCTACCTTCCAGGAAAGGTACTAAGTGGGCAAGAATGTAAGGGTTTGAATGGGAGACCCATGAGTCTGGTAAGTACAATATTACGGTTCCAGATGGGCGCTGGGGGTATTCTGGGAGGAATTACTCTCTTAAAGCCTTCCGAGAACTCTTTGATTACAGGGTTGCAGAAGAGGGAGGAACGTTCCCTGGTTTGCATATATGCAGCAATAGCCACTAAGTGAAGGAGTATTGAAGTGCAGGCTAGACCCAACTTCTAGAGGTGGAGCAGGCAGCTGTTAGTGTCTTGGACAGCAGAAATTAGAAAATCTCTGTTGTCGACGCAGTAGTGGGCAAACATTTTCCACTTCGCAGAATAGTACTCCTGTAAGGTAGGTCTGTGTGAGTCCTGCAGAATGACCATGCATTCCTTAGGGAGGCCCAAATAACCAGATTCTAGTCCCTCAGTTACCAGATTGCTAAACTGAGTTGCTTGGGATCTAGGTGCATGATCTGGACTTGGTTCCTGGTGAAAAGGTCCAGCCTGTGGGGGAGCATCTCGCTGGGGCTGATCAACATCTTTAGCAGAGCTGCATAACAGGACGGTCTGTGACCAGGTGGTGGCCACCAGAATGAGAGTCTGAAAGTTGCTGCTTCTTCCGTACCACTAATGGAAGGAGCAGGAGAGTTGGAAAAGTGTAGGCAAATATCCCTGACCAGTTAATCCACAGTGCATTGCCTATGGATCAAGGGTTTGAATACCTGGAGGCGAAGTTTAGGCATTTTTCGTTCTTGGGGATGGCGAACAGGTCTACTTGGGGAGTCTTCCTGCACTGGAAGTAATGGTGCAGGACCGGAGGGTGGAGTTCCCAATCATGGACTTGTTGATGCATCCTGCTTGGCAGGTCTACTAGTTTGTTGTCCACCATCGGGAGGTTCTCATGTGAATGCGGTGATGAAGGATACAGTGCCAGATTATCTGCGCCAACAGGGAAAGGGAGTCTTGCTTCTGAAGATAGGAGAATTTGTGGGTGAGGTGAATCGCAAAAAGCTTGAGGTAATTGATGTGGTGGCTCTGCTGTAGTGGAGTCCACACACCCTGCACTGTGTTGTGGTCATCTCTTCATCCAGTATGGAGGTGCCTGTGGTAACTGTGACTTGGGGTAAGAGGTTTAGAAAAGAGCTGCCCCACAACAGATTGTTGCTGTTTCACCACTGTAGAGAGCGATGAAGCTCTACCAACAATAGAATCTTCCATCTGCTTGTGTCTATTGTGCTGACAGGCGCGGTTGTCCCGGATTAATGTGTAGCTGGTTGTGGGGTATGATATTGATGCACAAGGCCAGCATGCCCAACAAACACATTACAATTCTTACTGTGAGGTGACATTGTGGCTGAAAAAGAGGTACAAACTAATCAAAGGCTGCAACCCTTTGAGGGTTTGGGTAGGCCTCGCTGGAGACAGAATTTAAGATTCTGCCCTTAAAGGCTCAGGAGGGTTTGGAGGTGGGAATTGCCTATGTTTATGGTAAACCCAAGACTGTGGAGAAATGAGATAGTTGCCTATGTGTGCTGTAGGAACCATTGACTGCTTACACTCTTGATTAGCCAATCGCCGAGAGAGGGGAAAACATGGACGCCGAAAGGGAATACCTTGAATTGATCATGCTGGCTACTTACCACAAAACGCAGAGGAGGAGCATCTCTTGTGGCCTGGGCATTTGCCCATGGTGTGGACAACCAAGGAATCGGGGGTCACTTCCCGCATATGTAGGGTGGGTCATTGGAGTTGGGGTTTATTTCTTGTTGACCTGAGCTGTAACTACCCTTGCTTTCCCAGGCTCCTTGAAGGTGCCTGTGGTATTCTTAAGTATAGCGAGGAATTGCACTGTGCATTGGGTCTTAGACAGCGTCTCAACCAGAAGTTTGTCATTTTTCTGGAGTATGTGTATATCCACCTAATGGTATGTGGATGCCCTAATGATGACTTTGTGGTAAGAAGTTGTGTCAACTAGGGGAGTGGGGTGGAGGGTGGCCTAGCATGGTACAGAACTGAGTCTGTGTCACCCCGGGGATCAACATTG
This sequence comes from Calotriton arnoldi, assembly GCA_963921515.1. Taxonomy (NCBI): domain Eukaryota; kingdom Metazoa; phylum Chordata; class Amphibia; order Caudata; family Salamandridae; genus Calotriton; species Calotriton arnoldi. Next base: position 1,073,899 of record CAWUFW010003182.1, on the reverse strand, counting down.
TAGTCAAACACACGAGTCATCAGTAGGCATAGGGTACGTTTGTAGGGGTCAGAAGGAAGAAGTGGGCTGCCCTCATAAGATGAGTGGGGCGAAACCTTTATTGTGTATGGAAGAAGGGAAGTGTGTGGAGGAGCTGGTGGTGGTAGAATAGGGGCAGGGGAAGGAGAAAGTGGAGGCAGAAAAGGAGAGGGCTCATGCCTTGTCCTTGCGCTTCTTGAGCTTCAAAGGTTAGGTAGGCACCAAACCAATTTACTCCTCGAAAATTAGCTTCCTCTTCTGTGGCAAAGTCTCAGATTACTTTGGAGGCAGCTTGTTAGTGATCTTGCCTGTCTGAGGGTGGATAAATGGGTGTTTCTGGTGAGAAGCCAGCTATTCCTACAGATGAAGGATCGGTTGTTCAAACTCCTCTGAGTCGACTGTAGAGGGTGTTTTTAGTGCTGAATGCGCTCTCAGAGCTGATGGAGTCTTCAATGTCAAAGCTAGGTTTGGCAGCCACATGGATTTTAGTGTTAAAGCTTGCTTTGGTGCCGGCGATGATGGCTCTGTCAGCTTTGGAGGTCTATGTGGAATCTTCATGGCTCGAAGGAGGTGCAGGCTAAGCACCTGAAGAAAGGAGCATTGTGAGCTCCAAAGGCTTGGGTCAGTGCTGACAACGGCCTGGAAGTGGCTGATTCTGTTGTACCGGGCTCGACCCCCAACCCCTTCATTGTCTCGGGCGGAGAGTCTATCTTCCACGTTCACTACCTAACACCCCATACAGTGCATGATTTATTTATTTTATATTACCGTAGCCTTTCAAAGATGGCCGCGAGTATTTGCGGTATCAGCCCACTGTGGTTTTGCCTCAGTGGGCTAGCGTTGGTGCCCGGAAGCCGTCAGCCTCGAAAGAGCCGCTGATGTGTCAGTGCCGAGATTAATTTTTGGAGTCGAGACCACTCTAGGATCGAGAGCTCTGACTGAGTCCGTTTTTGACTCTGAGGCCTTACTTTGGTGTTGACCAGTGCTGGACAGCAGAGGTGCACCTGAAGGTGGCAGCAATTTCGACAATGGGCTCGACGCCCGTCCCTCAGAAGGGCGGTGCTTGACTCATCATGTGACCACTTGTGATGGGTGAGTGAGATGGGGACATCAACAGCACTCAAGCATGATGTCGTCTTGACATGAGGGCTGGCGCCAACCAAAGTGGATGGGGCATCTTCTAGGGCATCTTCTTCTTTCTGGTAGAATTCTCCACCCGACTCCGAGGCGTTGGAGTCGATGTATTCAGGGCTGGGCTAGTCGGTCGCTAGCTCGGGTAACTCACCCAATGACTCTTCCTGTTCTTCGGAACTCAGGGATCAGCTTCTCTGAAGATGTTGGGGAACTCCAGAGTGGACTGGACCATTCTGCTGTGAGCCCATCATTGATCTTGACGTCAGCACACGGTCTTTTGATGCGGAATGCCGAGCAGCAGCCAGAGTGGATCTCATTGTGGTCCGGTGAGAGACACAAATTGCAGACAGTGTGGAGGCCGGCTCAGTATACTCAGAGTGACACTGGGGCATCTCTTGAAGGGTGTTCGTTCCATTACTTCAAGAGCGTCTTTGTTCTCTAAAGGGAGAACAGCTCATGTGGTGGCCCAAAAGGCTCCAAGGACCGAGAGGCCCGGACACTCGTCGATGGAACTGATAGATGGAACCAGAGTTAAAGTTGAAAACTGCACGCCGAACATTGTTCTCACAATGGGGGAGGGGGAGGTAGGGGGCAGCGGAATCGAGGCCTTGACGGGAACTGATGAACTCTCCGAGACTGGGAGACCACTAGATCACATTCGAACACAATGGTGGAGGAAAACAATTTAACAAGGGAGTCGGTGACCATCTGCATCTACATCCACATCCAAAAGTGGAGTCACCGACACCTCGTGACTTGAAAGGCTTCTTCAAAGGAAATCAACTTCCAATGTCCAAGCCAAACACTTGAGGGCAGAGTATGCACAGCATGTGTATCTACACTCACACACAAACAACAGGTTCTGGTTCCTGGTCTCACAGAAGGCAAGGTCAATGTATTTTGTGAGCTAGAGTCTACTTACATACTATTCATCCTCACAGTATCAAGTTCATATCCTGGGTCTTCATGGGAGAATGCCTAACAACACTGATTATGATAACTATTCAGCAACAATTCTCTTGACCTTCCAGTCATAGTTAAACCCTTGCATGACTTGCTGGACATGATCTCTTATTTTCACTAAAGTAACAGGAGATAGAAGTATGGACTGTGGCAAGAGGGAAGCCAATTTTTTTGTTTGCTGAGACAATAATATCAACTGAAGCTCCTCTATGTTCGGCTTCTTTGGGGGACCTTGAGAGCAGAGTGTGAAGGTGGATTGAAAATGAGAGGTCTTGTTAAAAGGGAATGAAGAGTGATGTATAATTTGAGAAGGATAATGCAAGAAAAAGTCCTCAGAACCCTGAAGAAAGCTTGCTTTATCACAATCTTTCTCTTTGTCCCTTCCTTAGAGGTACTTTGGATGCAGGACATAAGAATCTGGTCCAGGCAATGTAGGAGAGTCAGAAAGTCGAGGTCCCACAGGGCTAGGGGCTCTGGAAGATGTCCAATTTTGGGACTGGAGGGATAGTATTCCTCTGGGTGCTGAAGCACACATCGACTGTCTTTTTTACTTTGGATGGAAGTTGTGAAATAGGAGGTGGTCTTCGGCCTAGCCATTAATGCATTGATTGAGCAACCAGTTGTGCTACTTTGTGCCTGTACTGTTGGAGCAAGGCCTCAACCCCTCATTGTTTTGCTTCAGGGTCTGCAGCCAATTCCATGGTGCAGAAGCCGAAAGGTTGCACATTCTCAGTAAAAGACTTTATTCTGGGAAATACCCTTTTATAACATAGACAAATTATAGAAAAGGACAGTTATACAAGCATAGATTCTCAGGAATACACACAAAGGTCTACAAATAAGACACTTTGCAGAACCTCAATCCTGTTCTGATCTAAAAGAATTATCAAAGGAAGTGGTACTTCCAGATTTAGGGGATTATACGCTAAACAATTTCTCATAATTCAAATAACTCAAATTTACACTCTTGTTATCCTTTTCCTACTCTAGGAAAGCCCAAGAGCACAAGCGTGACTTCAGTGACCAACAGCTGAAAGAAGGCAAGAATGTGATTGGGCTGCAGATGGGCTCCAACAGGGGGGCCTCTCAAGCTGGCATGACAGGCTATGGACGACCAAGGCAGATCATCAGCTAGATAGCCACAGTTGATCGACTGCTGCACCGCCTCCAGAATGTGTCCTTCCACCCCTAACACAGCTTTGCGTAAAGAAACCAGAGTGTCCAGCAGCAATGGCAAGAGCTACACCAGATCGATGGTCATGGACTTTAAGAGCAGCGCCTTGTTCAATGAACTATTTGAGACATCACAATATTGTAAGAGGGGGCTCCGGTGTTTTCAATGGTGGTCTCAGTCTAAGAAATTTGGAAAACGAATTGAAGTTCAACCACAATGTGTAGAACATCATACAACAAATAAGTGTACTTGCAGACTGTAGGCAAGTACACAAAGAATTTGGACCGTTCTCCTAGACACCATACATTCAACACTGCCCTACTTTATGCAATTTGCATTTGGATTTTCTAGCTAGAACCTCCCACAAATCCCCACCACCCAAGGTAGACAAATTAGGCATTACAGTGAAGGATCCCATGCCAACCCCACAAGCTATTCACAATATTTTTGGAAATATCATCTTTATGAATACCCAAATACCACAAGAGGCTGATTGATGGGGTCTAGCCCAAATGTTTTTTGCCAGGGAATTGTGTGATTAACAGCTAGCTACATTCCAGAACTTCAATGTGAACCAGGGGCTCTCATTGTGGGTTGATGTGACTTGGTGCTTTGGTCGGACTATCAAACATTTCTAACCTCAGTCCAATTTTGTAGTGTTCTTAAAGGCTTTCAATATATGCAGTTATGCTGAGCAAGACAAGCTGTGCTTTTGGTTCTCTACCCCTCGTACAGTAATGTTTCAGTTAGCGAAAACAATCCCCACAATGTCTCTGTTGTTCTGTTCCCGTCTTGGTGTTTTGAGACCAAGGACGCAACTGAAAAAGATAAGACACCCATTGAAGAAAGAGCATTAGCAGACGGGCAAGGCTCCCGGGCAAGACACAGTGTTGGGGAAAGCTTGTACCCGCAGCTGTGCATGCAGTACCTCACTTGTGGTAATTTGCAGTTCAGGCCAAGTTGTTAGTTTAGAAGTGACTAAAAATAAGCCTTTGTTGCTAAGCCAAAGTTTTTTTTAAAGGTGTGGTCAATCATGAACCTTTTTAAAAGGGTGGCTAATCGCATGATTTTGCAACACCAAAATTAAATCTTAAGTAGTCCAGGTCAGAAAGTAACAAAGGGTCCGATTTCTCAAAGAGGAATAAATGGCCTGAGCTGATCAAGCAATGAATCTGTTCTAATCCGAGCAGTAAACGGGAACATGTCAAATGTAACTGTACAATCCAAAGCACGTGTGTCCAAAGGCCACAGAGCTGTGCCACACAAGCTCCTTCAACCAGAGTTAGAACATAGGACCTTTTGCAATTATACTTGTACTCTCTTGTCCAAGCCACCTCTGCCCTAAACAATACATTTCCCTGCTCGGCCTGTCCCAATATTGCATGAACACAGTTTGGTCCCAACATTTCCGGAACACAATGAAGCTGTCTCTCGAAGCCCCATGTAATGCCAGATTGTACAAATTTGTGTCAGAAGTCTTGGCAATTATAGCTAAAATAATTAACATTTTGTACTTGATGCCCAAATAAAGAAATGATGAATGATTCAATCTCGGTTTTCGTCCGTTTTTGCTTCTGTAAGCATTTTATTTTAAGAAAAACCATGTACTCCATTCTACCTTGATTAAAATATTTTTTTATTCTGTACATTTTAGGTAAAATACTTAATTTGTGGCCGGTCAAGCCCTGACATCAATGAGTGCCTGTGAATCATGCATCAAGTAGTCTCAAGCTAAGGACAAGTTCCCTCATGCTCTTATTGTCCTTATTTGGCACGACTGAGGAGAACTTCTGATTCATATTTATTAACTTTTTCTCTAATTTCAACATACGAGTTGACCTCTCTATCTACCAAGCAGGGGAACTGCCTGCACAGTACTTGTCTCTATGGCATCTTTATCAGGTTGTAACCAAACTCTGCCACAATGACCTTCAGGGGGCGAAAAAAACATTTGGTTCTTTCCCTTAAAAACCAGGGGCAGGATCTAGGGATATGTGCGGTGGTAGGAACAGATTTGACTAAAGCTCAAAGCCTAATTTCTAGAAAGTGGAGGGGTGGAATCCCCTCAAATAACAACACTAGTTCAGGCCCCATTGTTGCCTGATCAGTGCAACCACTATCCGGCAGACAGTGCATCAAACGATCACACAAAAGCCAGGGCTCCAAGCCTTGTCAGACCTAAACCTATATCAAAGGGTCAAAATCTCAATGGGGAAGACCAGAGCTAGTTCTCCAATATCTCACCATATCCCAGGGTCAGAGGCTCAATGGATGCTTGAACTTCTAGCCTTTTCTGCCTCACCGTATCCTCAAAGTCATCACCTCAGAAGTCAAGAAAATAATCTGAACTTCAAGCCTGATCAATCTCCGCCACATCACAGGATCAATGTCTCAAAGGATGTGAGAAAAGCTTGGGCTCCAATCCTGGTCAATCATCACAGCACCCTGAAGGGTCATCATCACAGAGGAGCCTCGTGCCCAGTCAATCTTCTGTTCAGTTTTCGTCTAATGAATTTGCTTTAGTAACTGAGAACAATAGCAGTGCTTCCATCTCTGGTTTCTCAGCTTCGGTTACAAAGGTGTCTAGTTGCACTGATAACGCTGGAGTTCAGAGGAACGTCAGCATCAGTGGACCTGCCAAGATGAACACAGGGACATAGATAGCACAGAGGAGCCAGTACAAAGGCACAGCAAGTAAGGATCTGCAGGTCAGAGGAAGGAAAACAGAATGCAAAGGTCATAATTTGAGGAGAAGTGACAATTATGTGGACTGAAAAGCTATAAACGACTGGGCTAAAGTTTTCAGGCTGAAAGAAACGAAGGGAAGCTTACAACACATACAGCATGGCAGAATTGGCAACAGGCTTTAGGTAGGTATAGGACAAGCAGTGCAGGGGAGACTTGGGTGTCTGAAATCGTGACTAAACATCTCATACAGGGTGCACACTACAAAATACTAGGGATGAAGAGAGAGAATCCAGAAAAGTGCGTCTGAAAGTAAAGGACTTTGAGTCATTTGGTGATGGGGGATAACATTACAAACACAACTCGGGCCATTCAGCCTAAAGAAAGAATTAAGTGGATTCTGTACAGTAACCCAACAACATTCACACCACACAAAATAAGGTACAGCAAGGGCCCAAGAAAACAAACTTCACTGAAAGACCAGCTGCCCAGAATTTGGAGTTTGGCAGACTGTCCTGTGCACTGGGAATTCCACCAAATCAAATGCCACTTGAGCACTGACACAAGCAAGGGCACATCAGACCACGAGACACATTCAAGACAAAACACTCAGAAGCAGAAATGGAAAGCACTCCGTGAGTGCAATCACTGATCAGGGCTGGACTCAAAGCCGAATAAACAGCTTCTCAGAAAACAGAGAACAATTAATGGATTGGAAGCAAAGAAAATAACACTGAAATGAGTAGACTTACAATATAAGGGTACGCTTCGCTCACAAATCTACAAAGATGGGGAACGAGAACAAACCAGCTTGCAGCCAACACAGGAAATGCTTAGAAACAAGCACTGCCCAGCCAGCAAATTAACTTATGAAGTGACAGGTGCAAGGGCAGCTCAAGAATTGGCACAAATAAAACACTGGAATGTGGATATTGGGATAACACTGTTGTTAAGAGCACTGGGAAAAGTTCACTTGTAACATACTGGCAAGATGCAGAGGTCTGCGGAAAGGCTACAGACATCCTCATTGACTCTGTCATATCATTCCTAACAAGCAGTACTTGGCAGCCGATGCCAAGCTTCCTGACAGGAAGGCCTGTTTCTTGGAAACTAAACATGAGATGCTATTTTTCGCAAACCAACCAGGAAAGACATTTGTTATCGGTTCTCTCTGGAAGTTTGTTGGAAATGGCCCTTTTTGCAGGGTTATCCCCAAACTTTTTGCTTTTTCCTCCTATTTTTCCCTGACCTGGTTGTGTTGGTTTTAGGACTCTGGGCACTTTACCACTGCTAATCAGTGCTAAAGTGCATATGCTCTCTGTGTAAACTGTGTTATGGATTGGTATTTCCACGATTGGATATTTGATTTACTTGTTAGTCCCCAGTAAAGTGCACTGAGTGTGCCAGGGCCTGTAAATCGAATGCTACTAGTGGGCCTGCAGCACTGATTGTGCCACCCACGTGAGTAGCCCTGAAAAGGTACCTCAGACCTGCCATTGCAGAGTCTGCGCGCAGTTTGTAACTGCCATGTCGACTTGGCCAGTGCACACACTGGACGGTACCTAACCTTCCCTTTTCTTGCATGTCAGACACCCCTCAGGTAGGCCCAAGGAACCCCTGTGGGCAGGGTGCAGTGTAAGTGAAAGGTGGGACATGCCCTGGTGTGTGTGGCATGTCCTGATAGTGAATTACAGCCAATTTCGTTTTTCACTATTGTAAGGCTACCAGTTCCCCATAGGATAGAATGGGAGGTTTGTTTATAACATCTTATAAACATTACTGGCCTAGGGAATTCGGTAAGAAAATAGAATTTAATATGCCTGAACTCAGAATCTAAAGATGCATCTTTTAGTGAAGGTGATTTTTACATTCTGTGTTTGAAAATACCACTTTTAGAAAGTAGGTATTTTCTTGCTCAGTCATCCCGTGTGCCTCTGCTGGAATGTGGATTGCCTGTCTGGGTTTTGGATGACAGAAGGCTGGGGAGCAGGAGGGCTCCAGATAGTCTAGGTGGGTCAGGAAAGGGCTGAATAGACCTGGGCTACAATGGGGGAAGGGGGAGGAGATTTCCTTGCACCTCAAAGGACCTGGTCTGCCTCTGACAATGCCGTCTCCACCTCCTGCCAGGAAATCACACCAGAGAAGGCAGAACTGGTTCTGGCTGGGCACAGACACCCTCTGCCTAGAGGATCAAAGGATTTTGGATACAAATACTGGGGCCCAGACCCCTGAACTTTAGAACTCATCTGGAACAAGAAGACTGCCAAGAAGAAGAGCCGGAGAAGCTGCGAAAAGGAACGACTGCTTTGCTGGGTGCTTTGCTGGGCTGACCTGCAGTGGCTGCTTCTGTCTTGGGCAGTGAAAGGCCTGGACTGGACTTTCTGCAACCTAATTTGTGAGTCTCTCCAAGGGCTTGAGGTAGAGCTTGCCCCCTGTTCACGAAGTCTCAGGAACAGCAAAGACTTCAAGTTCTTCAACCCGCAGCACTGGGGACTGTGTGTTTTGCGCTGCCACCCAAAGAACACCAACTCGACGACGTCCACGACACCACTGCCGACTCCGTGTCCTGAAGGCACCGCAGAGGGCACCGCCGCAACGCAACCCTGGTCTCACTGACGCCTGTTGACGCCGCCACCGAGCCGCTGCTTGCACCGCGACCTGTGGGCACCGCACTCCGCACCGCCTCGCTTCACGCCGAAGCTTTGGCACCGCAGAGGGCACCGCAACACTGGTCTCACCGACGACGCCTGTTGACGCCGCCACCGAGCCGCTGCTTGCACCGCGACCTGTGGGCACCGCCTCGCTTCACGCCGAAGCTTTGGCACCGCAGAGGGCACCGCCGCACCGCGACCCTGGTCTCACCGACGACGCTGACGCCGCCACCGAGCCGCTGCTTGCACCGCGACCTGCGGGCACCGCACTCCGCACCGCCTTGCTTCTCGAGGACGCCTTGGCCTGCCTGACGCCGCCACTTCCCGCCGAGATCGACGCCGCTGCTTGCACCGTGGTTGGGGGCACCGCTCGTAAGTTACACGACGCACCGCCCTCATCCCACACCGCAGCCTTGGCCTACCGGCGCCATCGACTCCAGTTCGTCAGCCGACAGCGCTTCAGCAACGACGACGCCGCTGCTTTTTAATCAACGTATTTTTGAACTGTGAACTTTTAAGTATAGTATTGTGGATTTTTATCGTTTTTGGTCTTGTTTTAATTATATAAAAATATTGGTTATTTTTCTAAACCGGTGTGGTGTCCTTTTGTAGTGCGAACACTGTATTACTGTTGGTTATGTGCAAATGCTTTACACACTGCCTCTAAGATAAGCCTGGCTGCTCGTGCCAAGCTACCAAGGGGGTGAGCAGGGGTTATTTTAGACGTGTAACTCCCTTATCCTGACTAGAGTGGCGGTTTTTGCCTGGCTTTGGCCCACGCCCTAGCCTACCAAAAATCCCATTTCTAATAAAGTTATAAAATGATATGAAATTGAACCGACTACTGCCAGAGAAATTTGTGTACACACGTGACTACCTCCCAATCTCACCAAAGACTTCGAAAAATTGAAGGGAATGAGAAACAATAGGAGATCAAATAAGAGAATTACATGAGAAGTGAAAAAAAATGTTCAAGAAGTCCAGGCAGACACGTTTGCAAATTAGAATCAATTTATTTATCATATATTTAAACACTTATTGTATTCACCAAGGTCCTGTCAAGGAGTGGTAGGTTTCCCCTACACCTCTGAATATCAGAGGTGGGCTTGCTCCCTTCCACTACCTCTATGTGCTCTATGCATGGGTACTGGTTCTCCCAATGTTTTGATCAACTGAGGCCAACTAAAGCATGGGTCAAAGCTGGCCTCCCTTACAACCGCGGGCATTAACATGCAGCACCCCCTGAACAGCTCCAGCACAGTTCTTATCACTTGCTCTATAACCCATCAGTGTGCAGACAAGTTCAATCTAGCCTTGCATCAGCCCAGGTAATATTCTCTCTCAGTGGAAGGAAACTGGAGCTTCCAACCGTTGATCACTAGGGGTTCTAACATCTCCCAATTTAGAAAGGGCACTTGCGGCAACAGTGTCATACAGGCACTGTCCATCCACAGATCCAGGCGTTTCTAGGAAAATACTGCTGAGGTCTACAGAAACAAGACCCATTAAGTACCAACAACTGGAACAGTCCGTCAACTGTGCTGAGCACAATTACACATGATTAAATGTTTTTTCTTTACCCCTACCACACACCGCTCCTTGCTTCTCTGCGCTCACTGGATTGAGGCAGCGTTTCTTCATCAGATACAGAAGTTCTCCTTTCCCACCAGCAGTGAAAGGCTGGGCCCGGATAGCTGTCCCGGCATGGAATGCTGGATGCCCGTAGAGGGAGCATAAACAGTTAAAAGCTGGTTGTTCAGTTCTCACAACAATCTCAGAGTCATAACCACAGCTTTTCCATGCAGAAATGAGGTGCAGCGTGGAGAGTAGACGGTGAAGCCTCGTTATCCTCGTACCTTCGAGGTCATATAGATAAGGCCTTGAGCAAAGAACCTACATTGTGTCCGCAGCAACAGGAACCAGGCTCCACCAATGAGGATATGGAAGCTGCTGCCAGTGACACCTGTGTCCTGACACAGCCATGAGCCACACTCCCAGAGAACTTCGGGGAGGGTTAACTTGTGGGGCCGTGCTGTAGTATATTCTGGGCTCCCACAGGAAGCAGCTGTATAGGTCTCCTGCACTTTTGTATAACTGATGTCCCATCTGTAGGGGACATGGACATTTCCTATCCAACATACCCTGTCTTTTTTGTCCCCAGGTCTCTTGCATGGCAGTGCACAGCACCGCTCGGCAACCAATGATTCTTCAACACATGATTTGAATTTTAAGAAAATGTAAGCAGCGTAATGTGGTTAGAGAAAGCTCCCGGACTGCAGGGCTCCCTGTACCATTCCTCCTCAGATTTCTGGAGAAGGAACGTCTAATACCGATTTCATCAACATTACAATTTTTGTACCCTGTGAGATCCCTGCTAGCACTCCCGGGAGTCGCTGTGTGTGATGAGTGGGGAAGAAGTTGGTATTGGCCCCTGGGACCCTGAGGCCTGTAAGCATGCTTCTCCACCACTTGTGCATTCCTCTTGGTTGCTGGAGCCCCCAAAGCCAGTAGAAGGTGGCACATGCTCTGGGTTCTCATTGTGTAGACTGTCTTTGTCCATGCACAGGGGCAAAACCTCCATGTCGATGACGCTCTCCAGGTCTGTTCCGGAGTTTGCCAGGCGATAATCACCTCGACCCTTGACCCACCCACAGCCAGAACGGCGGCACGTCAGATCCAAATCCAGATTCTTTCGGGTCAAGAACACCTCCAGCATGTAGTATACAGACCAGAATATTGTAAAGCATCCAAGCAGTAACAGTGTCTGAAACGAGATAATAAAGAGTGAATAGCAGGTTGCATACTCAAACCAATAAAAAGCACAAGGCGCAAGTGAGTACCAGAGGGTATGTCATAACAAATGAGGCACAAGGCGGAAGTGTGTACTAGAGAACTAGCCACAATAAATGAGGCACAAGGCAGAAGTGTGTACTAGAGAACTAGCAACAACAAATGAGGTACACGTCGAACATGTTTATGTGACAGAATGCCTCAATCTATGTCATGGGAAACAATTAAGTATACAAAAGGATAAGCCCCCAACCAGTGGAATATGTAAAGAACAAGGGTACCCCAGTAGTGCGACCAGGGGTAATATATGTATTTGCAAAAAACAGCGGTCAAGGTTGAGGCCAATTGGGTCCTCGGGTAGCCAGAGCTACTATTAATTCAAAAGTAGTCTTAGTCTGGGTTTTATTAGTGAACAGAAAGTGCCAACAAAATTTTTTTGAGAACAAAGTATGCAGGGACACAAGGTTGTATGAATGATATCACATTTATTAACATCATAAAGGGAGTATCATTCACATGGTAGGAACTAGTCCTGGTGCTCACACAGGGTGAAAAGTGCGTGAAGTGATAAGTGCTGGTGACTTAAAATTTACATCGCATTGACAACACTGTACAAAACTCCATAGTTAATAAGGTATGTTTAAAGGAGTTTCGGTTGTGGAAGTCGACGGCGTTTCGATCTCATTAGTTAGAGATCATCATCAGGACGAGAAGCGTGTGAGCAGGTAGGATCTGGTAATGAAGCGATGCGATTAAGGATCGTCAACAGGTCATGATGACCGTGATGGTAAAACCGGATGTGATAATAGGAGGTCTGGCCGCTCAGCGAAGTACGTGCTGGTAGTAGGCAACACGCTGACTAATCCGCTCTACTAGACTCCGGCACCATTCATTGCATGCTGTCTGCTTTGGACTTAGCGGGATCCAGTCCCCTTCCTTCGAACCCAATTGGCTCATTGGATCTATCGTGATTGATTCCCCCTTGCCTACTACCAGCACGTACTTCGCTGAGCGGCCAGACCTCCTATTATCACATCCGGTTTTACCATCACGGTCATCATGACCTGTTGACGATCCTTAATCGCATCGTTTCATTACCAGATCCTACCTGCTCACACGCTTTCTCGTCCTGATGATGATCTCTAACTAATGAGATCGAAACGCCGTCGACTTCCACAACCGAAACTCCTTTAAACATACCTTATTAACTATGGAGTTTTGTACAGTGTTGTCAATGCGATGTAAATTTTAAGTCACCAGCACTTATCACTTCACGCACTTTTCACCCTGTGTGAGCACCAGGACTAGTTCCTACCATGTGAATGATACTCCCTTTATGATGTTAATAAATGTGATATCATTCATACAACCTTGTGTCCCTGCATACTTTGTTCTCAAAAAATTTTGTTGGCACTTTCTGTTCACTAATAAAACCCAGACTAAGACTACTTTTGAATTAATAGTAGCTCTGGCTACCCGAGGACCCAATTGGCCTCAACCTTGACCGCTGTTTTTTGCAAATACCCAACCAGTGGAAAGCACAGGTCGAGGATGTTTATCAATAGGGCATTCTTCTACCAATTAGCGGTAAAGGATAATATTGAATGCTGTCTCAAGAAAAGAGAGGCATGAATCGCGTGTGGGCATGCAAGCTATCTGACAGGACAAACAGCATATGAGGGCTGGAGTGATTATCAGAGGACCTGGCTGGCACCAATAGGAGGTGCAGGGCTAACATATGTACCACAGGCTGACAGTGATCCTCCTCTGCAAACTCCTTAACAAAGTAAATGAATCATATGTGGTCAAAACTGTTCATTCATCGGCCCCTGCCAAATCAACTTGCCTATCTGCAAACAAGCCTAGAGCCGTTCTTTCTGTTCATTCTCCACCCAACACCAAGTTATTTTTCCATCTCAAAACTGCCATGACCTGACATTCTGATGTGTGCTCTTGTAGTCTTGCAATGATGTGGCATTGTAACACCTATTAGCCTTCTCCACAGCACCTCTACCCCATACCACGAGTTCTCATCAGTCTCTTTTCTATTACAGTCATCCTAAGAGGCCCACTGTCCGAGGTGCTCAGACAGTGAACAGATAACTCACCTTCAGGGTATTGCTTGTAATTCTGTATGTCTCTTGCTCGGAGATCTCAAGCCCCGGAGGACAAGGAAGAGAAAAGCTGTTGTCCAAATACTGACCACTCATGGCGTGCTCCACCAATCTGTCGAAAAGTAGAAGATTTGCAATAAATATGTGGCGATTGTGGAGGAAAATCAGAGAGGCAGGAGACATCCCTAAGCCTGTGCGGGGAAACAAATCAGAGATGAGAACTAATGCTGAGGAAAGAGCAGAAGTGCAAAATAGGGGGTGTATGGGAAAATAAGCAGAGTGTGAAGCAGAGTGTGTGAAGAAAACAGTAGCGGCTGTAGCAAGTTAGCAGTATGTGTGGAGAAAAAGAGCAAAAAGACAATCAGCCAGGAGTGTGTGGAAATAGAAGAAGAAGTTAGAGGTCAGCGGACAAAAAGAGAGAAGAACCAGGGAGGGATGAGCGAGGGAAAAACAGAGGAGAGACAACAGCTATTTAGTCTTGTGGAGAAAGAGGTCATGGACTGCAACTCAACAGAGTGCTCTACTGTCTGAGTGTCCCAGTAGGTGGAATGGAAGGTCTTCTTGCTGGGGTGGATACTAGCTCTCTGTTACTACTAGAGCCAGACCAGGGCTGCTTTCAAAGTGAGCGTAAGAGTCCGAATTAGTGTCAGACTGCTCTACAGGTGTAAACTAGAGAATGCAGGAACAGTATTCTCCCCTCTAGGTGTGCGAGTCGAGCACCGGGGCATAAGGACTCATCTCTGTGGTAACAAGGCGCATGGAAGTCATGTACCCATATATTGATTTATGCGATGTGAGAGCGCTAAAGGAGGAAAATCTTTCTTTCTGGGTGGTGGGGGAAGGGCTACACAACCCATACCTTTGCCTAGCTAGTACTTCGTTCAAGGTCCATGAGGAGCCATAGAGTGTCAGATGCCACTGCTTCACGGTTCCTTTGGCCATCGACTTCTCCCCTGCACAAATCAAAAGCCATTACTTTAAAACACAAGCCAAGTCATGATTGAAAAACACAAGCCATGAATTAAAAACACGAGATCTGAAAGAAAGAAAAAACACACAAGACCAGTCGGAAAACACAAGCTGCAACAGCCGACATAGCCCACAACTAAAAGATATAAACCCTAGATCTGAAAAACATCAACTATAACATAAAATATAAAGCATGCACTAAAAACTATAAGTATAAAAACAAGTCAATTTATGCAAAATTCATGCAACATGAAAAAGTAAGCAATATCTGAAAACTATGAGACAAACAAAAACACAAACAATAACTGAAAAAACAGAAGTCTATACATAAAGATCAGGACAAAATCTACCAAGTACAAACTAATTACTGGAAAAAATGCAAATAACAATGAAAAACAAAACAATAACTGCAGTTATCAAGCTGTAAAATACAAATATAAGAAATAAATGAAAACTGGAAGTAGTAAAGGAATTACAAAACATAAGGCTTAACTGTGAAGGACAGGGTATTTCTAAAAAATATGCATGCATCTGAAAAGCGCAAAGCATAATTGAGCAGCAGAAACCAATAACTACACAAGGTAAGCAATAAAATAAAAGAAGCTAAAGTGAACAAAAGCTGCATGTGAAAACGTATCAACTGTTCAACAAAAGGTCACAAATTAAACTTACATGCCAACGACAGAAAAACATAAGCAGCCAAAAACTGAAAAACGTAAACAGCAGCTCGAAAACACAAGCCAGCAATGGAAAAACATAAGAGGCAACTGAACAATAAGCCCCCGGGCAAAGCTTTGACAATGTTTGTGAATGATTTTTGTAAATCTGTACAAGGGAACCACTTTTGTGTGTAAGTGCACATGGTGTAAGAGCAGAGTGCCGTCACTCACAGAGAGGTAAACCAGTGGCTGAAGCGGGTTAACTGTAAAGGCTGCCACAACATGTGGGTAAAATCTGTTATCACCCTTTTATAACAATACTTTATCCATCTTCTCTCAAACATCCTTCATAAAAATCTCACCAAAGGATCAGCCTTTTTGAAGGGTAAAATCACTTTAGATCATACCACAGTTCCTAAAATTAGTATGGTACTGCCAACAAAAGATTTATATTACGAATACAATTTATCATCCTTCACCTGTGTTCCTCTTTGTTCCCTTCAAAAACAAGCATTCACTATAATGCATTTCAATGGGGACATCTCCCAGAGTCCTGTAATAGCTGTCACAACAGGTTGTCTATATTTTTGCCAGGTAATCAAAGTGTGTGTTGCGGACCATGTCCCTGAGCCCTGTACAGGTTGCCACAACATATTGCTCATGTTGTGGCCAGCCAATCAGGGCTGAACAATCTCCTTTAAAGTGGCCAATCAGAAAACATCGCAAACGTTTTCTGGGTCTAATCTGAGGTGGCACAGTGAGCAAAAACGCAAAGGACTGTGATGCAGCCCTAAGTAATTAACAGTGGCTGAGATGAATTCAAGCATTTCACCCATCACTTATTTGCAAAATTCATGGGAATCTACAGCTCTAAACACTATAAACAGAGTTACAGAGTGACATTTTTCATTCATAGCATGTGTAGCTGTAGATACACATGCTCTGAATAGACTGTAAAAGCAGTTCGTTTCCAAAGCGGTGGCTAGCGAGATGAAGCAGATGTAAAACTAGGTCCGAACTATAACTACCTACTGGCAACCGCCAGGTAGGACCTAGTTTCCATAGGAAAAGCATTTTATCGCTTTGCCAATAACTCTGGCGCACAGACGAATCTTCAGAAACTTTTTAAAATTAGGATGCCAATCACTTCAGCTGCTGTGTTGAAAGTTTTGGGGTGATTCGTCAAGCGGGGGCTGAGAAAAAGGGCTACTCCGAAAAAGCGTTTTCGCAATTCAATTTCCCATAGGGATTTTGAACACGACTACACTCACTGGATGATGGAATCAGTGATGTCATTTGAGATGTCATCAGTGATGTCACTGACCATGTCATGAGTGATGTAATATATGAGGTCATAAGCAGTGCATTGCGGGGTCCTAAGTTATAGTTAATTAAGGTAACTATAACTGCTGAATTTCTTTGGTTTTGTACGAGTGAAATCTGTGCCTGACTATAATGTCCCTGTGTGTGTGTGTATGTATATATATATATATATATATGTGTATATATATATATGTGTATATATATATATATATATATATATATATGTGTATATATATATATATATATATATATATATATATATATACACACACCCAATAGGCTGTCAGTGAACAAACCATGGACGAACTCTCACTAAGGGCTAAGATCTTGAAAATATTGACTGTGGTCTCAATGAGCTTCTCCTTGGGACCATGCTCTTACTCTGAGCCAACGTAAACAGAAAGAAGCACTAGAATAGGAGAGAACTGCATTACACTGGTGGACGTAATTAAGATGCCCAAGCTTCTGGTGGGTCTACAGGGAACAAACTCCTACTTTAATCTATTTTGCAGGTTTGATAACACTGATGCTTTATAAGGCTGCCACTTATTAGCTTCAACATGTTTCAGTTGCTACTCTTCACTTTGCTCCAAGGGACAGATTTACTTACATCTAACGCAACACGGCAACCAAAGTTGCTGCACTGCATAAAAGGGAGAGTGCAAAACATCACCATATCTACTAAGATATTACTTCATTTCTCTGTACCTCCTGCGCTCATGCACTTTGGGCAACCCTGCACTATGCATACACCCTCGCACCAACTATAGTTGATCAAACCAGACCTAACAAAAGCCAAATCTCAAACACTGAAGCAGTAACCAAAAAAACGCAAATGTTGTAACTGAAAAAAAATCTGTAACTTAATAACAAAATCACAAGCTGCAACTCAAAAAACAACAGCAAATTACTATTAATTGCAAACCAATAGCTAAACAATACAAGTAACCGTCCTCTCAACACAACGCAGTGACCGAAAAGCACAACAAAATGAATGACAAAACAAGTCATAACTGAAAAACACAAGCAACAGGCAGATAACACTTGTGCCTACCCGAGAAAGAGGAGAAAGGGTCACTCTCTGTTTAGATCAACAGCATCACTCCCTATTGATTTAGATGCAAGGCACTACTGCAGTCTTTTCACAGCATTCAAAAGCCCTGCCATCTCCCTCATGGCACCCGTGGACTCAGTTGCTTTACTGCACACTCTGCCTACTCCTCCACTCAACACGTAATTAAACCTGCAGTAACAACTTGGAGCCCACACAGTCCTGCACTTAAAAGAGCCTTAACCTCCCCCAAAAGCCCTCTAGATTTCTACTGTACAACAAAGACACCACCGCAGCCCCCTTCAATCAATCATCAATGCAATCAGAGGCCTGCACCTTTGTACCATCAACTCCTTTGTCCTTCTTTTGCATGTAGGAACCTTTAGATTGCCCCAAACTGGACTGTCAATCCTTTTACTCCTGTTACAGTCTCTTACATCCATTCTGCTGCACCACTGGCCCTCTTCGCTGTCACTGCAAACCCATTTGGCCCTCTTCTGCAGTCATGGCTCCTCCAGAGCATCACAGAGCTCCTCTAGCACCCCTGCACTGACCCCACTGTAAAACGGGGCCCACTAGCACTGAACTCACGGTCTCTCAATTTACTGTACCCATTCGTTTCTTCAGCTTCTCCATGGCCTCCTTCATAACACTGAATGGCATCTTTGCACTCCATCATTACAAAGAACCACTTTAAGTGCTTATCTGCATGCAAGGCAAATAAAAAAAATCTCTTCTAGACATATGAGGTCCCTTCCCCTACACAACACTACCTGAACTCTCTTAGCTAGCCATACACAGATTAGAACACCGAAACTGATGTAACAAACTTTACCAACCCTCAAATACTTCCTCCTAGAAGATAGTAAGCAGCGAACATCTTAGAGCCACAGCTAATGCTGTAACTGGGGGGTCATGCTCCATCCATGCTCACCTGTGTCTATGATGGAGATCCGATAAGTGCCTTCAGCCTCCTCCCCCCAGCACCTCACTGAAGAGAATGTCCAGTCAATGTAGCCAGAAGGATCCCTAAAAGGAGGTAGGAGGCAAACATTACTGGTTAGCTGCTTCTGGGAACATTGGCAATCGGGTTTCGGTTCTGGATGAAAGATCTAAGTCACTTTAATGTTATTTCTGGACCTCAATGGCGTAGCTTGGGATTAAGGAGACAAGTCCCAATCATTTTAGTGTCGATACTGCCCCATCTTAGTGCACTCCGGGTGAATGTGATTTCCTCTAGTTTTTACTACTGTGATACATTCTGTTGTACACTTCCTTTTAGGGAAGCGATCAAAGAATGTGTCCTGTGAATGTCATTGCTTCCCATCACTATAAAGTTAATACAGCAGCAATTGTGAGAAAAGGCCTAGGATGTTTACCATAATCTTGTATTTTTACATTTGTGCAGGTTCGGATGGGTTAAAAAAAGGGTTTGTTTGCTAATAAATATGGCATCATTTGGTGAATCCACATGAAATTTGGCAGACATTTACCATAGGTAATCTCCTGAGGGCATGGCACGTGCCAGTCACAGGCATCGGGGAGGTGGGGGGCAGGGGCATATTATCAATGATGTAATTAACACGTCATGAGTAACGCAAAATGTGAGATCATAAGCAGTGCATAAGGAGGTGCAACTCGTGGTTAGTTTACTGAACCATAACTAGCAAATATCAGTGGTTTTTATGTTTGGTTTGTAAACATAAGTGAACTTTAAATGTGTATTTTTCAGTGAATTTCAGAGTTTATTTTAAACACACACTATGGTCTAATAAATTAATTATAACTTCACTTTAACCTTTGATTTTTTGGGTGAATATTTATTATGATTTTTCTTAAGGAAGCGTGAGGTATATAGCTAAAATTTCCTCTAGGCCAGATCTAAAGAAGCTGAACTTGTCTAGTCCTATCAGTGCCTAGAACATGGGTACTCACAATCATTTGCCCAGGGGCCACAAAGTACGGTCTGTAGTGAGACCGAGGGCCGCACTGATGCCAGCAGGGTGGCGGTAGGGGGTCTGGGTGGGTCAGAGATTGTGTAAGGAGTTCTTTGAAATTTTTAAATAAACGGGAAAGCATTTCTTTGCAGGTTAATAAATGCTTGCCCGTTTATTTAACATTTTTTTCTGGATATTAGTGCTCAGCAACTGAGCTGCTGCTGATCACCAGGGAGGGCCGCATGTACAGGTCAAGAGGGCCGCAAGCAGCCCCCGGGCCGTACTTTGAGTATCACTGGCCTAGAATATCTGTCAGTCCACAAAAACAACTGCAGCAGCTGTCCAGGAAACACATCAGTGACACCCAGCAGCCAAGTTTAGCTGCCTCGCCTGTCCTGGAGCAGAGAATAAGCAGGTTCAAGGAGGACGAGCTGTTGCTGCCGAAGAGGATTCTTGTGTCCCACAATCCAGATGAGGCGCACGACAACTCAAAGTACAGAGCATTGTGTGTGTGATACCATTCTGGCATCAGCAAAGCGCTGCTAGCAAGTGCAAGTGAAGGTACACCGCTGTGTGTATGAAACTATGTCTTGTGCTTCTTTTGGGCTTCTCAAATTTTCACTTCATATACAGTTACTGTGTCTGTAGGGGAACATGCATTTTCTACTTTGTGCATTCATTTTTTTCTGTCGCGCAGCCATACTGGGTCACCTTCAGTGACCACGATTCCTAGACCAGTAACTAATAGCTTTTGCACGGCAACACATCTGTTGATAGTTGTGAAGGCCTGTGTTGCGATCTCAATAGGGAGTTTCCTGTCCTCTTGCCCTGTTGAGTGGCTGCAACACATAGTCGTATTACCCGGGAACTGTTCTGCTATTTAAATGTATTCATGTAGTCTCATTTTGGCTGGGGCTGTGAAGGTCAAAGAGGGACTATTTAAGCTTACCTTTCAAGCCTCATTATCATCATTGATTAAGTTGCATACCTCATATTCACTGCTGGTTTCAATCTGAAATGTTACAACCGGGGTACTGTTTAAAAACACGTGTCTC
This sequence comes from Calotriton arnoldi, assembly GCA_963921515.1. Lineage (NCBI taxonomy): Eukaryota > Metazoa > Chordata > Amphibia > Caudata > Salamandridae > Calotriton > Calotriton arnoldi. The sequence goes on along the minus strand of CAWUFW010003182.1, from coordinate 1,053,376 downwards.
ACCTTGGATTATAAGGGGACAATGAAAGTAGAGGGTACAGTTAACAATGTAAGTAATATAACTTGCTTGCTTCAAAGTGCAAACTGACGCTCTGTCGCTCTAGATTTGTTAAAGTGGAAAGTTAATGCTTTTTTACCAGTCATTTACTGAAGATCAAGTTTATTTTTAGTCCTTTACATGCGTGAAAGTGAGTGTGATATTTTTATCACTCACTATTTTTTGTTGCTGTTTGGCAAAGGTTTATTTTGAAACCTGTCATTTAGAGAACAATGTAAATGTTAAGTTGGGAAATATACAGTTTGCAAGGGGGTGTTATACTTGGTTCTAGGACTGCAGTTAAACTTCAAAGAAATATTTCAATTGTAGGGAATTGTGTTATATGTTTATGTGTACAGATGTACCTCTATATTAAGTATTTAGGGAGAAATGGTTCAAATGCACTTTGCTGGTCAATGTTGTGTGTCAAAGTAAGTGTTTTGTCATATTGCAACAATGTGCGGCAAGAACCATTGCACTAAGGACACTCGATGTTAGATCCCATCCTCACCGCTAATATCATAATGCAAACTACACTATACTACAAAGCGTGGTGAAAGCAGAAGCCAGGGTCAGGGTGTCACACACACATGTAGTCATAGTTTGTGCAGTTTGCGTTTATGGGGTACATACGTGTCTATGCTACGGGTGGCTCCGATGAGAGAGGAGATGCCACTGGGACAGAAGAGTTTGATCTCCAAGTTGCCACGACGTGGATGAGTTATCGTTACTGTCGCAGCCACATGCTCAAGGGTCTTAATGGCAGACTGTTCAAGATCTGCAGCCGTCACTAGGATCAGGTGAAAGAAAGAAAGGTCACTGATGCTATCCCAAGATCAACCACAGCTGGTCTACCAACAGCTGCCATGGCCAAGAGCCATCCCCACCATAACATGCCCTCACCAGCACTTACCGTCCACAGCACTCCCTACCAACACCAGTTGTCCATGCCAGCAATATGTCCCTTTCAATAAGAGACTCCCTACCAATGGTTGCCATGCAAACAAGACCCCCCCCCCCCCCCAACATCCACGCCCATTAAAGCACATCTCCACTGGTTCCTTCCATGACAGTCTACCCCGCTTGCATGACATTCTACAACAGAAGGTACAAGTATGCCCCACCCCCACCCTCAAAAGGACTCAACCCCTACAACAAAACCTAGACCTTCCAACAACTGACCCAGTCAACAGCAACTCAAGCAATTTTACCACCAGATGAGCATGCCATCAATAACCGTACCTAACTGCCATAACAGCTGCCTGGTTTGCATGTTTCCACGTTTGATTGAAGACCAGCCTTGCACTGGCCAGACAGAGCCATGAATGTATCGCATAGAACTACCAATGTGCCAGATGAGAAGGTATGAATATGCCAGTCACGAAGAGGTTGAGTTGCTCCAATATGAACTTTGGATTCTCGTTACTTGAAATCACTAAACTTTTCTAGGCAGCAAGCCCTAAATTTGCCACGATTTGTTCCCCATGAGCAAAACACTATGAAAGTCCATGGGCTTAAATTTGCCATCCTGTGGGTCAATTTTCCTGAGACAACTTAATAGATTGTGGGTGGCATATCACAGGTTTGCTTTTATTAACCAAGTTCGAATAACACTGAGATTGCAGTGATTTGTAGATGAAAAGTCCAAGACTGGAAACTGTGTCCATGATGAGATGCAGTAAGGAGGCCATCCTATAGACCTGCAGTGGTGAACCAAGGCTCCCCCGGTCTCCTTGCCTTTACAGTGGTAGCTGTGGTCAAGCAGACAAGGCCAACTCAGGAGGTAGTGTAAAGGTGGCCAATACTAGGTAAAAAGGTACCCACAATCAACACAGGTACATTTTTAGATGCAGGTGTTGGCCCTAAAAGCAACACTTCTTTCATTTACAAATTAAGGAACAGAGTAAACTGATAAAGAAGCATCAAGGTCTTATAGATCCCAAACAGAATAAACACACTGTAATCAAGATGGTGGCTACGCCATATTAAATTAACTAGTCCACTGTCACCTGAGGCTTTGCAGAGTGTATGACCCGCTCAGGTCCCAAAGTTTGCAAATCGATCACTACTGCTGGTAACTAACACTAGCTGGTAGACAGTCAATGAGCCAATATTACAAAACAGGGGTGTGGGGGTGGGGAAACAGTCACAAGATGTGACAGTTCTGCATTATGTTACAGTGGCAGGACTGTAGCACTCCAAAGTCTATGGTGGTTTGTAATGTGGCAGTGGGGTTTTTACTGCTGTGGTGGCAGTTTGTGCGTAACAATCAGAGTTCAAGTACTAACAAAGTTTAGTTGCTGTCACTTTGGTTTCTTTTGATAGAGTGCCCCAGATCCTTCATCGGATTGTGGTTGCAGTCTGTGGGTACCCAGGGGACAAAACATTAATTATCAGTCACTGTGGAGTTCTTCTTTGCTTGTATAGTCCACAACGTACTCAGGCCAACACTGGATAAGGTTACGCAGGTTCATGGGCAGGGGAGTTTTGTGCTTCAATATGGTCAGTTAAAGATGACAATCACCGCTGGACCACAACTTCACAAGGGTCAGAAGAGGCGTCAATTGTCCCCAGAACACTTGCAGCACAAGTGAGGGTTTGAAGACACACCCAGCGGAGAAAGTGTATAGAGTGGGATAAAGTGATTATGTTCCCAGGCACAATCACCACTAAGGGCTTTTCATTTGCATTTGTTGTTGTGGCCCTCGCCATCGTGTGTGATTCTCCTGGTGCTCACTCTGTACTACTCATGGGTTGGGCTTATGTTTCCCTTTTGGTGTCGATGCTTCGACTTCTGCAACATACAGCTCTGGCGTTTATTATACACCATGAACATTAATTTGCTAATCAGCGTACCATGAATTTGCCAGCATGTGATTAAGGATTTATTTTCCGTGACTGAAAGAGTGTGCCACCATATAACCTAGGAGTCTGCCAGCCTACGAGGGAATGAACTATAGGACTGCAGCTGCGACAAATAAATCTGATAGTACATGTTAATAAGCCGAGATATTGTCACCTTATAAACCTGCGCCAACTTGTGGCAAATAATCTCTTTTTACGATGAAACTATAAGCTTAGGAGTCATGACACAGCCCAAGTTGCACATTTATAAAACATTTTGTGAACGTATAAACCATATTTTCCAGCACAGGAGGAAAAAATGTGTCCACTAACTTTGCCTGCGTATAGGTAAAACAGATTTCCCACACAGGAGCTAGAAAACCACGAGCTAGCTCACAGAACGAGGGCTAGGAGGAGAATGAGATGTCTCAGGGAACGGCTGTCAGGCTTCAACACTAGATCAGGGAGCACAACCGCTCCACGAGAAATGTCTGCACCAATGCTCACTTTTCATGCATTTCCTCTAGTTTTTACTACTGTGATGGAGTCTGTTGAACATTTCCTTTTAGGGAAGCGATCAAAGAATGTGTCCTGGGTCACAGTCAGAGTCTAATGTTTTCAAAATATGTAAATCTGTTTAAATCAGTGCGAAAACCAGGATACATTGGAATGCCTCTTGATGGCTGAAGGACCACCATTGTTGATGGTGGCCACTGAGTGTCCAATGGGGTCAAGGCGCATTGAGCGTCCTATGAGGCCAAGGCGCACTGAGCACACAGTAGAGGCACATAGCGTCCCTTAAACAAGTACACAGGATTTTTATCAACTTGATGTGTCGCAGCACAGTACAACATGAATGAACCTTGCTGCACAGCACACTTTCCATCTAGCGCCCAATGTGAGTTGAAACGCCGCTCTACACGTGGACTTGGGAAAGTGAAAGATTAAGCGAGGAGAAGTGAAAAACTGAAAACAGTGACTTCATATAGCAGACATGAAGAGTGTGCGCAGTCCTACACGCTTGCGGATGTCCACAACTCCATGCCACTCCTATCTCTTTCATTCCTCTGCACATTTTCTAACCTCCTCCCAGTGCCACCCACACCCCTGCCACGTCGGTGCCCCGCCCAGCACCAACTTCACTGAACTTCAAGTGGTGACCCTGCACCTATAACCTTTTCACAAAGTCACAATCGCTTTACCTCAACTTAAACCTATCTGCCAACAACTCCATGTGCACCTACCTTCTCTTCTAACCCCGCCCACCTGATCCCCCTCTCCACCACTTTGTCTCTGTAACCCAGACATGTATTCTCCCCGACTATGTGCACCTCGACTTCGATATCTATCGCGCCCCCCTCTTCCCCCAGTAGCTCTTACTCAGAGATGTGCTGTTTACAGAGAGAACTCCCATTTCAAATCAGAAGCCCTAACATTGCCTTAAATGGGAAGAAGCCCGGCAGAGAGCGAGCCTGGCACATGTCCAGGGCTGGCAGCCAGCGGACTCATGTACAGATGTTTCAGAGATCAGGCTGCCAGATTACAGGCATGCATTACAACCTTTAAGAGGGACAGGGAGGAAGAAACTGCGTGAAAAGTTGAGAGAATGTGGATCCAGGTAAGAGGTACAGAGAGGTGAGAAAGATGATAGATGGGCACAGAAGTATAATGAGAAAGATGGTTAATCAGAAAGAGACAACGGGACATGTAGCAAACAGAAGGCATATAAAGAGGTAGAAACAAGCAAAAAGAGTTAAAGAAAGGAAGGGTAGGACAAAAATACAGAGGGTTTGAGAGAAATAGTGAAGTACAGAAAGAGGTAAAGGGTGAGCTTAAGTGGTACATATGGAGGAAAGATGGCGAGAGGTGGGCGAGACAAAAAAACGCAGAGAGGGTCTGGTAAAGAGGCAGCAAGAAGTAAATCCAGAAGTAGGAAGAGAAGAGTGGTGGCAGAGCGCAGCGGCAGAAATATAGAGAATTAACTAAGGAGCTACAACGAGGTGAGGAATAAAAGAGAGGTATAGAGATGTGTGTATTACAGAAGGAGGAACATTTGAGAGAGAAATAGAAAGGGGGATAAGGAGCTACAGTGAGAGGTGAGGTGGTGAATAGGTACAAGCTCTCAGAAAGCGGAAGACTCTACAGGACAGGAATGACTGGCTAGGATAGAGGGGTGTTGCAGGTCAGGAATGCGGGACTAAGACATAAGTGGTGCTGCACGTCAGGCCTGAGGGACATTACACTGGTGCCTCAGGTCAGGAGTGAGTAACCAGGAAAGCAGGAGGCAGGACAGAGGGGCTGGTGAAACAGGAACTGTTAAAGAGCAGAACAGCAGAGGTGCTGCAGGCCTGGAGCAGCAGAAGGTGCTATATTTAGGGCAGAGGGGCAGGGACAGCAAGAGTGCAGAATGTCATGGCCAAGATGTCCCAACAGGAATAATGCCCCACTCACCATTCCACACCAGTTCCAGGCTCTGCCCGATGCTCCGCTCCTCCATCAATGTGGGGCTGGTATAGGAAGCCAGGTATGGAACAGACTCCCAGATCTAGGTAAGGAGGGCAGAGAGGACCATGAGAGAGGCTGCACTCTAGTTTGGTAGTACTACCTTTTACTCCCAACTTCCAAGCCCCCCCCCCTTACAAAGGCAGGAGAGCCTTCAAACCCCTTTCCGTGTCAGCAAGGTCCCTTTACCAATATCTAAAACTCTTAACATAAAGAGGGCCCCTCCTGTCCCCACCACCTGTGCAACTCTGCCCCACCTTCCAGTGCATGATCCCTTTTAACTTGACAGTTGGTCCCCATGTCAAGTCCACACTATGTCAGCCATACTCTCTCTTCCAGCTTCCGTCCCATTAATATGATAGTTGATTAACTCTTGCCTCCTTATCTTGACGTCATTGCGCCCTCTTCTAATGTCCAATTCCCCCATAACACGGTAGGTCACTCCATCCAGTCCTACTGCCATGGTAGCATGGCCCCCTCCAGTCCCTGATGCACCCTATCCGGTCACATGACCTTGTGTCCAGCCTCTTCACGCGAGCATTGCCTCCCTCCAGTCTCTGAAACCCTCTATCATGGACTGCAAGTCACACCGTCTCCTACCTTGGAATCAATAACCAGACTTCACAATTACGGTCCACTCCATCATGGTGGATGACCCCACCCTGAAGCCCCTCACCTTGGCTGCGTTGACCATCCTCCAAGCATTCAGCAAGCCAAAGCCATGCTGGTGGCTGTGGCTGAAGCCGGCTCCGTTCCGCTCCCATATTGCATGGCGGTCCTCATACTGAAATGAGAAGAGACTGGTTATGAAAGTGAGAGGCAACCGGCCTATGAAGAAGAGCGGGAGATAAGTTAGAGCGAGAGGCAAAGCTGGGAGCTGTGTCTGCAAGTGGACAAACGCTACATGGATGTGGAGTCGGAGTAGGTCAGAGGTCTTCTCTTTAAATAAAATTAGCACAGTTGGAGGTCCGAGGTATGAAATACCTTGATGTCGTCTGCAGATCAGACAAGACACCTACATGACAGCCTCCACAACCATAGGACTCACACTATCATAGTTAATGTTATCTCCTATAAATATTCTGCAGACTGAAAGAAATGTGTTATATTCTATTTATAAACTAAAATTAAGACAAAGTCAAGGCAGGGTGATCTACGCCCGTTTGCGCCATTGTTTTGGCAAGAAAGGTCTCAAACTTTGGAAAAAGTTCTTAGCGGCCAAAAAATGAACCACAGGCTTGAAGCACGGTGAAGTGTCAAATTGCGTCTGTGCATCTGTGGCCTGAAGTCTGTAATTGTAGGAGGCCTGTTCAGTACATGGGACGGATACTATGGCATGGTCAGATTAGTAATAGGTGTGGATAGTCTGAAACCTGTCGAAAGGGTAGCAGCAGAGATCTGCGTACAGAAGGAATAAGACCAACAACTATCCATTGCACGGAGAGCATGGCGACAACACATATCTGCAAAAACAAAGATCCCACCCTACCAATCTGTCTGTGCTCAGACACGACAGTACCAAGCTCTGTGCATGAACACAAGTATACCTTTGTGGGCACACTTAAGGACTAGTGAACAAACAGAGCACATGCTAAGTAATAGTGACAGCCAAACAGTCTCCTTTGTTAGCCCTGTCTGAAGAGCTTTAGTTCTACGAAGTCAGAGCCCTTGTTGTACAGTAGAATAGCAAGGAGGAAGGTTTGGAAAGTGCATGACAGGTGACAAACAGCCATTACCACAGGGAGACCGGAGGCTACGTCACAAACTTTCAATGGGTTCCCTTCCCATACGCAGTTGCGGTACTGAAGTGAAAATAAGGGGATGCAGGGAGAGAGGGATATACATAATTCCTTAATCAGTAACACCAAAAAAGAAAGTGCCCGGAGCGGTTTTTAGTGCTGTGGAAGAACGGACTAGCCTTTCTTCTTCACAGCACAGCCACACAACACAAAAATCAAGTACTGAAAGTGTACCATGTAGCATATTTTTTCCAAGAGAGGTGCTGAGTGCAGGAACTGGGCAAACAGTAGTTATTGATTATTTGCTCTGCTAACAAGTGCCAGCACCATGCCAATAAAACTCCACCAGCCTCGCCCAGAAATGTTGGCAATGTTGCATTAAAGGCGAAGTAGCCCTGGTCAGAAATGCTAGGAGTATCTCATTTTATCTTCCAATGAAATCCAAGGCTTTTCGCATGAGACAATCATCAAGTGCCAGAACCCTCATAAGCTAGGAACTGGCTGGAATAAGCGGTTGTGCATACCTTCGTACTAGGTCAGATAGGAATTACTAGTATTAATACGTTTACAGACAAATGCACCAATTTTAGGTCAAAGATCTTCTTAATAGTGTTTTAGGCTTTTTCGAGAAGCTTTACAAACATGCTGATCTTGGCAGTATTATGCATTTCATCTACACGACAGCAGCTATCAAGAGAAATAAATGCATCCAAGCGCATCTTATGTGTGGTTATTTGAACAAATCTCAGTTTTCTCATAAAGCATTGGCCTCCATCTTCTAACCTGGCCTCCCTAAAACGTGCTTATGCAGGTGATGGATAGGTAGAAGGTGATCCAGCCTCAATGCAATCTTCTAAGTCAAACTGCAGCTGATCCAGCCTGACTGCATGTCCTCGAGATCTCCTTAGGTGACCGTTGTCTGGCCCTTCCTCATCTCGTGGGTCCCCTGCTCGCTGTAACACTGGATTCAAGTTAGGACCTGGACTGGCAGTGCGTTCTGGACTCGTCCTATGAAGAGCAGGGTCAAGACTGATTTGCATACAGCTGGGTCTAAACTGGGGTGGCACGTGAGCAAAAGAATGAAGGATTTAACCCAGATCTCTTGACTGGGGTGAGTGTTTGAAAAGTTTCAGCACTCTGTCCATCATCTTGTTGTGTTTGCTATGTTCGCCCTAAGTGGCCAAGGGTATACCCATCTCGTGGGTCGCTGTGCCACTGAATTCAAGCTAGCTTGGCTGATGAGGGGTGATACCCCAAAACAGGTTCCAGGATGCTGGTTTCCAGTCCAGGGAGGACCTGGCCTGGCAGTTCGGACTGGACTGTTCCTATGAGGAGCAGGGTCCAGACTGATTTGCATATGGCTGGGTCCAAACTGGTGTGGCATGGTGAGCAAAAGAACAATGGATTTAACCCAGATTTCTTGACTAGGGTGAATGTTTGAAAAGTTTCAGCACTCGTCCATCATTTTGTTGTGTTTCCTACCCAATCTCCCCAGTCGCAGGGCTTTGTATAGCTCTGAAACGGAAGGAACTCAAAACCTAAAGGTGGTTGTCTCTTCCAATGTTCACTTGTTCAAAAGGCAGCTGAAGGATGCTGGACATGCTCCTGGAATCCCTGCCACCACAACAGGCTCTTTGTGACACTAATCACCAAGAGACAGAGGCTTGCTGAGAATGAGGGACTGTCATTGGGTTTACTAGGGCCCTTTACTGAGGCACATTCACAGCCAACTCCAGAGTCAAGGGGGCTTCAAACGTCTTGTGTCACTCAAAGCTCCCTTAGAGAAAGAGGTCAATAAACTTGAAGCATTTAAATATGTTTGAAATGTAGTAAGTGTCCACCTGGTACACCTTTTAGGAAAATTAAGAGTGAAAAATGTGTAATGACCTAGTTTGCGATTCATATTCTGGTCTGACGTATGGATCGGTTGTGACAGGTTTAAATGAGGAGCAAGGCACAGGTACAAAGGAGAGTAGCACAGTGCTACTGCAGCAAGGCAAGCTGACCCAGTCACTTATGTGAGACATTCACATGCACGTTATACTTATTTTTAGATGTCTACCTCTGCCATATGGCTGTTGCCCAAAAAGCAGCTAGGAGCCGCAAAAAGGCGAGTGTGGACCTCTGAAATTATCCAATAAAGAAAAGACAAGAATGACAAATCATATGATGCAATCAGAAAATACATTTTGGAAACCAGGTCCTAGTTAACAACAAAAATATGAAATCTGGAGAACAATCTCATTCTCAAATATGAAGTCACAGCTGGGATACCACCATCCGAGTTAGCATTTGTTGGTGGTCACGTAAGCAAGTAGAGTACTCGTCATTGCCGTAAGTAAATATCGCATTCCTGCTCAGCTTGCTTAGAATTTGTAGAGTCAGGAATAGAGTTGCAGAGTATTTGCTGAAAGTCACAAAGATCCACTTTCCCAGGATAATCAGGGGATTGAGGTTGCAATTGCCTAACAAACCATGACTGCCAGAGACTTATGACGGAACAATGATGAAAAAAAACATAAATGAAGCCTACATTTTTAGAAGTGGAACAGAGCACCAATATGTTGAATTATTTTGCTACTATATCTACTATATCTCATGTGAATGAATATGAATCAGGCATACTTCCACCAACATTTTTACTCTCAAGGATATTTTGAAACTATTCCGGAAGGAAAAAGCATGGTTTTATGAACTGTTTGGTGGTATGATGCCACAGAACACAAATATTTAACAAAAGATGTCAGTAAGTGGAACTACATTTGTGATAATGCCCAAGAAACATTATTCAGAGCAATGGCAGTAGCAGACAAAAGCAAAAGGCATCAAGCTACTTCCATATTTTTCAAAGTGAAGCGGACTGATGGTAGCTGATACACAATGGGATCAGTCAGGCGTTAACTCTGCTAGCTAGTAGGGATAGTAATGACAAAAAGAAAGCCAAAACGGTGCAGAGTCCAGTGGTGGTTAACGTATGTCGCTGGCATGTGAATGTTGTTTATACAGAAGATATAAAGCCCTGTGTACCCACAGATCAGGCCAACAAGCATCCAGGTGCTCTTACCTTGGTGGCTGTGAAGACAATGATGTGCTGGACATCTCTCCAGGTGAGACATGGCCGCACCTGAAGCATGAGTGCGATCATCCCCGCAGCAATGGGGGCTGCCGCAGACGTTCCTGTGTGGCCTTCCGTACAGCCTGTTCCCTTCTGTAAATCCCAGTCGGAGGTCACCTACAGGAAGTCATTGCAGGAGGTGAGAATCAGGAGCCACACAAGTAAAACACATATTAAAAAAAAAAGGACAGTGATTACATCCCTATGAGAATCAAGTCATAATACGAACAAAACATCACAATGCATCTCGCATTGGGATACACACGTTACAATAACAAGAATACAAAAAAAAACAGAAGGCTTAGAGAAAAAAGTTAAACAAAGTTGTGAGAAAGTGCCTCTTTTGCATGGTTAGCCGCCCACTTTTTGCCTGGTTTTGATGTTGTTTCAAGAGTAGTGCACAGGGTTCCTGCCAACCAGGTCCCCTGTGTCAATGCTCGTTCCCTAAAAAAATAAAAAATGGTACTTCTGCCCCCTGTAAGACTCTAGTAAATGGTACTCTGGGCACCTAAGGTCTGGGAGCTGAAGAGGGTCCCTTGGGACCCCCCTACCGGGGACAATGCCACTGCCCTTGCAGCCTGCATGCTCCTGTGAGGGAGAAAACGACAAAGTCGACATGGCACCCTGAATGGGTGCCATGCCAGCTAACACTGCCTGACAGCATAGGCAAGCCACCCCTCTAGCAGGCCTCACAGCCCTGAGGCAGGGTGCACTATACTACAGATGAGGGCATATCTGCATGTGCAGATATGCCCCTACAAAATTGGGCCCCATTTCCTAATATTGTAAGTGCCAGCGAAGCCATAGATAGTAGATGGACAGGGAACTCGAGCTCCACAGCACCATAATGGCTTCACTGAATACAGGAGTGGTTGGTACCAAACTGCTCCTTTCAATAAATCCACACTGACGCCAGTGTGGGATTTAATGCACCATGTACCCAGAGCAACCATCCATGGTGTGGTCGCTGACAGGCTGTAGGCAGCCAGCCACCACCATACATGTTTCTGGTCCCCTCGGTAGAGAGCGCCTGCTCTTTGAGACCAGGAACAATGCACATTCTGGGCGGGGGTGTCATGCCTCCTCCCCCAGGATGGGCCAGTGCTCTAAGAGGGAATGTTTCAAAGGCCTGCCGCCTATGTAATGTGACCACCAGTGACCTGTTAGCAGCAGAAAGAAGCCCCTGGTTCACACCTCCACTTTGGGTGGGAAACCAGGCGGGAAAAATTTAAAAGAATAGGAGATGTGCCCACCTTTGCCAACCCCACCCCTAAGGTGGGATAAGCGAGGTGAAGCACAACTTTCAGTCCCCGCAATCTTGAAGATATTGGGGGTGGGGGGGCGGCACTAATCTAATAGTCTATACCCCCCTCTCACAGGAGGGTGGCATAATAGAGGGTGTAGTCACCCCAGGTAAGGTTCCCATTGGCCCTACATGTTACTTCCCTAAAACGCCTCCTAAAGTTAGTATTTAGGTGACTTCCCCAGGTTTGGCACTCTGATCTGTGACGACCTAAGAAGAAAGAGAACACCCTGCAGTAGACGACGACAACTGCCTTGGCCCCAGCCCTACCGGCCTGTCTCCAGCTTCGATGACGCTGCAACCTGTCTTGCAACAGTGACCGCTGAAACCCCTGGGAGGACTGTTACCTTCAACAAAGACTCCAATCTCTCATGGACAGCAGACCGGTCCAGTAAAAAATCTACTCCAAAGACTCCGGATCTAGGCCAATCCGCGTCCCCTGCCCACTCTGCACACAACACCGACAGCCCGAGTGGCTCCCCTGTGCAGTGACGTCTCCCCAGCAGTCCTGACCTTGTGTTCAGCGTTGGCTGACCTCTCCTGCCCTCCACGACGGCGCCTGCAGAGTGAATCCAGAGGCTCCCCCCGACCGGCTCCGGTAAGAAGACTCTGACTTCGAAAGGCACCCCTGCACCCAAAGCCCCTGGGCCTTAGTGAGCTGAACCGATGGTGTCCCTATGACCCCCTACATCCAAACTTACCCCTGCTGTCATTGGTCTTCCTCTTGCGACCTCCGGTGCCACGCCTGCAGCCTCTTTTCTGTCAGAAGAATCCTCATTGAAAAGCATTGGGCGCCAGACGTCGACATTGAACACTGCACCCGACGGCCCCTGTGCCACTAGTGGTGTATGTTTGGTGCTGTTTTGTGGCCCCGTGCTTAACCTAGCCCCCAAAATTTGGCCCCTGCAACCGATCTACTTACCTGCAAGCAGCATGGTTCCAGGCACCCCCTGTCTGGAAAGCATTAGGTCAAATTCCGATTTTGACCTCTGCACCTGGCCTCCACTAAGGCGCTGGTGGTGCAGTTTTGGTACTTACCTGACCCTGGCCCTTGCTGACTTTTGGCTCCGAATACTAAGATTGTAATTTGAATAATTACCCGTTTAACCACAATATTGTTTTCCCCATAAGATAACATTGGACTGTGTGAAAAAGTTTCCCTATGTCGATTTTCAAAGTAAAAAGTATTTTTAATTAAACACGTACTTACCTGATTACGAAGACCTGGGTCTTAAAATAAAATACAAACAAAGTATAATTTTATAAAATTGGTCTGGCTCTGCTTTTTGAGTCGTGTGTCCATTATTGATCACTGTTGTGCAATAAATGTCTTACACTCCTGTGTGTTAGGTCCAAGGCTGCTCGCCCACACGAACACTAATAGGGCACTTTGGGTTTTACATTGATCCCTGTACACTTTTGGGGAACCCCTGGACTCTGCGCACAGTATTACCACCTAGTGATAATGTCATATACAGTGTCAGCTTCCTACACAAGTGTTCTAACTAAAGACTGAGCGCCACTTCAAGAAACAAAATATATATATTTTTAAAAAAGGTATTCAAGTGTCTGCTGGATTCATTCCAAACTGAAAGAAATAATGCGCACGTGGTCCTTCGAGAGAGAAGACCCATTGTAACAAAACAGCCCTGAGCGTGTTCCATAAATAGAGCATACCACACGCTTCCATTCAAGGGAAAAGATACCGTTTGAAAAAAAAACAAGCATTGTGCACACACTCTTACAATCTGGGCGGGGGGAAAAACGCACTTTGCAGGTGTCCTTGTGAGCTCTTCGATGCGGCCGGGCAGACTCCGGAATAGGAAGGGTGCGTGAGGCTACGTCACGTGTCTTCTGGAATCTTCTTCCCAAGAAGGGAACGTCAGTGCACGGATCTTCACAGCTTGGATGGCATTCAGACGTAGAGACATTAGCTCTGCTGTGATTACAAGGCATTTCCAAATATTTAACAAACAGAGGTAGCGTGATGGCAACCAGGCACGCTTTGTATACCGTTATCTGTGTTTATGTATATACAGGTTTACATCATCGACAAGTGAGGGAGGTGCAGCATGGGTAATATCAGCTCCAAGTGTGCCGCTCTGTGTCCGACCAGGGCTGGAGGATTAAATATGTGCAGAGTCGTTGCAGGAGCCACATTCTGGCTCCACCAAATGGGAAAGGTGGGGGTCTGAAACGAGTGCAACTCTCACTACCTAAAAATCAATCAGCTTTAGCAATGGGGGACTGTATGACTGGCGGGATAATTATCAAGATTAATACCTTGCTTTTACAGAATTCTTCATTCCACACTACTGTCATGTCTAAGTGCTGTAAATAACATGTGTTACTATTACCTAATTAAGGTACTCATTTTACCAACTTAGGAAAGGATGGGCGGCCGAGAATGCCTTGCAGGACTCCAGGACACCCAATGTGTCAGCTGCTACCTGAACCGTTCTTGCCACTTTCACCAGAAGCTTATGACTTGCCCTGGTGGAAAATCCCCAGAAGTGCAATTAATACACTGCTATTACTAGGGATCTGAGGCAGAGAAGTGTGGCGTTCAAGCACCAAAGCGACAACTTGTCCTGTCAGCGTCCTTCAAGCAAAAAGCCAAGAACCACAACAGTTGAATGCCAAGTATATCCCTGCAGGAAGCCAGAACAGTCAAACTATGGCTCAGGCCCGCACCGGATGACATCTTATTTATTTTTCAACTTCTACTGGGGTTTGTATGTTTGCTGCTGGCCCTTGAGCAAAAAACCCTGCAGAAAGATTTTCTTAACTGGTTAAGTGTCAGCTTTAAGACTGGTATTCTTCACAAGGAGAAACACCTCGAAAACCTGTGAGCTCAAAAGCTTCACCTTGAAGTTCCAACTGAACATAAAATACTTTTTTTTTCTATATAACTGAGCAGAGAAACTCCGAAGCGGCGGAACAAGGGCAAATGTGCCTGGAGATGCACAGTGATATTTGGTTACACTGGCAAGTGCCTGAACTCTACACATGTTGTTAGCATGGTAGGTGCCCAGCACAGTGAGATAGGCATGCTTCCATGCTCCAAAGAGGCAGCTTGGTGCCCAGCACTGTGTGATCGACCCAATCGGTCTTCCTTGCTGTGTGATAGGCGTGGCAAGTGCACAACATGGTATGATAGGTCTGCTTGGTACCCAGGGCTATGTAATCCGCCCAGACAGGCATACAGCTCTGTGTGATCAGACTGGCAGGTTCTCAGTGCTCTGGGATCAGCCAAGCAGGTGCGCAGAGCATGTGCTTAAGCCTGACTGGGAGTAGTAGTAGGTGGGTTGGTAGGTGAGTGGGTAGGTGGGTGGGTGGGGGGTGGTGGTGGGCGGGTGTGTCCTTAAACACACTTAGCAGTGGTGCGACAGGACTTGCAGGTGTCAACAGCTGTGTGTCAAGCACCGTGTGATAAGCCTAACAGGTGTCCCGATGCGCTAGATGCTGTACACTTGTCTGATGAGGGTATGGACATTTTCCTGCTAAGCTTTGGGGAGGCCCGGGAAAGGGCTGGCTGTACTTAATGGAAATGTGAGGGGGACACAGGTAGGGGGCCTCGGTTATCGCGAGGTGCCATATACTAGGCTTGGCAGAGTTACAGGGCAATCTTAAAGCTTTAAACAACTAAAAGCCCTCCAGATAGTGGATCTTGGGGCCAAAAGCAATCCCTAAGGTCATCCCAAAGTCATTACGGCGGGGCCTGGGATGACGCAAACGCGCTCCTTAATCCTTCAAGGGACACTTGAAATCCAGAGATTGCCCAGTGTCTCGTTCTGACTTGTCAGGAGCATGATGAAAAGTAAAAAGTAGGGTGGCAACCCACTGTAAATGAACAAGCTGTAAAGAATCTAAGTGTGTTGGTGCTGAAAACACCCACAGGACAGCTCTAGCTTTCTCAGGATGGGTGTCGGCTGTTCAAGGAACTCACCGTCGACAGGATGGGTGTCGGCTGTTCAAGGAACTCACTGTCTACACACAGATCGCCCGTTGGCTAATCCAACCTGTGTAATCAATAAACTTGCAACACATTTTATTCACAAAGAAGGTCACTGTCATTTATTATCTTGCATGCATTTTATTGTTGTAATTTTAAGGGTCCTCACATTCTAAAGGGCTAGGGGTAGCAATGCTTTATTTTCTGTATCCAAATTCACCGCAGTGATTTGGGGCATTCCAAGCTGCTGTACCATCCACTGTTTTTGCTTAATAACAGTGGGCAAAACCTTCTGCACTGTACTAAAACAATCCTACCCACCTCCGACTACAGGTTTTCTCGTTTCCATGTTTTTTCCTATGCTTACATTTTATCTGTATGTGGCTTTGCTACAGCCTACTTAACACAATGTTCTAGCCTTGTTAATCAGCTGCTGCTTATGTGATTTCATGTAGCATTATAAGATACATGCAGTGAACATTCATATAATTTTGTTCTGGGGTCAGAATCACTGGTTATCGTGTTCCCTAGCCCAAGCACTGCACCACAGCAAAGGCTCCAATGACGATCAGGTTTTGTTATAGTTTTACATGCCTGTTTTTTTACGGCACCACCGTAGCTACTTTTCATGACTTTCTAAGTCGACAGCGATTATCCGCCTCTCGACCACGTTTCTTTTTGTCCTATTATTTCCAGCTGGCATGTTTAGTTCAGTTCTCTACAGAACCGATGTCCTGTCATTTCAATATTTGGCCCCCTTACCACTTCCGGAGTATACCACAAATTCAGCATTTGCATAGGATAGGAGTACACTTTCTTGCTTGTGATTGTTTCTTGGCATCAGTTACAAGCCACGGGGATTGCCATCTTAACTCTACCGAAGAACAATGGTGATACATCATTTGTACCAGTACGTCTTGCCCAGTATGGGAATGAAGATCTACACACCAGATTTCCAGGTAAGCAAACTGGGCTCTTTTATTTGGCACACACCACAAATACATAGCAGGAAAAGAAACGCTGTTGCAGCTCCTCAAGATTCCAACATGACATACCAAAGACTCCATCCACATACTCACTCCATCTAGCAGACTGCTACCACACCCTGTTCTCATGGATCAGAGGGAGCCATGCTGGACACTGTCACCTCCATGACTGTTACCCGTTTGTTGCAACAATACGTCACTGCCATTTCTGTTGGTACCCACTGTCACCACCTCTGGAGTGTAAGGGGTGCATGGATGCCCAACCACAGGGAAATCTGCATCTCAACAGGCACAAACAGAAAATGAATCTGCCTCCCAACTGCAGAAGATGGAAGGCTTGCGTTACAGGTCAGACACAAGCTACCTGCACCTTGATTTTGCAAGTCGAAGCCAGCGGCCCTTTCTGCGTCAATATCCTGTTCAGTCTTCCACTGAACTGTCGAGTATAGATAGGAGAAACTACATCCAAAGGAGAAGAGGAAAAGAGCGAAAGAGGTAGAAAAGCTGGATGGAGTGAGACAGCAAGGGACGAAGCAATGAAGAGAGCAAGCGAGAGGGAAGGAATAAAAGATAGGAAGAGAAAAAGTGATCAAGGCTGGCAGGAGAAAGGAGAAAATAGAGATTGTAGAAGAGAGAGAAAGATAGAGAGAACGAACAGGGGATGCAAGGAAAGAGTGCGAGGAAAGCACTGCAGGGAGAACTGTATGTCATTTCCTTCCACTACTCACAATGCTTCTCATCAGCTTGTCTCCGCTGCTGAAGGTGACAGCGAGCATTGATGCGCACTCCTCAGCATAGAAGGGCATGTTCCCCTCCTCGTCCACCGCACCTGGAAAACACAGAACAGATCAAGTCTTGGATAAATAAAACAAGGAGTCAATTTATCCAGAATACTCGAGATAATAAATAATACCAATAGGAACATAAATAATGCTCAGCCTAATGGAGGGAAACACAAACAGCTTCCAGATTACTCTCTATCCCCAGAACAAGCACCAACTCAGCTCAAGGTGGCACTGGCACCATTAAGTACTTACAACTACCCAGGGCCATGCCAAATCACCCTATCTAGAGATGAAACCTTTGCTCAATACAAGTCACCATTATTGGCAAGGGCTCCCCTTAAGATCACCAAGCACCAACTGCCCAAAGACCAGCCAGTACTACGATTTACTTTAGTCCACTTCCACCGTCCTGAATATCCAGTAACCTAGCTCCAAGCCAGAAGTCACTCACCAGTTCTACTTCTTGGCGGTAAAAACGCAGCATCAGATATATACATGTTCTCTGCTCACACGGACACTGCACATTCCCACACCACCCACAGCAGCAAAGAAGAGTCGCACATCACCCGCATCAATATGAGAGTCGCACTTCCAAAGACGCTGCAGGGCCACACTGTCTGCAGAGAAAAAGTAGGGCCATAAAGCCATACCACCTACAGAGACACTGCAGGCTCTCTCACACAAACCTTTGGTGCGAACGGTAGGACTCACATACAGCCACAATGCTCTCAGGTGCACTGCAGGGTTACTTACACACCTACCCTGCCCTCAGTCATACTGCAGGAACACACTCAGCCTTTGGGGTCACTGTAACAGCACTCTCTCAAAGCATCCAGTGACATGGGGGGCCACACTCCCATGATAAGCAGTGATAATATAATACCGATTTCTCCCCCCCTTCCTTCTGCTGTGACACACATCAGTTGAACACTCCCACACTGTCGTCAGCAGCACGGTACAGACCTACTAACATTACCTATTGTGACCGTGTAGATGGAGTTGGCGTAGCCATCATAGTTGCAGTTATCTTTGTACTGTCCACCATTGCCGCTGGCCACCACAAAAATGCTTCCGAAGCCCCTGCGGCCGGCAATTACCCCTTGCTGCAGAGAAATCTGTGAATATGAAAGAGAGTGGTAAAAGGAGAAGCTCCCTGATGCCCAAAGATGAGCGGGAGTTACTGCATTGCAGGCTCATGATGTAGGATCAATGAGCTGGGCATGAAACAGCTGCACAAACCAGCCTTACGAACAAGGCCATGCTTTAGAAAGGCTGCTAGTGTAGAGGCAGAGCCAGACACGTTACGTATAGCCTAATATGTGTCTCAGTCTGCACCAGTCCTTATGTCCTTAGATTAATTTGCCTTAAACCCAATTGCTTCCCCTATATTTTTTATTTCAACAGTGCCTCCATTCTAGATCTGAAAGGCTTTCCCAACATTGTCTGGCTCTGCCTAAACGAGCCTTTGTCAACCGTGTGTAGAAAGAGGAGGGCTTGGGTTCCAGTAGAGTAAACAGCACTAAGACCATTAATGGGAGCCCAAAATCAACCTCCAAAACCAATTCAATCCCTGCCCGCCAACAGAAGAAAAATGGGGGCTGCTGGGCAGAATAATAAGCGAAGCCCTGGCTCCCTACCTAAAAGTGAATTGGAGTGATTTTAGCTTCCAATCTCGCTAGCATCTTTTCAGTCCACTCTCATGGGCAATGTGCCACTGTCTGGGAAATCTGATGTCTGAGAGAACTTGCACGTCCCTGGGCCCGTGACCCACTTTCTAAGACGCCAGTCATTTGCGTCTTTCCTATTCTCTAGAAATACCATTCTGACCCAGCTTTAGTTCCTACACAATCAAGTTAGTTTCTAAGAAAGGTAAGGTGGTAAGAACATCCATTACATACCATTCTGGGGATCCTCACTTACAATGCCCTGGGAATGTCTATGGGATTATTTCGGTAATGTTTCATCAGAAGACTCTAGGAATGTACATCAAAATCACTTTAGGAATGTTTTTCAAACTACTCTGGAATGTTTTTTTGGAATGCTCTCTGAACATTGTTTAATATCACTTTGAGAATGCTTGTTACGACCTCTCTGGTACGGAGACCATAGTGTCAAGTGCTTGAAGGTGGGGTGAGATTGACGGTGATGGAATGGTACAATCCATAAGTTTCTATTGACTGTACATCTAACAAACGGCAAACAGAAAAGATCACATGAAAACTCTGAACCTGTTCCCACAAGAGTCAAACGGTACAGCTCATTTGAAGCTCTCCTGAGTACTTAATGGAACAGATAATTCTTGTGTAACCGACCTAAGAGTACAATGGTGGAGCCGACTTAATCCCTTTCGTCCCACGGCTCCCCCATTTGAATATGTTTTTAACAAACGGATGGTGTAGACTGTAATGTCAAAAACTGAGCGACAAGAAGCAAAACAGGAGTCTGTGCACTGTACCTTTCCGAGGTGGTGTGGTCCATCCACCGTCTTCCCATCATCATCAGGACCCCAGCTGTAAGAGAAAGACGACCATCAGTGGACCCCGAAGAATGACAAAACAATTGTGCATATCACAAAAGCAGAGAGAAAGAGAAAAAAAAAAAAGACAGACCTCTTCAAAGCACCTCCCTCAAGCCCTTAACTGTCCAAGGACAGATTACATTGAATGTAATGTCTTGGGCCATTTCGAAGCAAATTACCAGTACAGAAACACCATTTTACACCAGTCAGTTGATGCCAATGTCTTTTTTGCACCTGGTGGTCTTTAAAACGATGAAGAAATGTGTACTTGTGCAATACATGTGATCCAGACCAGGAAGTGTAGCCAGAGACAGTGTAGAAATCAATCTAGGGAGGATCAACTAGCAGACAGGAACTTGACTTCACTGAGTTGGTTTGGTCTGCACTGGGGATTACCCTGTGGAGGGGGAAGCTAAATTGCACCAGTTACAACCAGTCATCAGAGAGGCCACCCAGCAACAGGGAGTGGAATCACTTTCATTGGTGTTTTCAAGCTGCATTGATTACTATTCCGCGATAGGGATCAGAGATACTAAAATGTGCCAGGAAGAACCATGCATAAGTGATATGAGCTGCAGTGGAGGCATGGAGCTGCAGTGGAGACTTGGCTTTTCACGGACGATCAGCATGCGGGGGAGGGGGGACACACACCCTAAACTAGGTAGAAGTGGGAAGCACTTTCCACCCTGTACTACAAGGGATCAACCTGAACAGGGGACCTGGAACACTGTGGAGCTACCCTGCACTGGGGACCTGCTGGCTAAAAGCCCCATTGGTTGGTAGCACTAAGTCTTTTAGAAGTGGAATAGATTCACACTACTTCAGCATGCAGTACTTCATCAAATTTAAATATCATCCTACTGAAAAAAAAGTATGGTGCAACCATGGAGGGAACTTGCATTGCAGTGCCTGTATGCCACTCAAACAAAACTGTGGAAACAAAACTTGCCTTCTTAACTCACTTGTCAATGGCAGGCATCCTTAGGGTGAAGCATCATGACCAACTTCCCTCAGTGGGATGTGTGACATTATTATAATATTCTTCCCTTCACAATAGTCTCTATAGAAATCTCTGCTACTCTATAAACTAAACTGTTGAGTCTGACCCAAATTGCTGACATTTTTAGATCCAATTAATTCATTGAATTGTTAACCTGTCAACCGCTGAACTGCATCACTTTGACATCTTCCTATTACTTTACTGAGAATTTTGCTTAGTGTTTATTTAGTAGTATGGTAGATTGTTTTTTAAATTATTTTGTTGTACTCCATTAGTTTTTGCATTATAAATTATTATTAAGTGTGGGATTATTTTAATTATAGTTTATTTCATTTTTTATCTGGTGATATATTTAGAGTTTTTTATTTTATTTGAATTTATTTACTGGCGGGTTGTTGGATTTGTAAGGGAATAGGGTGAGCAGTTTTTTCAACATTTATTTTAAAAATTTTATAAATACTTTTAATTTGTTGATTTGATTATGTAAATTAAATTAATTTTTAAATTTAATAGATAATTCTAAAGAAAATGGTAATTGGAAGTCATACTTGTTAATAGGTTAGATTGATTTTGTGAATTATGTAATCAATTTTAATAATTTTATATTAATTGTTCTAGGTTTTAGTTGTATATAATCTTTATTTGATAGTTAATTAAAACCATTCCAATATTGTTTAAACATGTACGTTTCGTGTGCAGGAGTTGAAAAATATTGTAAGAGCTAAAAAAAAAATACTTTTAAATCAGTAAAATCTTAAAAAGGATATGATGCGAAGATAACAGCAAACTATTACATAAAAGCAGAAAGCAGGGAATTTAAGTAGAAAACACTGAATGGCAGAAGAATTTGCTAAGTGCATAGTGCAAACAAATGATTATAGTGCAAATAGGGCACTCCCAGGCTTTGTCTGTTAGGCAATTTTAGCAGCGACTTTGTCCATAAACTTCACAAAACTCAGCTTTTCAGCTTGCAGTCCTTGCCCTGGAAGCAGAGATCGACTGTCTCTTGGCGCAGACAAATGTTCAGATCCCTAAATAGTGGCTTTAACCAGAATTTTCTTTCCCACTCAAAACAGGGACAAGTGCACATGGGCGAAGGATTCCTTTGGATAGGGGCAGATGCAGCAGGTGGTGTCAGCACCTGCCAGTTCCCATCTTTGGGCTACTTCCCCTACATCGAATAGGCTCATCCATAATCTTAGTTTGTGTGGTATTGATAAGGGCAGTGTCAGATAGGGTTGAGGCTTCAGCTCAGCATAGGTTGCTGCAGGAAACAGATTGCAGGTCTTTGCTTCTAGCATTAGAAGGCCACTTTTATATAATCTAGGAGTATTGTATATAAATGTGTTTTGATTTTTGCATGCATTATTTTAAGAATTTGTTTAGGTGTTGGAATTTTTTGTGCCAGTAGGTAGAAAGTGTTTTAAACATCTGTAAATGTTTTAAATTCGTAAATATTTAAATTTTGTTCAATTTATAACCTAATTGCTAAAGTAATTTGTTAAAATGCATTTCCACTAATGTATGTAATTTGTTCAATTTAGTTTTTTTTTAATATACGAGTGGAAATAGTAAATTTGAAACCTTCAAAGTCCAACAAGTTCCATATTGTTGCTGCGTTTTGAATGTGATTAGTGAATGTGGGCCCTAAAAACCTACATTTTCTTAATGCAACTTTGTCGTTTTCACGTTTTCTATGATTTATGTTTTGTGATTTAAGTTTAAAAGTTATTTTAATTTACATTTTTAATTATGTACTTTCTTTTTTCAGACTAATACTTTTCTTAATTTTTTAAAAAGTTGATAAATTTATTGTATGTCTTATTTTACATTTGTAATGTTGTGTTTTAATGGTTTATTAGTATTGTTTAATTATTCATGTTTTTCATCATTTTATTTGATAAATTATGTTTATTTTTGCATTTATTTTAAAGTACCTATTTTTATTTTATGTCTCCAAGTTATCAAATGTAATTTCATATTTTCTAAATATGTTTTTAAGTTAATATATTAAAAAATAATATACTGTTTAATATTTAAAATTCAAAATTCTTACCTATTTTGTGATAATATTTTGGTCTTCCATATTTTTGTAGTCAATATTTTGTACTTTGCATACAAGTATGTAGCATGCAAGTATGTAAAGCAGATGTGTCTCCTCTGTTTTTATGCTGATATTCTATATCGCAATATTTTTGCTGGCGATATTTCTTCAAACAATCCACAGTGGACATGGTGTGGCTTAAGGGATCTATCGAAAGAGACTGTGGGTGAGGGAGGTGTTTCAGGAGGGGATAATGGTGATCTTAATCTTCTTAAATGAATATCACCGCTTTCCTACATTTTGCTGAGTTCGCTGGATATAGAATGGGTCCAGCACTATTCATCGAAGGCCGTCAAATCAAACTATGATGAGTCACTAATTTAAAGACATCAATTATATCATCCCTTGAAATTAGTTTAACTTCAAGTAAACATATTTAAGGTGCACTTCATTTCTGTTTTGCAAATAGCCCTGCCTAGACCTGAATATTTCTAAAAAAAAATCTAAATTCTTGCTACAGCTCCCAAGAAATTGGGATGATATTTATCTAAGTTTTAAAGAGAGGAAGTAAAAAACAGTCACCTGTGACCACCTTGATTTAGTGAGAAAGCAAATAGATACACCAGCCACCACCACTACCATTCTGTAGAACCCCACCTACTTTCCCTTCTATACCCATTGGCACCAACCATCATGCTCGGTCCGCCGTATAGCTGCAGTAGTGGACTTGCCCAATTCACCTCTTAGCTACACCTGTAAGCTCAATCAGCTTCTCACCGTAAGCTGTGGGCTCCACTTTGTCGGCCTCCTTGCAGAGCTGTGGACTATGCCCATAACTCACCTGGAGGTGTGGGTTATGCCCACAGCCCACTAGCAGCAGGAGATTCGCTAAGTCCCCCTCTCACCTTCAGGCTCCACCTACTGCTCATCAGAAACACAGTCTCCATCCATCTCTCACCTGCAGCTGTAGATGTCATTGATCTGGTAATGTTTGTTGAAGGCTGTGGCTTCCATGCTGTCTGTCAAAGGCCCATCCAGCACCCTAATACCTGCGAAGAACCAAATGTGAAAAGCACAAATGAAGTGAAGGAGCCTCTTGTCGCACCAGGTAAACAACAAACCCACCAAGATAAGGTAATAACAATTTGCAAGGGAAATGGAAGTATGGACAAAGTACTGTTGCCTCAACCAAATTGCAGGCATGTTGGTTTATGTGTCACAGCAAGTGCAGACTGACCCTCCCCTGCTGCCATATGCTCTACCCACCAAGCACCTGCTGTGGTAAATTACACCCACCAAACCTGAAGCTGCAAGTTTGGCTGTTTTTCACCTGAAGGGCTCTGCTTCAACCCTACCCGTGTGCAGCTGTAGTTCTACCCTCCACGACCTGCAGCTGCAAACTCCAATCTCCCACAAGCCGCAGCTGCAAGATTCACCCACCTCTCATCTGCTGCTGAAGGCTCTGCCCAGTCTCTCCTACAAGTCTATGGTCTGCCCCCCTTTAGCCTGCAGGTCTAGGCTTCTCTCCCTCAGGCATGCATATGTCCATTCTGCCCCTTTCTCTCCTGCATGTATTGGTTCAAACCACCTCTTATGTGGAGCTTCAAGCTGTGTCTGCCTCTCACTTGCAGCTATAGGCTCATCCTTACCTGCTGCGGTAAACTCCCGTCCACCTGCAGGAATAGATGCTACCCACCAATCACCTACTAAATCTCCACCCGTTTGAAATCCTTAAATCCAGTTAAACTCACCTTCCACATATTTTAAGATGTGATTAATTTAATAGTGAGCAACTGCTTGATAAAGGGGATATGCGCAGGTCAAACGTTTGAGTCTGTGCTATGTATGGTGGATATTTTAGTAGTCTAAATTTTTGAATCTATACGTTTTAATCTTTATTTTTCAGTCTGTGGTTTGACAAACTACTGTTTATGTTTGTGCTCAAAGAAGAAATCATGATTTCAGGAACAAGCAACAAAAAGCGAAGAAACACTGAAACCGAGAATTAAGTAAAGGCTTCACCGTTACCAAGATGATGCCCCAATGACCAGGAGTAAACACCTCTCATGACTAAACAAAGGTTGCTTTTCTGCTGTTCCTGAGTGAACTCCAGAGCACATATTCTATTGCTGTTTCTCTGCCGCATGTCAAATCCCATTTCTATGGATCACTCTTGTGCTCGGACTCCTCTGAATATACACCATAGCTGGTTGCATAATCCCCATTCCTTTTGGTTGCTGCCCCCCTCTTAGTGGACCCATTACATATAGTAAGGCTGGTCATAGACATAGGAGACACTAAGGGGCCTATTACGATGCGGCCCGGAAAGGCTCCTCTGTTTACTTTCCGACTTCCGCATTACAATGGTGGTGGTCGGAAACGAAACCGGCCGGTCATTCAGGCTGGCTTCGCGGGCCTTTCTGCCCTTGGGATTACGATGCACGGTTTCCGGCATGGGTTCCATGCCGGCCTGTCTGACATGGAAACCATGTCGGAAAGCGTGTTTGGGGGCCCCCAGCATGGCCCCTTTGAGTGTGCGGCCTCCGGTTGGGGGCAGAGGGGGCACCTATGGGGCCCTCTGTTGATTCCTGCACCCCATGGCAGGCACCTTGAGGTGCCTGCCACAGGGTGCAGGGATGAACAGCACCTCCCATTTCCCTATGGGAGCATGTATTACGGACGTAATGCATGCTCCCATAGGGAAATGTAGGAATGCGACCGAACTGTGTTCACCGCATCCTAATCAGGCGGTTGGGACTGCCGACCAGAGGTCGGTCGGTCCCAGGACCGAGATCGTAATTAGGCCCTAAAATTCTTGGTGGGAGGGAGAGGGGGGATAGAGAGTTGGGGAGCGACAAGAGACATACTTTCATAAGTTAGTACCAACGCAACCCAAGTTGTTAATAGCAATACTAAGGCAACTTTAAAATTTCTGCTAACACGTTTAGAACTCCGTAATTCGAATGCTTAAAGTAAAATAATGGAAAAAAAAGCTGTTATAGTGTACAGAAAAAGCTGTTATAATGTACAATTATATGTACTGGCATGGAGTCGTTTTTGTTGGGGAATGTAGAGCTATCTGGGATCCTAAAACAGTGAGAAGCTGTTATTGGAGGAATCTCCCACTTCTGGAGACCTCCATCACTGTGCAGGCACAGTTCAAGGAAGATGACCACTGGTTTACTAAAGCACTGACTATGCATTATTGGAGGAAGGGCACACGGTTTGAATCCTCTAGCAATGAGAAGGCACTGCAGGGCAAATCGATACTTAGATCCCAAAATCACAAAATGTTACATCACTGAGAAGGCACTGCTAGAAAAGGAGAACATTGCTGGTGCCCACTGGCACTGTGAAGGCACTGTTAGAGGAAGCTGGCACTATCCTCCATCCAAAAACCACTATAACAATTACTAGAGGAAGGTCACACTGCTAGCCTTGGGAAGTTACCAATCCTGGAGATCTCTAGAGGTAAGAAGGCACAAGTAGGAAGCTGATACTATCTGGAAATTCAGTAGCACATAGAAGTCACTGATAGATGAAGCTCTCACTAAGCCTGAAAGGGCTACATCAGTGAGAAAACACTTATAGAAACTCAAGCAGTTACATTTTTAAAGTACTTAAAGGCACTGCCAGCAGAAATAGGGCACTCAGACTGCGGGGTGGGCATAAGACACTCCTGGATGACGCTCGCCCTGCCGGAGTTCCCTACTACTGAGACAGCCTTCACTCACCTTTTCTGCCGCCTGCTGCGGTGTCAGAGAATTCTCTCCTCCAGTCACACCTTGTAACTGCAAGGTAATCTGCTGCAGATTGAGGCTTGCCTTTACCCCATTTCTGTGTGCGAATTGACACCAGAAAGTGACGGTTGTGCCGCACTATACGTATTGATAGTGGTTCAGCACACATCGCTCTTCTTCCTAGCCGATTGCGGCTAGACCCGTGCAAAGGTGTTTACTCTCAGGAGTGATTAAAAAGAGCATTATAATTGTCTGGGGTCTGGTTTATGTACCTTATTATTATCTTGACTCATTATCTCTACTTACTTCTCTTTTGCCAATACAGGCCTGCTCCCTGAGAGAGTACTTAAGTTTTCATTTCAACATCTGGGTGTGTATGTGTACCAATCTGTATGGCTTGTCACTCTTAATCCCTGTTTTCCAGGGACTATCAGGTTACGCCCTGTATTCAATATCCTATTAAGCCACCTCATTTCAGCCACCCTTACTTACCTATTTTTCCCATTCGTTCTTTCAGGATGTCCCTCTATCACCTTAGTCCTGATTACACACTAGTATCTTAGCCAGAGGGTCGAAACATTGTCGACACACCTAGTAAGTAACAAACAAGGAAGTTTCCCAAATGCAATATGGAATAACAAGAGAACCTTTTGAGTTGTTTGTGACACATAGATTAGCCTTCTTTTAATCTTTGACTGTTGTATCGGTTTGGCTTTGTCACTGGGTACACACTGCACTGTGCTGTAATCTATAATGGTGACTTCTTGTGTACACTGTTTAATTTTTACACATATAAATAACTATTAATCTTAAATAAGGTAGTGTTGTGACATCTAATTTACATGCTATAAAGCACATAGACTATTTAGCCTTTTCCATCTAAAAATCATTTTGCTAAATGATACTAATGAGAACCATTGTTGCCTTAAGATTGTTACTTACCCGGATTCCCATGGGTTTAAGGATTGCTGATTAGAGTGAATATTTGAGAGGTCTTTTATCTTAGCTGCATGGCTGCTGTCTGTATCACATTGGTTCAAGCTGATGACGCTATGGGTGCTTCTTCCATATCCCATCCTGCCTGGGGTTTCTGTGGAGAGCCCTAGCTCTGTAGGGTTCTAGGCCAGCACATACAGGTGCTGCTGGGCCTGTAAGGCTACTGTGGCTCACTCAACTAGAATGATTTGGAGAATGGTGGCATTGTAGATCGGCTGGGCTCATGCTACTGTTGCTGGTCTTGATTGCTGCTGTGGTGGGCTAACAGGGTGGTGTTGATGCTAGGTTGGTGAAAAGATCCTTTAGTCCAGAACATTTCCCAGGACTTGAGTTGGCCTGGCTTCTGCTCCATTCTAGTTTTGTGGATCATACCATCAAGCATTAGGCAGTCATGTCAAAAGCTTTTGTGGGGCTGGGGCCAAAAAGTCTGCGAAGCTCTTACTGATTTTTCATCCAAGTTACAACTTGGAATTTTAGGGAGCAGGGAGGTTGGTGAAAGTAAAACCACAGTATTTGGCACCACATAGATGTTGCTGTGTTCGCTGAATCAAAAAGGAACAGGTCAGACCTTCTTTTTATCATGGAATTACATCTTCCAACACGAACGCAGGCTACTTTAAGTATGGGACTTGGTGCAAAGCTCCAGTTGTGCTCCCCTGGCAGTGGGACTGGGTTGCAGGACTGCTGGCTGAACCAGTTTGACTGAAAGCATGCAAAGCAAACTGTCAAGACGGGTGCCTCTCTGTTGCTATTCCTCGAATGTTTGTGTGGCAGACTGCCTAATTCTTGCCTTACCTTTGTGACTGTTAAAGATGTTGCAATGGAGGCTCCATGGACTGAGGGGCCCATAAGATCCAAGTGTGAAGAGTGAACTTTAGGATGTGTTCCAGTTCTTCTGTGCACACTGCAGCATTTGGAGAAGTGACTGCAACCCTAAACATTCACATGAGCAATGATAACAGACAGCAGAAGAAGGACACAACCCAAACGTTAAAGGGTTTTTGTGGATGCCCAGGACAAACACTGTTGTAGAGCCCATCCCCTTCAGTTTCCACCCCAATGATCGACTCCTATCTAACAATATACCAAACAAGGACCGGAGAGAGTGGGTGAAATGATATGGGATCTCCTGGACTGACAGGAGGGTGTGAATGAATGAGGTGTGTGTTGCAGGGTGATGTGCCTGAAAGCTCTGATGAGCTTTAACATGTGATATCAGGCTTCGCCCTCACAGTCCACAAAATCATAGAATGGAAGGGGTAGTGGCGGGGGGGGGGGGAGGAGGGAGTACAGGCCATCAAGGACTGTACGGAAAGAAGAAGTGGAGAACATGGGAAGCATAGGGGGAGTTGGCACAGACATGAAACGTGGCAATTATTTCCCTACATATACAAAATGTAAGCACAGTTCTGAGTAGATGCTGATGGTGCTGAAAATGATTTACTTGTATGAACATGAGCATATTATTACTGTCAATTATACTGTAATCATGTTGGATGGCTGAAAATGTAAATAAAGATATTTAAAAAAACAATATATTAAGCAAAAATCTCCCCTTGCCCCTACTAAGAAACAATCTGTGAGTATTATGACAATCAATCAATCAGGGGTTTGCAAGCGCGCTACTCACCCGTGAGGGTCTCAAGGCGCTGGGGGAGGGGGGTGATCGCAGGTTTCTTTTGGGTATGTGGAAGTTTACCCTGTCGTTGAGGTATTTGGGTCCGTTGTTGTGGAGGCACTTGTAGGCGTGGGTGAGGATTTTGAAGGTGACTCTTCTCCGCGGGGAGCCAGTGGAGTCGCCGCAGGTGTTGGCTGATGTGTTCGTGCCGGGGGATGCCGAGGACGAGTCTGGCTGTGGTGTTCTGTATAGTTTGCGGAGTAGGGACTTGTTGATGCCGGCGTAGAGTGCGTTGCCATAGTCGAGTTTGCTGGTGATGAGTGCGTGGGTGACTCTTTTCCTTGATTCGGGGGGATCCATTTGAAGGTCTTTCGGAGGATGCGGAGGGTGTTGAAACAGATGGAGGCGACGGCGTTGACCTGTCGGTCCATGGTGAGTGATGCGTCGAGTATGATGCCGAGGTTTTTGGCGTGGTCTGAGGGGGTGGGTGGGCTTCCGAGGGCGGTGGGCCACCAGGTGTTGTCCCATGCTGAAGGTGTGGTTCCAAGGACGAGGACTTCGGTTTTCTCAGCGTTGAGTTTTAGACAGCTGTTGGACATCCAGACTGCCACTTCTTTCATTCCTCTCTGGAAGTTGCGTTTTGCGGTGGTGGGGTCATTGGTGAGGGAGAGGATGAGCTGGGTGTCGTCGGCGTAGGATACGATGTTGAGGCCGTGTTGTCGGACGATGTCTGCGAGGGGAGCCATGTAGATGTTGAATAACTGGATTGGACTGCAGTTTCTATGAAACTAAACACTTAACTCCAGACATTATTTACTTAAACTGTGTAAATGATTTTTTTCCTAAGCGGAGTCTTTTTGCTAACGAAAAAAATATCCATTGATCCATTCCCAGCTTTTGTTCTTTACTACAACTTATGTCTACCTCGGAGAGAGGACTGTTGCTTCTTTACACAACCACTGTATATTATCTGAAGCCAAGGGTAAACGCAGCCATTTTGATGTGCCACAACTCTACTCCCAATGGTCATGCTACACGGAAAGCTTTCCAGACCCCACTGCAATTAACCTTATGGACACTGACTGTAGTAGCACTCCAGAGGTCAGGTGTTATGAGAACGGTGTGCCCCATACATAGAGGCATGTCAGAACCCAATGTCATCAAAACTATGAGGCCGAGAAACTGACAGCGTGTCACAATTCCACTGCCATTAATAATGGGGTGTCTGTATGGTGCTTAATACAGCAGTGTTTGCCATTTGTAAGTGTTGTAAATAAAAATATTACCTTTGTTCACTTTATTGGTACTTGGTTTACTGGCGCTGAAAGGATGAAAGGCTGGGTTGGCTGTGCTGGAATGTGAACTGTCTGCAGTGAGCACTTAACCCAGTATAATTATGGCTGTAAACACACGCTCCTTTTACTGTTATGTAATATGTGAAGAGTTACCAGATAACTACATACAGTTATAAGCAGATTACACCAGTCTAGACTTTTGTTTTCCAAGCTTCTGATCTAAAACTCCAGTATAATTAGTTCAGTTAAGGTGAACCTGAATTACTCCCAACAATTAGCTTGCTAAATTAATGCTTATTGGGAGTCGTCTAGTAAAATTAGTATAGTTCAATTAAATGTTTTTGTTCGCTCCAGCCTTTTCACATTGTAAACCGTGCTCACAGATCGATTTAAGACAATATTGGTTACTGTGAAGAAGACCCGCAGGCATCCTGTCAGCCCTGGAGAGATGAAAGCTCAAAACCATCAAGAAAATCCCATGCAGGTTGTCCCTGATCACAACATTGGACCAAATGAATTTTATCCCAAGTCTTCCGGTGCAGAGGTGTGGAATTTAGGGCAAGGTCATCTGTCCTCCCAAAGCAAACCGGCCGAGAAAGTTTAAGGGGCAATCCATTGCCTTCCAGGTTCCATGGACATGCTGGGAATGTTTTGAAAATCCACATCAGGATGGCTACCAGAAATGAAAATGGTTTTATTTGTGTGCTTCTTTTTTAAATTAAAGTTCTGTAAAACTGTAAGTGTCTCCAAAAATGTTTACATATTCCAGAACAAAAGGCCAGTGTTATGTGTTTGTTCATTTTTTCTATGTTTCCTTTCTATTTTGTAATTGATAAGTAAATATTTCTTAGTTGGGTGGGCACATGGTATTGGGTAAGCCACAGTAAGGGGAAGGTGTGTGCAGTCACTCAACTGCAGGTCATGCTTACACTTTTCCTCTTGGGTATAATCCCCGATCTAATATACAACTTGTTTGCCTGCATTTGAGTAAAAAGAAAAGAAACCATTTTTTTCCATTAAGGATATTGAATCTAGAGAAGAAATACTGATAAAACGTAAGTACAACATTTTAGATACAACAAACGTTTTGTTTGTAAAATAATTTAAAAAAAATACAATATTATTTACTCCCAAAATGCACTCTGGACAACATTTGCTCGCTCCTATAATAACTGTTGGGCACACACACAAATGAGAACGGGGCCCGTCTCTTTATTTACGGAACGGTGCAAATAAGTAGAAAAACCTGGCAGACATCTCATTCCCTATCTTCGCGCCCCCCCCACCCCTCTCCCATTCAAACATCTGGAGGGGTATATACCACGCCCAATAACCACCCGGCTCCTGCACCCAAGGATAGCATTTTTCACCCTGGGCAATTAAAAGTCCTCCAAATGTAATAGGCTTTAGAATGTAATATCCAAGGTTGCTAAATATCTTCATGCATGACTGTCTAGTCTCAGACTTTTCTCCACACCCTTGCATGTGCCCATCGACACACTTGCTCTGCAACCCGGTTTGAGCGGTCTCCAAGATGCACGCACTACATCAAAAGTCTTCCAAGATAGGCCCCATTGACTCGCAAACCAATATCCATCCATATCCCATCATCTAATGCTCAAGCATCCAGTCTCTCGCACCTTACACTTCAAATTCGTGCTTACCTGGAGCAAAAGAAACACGATAAAAGCCTCACACAGCATCAATCTACAACCTTGGTATTAGGTGTTCGTTTTCTGTTGCAATCATTACTTTCAATTGCAGCTCTTCACAAGCGACATTGAAACACTACCCATAACCGAAACATACATTGCTATATATAGCTGCAACTGCAATTCAATCAATAAATGTAACCCGGCACCAATTTTATCAAACAAAATGCCTAACCAACCTAAGTGAGTCCATAATGAGAATGTCCTTGAAATAAGTCAGTGATGACCCTAAAACTTGGCGAAATAATTTTTTAGATGAAATTAGCAAATAATCTATATGTTATTGTAGAAATAAAAGTCAGTCCTTTGATCCCGCCCCAACGTAAGTACACAAAAGGATACATCAAGTGACAGGCCTAACATGACATTTTCAGCCAACTTACAAGTAACTGGAAAGTTGGAATCAAACCAGGAATTGTGTACGGTACTGGATTACATAGTACTCGTTCCACAAAAGAAATCTTTGCTGACGTAAGCATTAGGATGCACGAGTCCATAATTCACCCAATAACCTTTAAGGATGACATCACATTAGAACACTCAAAGGCAGTATCGCAAAATCCTGCATGCACCACCCACATACAAATATTGGACATATGTACCTACAGACCCTGTGTCTTATTTCATAACAAAAGTAAATTCAAAACATCGGGACTAAATCTTTCTCTACAAATATTCAACCGTCTTAAAGAGCCAACTCAACCTGCAACCCTCTTCCCACTCAACTAAGAATATTGAGTCCATATATCACTTTCAGGAAACAACTCAAGACCTGACACTTCAAGTAATTCCTAAACGAACAATGGCCCGATGGACTTGCGTTCTCCAATGAGCTCAAACATTGTTCTTAGGAGGGTTCACACCATGTTTCTCTCAAATGTTTAACATTTCTCAAATCTCAACGAACCCTTCTTGTTTGGTCATGTTTCACTGCAGAGGCACTACACACGCTGTGTCCAGTCACGCTAAATAAGTTGTAACAATAAAAAAATTTAAAAACATGGTTTTTGAAGGCACAAATTCCCTGGAATGAAAAATGTCTGTTGAAAACCCCAAATGAAGTGACCTGCATAAATTCTCACATATGCAAAAGCTAGCCTGCCTGACTGATGAGGGGCAATACCCCGAAACTGGTCCCAGGATGCTTATTTCCGGTCCAGGGAGGACCTGGCTTGGGAGTTCGGGCTGGACTGTTCCCAGGAGGAGCAGGGTCAAGACTGATTTGCATATGGCTGGGTCTAAACTGGGGTGGCATAGTGAGCAAAGAATGATGGATTTAACCCAGATCTCTTGACTGGGGGTGAATGTATGATTTATTCAGCATTCCGTCCATCATTTGTTTGCGCAGCACTCAATCCTCACATATGCACATTGCATTAGCAGAAACGGATTTGTCTTTTTAGGTCTCGGCCTGCACCAGCGCTTGCGCTGGTCTGGCCGAGAGTTTTAGTAAGCGGGTTTTGGAAATGCAAACCCACTGGCTTTCGGCTGGCGACCAGCTTGCGTTCACGATGGCGTGCACGCGCACAGCTGCCATCCATTCCTCGCATCGCTGGCGAGGCGCCATCTGCCTTTCCTCCCCCTCCCTCACCCCTCCTCCCTCACCAGAGAGCGCGTTTCCATTCCTCGCATCGCTGGCGAGGCGCCATCTGCCTTTAATCCCCCTCCCTCACCCCTCCTCCCCCTCTCTCACCAGAGAGCGCGTTTCTTGGCCGCGCGTCTTGTTATGTTAATGTTCCGATGTTGCTTGTTCTTTTGCACTTAGTGCTGACTAATCCCTTTAAAGAATTATATCCCTTGACTGCTGTCACATTATTATTTTTATGTGTGTTGCGACCCTCGCTCGGTGTCATGAGAGAATTTTTTATGTAATGTCCTAGTGTTGCTTGTTCTTTGTGCACTTACTGCTGGTCAATCCCTTTGAAAAATAAAATTCTTTGACGGCGGTCACGTTATTATTGTTTTTATTCGCTTTGTGTAGCTCGCTTGGTGTCTTGTGAAAACCATTGTTCTTGGAGATCCAGTCTAATAGTCACCGCATGATCTGCTATCCACGCAGGGGATTCGTATTTAGATTCCGCCATCCCACTTTGTGATATGTGAAGATCTGTTTACTACAGTGTGACACTTCAGAAACGGATGCTTTTGGATGCGATTCACTTGTTTGTGGAAACACATGCATATTATTATATTATAGTGCCGCTTAATAAGAAGGGATTGGCTAATTCAAACTCGTACGCACAAAGTGAATTTTCTTCTCTTGTTGAGCCTACCTGAATGCACTTTTTATGTTAATGTACTGGTGTTGCTTGTTCTTTGTGCGCTTACTGCAGGCTAATCCCTTTAAAGAATTAAATTCCTTCATGGTTGCTATATTATTATTGTTTTTATTCGCATTGCATACTACGCTCAGTGTCTCTGACACTTTGGAGCGACTGTGAAAACATACTGAAAAGAGAATACTTAGCACATTTGCTCTGTGGGGAACTATAGATCTATCTATAAGGCGTGCTGCGAGTAGAAAATCGGAGGTTTACAACATGCGCAGTGAGACTGTAATATAAACCTACCCCTGTGGTGCTGACTCCGAAACCATTTAGTGTTGTATCTTGTATTGTGAGCATGCGCAGTAGAGCGGGTTGTATTGTTTTTCTCTATCGTTTACCTGGAATAAGGTAACAGACATATTCTAAGTGTGGGGTCCTCTCTGTGATATTCACATTTCTATTTGCTCAGCACGGTACCTGGGACAAGTCTCTGAAGAAGTCATTTAAGTTATTGGACAGAGATGTCCAGGCAGGAAATAAAATAAGTGAGTTGTATTCTACATTTGGGCTTAATAATGACCGCTATATTCTGTAATAGATGTGCACACTTTTGTCAGCTGCCTGCCACATCGAAGCACGCCTCACAAATGCTATAGACTACTATGGGAAATGATCTAAAAGACATTCACATTGACATTTCTGTTAGCTCGGGCATTGCCGAGACCTATTGGCTTTGCCAATGCTTGTTTCCTTATTAGATCTAGGTTTGGACTGTACGGCTGTCAAGCAGATTTATTGCTAACAATGTACATAGAGTGGACTTTGGTCCGCTCCTTTCAGTCACTGGCTTTCTTTGACCAGCCTCTTTCAGCCATAAGCCTAAAACTTTGCCAATCACATCTTGGCTCAGCCCAGTGGAGAATCCATTTCTCACCGGATGCTGTTTGAGGGTATCTTTGTCTCCACTCCAGTGGTTACGCTGGCCTGCAGAGAGATTACTTCACAACCATAGCGCTGTCTGTCCGCTCCTACTGCCTCCCTCCAGTATGATGCGGTGTAATGTGTTAATGCTACATGCTTCAGTACATTTAACCCACACCTACTGGCTTTGCCAAAGCTTATTTTCCTTTTTCCACTGTGCCAACTTGAGTATAAAATTCAGATTTCTGTCTTCATTTCAGGTCACTGCATTCAGAATATCCAAGGGTTTGTTCCATCTGGCTCTGATGACACACATATGGTAGGACAGTGAGGTGACCAGAAAAGGGTGTAATACTCAGATCAGACATCCAGACTTTGACATTAAATATTTTGTAAATAAGCTATGGAAATATTTTTTCCCGATTCGCAAAAGTAATCTAGATTTTGCAGCAGATGGATTCATTATAGGCCAGTGAAAGCATGCCATTTTGTGTAAAGGTCTAGGAGCTTTTGTGAAATCAGACAGGGTATTTCTGGGGAACAAAGGTTCATTGCAGATATTTAGGAATCACTATGCTGCTTTCAAACAACAAGTTCTTCAAAGCGGTACATAATGCATCTTAGAGAACATGAGTTACACAGAATGAATTTCAGTGCTGGAGGTACACAATGTAATTTTAACAATTAGTATTGCCTTGCAGCGCTGTCAGGCTCAGGTATTGTCACATCCCAGTCGTATGGATTTTATAGGATCAGATTAAGAGAGGAACGGAAATTATCTAATCTTAAAATGTTGCAAAAGCTGGGAAGGAGAAATGTTTTTGGGGAAAAGAATAAAAAATCTACAGTTATGGCTGATATGAGTTCCACTGCCACCAGTGGAATCAGGAACCGGCCACACGGAGAACAGCGAGTAGGATAGGGAGAAGGCGATGGTGCCGGGTGATATCTTGGGCCTGGGGAGACGGAAAAGGCCACCAGTATAAGGAACTGGATGACATGCATCAGGTTGGAAGGACCTGATCATTTGGCAACATAGATGTGGCCGTACGACCACCCAGGGGAGGTACAGGCTGAAGGGAGGATTGGGGCTCAGGAGAAGTCATCAATGCATGGTAGCCATGAAGAAGCAAACAGCCTTGGAGGCTCACAGTTTTTCTGTGATGCTGGCTCTGCACTGGGATACCACTTGCAGATGGGATGTGCCTAGTAAATGGGAAGGTAGCTGAGCTGCAGAAGTAGGTTAAAACTGCCAAATGCTGTTGGTTGTAGAGCAAAGGACCGCTGAAGTTTTATGGTGCTGGAGTAATCTCAATGCTACATACAGCAGTAAAGTTGCAGGCTTATTTCGGAAATAAAAAAGATCTGTAAATGAGTAGGAAGACCGCTTTTTGCA
This sequence comes from Calotriton arnoldi, assembly GCA_963921515.1. Lineage (NCBI taxonomy): Eukaryota > Metazoa > Chordata > Amphibia > Caudata > Salamandridae > Calotriton > Calotriton arnoldi. The sequence goes on along the minus strand of CAWUFW010003182.1, from coordinate 1,016,604 downwards.
TTGTTCCACTACCTTTTCTTTGCTAGACATTGCTACTATTTCGACTCTGTACATTGGGAAACCATGAATTGGTTTCTCAGTGTCTGTGTTTCATTTATGGTGTTTAAGTTGACTGTATTCAGTTTCTCAGCCACATGTGGGCGACCTGCTTATTCTTTGCAGGAGAGATCTGCAGATGAGTTATATTCCCTTTGCTCGACCTCACATGGCTCTGCAGAGGAGAAAAGGAGGGGGGATGGTCTCCACTGAAGATTAGGAAAGGTTAGCAAATCTGGTTATGTGAGACCAGCCTTGGTATTCAATGGAAGGAAACCAATGTAAACAGGTTACAAATAAGGTCAGCCCAGTTTTTTCATTACTAGTGTAAACATTCAAAAAGCTTGAACTGACCATTGAGATAGCCAGATCCTTGCCGTAAAGAAGACTGTCGTACAATATAGATGTGGGGAATTACAATAGGGTGTTCCTCCCCCACCTCTGATATATCTGTAGTGCTTCACCGAGAAGCCTTGGATTGGACTGGAGACAGGTGTGCTGCTGCAGGCTGTTCGCCTAAGAACCTCTGAAATCCATACACCGTGGGGCTGAATAGCTACTGAGTTCAGACTGGAACACAGATGGAGTCTGAAGTCAAAGACAGACATACCCACGCAGGTTTGCTTGGTGCAAGACTTGAGAGCGGATGGAATCTGCTTGTATTGGATGTGGGAGTGTGACCCACTTAACTAAGGCGTGTTTTATTTTACACAAGGTTCAATGTCAAGATTGATCCCCCAGTTGGCTCAACCAAACAACCATCAATGAGCACCTAAGGACTCTTCTTTTGAACTGGACTTGGTGGAGATTTGTTTTAGGAACTGGAAGGTGAGTGACAAGGCTACTTTACGCTCACAGAGAATCAGCAACCAGAAAGAGAACTCTCCTGAGGATTTTGAAGTCAACACCAAGGACTGGGCTGGTAGCAGAGAGGGGGGGGGGGTATTATCGGCTGGCTTAGGCAGACTCAGAAACACCAGAGTGACTGTCTGCTATGAAGATGCATGCCAGAAACATCACCGCAGCAACTTAGAAGCTGGGAACAGTGCCTGCCTGCCTGCCTGCACATGACGATGGACTCTCATCCAGCCCCTACGACCTGACTGAAGGGTACAGCCATACTGGAGCGGAGAGTTGTACTGTGTGACTGGTCTAAGACGCCGCTTCCAGTGGCCACTTAGCAGTTCTGTGCAGGAACATTCATTGAATGTCCTTGCAGAATGGAGGAACCACGTGGAATAGACCGGACACTTAAAGAAGCTATAACGTTCCAGTAACTGATTTAATTTTTGTTATTTTGTCATTATTTTGATCATAAAATACTTTTTCATTTTACTAAAATGATGTTGGAGCTTTACTGAGTGGTTTCTTGATGCAAGTGTTGGTTGTGCTGGTACTGTTAACTCAAACACATTCTCTGAAGTTGCTTTCTATCTCTTTCCTGAGCTACCAAAGGGGTAGACGAGGCTGTCTTAAAGAAACAGGGTTTGCATAACTAGCAGCTAGTATTGTACAGTAGAGGTAACGTTTCCCCCACTAGGCAACCCAGCTTCCTACAAAATGTTTTCTGAAGAGAGTAGGGGATGACTGAGAATGCAAGGACAGAGTGTTCCACATCCTTGCAGTAGTGACGGAAAAAGCACAGTAGCCAAAAGAGGTAGTTCCCCTTCTGGGAACACTGGACGAGAATTTGACATAAGGTTATGAGAGAACTTGTGCCAGTTTAATTTCAAAACTGGAAAAATATGATTAACGGCCCTATGAATGACCATTGTATACAAGACAATTCTTTGGTGGACTGGAAGCCAGTGAAGTTGTTTCAGAAAAGGTGCAATATGGTTGGGATTTGGAAACTTTGTAGATCAAGCTGCCAGCTGCATTTTTGATTAACTGAAGTTGCTTTACGGACTTAGAAGGGGCTGATAGAGGGGCAGAATTTCCATAGCCTAGATGATATTGACCAAGAGCGTTGATGACAAGAATATGAAATCTGGTTTTAAGAAATGGAAGAATATAGTGCAGAGATTTTTAAATGATAGAAGCAGGTACTCAAGACTTAAGAAACATAAGAGTCAAAGGCGAGGTGAGTCCAGATGAATCACTAGGTTTCAAACAGATGGGGAAGGACAAAGGCTCATGGCTGTAGGCAAGGACAGCAACTCCAGAGAGTTGCTATACCTTGGACTATCAACGGTTCGGTCTTAGAAGAATTTAATTTCAGATGATTCCGGGACATCCACCAGCGAACCAGAGGTAAGCTGTAGACTAGGGACAACATGTATGCTGAATCCCTCCTTAGCCCAAAGATCAGTTGTGTCTCATCTGTGTACAATAAAGAATTTTTTCCCAGCATGTGTCAAAATTTGGGCAATGGGACTAACAGAGCATGAAAAACAGAGGTGATAAAATTAAGCCCTGAGAGACACCACAACTGAGAAATGTGGGTTTGGATTCAGATGGGGGAAGAAGAGCCACAATTTGATGGTGGTCCGCCAGAATGGAGGTTAGTTATTTCAGAGCCATGCCAGCAATACCCATAACACTGACCGCATTGTGGTCAACTGTGTCAAATGCACCCAAAAGATCAAGAGGATCCACTTCCCCCTTACTGACCAATTTTCACAAATCATTGACAACAAATAGTATACCACCAGCTCAGCGCTCCTGCCTCATCTGAACCTAGTCTGAGTGGGATTTAGTAGACCAATAGCTTCAATATATTATCGATCAGAGCTGTTCAAATTGGCATTGGCCCAAAGAAGTTTTTTTAAGAGAGGCTGTACAATGGCTGTTTTTTCTAAAGTTTGTGGCAATGCCGGAAATGATAGATTAATTTAAGTTTATTTCAAGTTCATCTATTAACAGAAGGTGAGCCAAGGTGCCATACCTAAATCGAATGTGGAGCCCAAAGGACAGCAGCCTTTAAATGCTTTCAATAGTGCTTCTTTAGAGACATGCTCAAAATCAAACAAACTAGAGAAGCGTCAACTGGTGAAGGGAGTTACTCACTGAAGGCAGGATCGGGAACAGGATCCGCCAAGATGGACTGTCAAATTGACAAGATTTTGTTTGCAAAAAGGTGGCCAATTCATTATAAAGGTTCTCTGACAAAAATATCACTTTAGAAGCAGCCACGGGGGATTGTAGTTCATGAACAATATGAAAACATTCTTTTCATAAATTAGAGGCTTTAGAAGCAAGAGCATTATAGTAGGCTGGTTTGTTATGTTTTCATTTTCATTTGTGGTCTTTGGCCTTCATGATATCAGTTTCTCCACTGTCTTTCGGCTTGACCGCTTTAAAATTTGAGTTTAGTCAGCTCTGGGGTGAATTAATGATTATTTCAGAGTTTACAAAGTGAACAGTTAATACTGGTGGGGAACTGATTGTTGAGACTCCATTGCATGATTTGAAGTGAGAGAGTGTCATTGAGGTTGGAGTCCGGTTTGTGGGGGAGGTATTACTTAATCCGATCACCACAATGAGCCATAAAAGCATCTAGCAAGGTTTTGTTTCACTGTCTTTCAGTATGGGCAAAGGTGTTCGAAGATGCACTGTTGACCCAAGAGAAGAACAGACTAAAAGAACTCAGGAAGCAGTTGGTCCAGGCAAGGGGAGACACTGCCTTGTACGAGTTCTCTGTAGTTACAAAAAACAGGATTAAGGATGTTAACTTTTACACGGGTCGCTGCTCAAAAGTAAACTTAACTTAACATTTTCTAATGATGCCTTGTATTGGAGGGCTGTATTCTGGGCTTCCTTCAGCCACAGAGTTATAGCTCCAAGAATGGCAACACTAGTTCTTATTGTTTGAATGGGCACAATGTCTTCAGCCAGAGGCAAAATACTGTCCGGTGTATTTAGAGGGCAGTAAATCACTAAAACCTAACAAACAGTCTTCAGAGTCAGAACAAATGACATCATGTGATCAAGAATGCCAACACTCAGCTCTAGCCTTTCTTCCTCAGTTCATTATTTTCAGGTGAGTCTCATAAAGATCTTCAAAGCGCCCTAACTCGGTCACTTTTAGTATCCCAAATTCAAACCATGGGTGAGACTTTCTCCCACTCCTGCCCCAATTTTGTCCGCAAGCACTGGATAGGTATGCACTAATAAAGTATTGCAATATTTTTTGGGTCATGAAAATTACCCTTTTGTATGTTAGATTGTTTTATGTAGACAAAATGGACATTTACATATTTAGAATGATCCAAAGTAGGAAGGCATAATACTGCAAAGCTGGAGGCTTGTAAAGTTTAGTGAATTTTGGGGGTCCTTGCATTTACCGATTAGATGGGTTTCCATGAAGTTGAGAGGCATGTGAAGTAATAGTGTGTAGGCATTTAGGCACATACACGTTCACATAGAGGGGTGTGTACTTTCACGCACAGCCACCAGGTGTGCTCCCTCCTCCCCTGTCGGATAAGCTGGGGATAATTCCCTTAAATCCTCATGTTTATCGTATGTAACAGCTCAGTGGTTTTTAGGCTCATGCCTGGTTTCTGAGTGACATGGAGATCATGGGTTCAAGTCTCAGCAGAGTGGTTTCATACTACTGTGCTGCCAGAAAAGTGTTGACTTTTCCCAATCCACAAAGCATTCTTGAAGTATGTCTGAAAAAGCAGTGCCTGTCAATTCTCCAAGACATACTCTAGGAAAGTTTTTGTGAATTTTGTAAATAGCTGCTTACATTTCCACTGGCTTTATTGTGCGTAGTGTACAAATTTGCCGTTTGAAATGTCACTGTCTTCATGCAATGGCCTATTTTTATGTTGTTTTGTTTCTCTGTAGAGAAACTCCTTCCCTTACACTCCTACCAATGTTTGCATTGCACACTTCCTCCTTCTACCCTGGAAAGGAGTAAATCTCCAACCAGTTCCAGGGGCAGAAAGTTTTGGAGTGTTTGTGAACAGCCAAAACTTAAGTGCTTGTGGACCGTCACAAAATTTCAAGGTTGAACACGCCATGAAAGAACCACCTCCCACCCCTTGCACGGATTTTACTCCTGCATAATATTACACTGCTGCAGGAGGACAATGTTTTATGGGCTGCAAGGTCACCTTTTGTAAATTCCTTGCAGCAGTAAATCCTGCCATTTATGCTATAGAATCGGACTGATCAGCACAAATGGCTTTGTGAATCAGGATTACTGACTCAATACATGATGCTGTTAAGAAGTTGCATCTTCTTTAAGGTTACACCCTCGACACTCCTGGGTGGACCTACAGAATCGTAATACCTGTTGGCTCTTGGAAACTGCATCTCCCATAGGGTTGTGCTCCTCCTCCCATTGGTGGAATAACTAAGTTGACTGATATAGGCTCTCTCACAGGCTTGTTGATTATCTGTGACTTCGCCCAATGATGTCACAAAGCAAACAGAAGGATTTCACTTACCCTCAATCCTGTGGGACACTTATCTGCCTCCTCCCCTCCTTCTAATCACCAATCAATCTCCAACTTCCTTCAACCTGCTCTATCCCACCTAACTCTTTCCCCCTCATACACTGAACCACTCCATTTCTCACTTTTTCATATTCTTTTGGGTCATGCGCACGCCCTCCTTCACAGACCTCATTCTCTCACCTCGTTCCTTTCCATCTCCCCACTAACAGAACCACTGCTGCCCCCACAATGATTCCAACTCCACCTTGTTCTGCTCCCTTAATGCATCTTCTCTACCCTCCACCCCTCTTCACCTGTATCTTTTCTGCCCCTCACCACCAAGGCACCTACCAGCACAATCTCCCCATAGGACATCTCCTCTCACTTCAAAATTCACTCCTGGTTTTCACTCTTTCAATCAGTCATCCATTTCCGCCACAAAATCTCTGCATTAAAATCCTCCTTCTACTTTCCCTACTTTGCTTACTCAGGCCCTCTCGTGGGACCACTGGCATGAGAAATGGTGAAGCCACTTCTCTCCTTTCCACCTGTCATAACCCCCCTGAGAACCATCACTTCTGCCCATCCCATCTTCTCCTCTCTCTCTGTAACCATCTTGACTTCCCCGCCCTCTCCCGTCTCTCCTTCCCCTTTTCCTTCTTCACCCTGCCAAAACATTCCTCTGGATTCCAACAGTGATAGTTCACACACCCAATTCAGCTCTCTATCTTTCCATCCATCCCAAGTGCTGCCTCCCTCTATAACATCTAGCTAGAAACATAAAGAACAAGTGCTCCTTTCCTTCATCTAGAACTTCAAGTTAGAAACATGAAGAAAAACTAAAGGGCTACTTACCGGGAAACGTAGTTTTGCAGCTTGAAGATCACATGCTGTGCTTTATTCCGCCATCTTCTAAGTGGGTCTGGAATTGTCTCCTTGTAACAAATTGCTCTGTGTTTTCCCTCCTGTGGGTGTCAAACATCTGGGCCTAAACCCCTCCTTGAGTGACATCAGATGTATTCCCCTGGAAAATCCTCGACATCTTCAGATTATTTTTCCTACTTTCCTTTTTACTTTTGCGATGAAACATGTTGATTTCCTTAATCTTTATTGATGTTCTCTCTGATTTAACTTTGTAAATACACCTCTACTGGTGGAGGTGGGTGGATCGCACGTGAATGCAGAGCATTCTTCAAGCTGCAAATCTACTCCTACCGGTAAGTAACCATTTAGTAATGCAGCATGAATCTTTTCTGGATTCACATGCTGTCCATCTCGCGATAGTTTCTTTGGTGGCAGGGGAGCCTCTTCTTGCACGTGCAACAGATACAAAGAACTGTTCTCCATTTCTCTGCCTGTGTCTTCAGATGTTGGAAAAAAAGCAGGTAATTGGATGGCCAGGTTGACATGGAATTCTGACACCATTTTTGGTGTGAACCTTGGTTTTGTCCTCATCACCACATTGTCCTTATGTATTCGTAGATACGGTTCTTGGGTGGGGAGCGCTGAGATTTCACGGACTCTTCTTAGTGAGATGATAGGGATTAGGAATGCTGATTTCAGAGTTAGGAACTTGAGCTGTGCGTTTTGCATTGGTTTGAAAAGTGATGTCATTTGAGGTGTAAGTGCTACATTCAGGTTCCCTGATGGCATAGGCCCGCTCCTTGGGGGCGGGATTTGTTTTTTGCTCCCTCTAGGAAGAGTTTTATTACTGGTGTGGTGAAGAAACATCTCCCTTGTATGCCTCTTATGCATGCTACAATAACCACTATGTGAACCTTGATTGAGGCATAAGAGAGGCGCTAGTCTAGCAAGTATGTCTTGTGCCCAGTCTGTGGTCCTCTGCTTTGTTGCACCACTGTACAAATCTCTTCCACTTGTTCTAGTACCATTTCCTTGTTATTGGTTGCCTTGCTTCATTCAGGACCTTCGTGTCAAATTGCGGTGACCAAACTATGTCCTCAGGAGCCATGCTGACAAACTGAATGTGTCTGGCTCCAGGTGCCATTCCTGTCCCGCCTGCATTGACAGCAGGTCTTAATGCACCGGGAGTCGGATGTATTGTCCTTGAGATACCTCCATGCCTGTTGAGCCCACAGTGGGGCTATCAGAATTAGGGTGAAATGTTCCTAACTGCAGATATGCATTACCTTCGGTATCATTGGGATTGGGGGAAAAGCATAAGCAAATCTCCCTGACCATCTTATCAACGGGGCATTGCCTAGTGACTCTGGGTGGTAGAACCTGGGTGCGAAGCTTTAGCATTTTGCATTCTTGTGTGTTGCGAAAAAGTCTATTTGTGGAGTTCCCAATATTTGAAAGATCTGCAACAGAACTTCTTGTTCAAACTCCCACTTGTGTGTGGTGTTTGTTTTCCTGATTAGCCAGTCCACTTCTGTGTTTAGTTCTCCTGGCAGGTATATCGCTATCAGCAATATCCTTTTTTCTATCACCCATCTCTATATCCCCGGCCCAAAGCCATTAGTGGGTATGACTTTGTTTCTCCTTGTTTATTCAGGCACAATATGGTCGGTGTGTTGTCCGTTTGAACTAGATCTGTCCTTCTCCTTAGATGTTTCTGGAAGGCCTTTAGTGCTAGGAAGACAGTCTTCAGCTCCAGCATATTTATGTGTGGCACGGCTTCTTTAAAGTTTCAAAGACCTCTGACGTTTAGCTTGTGCATGGGAGCTCCACATCCTATGTGGGATGCGTCTTTTGTGATGGTCACTGAGGGAGTTGGCGGTTTGAATGGCTTTCCCACTGTGAGGTTCTGTAGGTTCCACCATTGCATTTATTTCTGAATGCTGTCCATAACAACCACTAGATCGTCCCAAATCCCAGTTGTCAGTGACCATTGTTGTTGGATCCATTCCTGTATTGGTCTCATATGTAATCTTGCATGTGGTACTAGGGGGATACAGGAGGCCATCATGCCCATCATTTTCTCCACTGTCGTCCTCGTCAGATGTTGCCCTTTGTTGCAGAGGCAAATGTGCTCCACAATCGCTTTGACTTTCTTGTCCACTGACATCGCCTTCATGGTCTGAGTTCAATCTCTTTCCCAGGAATGTTTTTTCGTGTCTGGATTCTGTGACTATTTTTGTAATTGATTGAGAATCCCAGCTTGTGTAGAGTCTGTATGACCTTATTGATATTCTTCTTGTACTGGGTGCTCGTCCTTGCTTTCACTAACCAGTTGTCCAAGTATGGGTAGACGTGTATTCCCCTTCATTGGCGATGTGCTGCGACCTAGGTATTTTGTGAACATCATGGAGCTGATTTTATACCGAAGGATAGGACCTTGAATTGTTGCTGTGCCTTGTCCACCACAAACCCGAGGATGTGTTTGTTCCGTCTTTTCACTGGTATGTGGAGGTAGGCAAACTTGAGATCTATTGTTGCCATGTAGTCAACTTTTCCTATCAGAGGGATGACTTCTTGAGGCTGTCATATTGATTTTTCTTTTTTATAAACTTGTTTAGTGTCCTTATGTCCAGTATTGGTCTTGGTGCCTTGTCTGGTTTTGGTACGAGGAAGTAGTTTGAGTACACCCCTTCGAGTCTTCCCTTTGGATGTACTATTTATATAGTTTGTTTGCTTAACAGGTATTCCACTACCTGTTGTAGTCACTATTGTTCCTCTTTCTTTAGTCTTGGTGGTATTGTTGGAGGTCATTTTGTTAACTCTACACAATAGCCATAATTTATAATATTTAACATCCATTTGAGAGAGGTAATTTTTTTCCATTCCTCTAGAAACCCTCCGATTCTTCTTCCTACTAGTGACCTGTGTAGGATGGTGTTCTGAGAACAGTCACTTGTTTATATGGCTTTCCACTTTGGGGTTCCTATCTTTCCCTTTCGTGGCCACAATAGAGCTTCCTGGGCCTTTCACTGTACTAACATTGTGTAGTGGTAGCCTTGCTCCGTTGGTGGCTGTGGTTGTATGGCTCCCCTTGTGGGTGCTCTTTTCCTCTGGGCCATGTTTTCTCTGAGTGGTCTCTTGTACTCCAGGGCTCCCATGGCCTTGTAAGTAAGTCCGTTTTTATATAGCGCAGCTATTCACCCTTACGGGTCTCAAGGCGCTGGGGGCCGTAGTGGAAATTAAGTGAGCTATTGCCCAGAGCCACATGGTGCTGAGCTGAGCTGCCGCCGGAGCCGGGGATCGAACCGTGAACCCTGTACTCCAAAGTCAGCTGCCCTGGCCGCTGCACCACACCTCTCCACTTGGCAATTTCATTTTCTTTTTTCATGCACTGCAGCGCTTCTTCCTCTGCCTCTCTAAACAGGCTGTCCCCCGTGAAGGGCATGTTTATTATTGCTCGCCGGACCTGTTGTTTGAATCCAGAGATCCTCAGCCAAGCATGTCTGCGCAAGGTGGTGGCAGTGCGCAGTTGCCTACTGGATATGTCCGTTGCATCCAAAGTGGAGTTGTGGAACATGTTGACGATCGTCTTGCCTTCTTACAGCACAGTGTTAGACTTTTTCTTGAACTCCTCAGGTGTTCCCGGAGCTCTTCTCTCTCTTCCCACTGCTAGTGGGCGTACACGTTTAGCAGGGCATTTGAGTTGGCTATGCACCACTGCACTGCTGCAGGTCTGTCCATTTTTCTCCCCACCATGACTACTATTTTACTTACCTTGTAAAGGGGGCGGCCCTGAAGACATTGGGGTGTTAGCTTTCTTTCGTGCTGTTGCTACAATAAGTCAGCTGGCACGTTTTCCCTGATGTAGGGTGGGTCCGAGAAGCTGTACTTCTTTTCCGCCCTTGATGTTATGGCTTCAGATGCCACTGGTTCTTTGAAACCCTCCCTGCCCTGGTCCAGCATACTGGGTAACATTGTGAGGAATTGGTTCCTTTTCTGGTCCAGTAGTAGAGTCTTTAGGAAGAAACATGCTTCTGACTACCACTCTTCTATTTTATCCCTGTATGTACTTGCAGCTCTCTTGATAACTGTGTTGTATGCAAGGATGTCATCTGGTGGTGATGGTTTAGATGGGTAAGATTTTCCCCCTTCATATGGGGGGGGTCGGCATAGATCTCCTGCCACTCATCTGCTGGTTTTCCCATTTGCAAGACTTCTTTATGTTCTTCCTCGACCTCGAAGAAATCCTCCTCCAATTCCACATGTGGCTCTGGAGAAATTGGGTTTTCCAACTACTCTGGCTCTTTGCGTGTTTGTGCGTGCTGCTTCAGAGGAATTTCGAATCCCTGAAGACAGTCATCAAACTCCTTCCTTTTCTTGATCAAGTTCTGCCTCGATTCACCACCTTTTTAGTTTGACCTCAAGCGGCTTCCTGTCGGTGTCGAGCTCGGCGGCTTCTCAGTGTTTTGACGTCAAGATCAAAACACTCTTCGGCATCGAAGTCAAGTGTGTCCCTGCCTGTGGGTCGCCGCCCTTTGGTGCTGGTGTTGAGCTGCTTTTCGCTGTTGATGTGGACCCAGTCTTTATGACCAGTGTCGAGCTGCTCTTGGCTTTCACCCTCCTGTGCTTTTGATCCTCTCTCGAGGTCGAAGCCTCTATCAAGGTCTTCCTCCAGAGGTGTCCTTTGTCTTGGAACAGTGTGGCTCTTTGGGTCAGTCTTTGCCCTCCGGCGCCAAAAATATCAACTATACTGCTGGTCTTTGGTGTTTCGACCCTGAGGGTTTACCTATAACTTGGCATCGTCTCTCGGTGCCTTTTAGTGCCCCTTTCCTACAGGCAACTCGACCGCCTCCTTGAGGCCTGGTTCGTTTCCTTGGACCTCCTATGTCTCCTCCAGGACGTCTTCCTCCTCACTGGACATACCAAGATCCTTGAAGGACTCCTATTTTCTTAGTGGTGATGCTATGGAGTAGTATACCCACCTCAGCTTCTTCCTTGCCCTGATGTTCTTCAGCAAGGATTCTGCACATGTGTCACAGTCCTCCGAACTTTGGTCCTTTGGAAGGCAGAGGTTACAGATTTAGTGAGTGTCTTTTTTGGGGGTATGTGTGGTGGCACTTCGGGCAAAGCCTAAAGGGGGTATGCTCCATGACCTATTCTCATTCTCCGACCATGCGGTCTTTATGCGCAGGTCTTCTCGCTTTCGGCATTCCTCAGTGCTTTTTCAGCGTTTTCCCTCTCTTCACCAGTTGTTGCAGATCCTCTACCCTCGACAGTGGTTTCGATGGCAAAACTAGTCTGCTAAGCACAGATTATTATTCCAGGACTCTGGAGCTCTCCCTTTAGCTTCTAGACCTACCAGAAGAAAAATTATTTGATGATAACTGAGTCAAGGGGTTACCGGGGCATATGTCTTTTGTCATTAGGCTCCACTGGACTTTCGTCGTTACGCCCAAATGGTCGACGGCACCCATAAAAAAAAAAAGGAGAGACTACAAGCAGACAATTTTGTACCCAAACACTGGGTGGTGGAATAATGCACAGCATATTAATCCAGAAAAGATTCACGCTGCAAAATTGTCTGAGCATTCATGATTTAATCAGATTCCAGGCCAGACCTCCCCTGGAGTACAGAATTGAGTGTAAGGAGAGGATGCTGCCCCTGGGCTCTAGAAGGTCATCACAAACATCAAAAAAGTGGCAGAGGAGGAGCAATTATTTTAAAGACTTCCTCACACACCATCAGCTTCCCAGATTCCTCAGAAGTCACGCTTTCGAATAATCACACCTCATGCTCTCATTTGTCTACTTTCTTCTAGTCATTTCAGTTAATCTGTAGACCTCCTCCATAGAACCTGGCCTTCTTGCAGTCTTTCCACGATACCAAATCTGACATCATCCTTAAACACACCAACTTAAGCATCCGGGGTGAACTCAACATCAGGTTAGCCAAACCCAAGCTTTCTCAAACCATATCCCTCCTATTTTACCATGAAGCCCTGAATCTGAATAAACTGATCTCTGGCCCCACACACTGAGCTGCACACATTCTCAGTACAATCTTGGCCACTCCATGCAAGGTGATTTTACCTGGAGAGGCAGACAAGCTATCAACCACCACTTGCACCTTGCTACTGCTCTGACTAGGCTATCCTCATCAAAGACCAAGTCCCTTGTTGGAGCATGGAAGGAAGTTAACATCAATGTTTCATACTTTTGCCTGTAAGCTTTCTAAACTAGAATCCAAATTAATCTCACAAGCCAATGTCCAGGCCAAGTCTGACAAAAACTACCTAAGCCTCCATCAGTCAAGACTCAAAATCTTAGATCGCAGGCAGGTTCAATGTCTTCAACCTGTTTTTCACAAACAACTTCAAACAATTAATTGAAATAAGTGGCACAGCTCGCCAACCATAGGACTTAAGTAAAGTACGTCTTTAAAAACCTTCTTCTTTTGAGCTGCACTCATCAATTCACTTTACTGTTCACTTTCCTCCAGGAAAATAACTCATTGTCAGACTGTTAAACAGGATTCTAAGCTGGCCAGTGCACAGAATCCCCCAATTGCCTTGTGGCATGCCCTTCTGTCCTCTGCTGACTAGAATGAAGTTTCTACCCTCCTACGACACTGTGCATTGGTTTTCAGCACTGAGCACCTTTCGATCTTAATATAAAGACTAAGTGATATCTGAGTTGAAGAAAGTCCTCTGAATTTTTCACATCTTTCTCCTTGCAATGAACCTGTAGATGTAATGCCATCACATTAAGCTCATCTCTTGTTAAAGAGAAAATCCGAAACTGGGCGAACTGGTTCCAACACCCACCCACCATCTAGGAAACCCATTCTTTACGATGTTCACCAGCTGCTGCCAACAAGGTGAATAACATGAAAATATTCACACTCCAACCTGTTTCTTAAACCCCAAGCAAATTATATGACCAAATCCTTCTTCATCGGCATGAGAAGCCTTTGCCGAATCACCTACGGTTTTCCAAAAGGGTACATGCCATGCCTCAATTATGCAAATAGTTTACACAAGGGCACAGGTCTTGATACTCAGTTGGGCCAAGTGCATTCAGAATGCAGCTGCCCGACATTTTCCCCTATGTTTAGAGCCTGACTGGCCTCCATACAGAGGGTCCAGTATAAGGCCTTTCAATACCCACTGCCACTTCACTCGCAGGGGTCATATGACTCAGGATTTGCACTCCGAGGTGTCCATCCCTGCTACTGGAGGGACCAGCTATCTAGTACTAGTGCATTTGAGCAAGTGAGGGGCAGCTTAAGGTAGAGTGTGCCATGTCGGTACTGACATATGGTAAGCCTTTTTTGGGGAATGAGTGCTGAGAATTAGAGAGGTTACTTTAGACCGCACTTGTTGATCCGTCATTAAACGGATTCATATTTTGCAGCTCCGTCTTTATTTGGTCGGTTTAAGATGAGTGGGTTTAATTTGCTTGGTCAATGGGTACATTTTGTTGTGTAAACTAAAATGTTCAGGTCTTCCTAGAAAGGCCAACTTAGCCTCTCCCCCCAGGGCATCCAGGACTGGCATGCAGGTAAAGAGCAGAGAGGTTAAGGGAGTCTTACTATGGCTTCTTCTCTCTTTGAGCCTTTTAAGGCCTAGACCAGAATCCCTGGTCTATTTAGCCCTCTCCTACACCTTTCTTTGAACCATGCTTCTTTCTGTCCCTCAGTCTCTTGTTCAGACGCTAAATTTCTTCTGCCCACAGCATCACTAACTGAAGTCTTAGCCCTCTGGTTCCTTAATCTCATCTGTCAGGGGCATGGGATTCCAATCACCCAACACTCAGGACATATGGTTTGGGGTGAGGGACATGTCTTCATGTTTTTTTGTCCACTGGAGAAATAGGCCTACCCACTTCAATACAAACCCTATGGCTACCAGTCTAAAATACCACTCTCTGGACCTGGCATTGTCTGACATTAAGGCTGGGCCTGCATCCATAAGTTTAAGTTGTTAAAAGTTGAATATATAGGATTTGATATTCAAAGCCTTTCCTATTATAGGGAGAAAGGCAATAAACTGTCAGATCAGTTTGAAAGTTGACAGTGGTTCCAGTATAAAAACGTGTACAGATGCTTGCAAAATGTAGCAATTAGAAGCTATTTATAATGCTCCCTGATTATATGCAAATCTTGCTATAATATGAGCCCTAACCTAATCAGAGAGGCTATCATCGGAGCTCTGACATAACAGGAAGGCTGACATATCTCACTTTACTATATGAAACCAAAAGGGAGGATTTTCTTTTTTACAGGACAAGTAGATCCCTGCTACAGATGGCTGGAGTCCTAAAGCATTTGCCAGTCTCATCATTTTTGCTTGTCGTGTCTTATCCTAAAAGGGTGCATATGTGCAGGGCACAGGTGTGTGCCTTTTTTGTATGTAATTGCCCTTTCTACAGTGCATACACTTAACGGAATGTTTCTGAGTTAGTGCACGAGCTGCAGACAGCATAGCTCAGAAACAGTGACAGTAATTGCCTCACTCTGTTTCTAGCTATGCTGTCTGCAGCACATGCAGAAACGTAGAGAAAATCTGAGTTAAATGTATATGGTTTAGAAGATGGAATTGCGTAAAAATGTTTGCACAGTTCTGTCCGGCATGAACACACACCTTCACAATACGGGACAGCGTTGCTATGGTGACCGATCAAAGCATAATACAGGTAACTCTATTATGCCCATTCCTATGGATTGCTCCCAGACACACCAGGGTGTACTCGATAGGCATATGCTGTGTCTGGTTGCTTCTTTGTCTCTGTATAGTGGACCAATCCAAGCATACACTATGGCCGATTGTATAAAGTCCATTAGTTATTCCCTGTCAATCCTGGATAAAATCCTCAGAGCATATAATTTAGATCAAGTGTCTCCAACCAGTCGATCGCAAGCTGCCAGTAGCTCCCAGACACCTTCAAAGGAGCTCACAGCCTTGAGCCCATTTTTAAATATGCACAGTGTCACATTTTTCTTTTAACGTTAAGGGAAGGCTGTGTTTACTTTACATTATCATCATCAGGCTGCAGATAGCAGGGCCTGATAATGAGCAGTGCTCAGTCAGATTTATGGGCCAGGCTGGGTCACAGAGGTGAAGAACTTAAGCACTGAAATATTTAGCTCTTAAAGAAAAGTCCTTGTTGACTCAATTTTGAATCAGGAGAACAAAATGATGTCTCTGAATGCTTTTAAATGGGAGAAAAGTAAAATGAAAAGTAATCTTAACGATTAACTCTTCCTTTTAATTGTATTCCATATCAAAGTGTCACATTTACAAGCAGCAGGCCTTTTGCACCCAGTGACCAGTAGGCACTGTGCCATATTTGTAACTGAATTTTTTTATTTTTTTCAAATGGGATTAGTTTAAAGTGAAGAAAACATTTTCTGTGAAACATTAAGTATTACTGTCTTTCTCCACATTCAATTAAGCCAAATACCTCTTAATGTTTTATGAAGCATGTTTATTCACTTAAAATTTCTCCCATTTAACCAAATGTTTTTTTCGGTTATAAATATGGCACCATTTCTACAGGCCACTGGGAGCAAGATGCTTGGTGTTTGTAAATGTGACACCTGGAAATGGGAGAAAATGTAAAGGATGAGTTTTATGTAATTAACATAAAGTTAACTCTTCAGTTTAGGTTTCTCAATACAGAGCCCTATTTATAATTGAAAAACACAGCCATTATTTTAAATTGGCGAAATTTAAGCTGCAGAAAAATGTTCCATACTCTGAACATTTTTGCAGAACATTTTTCTGCACTTTAAATTTCTCCCATGTGTGTTATACATGTAGCAGTGTCACATATGGTGAAAGGTATGTCCAGTGCACAAGAACATACAACACATTCTCTCAGTCACCCGCACACACATCATATTCATACGCACACATGTTCATACATCCCCAAAGACCACACACTCACTGACACACACATGGCAGACCTGTCGTAGTGCCTCTAGTCAAAGTATTTTGTTCAAACCATAGTATCTTTCTATATGGACATTAGGCTAAAGCCAATTAAGCTGGGTGTGGGGGCGTCCGGTAACAATGTGCTAGTTGCTTAGCCTTGAGTAGCTCACAATGATTTTCACTGATCAGATATAGCTCCCACTACAGAAAAGTTTGGAGACCCCCAATTTAGATGATAGAAGAAGATCCCCCTTCTGCCAAAATGTAGCATCATTTCACCTCTGGGCACTTCTCTAAACCCATATTCAATGTATTTTAAACTTTTATACAGGCCAATACAAAACTGGTAGATAACTGCCTGTATCCATTACTTTGTGTTTTCTCTTACACCCTTGCATAGGGTGCAACTACAGATACCGGATCACAGTTTGAGCAGTCTCTGCCAGGCATGCGTGAATCCAAACCTCTACAAGCATAGGTGAAAATGCTCTTACATACTGTCCATCTATCCATACACATGCATAATGCTTAAACATCTATCTCTCACATCTTTCTTCTTCAAATTCAAACATAGGACCAGCAATAAAACATAGTACGTCCACAACTCTGGTCATCAAACACGTGAGTCAAGTCTATCCCTAGAGGCCACATGACAGACAAGCATTTTGCTAACCATAACTCATCCACAAAGTAGCGTGCTACCCTTTCGAAAATAAGCTGGATGCCTTGTCAGGGCACGAAGTGCTATAGAAATACAACTACAATGCAATACAAATCTACAGTTTAGCATCTGTAACTCAAAGCTCTTCAACCGTACCCAGTTGCAAGATGAACCTCCTTTACGGTGCTCTTCGTTGGTCAGTCCAACAGCACCAAGCTGATTCTCTTTTAACACAAACTGTGAACCTACTACCAAAGAAGGACCCTCAGACCGAGACTGGGCATACCCATGAGCACCTGCAAATATAGAAATTCTTGCATTTGCACAACCGTTTGTGTGGCACAGACACCCTAACTATGGAACGATTTCCTAACAATAAAAAATCCACACATGCACCTGGATTTACAAAGTGCAGTAAAGACCTAGCTGATAACAACTACCACCTATGCCAAACAAACCCAATCAAAGCTTCAACATATGTCTGTTGTGCAAATACCCCAAGCAATCCAGCTGGACAACAAATATGGAATGCTTGATCCAGCTTGCATCAAACTCCCTTAACCCCTATGGATCACTGCTAGGTCTACCACAATACAATTGGACTATCCCGCACGCACATACACTTTTGGGTACACTTTATTTAATGGTTGTAGGGTGGCTGTGGGGATATACACCACAAAGACAATATTTGTTCTACCGTCTTTGACTTTAGCCTCAAACATCTGTTTACTTCTAAAGTGCTATGCACCAGCATTCAACAATAAGACATTTTAGAAGCTTTTGATACTAGTGGGGCCAACTGGTCAGGGATTCTGGGCCCCACAGCACAAGAAAGCCCTGTTGGAAGACCAGGCCACTAACCCCTCTAGGCCCTCCAAGAGATCTGGGTCTCATACCTGCGATACGACTCCCATATGCTACTCCCACTGCACAGAAGCTGTTGTTAGGAACAGCAGCAATTTCTCCAGCACAGCGCGTCCCGTGGTGGTTGTCGTTATCATTGTCTGGGTGTGGCATGGGGTCAGCATCGTTGGAGTTCAGGTCGTAGCTTCCTTCAGGGCTCTACAAGATAAACAGGGACGATTAATGTCCTTATGAATAACACAAACAATGAAAGACAAGAATTATGGAAGAAGGTCTGCATAGCGATGCATGTACGAAGAACAGTGATGATCTTTATGAAAATGCACGTGTTTCAAATGCAGGACAATCAGTGCACTATGGAACCACCCTGTCCACAACCTCAGGAAATGCCACCCCTCCTGAGGGTTGCCAACCAGCCATTTTCTTGCTAGTATGACTGTATTTTAATGACCTGGCCTGTAAAAATATTAGAAATATCATCTACAGCTGTTATTTTATCCCCTTATCAGCATATACTTTAAGCAGTAAATATAAAAAGGAAACACGTTAAAATGTGTTCTAGAGCTGCCTTAATGACCAAACTGATAATTAAAGTAAACAAAGACAGAAAAGCCACATTAAAAATTAATACAGACAATTTTATATAACGTTTTATTCAAGTATCATGTCTTGGCTTTTGTAGAACCTTAAAACATGAACAAATAGCCAGTATTTTTCTCCTCTGGGAAAGGCAACCCTACCCGTCCCTTCGCACCAGACAGCCATGGTGATTAAGGCTTGGAGGGAAGCAACCAAAACGATGGGTTGGGCAGGTAAAATCACACTGGAGACCCTCCTGTGGGACGCAGAGGCCCTGGCCTGGTTACAGATAGTGGAGGGCAATAAGAAGTGGGACTTGTTGGGGGATCTCGAAAGTGGGGGAGACATATGGGTGGAGGGGGCATAATGTAATTCGCAGACCTTCAGATGCAATATGAGCTTACGGGGGCCCAATACTTGTGGTATATACAAGTTAAGCGCATTCTGTCACAATATATAGATGCCCCTGATGGCATACCGGATGCACCCCCCTTAGAATAGAGAGTACCTGGGGCCACGTCTACATCGCCATGCCATCTTGTTTATCTATAGAACACTGCGGGAAAACACATTTCCCTCACTCCCTCCCCCCGCCTCCCCACTTCCCTGATGGCGATGATACTACAGGCGAGGGGGATCTGGGGGTCATCAGGGCAATGAATGGGGTGATGCCTGTAGATACCAACGTGAGGTCGAAATCCGTGCAGGGTTCAGGCTCATTCAACTAAAAAATTACACAGAGCATACTACACACAAGCACTATTACTTTCAATGGGCAGGACAGCAATGAGGGGGTGCGCACAACAGGGTATGAAGACATACACTGTGGGACTGCCAGAAATTACGTCCACTTTTGAGGGGGGGTCCAGAATAGGATATCACAAGTCCTAGAGCAGCCACTGGAGCTCAAACTCAAGTTGGTCCTGTTGGGGATCTGTAAGGTAAGAAACATTGGGTAGATATGCTCATCTTTTTTGTAATGTTGCATTTATGATGACCAGGCAGGACATCATTTACTTGTGGGGGGCACCCAATGTACTGACAGTGGCCAAGTGGGAGATCAACATGGACTGGTGCATGAGGGCTGAGCAGCAAATATACAAGGCCAGAGCTTGCCTGGCCTAGTTTACTAAGATCTGGGGCCCCTGGCAAGGCCTGATGGAAGACCTATCTACGACTCCCTGGATGAAACTTACACACAGCGAATGTGGCCTCTACGTACTGCGACTATGCCTAGACGTTGAGGTACACGTTCATAAATTTCCCTGGGAAGGATCCCCAGAGGAGCGACAATTACTGTTACATTTATACTGGGCTTATAGCAGGTGGGGTGGGGAGGGGGGCTTATGGCATGTAATGTCAAAACCTTGAATACATTTTTTTTTTAAAACACACTAGTAGCCCTTGACCCCTGGTCTCGTATGCCTCTCCCCCCAGCGGCGGCCAGCACCGATCGGGGGTGGAGGGGTGAAGGTTAAATTGAAAAAAGAATTAAAACCTACCTGCTTGCCGCATCCTCCTTGCTGCTCCTCCTGGTCACGTCTCTCCTGCTCCCGCCGGCAGGAACAGGAGGCAGCCTGGAAGCACCCAGGCTCCCCAGAGCCAATCACAACGCTGCAATGCAGCATTGTGATTGGTCTGAGCGCCGTGGCTCAGCGCTCAGACGGGGCATGTTCTTCACCTAGGCTGTAATGCAGCCTGGGTGGAGAGGAGGGGAAAGTGCCCATGACTGTTATGGTCCGCCAGAGAGGGCCGGTAAAACAGTCACTGCGCACTTAGGAGTGGGGGCAAACCACTCCTTGGCTGTTCTGTCAGCCCCACCCGCCTCGCAATTTCGCAAAGCTTAGCTGCCATGCACTAAAAAGAAAATGATAATAACTGAATTATTATCATTTTATTTTTTCTTACAGTGCTGAGAAAAAAAAACAGTGGGGCGACGCTCCTCCGCCTTAGCGGAGGAGCCGCCACTGACTCCCCCGATGCAAAGCTCCTCTAGTCTCTGCCACGTTCTCTGCCCTCGGGGCCTCAGGTTCGGACCAGCTGTCAGGGAGAGCTGCCCGACTTGGCTTGATTGTCACTTGATTTTACTTCTGTTGCTACCACAGTCTGAGGTAATCTTTTAGGCGCAAATTTGGTTTAGTTTTTGTCTTGTTCAGCTCCGTTATTTGTTTAGCCTCGTCTACCTCACTTAGTCAGTTTGGTTTACTGCTCAGCTCACTTCTGGTTAACCCGCTTATTCAGAGGTTGATTACTGCCCCCCCCCGCTTCTGCCGTTTCCCGTTCCTGACATTTTCCCCCACTCTTGATGATTTCCCGCGCCCAACCTCCCTCCTCCCTGCAAGCCCCTCCTACACCTCCCAGGACTACTAATAGAGGCCGCTGGGCAGCCGTGCCGCCGGCGTGCCAAAGGCAAGCCTGTCTGCGCCCGTCCGTGCTTGGACTGCACCCAGCGCCAGGACCCCTGGTCCACTCAATGATACACCGCCAAGGAGCTCTAGGACCTGGACCCCGAAGCAACAGCTGCTTCACTGCCTCCCCGCGATCAACCAGAGGACGCTTCACTTGCCGCCACTGTCGCTTCTTCTGCGATACAGCCCGCATCACTTCCGCACAGAAAACCACAAACAACTCGCAACTGCTCCAATGCACCCTGATCTGCAAACAAGCCATGGAAATCAGGGACACCATCATCACCCTCTCCCTTGACGTGGCCTTCATCACCAAAACGTGGTTCAACCCCTCCTCAAACTCTGACATCGACACCGCCACTCCAGACAGCTAGAAGATGATACACCACAACCACAACAACAAACACGGCGGGGGCATCGCCATCATCTTAAAGGAAACCATCTGATGCACCACCACCAACGACGATCCAACACCTCTCATGGAGCACCTCAACTACTGACTACAGACCGACGCTAACACCACGATTAGAGGAACCCTTGCTTACAAACCCCCGGAGCCCGACCTGCCTTCAGGAACGCCATCTCATCGCTCCCCTAGCCATTGACACCCACCACTACCACTATGTCCTTCTTGGCGACCTCAATTTCCACATCGACGACCCCAACTATGCCAATTCCACAACCCGCCTGGAGAACCTGAACAACATCAGCTTCACCCAGCTGGTCACCAACCCAACGCACAAAGCCGGACACACTCAACGATGGCGCATCACCAAGGATCCCTCTGACAGAGCCGCCCACAAAGCAGCCCTCATCAACTAACACCTGCGCATCAAGGAAGCCAAGAGATCAGCCATCACGGCTCGCATCATCACCGCGGCCACCCACATGAAGGAACTCTTCAAAATAGTCAAGGAATTCTTCAACCCGACAGCCACTAAGATCAACCAACCCTCACAAGAACTCTGTGACCACTTCCAGAGCATGATTGCCATCATCTACAACAACTTCGAGCTCCAACCCACCACTCTCAACCTCAACAACCTCAACCAACCAGCGAACACCAGCCAAACAATCACCACCTGGTCCTCGCTCACCACTCAGACCACCACAGCCATCATGTCGTCCATCCACTCCAGGGCACCGACCGACCCCTGCCTCCACCATCTCTTCAACTTCAGAACAACCCAATCAGCACAGAACTCACCAGCATCCTCAATACCTCCATCTCCACAGTACCTTTCCCCGACAGATGGCAACAGGCAGAGGTCAGACCCCTCCTACAGAAACCTTCTGCCTACCCCAGTGACCTAAAAAATTACTGACCTATCGCCCTGCTCCCCTACCCAGCAAAAGTACTCAAGAAGGCCATCAACCAACAACTCACCGATTACCTCGAACAAAACCGCCAACTCGACACCTCACAATCAGTATTCCAGGCCTACCACACCGCACTGAGACCGCACTGATCGTCGCCACAGACATCAGAACTCTCCTCGACCATGGAGAAACTGCCACACTGATCCTCCTCAACATCTCTGCGGCGTTCGACAACATATCCCACAACACCCTCGTTGACATGACTCCACAACATCTGCATAGAGCAAAGTGCCCTCAAGTGGATCACATCTTTTCTCACAGGACGCACACAGAGCATCCGACTTCCCCCTTTCACCTCCGCACCCAAGGACATCATCTGCGGCGTTCCCCACCCTGTTCAACATCTACATGTCCCCCCTCGCAGACATGGTCAGTTCCCACGGACTCAATATAATCTCCTATGAAGACACCATTCAACTTATCCTTTCACTCACCGAGGAACCCGCCAAGGCCAAAACCAACTTCTGCAACGCCATGACCAATGTAGCCAATTGGATGAGAGACAATTGCCTCAAACTCAACTCCGACAAAACAGAAGTTCTCATCTTTGGGAAGAACACCTCTGTATGGGACCACAGCTGGTGGCCATCAAAGCTCGGACCAACACCCACACCAACAGACCATGCACACAACCTGGGCATCATCCTCGACAACCAACTGACCATGAAACGACAAGTCAACACAGTCACATTCTCCTGCTTCCACACCCTTCACATGCTCCGCAGAATTTTCAGATGGATCCCAATCAACACCAGAAAGACAGTCATGCAGGCCCTCGTCACCAGCCGCCTCGACTATGGCAACGCCTTCTATGCCGGAATTTCCACCCAGCACCTCAGAAAGCTCCAGACCATACAGAACACTGAAGCCAGACTCATCCTGGACCTCCCCAAATGGACCCAAACCCCCCCCCGCTACCTCCGAAACCTCCACTGGCTCCCCATCCAGAAAAGATGCCATATCAAGATTCTCATACATGCTTACAAAGCCCTACACGACCAAGGACCATCCTACATCAACCATCGACTGAACTCCCACCTGCCTTCAAGACAGCTGTGCTTCAATTCACTTCACTCGCCCTCACACACACACACACACACACACACATCCACTGCAGAAGGGGCAGCTCCTTCTCCTACATTGCCGCCAAGTCTTGGAACGACCTGCCCCTCCACCTCTGAACGGCACCCTCCCTGACAGACTTCAGAAAGAGACTCAAGACCTGGCTTTTTGACAGAGAGACGACACCCTCAGTGCCCAGATACCCCATGGGGTGACAGAGTGCGCTATACAAATTGCTGATTGATTGACTGACACCTCCCTGACTTCCAACCCTCACCTCCAACCAGATTGTGGGACTGGACGTTCGGAATCTGTGGCTCAGCAGCCGCTGTGTAACTTCAGGCTCTGTGCCAACCTCTATTTCAGGCTCTGCACTAGCCTCCTGGCTTTGTAACACCCTCCACTTCATATCGAGGTCGGTCTTCTCCCTGGGTCCCTTCTCACCCATGCACCCTGCTGTACAATTGCCGCCCATATGATAAGTTGAGTACTCACATAGTTTGGGTGGATGTCGGCCAATGTGTGTTCTACCCCATCATCCACCACCACCACAGTCACCCCTCGGCCCGTCACATTCCGCTCCCAGACACCTGTCACATTGATGTCCATCCCCGGTCTCCGGGCATTGTTCTAGACAAAAGAAAATACGAGTTACTAAATAATGAGGCTCACATGGCTCCCACAGTAACTGGCAGTGAGAAAGGAGAATTACAGTAAACACCAGAGGTACACTTCAGTAGCACAGCCAGGGGCACTGTGTATGTAGGGGCTCGGAAAGTTATATCTCCCCGTGTGTGAAGGCCCAGAATACCTATATCCTATTGTGAAAGGGGGCCCAAGACATCTAGACTAAAGTGTGAGCAAGGGCCCCTGGAGACCTTTGCCCGACTGTTAGTAGCTCCAAGATTCTTATATCTGATGTGAGTGAGGGTCCAGGAGACCAACATTTGAGTTTTATTAGCATGGGACAATGATGACTACACAAGAGTATGAGTGAGGACTAAGGTAACTGTATCAGACTTTCGAAAGCCCAGGATACCCATGCCAAAGTTGAGTCAAGCGTGTAATAATTTATTTATATACTAATAAAAAACATTACAATACAAAAACAGAAAAGAAAATACCACAATATGATCGACATTCCCATACTAAAACCAAATTGATTACTTAAAAGTTTGATTGAATTAGATAAGTAAACATTGGGCACTATATTCTAGTCCATTATTTCGAAAAGTCAATTTCATTTCATAAAAGATTTCTTCAAGATAGGCCATTTAAAACATCACAGTGTTTTCAGGGTTGACAATAACTGTAACAATATGCAGTGAGCACTGCTTGCAGGCCCCACTTAAAACTACCCCGCCTCAAGCATCAATTTGCCAGATTGGGATCAGCAGGCGGTTGGATAATAGATTGAATAGTCTGTCAGATCTAGGATGGCACGAGGACAAGGCCATGGAGGTATTTGTGCTCAGGCAAAACAATTCCCAGATGGACTAATGTTTTGAAAGAAGTTGTTGTAGGGGTATTTAAAATGACGCAAATTAACTATCATCTACACAATTCAGGCACTGGAGATTTTTGGCCGATTTCTCCAGTAAAGTTATTGCTAAGTCCATAACTTTGCCTGGAACAGACGCACAGCTTCTGACTAGACTGCCAAACATTCATCGAGGGCTGCTTTGGTTGATCCAACTCCTGAACGATTGAAGCAGGGGCGTAAGAATTTCCTCCTAAGATCTAGAAGAAGTGGACATAGACATATTACGTGCAGTAATAATTCCAATTTACTTCCTCACCCTCGGCAGCATGAGCAGGCAATCTTTGAATTCCATGGTTGAGTGGTAAGGGTAGTAAAAGGAATTTGCAGCAGATGTATTTGATACGTATTGAGTGTTTCAGATTGATCAGTAAATACGGTTGCGGCGAGTGAGAAAGTAAAGAATGGCAATAAGAGGTGTGCTCTTTGTAGATCTCTAAAGGCCTCCACATTGGTTCTGAAACGTAAATTTCTGTCAGCTATTTTAGCCATTATCTTGACATGGTTATAGTCCTGACTGGACTCCCTCAACTCCCTAAGCTGGGAATCATTCATTAGGCCTTCAAGGTGCCGCAAACCATTGACTTGGTGAATGTTAGGAAAGGTTGCCAGTTCGTTCCAGTTCAAACTTTTTAGAGACTCTTCAGGTGCCATTCTCAGCCTCTGAGATTGCTGCACTAGCTGACCTCAGCTTTTAGAATTACTATCTGGTAGACCAAACTCAAGCCTTAGCCAACTGGTGGGCGTGATTTTGGGTAGTGCAAAGATAGCCTTGATTGCTCCCAAGTAAAACTGCTAAAGGCTCTTATGCAACGATGATACCCAGGTCGGAGCTTCAAAAGGGAAAGAATTACTTTGGCTCTAAATATTTCCAAGATGTATGTGCCTTTAAGGCATTTTAATTGGTTAGAGATGTGCCTCAATTGATGTTGCATCGGGCTGACAGAGCTTTTTGTTGATGATTGAATTATAATTGTTCATTTCTCCATACCCCTAAATATAGGGAGGACTCAGTTGCTGAAATCGTTTGAGAGTTAAAACTCCATGAATATTTAGTCTTGCAGCTGCCGAATTTAAAAATTTTGTTTTGCCCAGATTTAGTTTTAATTCATTTTTAAGATTGTATATGTTGAGACCCTTTAGGGCCCTTTAGAGGCTGATTAGCGTCTGATCAAGCCCCACAATGTAATAGGCATATTGTTAAAGCAGCACATATTGACCGCTTAGTTTTGGTGGGTAGGTCCTTAAATTAGCAAGTAATGTTAATAAATCAGCTGTATAAAGGTTAAAAACTAACCCTGGGCGTAATTCGCGTAGTAGCGCTACGCGTAGCTACGCGAAGTGCACTTCGCACTACGCGAGCTACGCGTAGCACTACGTGAACTGCGTAGTGCGGTAGGAAATGCTGTTCGCAATGATTGCACAGTGCCGGATGCTTGTCCGCACTGTGCAATCATTGCAAACGGCATCTTGCACAGTGCAAGCGGTCATTTTCTGCCGCTCGAGTAGATTTGTACTCGAGCGGCAGTTCTCTCAACGCAGACTGGTAGTTTCTCATCGCGAGCGGTCGCGAGCATACGCGACCACTCGCAATGAGAAACCTGACCTCCCCGCGTTGAGAATCTCGCCGGGAGGTTTATTTTCCACGCTCGCGATCGGCAACTTGATGTTGCTGATCGCGAACGAGGAAAAAGTCTCCCCGGGATGTCATTTTGCTCGCTCGCGGTCGCCAACTTGAAGTTGAGGACCGCGAGCAAGCAAAAACTGCCCGCTACGCTACGCATTTTTGCACTGTGCTATGTGCAATTCGCGTAGCGCGTAGTTGCGCAAACTACGCGAGCGTAGCGTAGTTTTCCGCCCAGGCCTATTAAAAACTACAGGGGCCAGTTTGCAACCTTGCTTTAGGCCCCAGTTAGTTGGAATTTTCTTAGAGAGCGCGGAGCCGGTGCCCAACTTGATCCGAACCCATGTATCCACAAGCAGCAGTCGGATTAATAGCGGCTCTGGAATACCCCATGTTTGCAGTTTCGCCCATGTGAGGGTCAACAACACCCACATACTAGTGTGTGTGAGGGACAAGTATACCTATATCTGGGTGTGAGTGAGGGCCCAAGACACGTAGACCCATGCGAGTGGGCATCTAGAATACATCCAAATGTGAATAAGGCCACAGGGCACCTATGCCAGAGTATGAATAAGGGTCAAGGTCACCTATATCTAAGTGGGAGGGAGGACCCAGGATACCTAGATCCTTGCGTGAGGGCTCAAGAGTCCTGTAGCGGAGTGTGTCTGATGAAACATAATAATTAACTAAAGTCTGGTGGCTCAGCAGACTAATGCATCCCTTGAAGTAGCCTGTAATTTACCTCATGGTCACAGGTTCAAATCTTGGTAAGCACACTCAGATTTTCATCCTTTGGCTGTCGATAAAACAAGTACCACTTGGTTGGGTTACAAACCTCTGTTATTCAGCACTACAATACACCTCTAGCTGAACATGCGCTTTGCAAATATGCATGTTACGTTAATGCAAGTGTGCAGAACGCCCAAGTGTCGTGATCCAGGACACTTCTATCCTAGTGTGAGAGAAGGGTCAACATATCTTGAGGGCTCTTGACACCTTTATTCAATTTGACTAATTCCTTAATCCAATAGGACTACCTTGTACTCCAGTAAGAAACAAGAAAGCGCAAAGTGCTGAGCATTCACAGGCTGCCTGCATTCAGCATCACTGTAGTATAAAATCTGTGGTTGTGCAACGATTGATAGCATTTGGTCTCTATTCTGTAGGGACTCTGCAAGCCTACAATCCTATAAAAGAAACAACTAATGCATGGCTTTTGAAAGGCTGCTACTATCTGTCCTTGTCACTTTGCTATTACAGTCCCCCAAAGATCACTTGCTTACTGATAGGAAAGGTAGTCAGGACACTCTAAACATCCTTTCCTGAGACAGAACCTGCTAAATTCCTGTAAAAACATTGACAATCATTTACTCAGACTGTAACTAAATAGTTGACTCTAGAGAATATGGTAATCATCTAATATAAACAGTCATAAATATGCAAATGTTGAGTCCTGCTTTTTAAGAGATTAATACTTTTATGTATGAACAGAGCTCTTTGTCGTCTGCATCTTGTAAATTCTTTTTTATCACCATGGTCTCATTTTCTATTCAAAACAGCTGTAGGTCAGAGGGCATTGTAAATACCATATGTGTACATTAATAAACTGATCTGCTCACTGTATCTCTCCATTTGTGGATCAGATGCTGTGCACACCTCCCATTCTGAGAACAATTTAAATATTTTACGACAAGTAATTTCTGATGGAGCACTGTTTACTTTAAGAGTGTAAGGTGGGGTCAAGGGACCTATATCAGACTATGAAAGAAGTCCCATGTTCCCCCATTTTAGGGTAATAATTAGGAGCCACATTCTCAGTGCAAGTGAGAGCTCAGGGTACCCAATTCTGAGCGAGAGCCCATGACACTATTTGGAGTGGGATGGAGGGCCCATGACACTATTTGGAGTGGGATGGAGGGCCCATGGCACTCCAATCTGATTGGGATTGAGAGCCTTCGATATCATGTTCTAAATGCAAGTGAAGGCTTAGGGTGTTCTAGTATGAATAAGAAAGGAGTAGGTTACCCCATATAAAGTGTGATTGTGGTGCTAGAATACCCTATTCTCAGTGAGAGGACCTGATACTACATTCTATCTGTGAGAGGAAGCACGGGATAAAACATTGTGTGTGTGAGAGGAAGAGTCAGGGCCCAATATGTTAAGCTTTTTGTTTGAACTAGTGCCCCCATACAGTGTGAGTGCACCCAGAAGACTACATTCTGAGCATGAATCAGGTCCCATCCTTTGCTCCTAATGACAGGTTTCTAGAGATTCAGCACTTCTCACCAAATGCCACTGGTGGGGATACTTGGGGTCATTGAACGTCACACTGCGCTTGGAGCGTCTGAGGTGCCTCTGCTCCGTGTACCACAGCACGTGATTGTGCTGCGCCAAGAGGTCTTCCACGGCTGCCCTCAACCTAGACTGGCTGTCCCGCTCCAGGGCATCCCCATTGCCAGCGAACAGAAAGTGGTCCTTCAGCTCCCCTATCTGGCCCTTGTTCACGAGGCCTGTTGTTTGTGCCAGTTCATCCGCCACACGTGCCAGCTGCTCCGTGTTCGCCGCCTCGTTGGGGATATGTAGACACACGGCCCAGGACATTGGCTGGATGTCCTCTTCCGGGCCCTGGGCAAGTCCACGTGATGTTGACACAAACATTAAGGCCAGGCACAGCCATAGGCAGGTGGAGATGCGTTGTTGGGAGCCTGGCATTGCAAGGCTGCACTGCAGCACCAAGCCTTTCATCAGAGGCATCAGACTCCAGTGCTGCAGGGGGAGAGAAAGAGAGGAGTATAAGAATGGCTCTGACAAATCACAAAAGCAAACCTTTTCACAAATATGTAAAGGAAATAAAGTTCTGATGAAGAGACCTATTACTGCAAAAACAAAAAATAGGTTTTAAAATCTTGGTTATTTGATCAACCACTGGTGCTACGGATAGGAACCACTTTGAACACATTACATTTTACAAAAAGAGCCTCCCTCAGAGAATACGAAAATGTGAGATGTGTAGTGCTGTTTGGCTTCAGAAAGTGATGTCAGGGAGAGCTGAACTTCTTTAACCCTCCCCAACCCCCCCCTCCACCCCAACCCCCTTTTCAAAACCCCAATGACAACACAGAAAGTAACATCATATAGCCTTGGATCCCTAGAACATGCAAGTAAGTCAATGCATCCAAGCAGAAGACCATATCCCACAAGAAATGTTTTTGTCAAATATTTTTATTAACATTTTCGTATTTGTAACATATCGTATGGTAGTACATGTAGATTGAATTTGTTTCGTACATTTTAAACATTTGTTATCACAGTTGTTTGTCCGGGATGGCACCTACGTTTTACACAATATAATTGATTCAATATACATTATCGCATTATTGTGCATATCTTTACATATGGAAATGCATCCCACAAGAAATGTTAACAAAAACTTCTACATCTAAGCAAAGCAGCGACAGATATACCCAAATAGAAATCATTCCATCAAACCCCACCTTTCAGTACTGCAGTTTGTAAAGGAACCCTAAAAAAGGCTGGTCCGGAACCCTCAATGCTGCCTGCTGGAGTTGAGCCCTCAGCACAGCAGGCTCGAGTGGAATCCTCAGCAGGATGGGGAGGAGCCATCAACACTATATCCTCGGCAATATCCAGTATTATTTTACTTATTTATATGCGTTAATTACTTTAAACGTTGGTTCTTTGCACAACTAGAGTAACTATTCTATGGGTATTAAGGGGACGTGGGAGGCACAGGGCAAACAGGCACTGTGTGCTTTACATGTTGCCCTCTACATAAATAAATTTAAAAAAAAATGCATCATCTCATAGTGCCTCTGGGTACGATCAGTCCACATCTGCTTATAAGCAGAATGATGGTGCCTTTCTGTGACTGGCTAGCTTACTACTGTGAGTAAAGTAGCCATCCAGTAATGACGACTATCCTTGTAGACTACAACAGAAGCCATTCAAGGGACAAGGAAAGTGTACCAATGCTGCAAACAGCATCCGACAATCCACTAAGTTTGAACTATTTGTAAAACCAATAGCAACTATTAGAAGCATATTCATGCATATCATTAACTATAAAAGATTTCAGTATCATTTCTTTATAGAGCTGTATTATTATTTTGATTATCATTAAAGGCATCCTGGAATGTGTTGCAAATTGGAGTAATATGTGACCCCGAAAGGGATATGAAGTGTTAAATACAAATGAAATAATGCAGTTGTTTTTAATAAGAGACTTGTAAACACTGTTAAGTTATATTGATCAAATTAGGTCAAAAGTGTTTTATTTTTATTTTTTGGCAGGGCTGGAAAAGGAATGCTTTTGTCAAGTATTCCTTGTATGAACACACTGGTCATCATCAAATCTCACTGTGAAACTGAAAGCTTCAGGCCTAAGTAGGCAGAGTGAAAACCAGCCCAGAGTCTCTAAGTTTCTCACTGCCACTCACTTGAGCATGGAAAGAGAAGAATGGGCTTCAAATTGTGATGCGAGCCATGCTCTCTTCTGACCCAGTCCACTATATATGCAGAGCAGGACGAAGTGAAAGGGGTCGGATTTCAATTTGTAATAAATTTGCCCTCTTCCCTATAAAGAGGGCTAAAACCACCAAATTACAAATTCATAAGCATATTTAAAACTTTGAAAGACAGTTACATATATTTACAGAGTTTACATAAAACAAAGCATCCTTTACAGCCCTTACAAGGATGCTCCAAAGATGGGTTCAATAAATCAATCTCGTTGCTTGGTTAAACTCTCACATACATCATGGGAAGTATCTTGCATACATTCAATGCATTTTCAACAGGCAACTATGATCATGATTAGCTCCCCCAATTCATGCTCTTAAATGATTTAACAAGGGTAATCTGCCCGATTTAAAATTCAGTTATAACCAATGAATTTTAGGATCCAAAGAAAGCTCTAAATAAAAGTTCATGTCTACCATCTTGGCCTTTTCAAAAATGGAATTAAGTATCATTATCGTGCAAAATGTCTTGTTCAAAAATGGTCTGTCTGGTGGTTGATTTTAGATAAAATGTCAATTATTCACGGCATCTCCAGACATCTTTTATAGCATCCAGACATCATTATTAGTATCTGAAAATGTATATGCAAA
Organism: Calotriton arnoldi; assembly: GCA_963921515.1. Classification (NCBI taxonomy): domain Eukaryota; kingdom Metazoa; phylum Chordata; class Amphibia; order Caudata; family Salamandridae; genus Calotriton; species Calotriton arnoldi. The sequence continues at coordinate 985,138 of CAWUFW010003182.1, read as the reverse complement.
CATAATTTACTAAATCTCTCTCTCTTAGCAAAAGCAGAATCTTAATTCTCAAAGCCCTGCCTAAATCCTTGATCTTGAATGTGCCGCGACATCCCAAGCCCCTGTCAAGCCAAGAACAACCAGAAGGCATGCTAGGGTGAGACCCTACACTCTGGTAACAAAATCCCTTAGCGCACAGAGAATTTTCTAGCACTTGTGCAGCCAAATTACTTAGATGACTGCCCGGATCGCTGCATCTGTATAGAACCCATTTAATGGGGTTTGGCAAATGATCTGATTTTGCGGTGCACACTTGTGGTCAAATGTACTAGAGAAAACATGTTTTGTGTTTGTGGCGTGGATCAGCTGTTTGCTTTTAAATGTTGTTTGTCTACTAATAAATGGGGGATCAAAAAGAAGGAAAGCTATGAACTTACTTTTCAATTTAGAGACTAAAGAGATTGATTACATGGGTAAAATGGCTTTTTAATTACACTTTGCACTCAAGTTTTGTTGCGCTCCACATGCCAGAAAAAATCCCCCCACCACCATGCACACCATACAGTGCAAAAACTATTTGGTTGGTAAAGCGATTCCAAATCAATGGCACGGGTGTGAACTACAACGAATATGCACATTAGAAACACACCATCAAGCACACACGGCATCATAAGACATCAACTTGTACTGCTGGGGCTTCTTTAGAAAGTACTATACTCTGGCCAAGTAATGGGAAATTGATATCGCTCAAGAGGAAAATGTCATGTTAAGTCCATCAGTACACCACCTATGCACAAAAAAAACACCATGAAGAGCTTCCTAAATCAAACTCATTTAACTTTCCGGCTAACTCTCACATTTTTTAATCTTCACACCATACAACTTCTCTTCTAGCCAAACAACCACTGTCAAACAAAACAAAGCAAATCAGTGCTATAAAAAAAAAAAAATTAAAAATAGAATAGCAATGCTCCTTTGACCGATCTATTAAACTGAAGTTTAGGTAAGTGTCAGACTGTAACCGCCGAACAAATGTAGTTCCGTAAACTTTGTGGATTGCAAAACTCAACTGAAACAGGACCTTATAATTCAAGCGCATAGTTTAAAACGAGCACCTATTGTGTCTGAATATAAATTGACTGCCTTCAACAACAGACTAGTCTTAAACGCTAGATACGATCACCAAAGATTTCCTCAAACGTATATCTTTTTTGCATACACACCAGTCGAATTTAAAAAACGGTTGGCATTTTGGACATATGGAAAATGTAACTTACCCTGTACGTATCTCTTCGTAGCATGTAGTGCTGTAGATTCTCATGTTCTGCATACTCCTGCCATCTAGTGTTGGGTTCTGACAATTGCAACTTTTTATTCTTAGAAGAAAGGCTTTTGAGGCAAGGGATGCACTGTGACTACACGCTCAGTAGGCAATGCACACGGGCACCAACTACATCTTAAATTGTTTTTCACACAGAAGGTGAGAGTAGGTAAGGAGTAGCAAGTGAATAGAGTATTGTGAACCGTGTGTATTGTGAAAGAAAGTCAAATAATCAAAGCAGGGATATGCAAGTAGAACCGCATGCTTCCAGGGAGAAGCGTAGGTTAATGTGACTTTACACATGCTTAAAGGGCAAGTAACATTTTCTGTTTGAATCATTTGTTGCTGTAGATACACAAGCTCTTCATAAACAGTCAGTCAGTAAAGCAGTACCGGTTACAATCAGTGGATAGCGTGTAGATTACGCAGATGTCTGAAATAAAGTCCTTAAGATGTCCACACAACAATGCACAGTGAAAGTGTGTGGGGTTGAACAAGTGGATGCCTCAAATATGTCAGCAAATGGGATGTTACTGAGGGAGGCAATGATTGGTGCCTTCTTGGGTGAAGTTTGCGCCCTGGGGGCAACAGGGATGGCTCTTTTAGCTTTATGGCAGCAGGTCTGAATGCACTTGACTAGCCATCTGGCAATACCGGGCTTGGAAATAGGATGGCCTTTGTAAGGATTCACAAAGGCTAAAAATAGCTGCTGGGACCTGTGAAAGGGGTTGGTCCTGTTGATGAAATACATGAGAGCACGTTTAACATCTATTCTAGGGTGTGAAGGGCTCTCTCCGCTACAGAGTCTGGTAGGAAGAAAGAATCTGGCAGCTCTATTGTTTGGTTGAGGTTGAACAAGGAAACCAGTTTGGGGAGGAACTTTGGGTTGGTTCAGCCTGCAACTCACTAATGCGTCAGAGATGTTATAGCTGCAAGGAAAGCTACTTTCCAGGTGTGGAATTACAAGGGGCAAGATTACAAGGGCTTAATGTGTGGCGGCGGGGGCGCTCACATAAGTTTGGAAAGGGCCACATTGAGGTACCATTATGGGGAAGGGGGATCTAGAGGGAGATGACCCTCTTGAGGCCCTTCATGAAGGCCTTGATTACTGGGATAACAAGCATTGAAAATGCAATAGGTCTCGCCTTTGATTAAGTTAAAGCCATTTGCTTTGCTAATGGTATTGTATAGCAAAGCAAATGGCTTTAACTTAATGAAAGGCGAGACCTATTGCATTTTAATGCTTGTTTTTTAGAGTTTTATATAGCGCGAACTAGACCCGAGACATCGGGTATCAGAGCACTTTACATGAGCACCAGTTTCGTTACAGATGGACACATTCATTTTTGTTAGGCACGGGGAGATTAAGTGATTTGCCCAGAATCACAGGATGTTGAGCATGGTTGCCGAGACTCGAACCCAGTTCCCTAGCTTCAAGGTCGACTGCTCTAGCCGTAAGGCTACATCCTCTCCCCATTACTGTGAGACAGGCCTAGGTCATGGCACACATGCATGACCAGTGTTCGCCGATGACCAAAAATCCGACTAGGGATTCCGGGCAGTCTGTGCAAGGGATGCACGTCCGTCACCTTGCAGGGGACTTTTCCATCCATACATGAGCAAAACTCTGTGTTGAGCATGACCTGCATCGCAGGAGCTACAGGTACCTTCATATGTACCTGTTATGAGCTGTGTCTTGCTTGTTATATGATCGAATTTATGTTCTTTGTTTTTCTCATTGTATTAATTTCACCTTGCTTGGCAGGTATTCGGTCTAATAAAAACATCAGGGCTCAGTGTTCAAACGGGACAGGCAAGATCAGAAATGAGGTCCCAGGCAATCTCTAAGGCACAGGGTCAAATCGCCTTTCAAAGGCCAACTTACTACTACGGTGCTCTGTGTGATCTTGTTCAAGCATCGTTCTCTTTCTGCGGCCTACTTACAAACTGCAGTGGGGAATTAATAACAGATTGTATAATATCTAGGTCAGACGCTCTAAATATACTGCCTGGCATTTTGCAAAGCAGCTAATGTAAATAAAGGGCACTGACTGTGCACATTCTCCACATAATAATAAATCGCTTGTTTTCGCATGGAATGTCTACCACAGTTTTACCGTAGCACGGTGTAACAGCTGGTTACCATTTACGAACTCAGTATATTGACCTCATAATGGTGAAAGACTCAGTAGGCCCTGTGGTGACCCAAGCGTGTTTCCTACAAGTCATAAAGATCTCAGCAACAACCACTGAACTCGCCAAGCTGCCTTACCAGCTCATGGTGTGCAGTATATTAAAGTGCCAGCCCTTGCAGAGGTTTATCACCCGACTGTCTGTAAGCACGTGCTAGAACTGATGCTCAGACCAACTGAGCTAACTCATGCATGCAGTGTCGAAGACATATTACAGCTTCTTAGAAAAAAAACTACTCACCAGGAAATATTACACCAGTTTTTCACGTATTTGTGAAATAAAGTGCTGGCTTTTGCCAGAGGCCACAGTAGGTGGATTCTGTTGGTTAGCGCGCTAATTGTGGAATAACTGAGTACTAGCAACAGTACAAAATGTCAACCGCTGTGTGAACCTGGGAGAATCTCGAACTCCCTGTCCCCCAGCGCCTCAGAGCGTCATTCTTGCCGCTAGCAAGTCCAACACGATAAAACTCATTGCTTTAATAGACTTTAAAATCCATCACAAACATTTATTATTCCAGGCCCTTTTATCTGCAGACAAACGAGCTCCTTGTCAACACCTTCAACTGGCTGCAATAGCGACCTATCACTGGAGCCAGCTGCAAGTGTTGACAATGTTGTAAGTTGGCATCAGTTCTTAAATTGCGCTAGGGGTTGCCTTTGGTGGGAACTGGGGTTGACTTTTTACGAGGCATTTTCTTTTTTTGGGGAGTTTTATATAGCGCGAACTCGACCCGAAGGTATCAGAGCGCTTTACTCTAGCACCAGTTGCGTCACACAAGGACACATTCTTTTTGTTGGGCGCGGGGAGATTAAGTGATTTGTCCAAAAACACAGGAAGTTGTGTCCCTGCCGAGACCCGGTTCCCAGCTTCCACGTCGACCGCTCTAGCCGTTAGGCCACATCCTGTCATTATTATTATCCCTCGTCAGAGACTGACCCAAGAGAAGCGAGACAGAGACAGAATAGGGAGAAAAGACACAGAGAAAACTGTGACGGATGAAGAAAGCAGGAACGACAAATAACCTACAATACTGACAAAGAACCAGGAAGTCCAAGGTGATGGGAGAGAGAGACAAAGAGCCACGAGGTGGCCCCAAGACTAGCCAGCCCTGATAATCGGTAGCACTGGCGGCGAGTTTTTTTTTACAAATTAAGTTCTGTAAGGAGGCTGACGAAGAGGCGCATCTTCGGATTTCCCATAAACCAGGTGAATTCCTGTGGACAATGGCAAGTAAAGCGAAACTACTGAAATTAACCTTGATGTCAATAACACAACCGTCTCCCAGTGTCAGCAACCTGGCCAGGGCCCAGGCTGGGGCTCAGTGGTCCAACCACGAGGCGAGGGATACCGAGACATCTTTCACCGATATCTGGCAGGAGAGCAACAACATACTCAAACAAGAGACGAGCACAATGAAGAAAACGCAGAATTATACACTTGAGAAATCAAACAAGAGACAAGCACAATGAAGAAAACGCAGAATTATACACTTGAGAAACAAGCTCTCGGCTTTGGCAAAGGCAGCCGCTTGTTTATAATTGCATTGCGCTTTAAGTGAACGCGCGATGCAAAAATAAACACGCGGCTGCCTTTGCCAAAGGCGAATGATAACAAAAAAGTGCGTAGCGGCTAATTAGGAGACACTGTCCCCCGCCGCCAGTAAGAGATCCAATCCCGCTGGGCGTGGATAAAAGGAGACAGGGTGGCAACAAGCAGCGATTGACATGCCTTCGGTGCAATCATTGCACTGCCTTTGGCATAATTCGTGACGCAAAATGACGCGCACGAATCAAAACTGAAGGCGGAGCTGGGACACGGCTTCTGGAATCGTATCGATTCCAAGAAGCCTCGTATGACGAGAGCAGCGCATGCGCTGCTTACGTCAGGCCGAGACCTAAAAAAGAAGTAGGACTGTTACTTGTTTTGCATGTATGGGGCCATAGCTGCTAAATGCAGTCGTATAGAAGTGTAGGCGAGGCCTGAATTCTGCAGATGAAGAAGATAGCAGATGTCATGGACAATGTGTTTACGAGGGTCCAGATGGTTGGCAATGCAATAATGGACAAACATATTACATATTGCGGCGTAGCAGGCCTATGTGGTAGGTCTACGAGATTCCCGCAGGAAGTCCATGCATTCCTGTAGGAGGCGTAATTAGCCAAACTCTAAAACCTCAAGTGCCGATCACTAGATTGAGCTGTCTGTGGTCTGGCTGCATGATCGGAACATGGTTGCGTGTGAGTAGGTCCAGCCTGTTGAGAAGATTTCCGTGGGGTCGGACTGACATCTTGAGGAGTGTGGAGTACCAGGGCTGACCCATGTGGGAGCGACCACGATAAATGCCAGAGATGTCGGTCACATCTTCCGAACCCACATACAGAAGAGTGGGAGAGGCGGGAACGCGTATGCAAAGATCCCCGACTAGTTCATCGAAAGTGCATTGTTCATGAACTGTGGGTGTGAGTACCTGGAGACGAAGTTTGCCATTTGCGTTTCGGGACTGCCTAACAGGTCTATTTGTGGGGTGGCCCAGTGCTGGAAGTACTGGAATAGGACCTGCGGGGGGATTTCCCACTCATGGACTGGTTGACAAGTCCTGCAAAGCTGGTCTGCTAAGTGGTTGTCCACTCACGGAAGGTGCTCTGCCAGAAGATGTACGTGGTGGTGGAGAGCTCAGTGCCAGGTGTCTTTCGCAAGTAATGAGAGAAGCTGAGAGTGAGTGCCGCCCTGCTTCTGAAGGGGGTAGGTAAAGGTCAAATTTTCTGTTTTGATTTGGACTACGTTGCCCTGAATGACTTGAAGGAAAGCCTTTAAGTGGTATCTTCTGGGGGAGATGCCCTAATGCGATAATTGTGAAGGGTCTGGGTCCCCTGTAGGGTCGACATTGCATTCGGCTGTGGCTCAAAAAATGTGTCATAGGGGTTGCCTGGGTCATAAGAGGAGTGTGGAGATCCCTCTAGGTCACTGTGGAGGAGGCAGTGGAGGTGGTGGTTGAGGAGAAGGTGGAGCAAAAGGGGGTGCTGGTGCCCCTGGCTCTATGCTTCTTCTGCCTGGGAGCTTGGGGGGCCTCAAATGCAGGTTTCTGCTCAAATGCCAATCTAATTTGAGGCAGAGTCTCTGTCGGTTTTGGCCCGTGTGGCTTCACCATAAACGTCCCAGTAAGGGAAGATTTTGGCCTTACATCGAGCTCCTCCTTCACCCCTTTGAGGATCGGGTGTTCAGAGTCCTTCAAAGTGATTGTCGAGGGTGTTCTTGATGTCGATGATGGCTTTGAATCAACGGTGGCCTAGGTGCCAGCGTTGAAGGGGTCTTTGGCTTCGAGTTGAGTGGAGGCTTGTCTGTGGAGATGGGCGTTGACGGCCGAGAGGGAAAGACACCCTTAGGTGGATCTTATTTTCAGACCAGAGGCCTTCGTTCGGTGCTGACGGAGCCCTGGAGGCTGTGGCACTGTGCACAGGGCTTGAAAACTGACTGCCTTGGAGCGGTGCTCTGCCTCGGTGTGAGGTTTCTCAGGAGAATTAGAGTGGGCATTAGAGCCAACCATACCTACGACCCTAACGAGGTGTTCGTTTGAGGGCCGCTGGTCTTGGAGGTAGTGGGAAACGCCTCTTTTTTTCTCATTGTCAGAGCCGTTGAAAAGATCGCCTCTGGACTGGGCAGTGGCTGATGGGGTAAGATGCCTGAAGGTCCGGCTTCCTCACCTTCCTCAGGTCCGAAGGAGTCCCATTTGTCGAAGATGTCTGGTGTGTCGACTGCTGGAGCATTTCACGGTGCGCCCAATTCCTCTCCCTTCAGTATAGTATTTTTCAACTGGAAGGCAAGGCAAGTTTCAACGAGGTGTCTTTGTGGTCGTGGAGAGGCAGAGGTTACAAACCTGAAGGTGGTCCGACCACAGGCACTTTGCGTGGCACTGGGGACAAAGTCTTTGGAAGTACATCCTTTTTTAAAAACCAAATTAGCATAATCAGACTTCCCTTCAAAGAAGGTGGAATTAACCTAGTGACAATACAATTAAAAAACATGGTATGCAAAATGTTGGCCCAAACAAGAGAATTTACCAAGATGGTAGTTGGAAAGCTCCCAATGACTTGTACACAAAACGATTTTACTTTACAGATGAAATACGCTGCCACAGTAAGTTAAAAAGACAGCACTAAAAATGCTGATTAAAATATAAATAATTTTCAGGTCGAGCTCTAGAGTGTTCTTCATACAACAGGGATATATATTCTTCCCAAGTCTATAAACAGAGTTTTGCTTTATTTCCCTGACCGTGGCTACATTTTGATGGTAACTTTTATTGTCTAGGGTTGATTTAGCATTTTCTCATCCTTTTGCTTGTGCTTCCTGTCTACTCCCTTGGATCAAGGTTTTAAAATCAGTTTTCAGACTCTTCTTAATATTCGTCCTTTCTTGACCTCTTATCAAGTAGGCAAATAAGACTATTTTTCTCTCTTTTAAGTAATTCACCTTATGTAGGGAGGTCCTAACAACAAATGTAGTGAAGCAGACAGTGTCATTTAAAAAAATATTTTCTATCATTTAAAATTACAAGGTCGGTAGATGAGATCGCAATAATCAAATAGGACAGGGTTGGGAAAGCAGTAGGGCACAGTTGGACATATGTAAATCATGAAAGGGAGATAAACAGTGTAAGAAAGAAAGCGGGGGGGGAAGAGATATTATGAAGATTTGCTGAGCGCTCTATCACTCAAGAGGGTATCCTGGCTCTGAGCAGGTGAGAGTCTAGGCAAATCTAGGGCCCAGTGGGTCTCAGCTTCTTATGGAACTCAAGAAGTGCGGAGGTGGCTCTAATGCATAGTGGCAGGTTGTTGCACACTTTAGGAGTGATGTAGGAGAAGGCGAGAGAGAGAGAAAGAGAGAGAGACTGTGATGGAGACAAAGATAGATATGGGGACAGAGATGACAGAGATAGGCACAAAGATACAGAGTAGGGGAGAAAGAGCGGACGGCTAGTAGGGATAGAAATACAGAGACAGAAAGAGACAAAGTGACAAACCCTTAAGAAAAGCATTTTCACCATACAAAAGCTTACACATTTTGTTCTATCAACATTTTTTGTTATGCTTTCTTTCTGAAAAAAACCTTAACTGGACGTGCTGTGCGGTGTTTGCTAAGTTTGTTTACATGTACCATGGCTAACTGAGGCTTTCACCTTAACAGAGTTTATCAGGCGATGAGCCAGCCACTGAGCCAAATGCTGGCACGAAGACAAATCAACTCAGCACTTCGTTCTTTCGAAACTGATAACATGGCAACTACTGAGCCAGCTGTGATAAACCCATATTAGTATTCAACGGCCTACAATAAGTTTAATTTTTTGGTGCATGCAATGTATGGAGCCATCTTAGGTGGACAGGTTTACAGAGAACTACAGAGAGCCTATTCAATCTTTTATATAACTGCTCTACTCAAATTAGGACTCAACTTATACCAACAGTTGGACGGTCTGACGATCATTTTATGGGAACAAAATCAAAGTTTTTCTGATTTGACCCATCAAAATATTACCATTGATAACTCATTTTGTAAAAAGCACTTGCAGGAGCAGCTTTGCTATTTCGTGGCACTGCAGAGAACACGTGTTACTATTACCACACAACACTTCTCACTTTTAATGAACTAAAAACAAAAGTTGAGCTAGCCCTGCCAAGAAATGCCCATGCACAGAGATTTTAGGAAGAAGTGTTTAAGTCTTTGAGCTCTGCTGGTGTCATGTTTATCCAGTACTGCACATTTCAGTAGAAACTTTCACTGAGAACAGCATTTTCTATTCTAGTACCATGTCCTCATTGTAACTTTGAGTGACTGTCTTACTCCTCAATTTATGGAGTGCTGAATATTTATAGAAAAACTTTTTGTGGCAGCATCATGGTGTGGCTGGGCATACGTTAAAGTGATCCACTCATCGCAGGAGTCACAAAGCTGTTAAGCTGGGACACAAGAGTAGAAACTACAAACGTATTTATTAACAAGATACCGGAGAACAAACTCTATCCGGCCCCACACCTACCATGACACCCACCAGCAGTATACAACTGCACGGGCACCTTGGGAGCCCTCAAGTCACTGGCAGATCAACAAAGCCACCCAAAGCAAGAGAAATAAGTAGCCCACTTATGTGGTCTGTACATGAAATGCGCTTTTTTTTTTTATTGTTGTTTTTATTGAACAGCATAACAAAGTACATACAGTGCATAGGAGCGAGTTACAATGTACAATTTTCACTATCAGTGACAGTAAAACATTCCCCTCAGTCGTACAGAGCCAATCTTACAAATAATACATTGCCCCCTTTAAATTTGCAATAATCTCCATCTGGGGTAGAGGGGTTTGTTATCCAGTAACCTAGTTATGCAGATCTTACCCAATATAACCCTTCCACTTATGCTAGCAAATTTAAACCGTTAGTGCTTTGTCTTTTTCGCATGTTCCCTCCGCCTCCCCTGTTTCCTTTCCCACCAAATACTGCTGGAACAGACCCCAGAAGCTCTTAGGACGACTCTGCGGTGGCAGCAGTTCGCTGTATAGTTCCGATTGCGTATTGCAATATATCATGTCCCTGGACCAATCAGAGATAGTATGAATCGGGCCCCGCGCCCACCTAATAGCAATTCTACGCTTAGCTACCAATAAGCTTATGAAATGCGCTTTTTAAGTTGCTCACAGGTTTGACAAAAATTGAACAAACTTTGCAACACTAGAAATGCAGGTGCACTGTGCTGCAGCACTGGTGTGTGCTAAATGTGATGCAGAATACTTCTCTGGTTTAAAAAACAAAAGTAAGTCTCGTAACATTGATTACATCGAAGTTTGACTTCCCTATCACATAGCTATGAAGCCGCACCAGCGTTGTAAGTACACAATGCAATCACCAAGTTACATAAAAGAAACAAACCACTGAGCAATCTAATCCAAAGAATTAGCTAAAGCAATTAAACCTGACAATATCAAGGAGGCTGCTGCGGTTAAAGATGCAAAGTATAATCTTTCAATCAAAACCCATAAAGAAAGGGGATTTCCTGAGAAGGGTTTTGTCAGTGAAATGGTATGAACAAGGAGACTGTTTCACCAACAGAAGGCACTGGTTGGGCTGTTCATGGGCTAAAGCATTGTACTTCATCACGCTTATATACAAGCCCTGCTGCAGTGAACAAATCAGAGCAGTTTGGGGTTATCAATAAAACATCTTCAACAGACCAAGAAACTGTTACATTTCAGGTGGACGTGAAGAGGATTCCGACCAGACTGCTGAAGCATTAGACGACAGCGGGTTATCCTTCAAGGGATTCCTTCAGCGGACGGTTTGATCCAACGGTTATCAATCAGATAAAGCAAAGCTAAAGAAAAAGGTGGATTTGTCAATACAAACATGTGGCCATCCCCATCTAGGCCACCGCAGCGCTTCAACACTAGAATGATCTATAGAGAAAGCTGGTATGGATCCATCTCTCTCTGAAACACTTCCACCTGTTTTGCTCTTTCATTCTAAATATGGAGAGCAGTTCCCTGCCCAAAAGGCTAGTCCCAGCCATGTCTGAACATGATTTTTCGAAAGCATGGTGTGTTGGCATCATCGGTTTGAGGGCGGCTGCACCTACTGTAATTAAGTACTAATTGAGAGGCGGGTGCTAACAAATTCTTAGCAAGTATGTGAACTGGCAGAGACATCTCCAGTCTCCTAATCTGGAATACTGAACTCCATGCCAGCTAGTACTTTACTTCACATGGCCAGTGTGGCTGTGAGGGTGAGAATAAGGTGGCATGGCCAAGGCTTGAGATCATGAGGTCAGCAGGGTGACCACGCTCCTTGCGACAACAGCCCACCCTATCCCACTGTCCGTTTTTAGTTACTCCATAATTATGTAGGGCTTGGAACCGGCAAACAGGATAGTCCCTTTATAGGAGTCAGGGTTTGACTTTACAAGAGCCAATCATGGGTTTGTCTTCTTCCTCTCTGGAGCTGTGCATGGGTTTGGAGGCCCATTAATTTGTCTCTCAATAACTTAATCCTAGTCTTTCACTGCCCTCAGTATGGCACAAACCATATTATCTCCACTTGGCTCCGGTATACTAATGCTACAACCAGCATCCATAACCAAACCTAAAAAAGAAACAAGAGTGTCCAAGATAAGTCAGTAAAATCAATGTAACTGATAATGATCACCGGATGGCCAGCATTGACTGCCTAGTCATCAAGACTGGATGGAGGACATGAAGACTGCACATAAAACCCAAAGAGGCTTTTGAAAAGGCTGTAATCTGAGGTGGCCGATGTTTAGATTTCCAAGCATTACTGGATGATTTGGAAAGTAAACAAGCACTAGCAAAGCCATGTTGTACACTAGCATGGCTGCTGTTAAGCATGGCTAAATATTAGTGGCTTAAAGGAGAGTGTCGTGGAGTGTCGTGAAGAAGAGTGTCGTGGAGTGGAGTGTTACAGAGTGGCGTAGAGAGTCATGGAGTGGTGTAGAGTTGAGGAACGTGGAGTGTCATGGAGTGACGTGGAGTGTTGTGGAGGGAGCAGAGTGTCGTGGAGTGGTTTGGAGCACAGTAAATTGGCGTAGAGGGTGCTGTGTAGAGTGGAGTAGAGTGGCATAGAGAGGAGTGGAGTAGATGGTCGGAGAGTGGAGTAGCATAGAGTGGAGTAGCAAAGTAGAGTGGAATGGCGTAGAGTGTTGTAGAGTGGAGTGACAGTGAGGAGTAGAGTGTTGTAGAGTGGAGTGTCAGAGTGAAGTGTCACAGAGTGAAAAGGAGTAGAGTGGAGCAGTGTGTTGTAGAATAGAATGGAGTTAAGTGGCATATAGTTGCTTAGAGCTTCGTAGAGTGGAGTAGTGGCATAGAGTGTTGTGGAGTGTCAGAGTTGAGCAGAGTTTAATGGAGCAGAGCATCATAAAGTGGAATGCCGTAGAATGGAGTGTCACAGAGTGGAGTATTGTAGAGTGGAGTAGAGTGGCCTAGAGTGAAGTGGCGTAAAGTACAGTGGTGCAGAGTAGATTGGAGTAGAGTGCAGTGGCATTGAGTGCATTTGTTTTGAGTAAAGTGGAGTATAATGCATTAGCGTAGATTGGCATAGAGTACAGTGGCGTAGAGTAAAGTGGAGGCAGAGTGGAGTACAGTGGCATAGCAAAGATTGTTTCAGAGTAGAGTTAAGTAGGTAGAGTGGAGTGGTGCTGGGTAGAGTAGAGTGGTGCAGAGCAGAGTGGCGCAGAGTGAGGTGGCGTCAAGTGGGGTAGAGTGCAGTGGCTTGGAGTGCAGTTGTACAGAGTAGATTAGAGTGGTGTGCAGTGTTGCAGAGAAGAGTGGCGTAGAGTGCATTGGCATAGAGTGCAGTAGAGTGGCTAGAGTTCAGTGGCGTAGAGTGCAGTGTTGCAGAGTAGCATGGAGTTCAATGGCGGAGCGTGCAGTCTTGCAGAGTAGTTTCGTAGAATGCAGTGGCATAGAGTATTGTAGAGCAGAGTGCTGTAGAGAGCAGTGGCGTACAGTGGTGCAGAGTAGAATAGAGTGGCGTAGAGTACAGTGACAGAGCACAATGGTGTAGAGGGGTGTAGTGTGCAGTAGCATAGAGTAGTGTTGCAGATTAGAGTATAGTAGAGTGCAGCGGTGCATGGTAGATTAGAGTGCACTATAATACACTGTATGTTTCTCAGATTTTTAAACTGATACTTTTGAGGATGGTTTTTCATCTGTGTGTATTTTATGGCTTTTTTTGTTTTTATGGTTTTTATTTCAAAAACCGAATAAAGTTTACATTGATTGATTGAGTAGAGTGCATTGGTGCAGAGTAGAGAGGCATAGAGTGAAGTGTCATAGAACGCAGTGTCAGAGAATGCAGTGGTGCACAGTAGATCAGAGTGGCATAGAGTGGACTGGCATAGAGTGGACTGGCATAGAGTGAGGTGCAAGAGAGTATGGTGGCATAAAGTACAGTGGAATAGAGTAGAGTGGCACAGAGTTCAGTGGCAGAGAGTGCAGTGGTGTAGAGTGCATTGGTTTAGAATGTAGCGGCGCAGGGTAGAGTGGTGCAGAGTAAAGTGCCTTAGAGTGCAGTGGGGTAGAGTGCTGCAGAGCAGAGTATAGTGGGGTACATTGCAGAGGCGCAGAGTGTATTGTTTCGAGTAAAGTGATGTAGGGTGCATTAGCGTAGAGTGCAGTGCTGTAGAGTACAGTGGCGTAGAGTAGAGTGGTGAAGAGTATAGAGGAGTGGTGCAGGGTAGATTGCAGTGGTGTAGAGTGAAGTGGCCTAGACTGGAGTGCCGTAGAGTGCAGTTATGCAAAGTAGATTAGAGTGGCTTAGAGTATATTGGCATAGAGTGTAGTGGTGTTGAGTGGGGCAATACAAAGTAGAGTGGCGTAGAGTGTAGTGGCAAACAGTGCATTGGCAGAGTGGTGCAGAATAGAGCGCAGTGGTATAGAGTGCAGTGGCATAGAGTGCAGTGGTGCAGAGCAGAGTGGGGTGGAGTGGTGCAAGGTAGAGTGCAATGGCATAGAGTGGAGTGATGCAGAGTGATTCAGAGCAGAGTGGGGTAGAGTGCACTGGCATATAGTGGTGCAGAGTAGAGGGGTGCAGAGTAGAGGGGTGCAGAGTAGAGGGGCGCAGAGTAGAGGGGCGCAGAGTAGAGGGGCGCAGAGTAGAGCGGCGCAGAGTAGAGGGGCGCAGAGTGCAGTGGCAGAGAGTGCAGTGTTGCAGCGTAGACTGTCGTAGAGTGCAGTGGTGCAGTGTAGAGTAACAGAGTACAGTGGTGCAGAGTAGAACAGATAGGCGTAGAGTGCAGTGACGTGGAGTACGGTGGCAGAGAGTGTGGTGGTGCAGTGGCAAAGAGCAGAGTGAAGCAGAGTCCAGTGGCAGAGAGTGCACTCTTGCACTGTACAGTGTCACAGAGTGCAGTCAGTAGAGTGCATGGCGTAGAGTGCAGTGAAGTAAGGTAGAGTGGTGCAGAGTAAAAGAGTGTTGCAGAGTAGAATATAGTGAGGTACAGTGCAGTTGTGTAGAGTTAATTGGTTTTGAGTAAAGTGACGAAGAGGGCATTCACATTTAGTGCAGAGGTGTAGAGTGCACTTGCATAGAGTAGAGTGGTGAAGAGTGGAAACAAGTGGCGCAGGGTGGATTGCAGTGGTGTAGAGTGGAGTTGCCTAGACTGGATTGCCAAAGAGTGCAGTGTCATAGAGTGCAGGGGTGCAGAGTAGATTGGAGTGGCTTAGTGTGGATTGGCGTAGATTGGAGTGATGCAGAGTAGAGTGGCGTAATGTGTAGTGGTGTACAGTGCATTGGCATCAAGTAAAGTGGTGCAGAGTAGAGTGCAGTGGTTCAGAGTAGAGTGGCGTAGAGTGGAGGGGTGCAAAGTAGAGTGCAGTAACCTAGAGTGAAGCGATGCAGAGTGGAGTGATCCAAAGCAGAGTGGCATAAGGTTTGGTGGAGTAAGGTGCATTGGCATACAGTGGAATAGAGTGGTGCAGAGTAGAGTGCACTGGCGCAGAGTAGCTTAGAGTTCAGTGGCAGAAAGTGCAGTGTTGCAGAGTAGACTGTTGTAGAGTGCAGTGTAGTCTGAGTCCAAGACAACATCAGAGAATGTCAAAAACAATCAACCAGAATAGAGTGCAGTGGTGTAGAGCAGAGTGGTGCACAGCAGAGTGGCATACGGAGCAGTGGTGCAGAGTAGAACAGAGTGGCATAGAGTGCAGTGGCGTAGAGTACAATGGTGTAGAGTGCAATGGCATAGAGTGTTGCAGAGTAGAGTATAGTGGTGTGGAGCACAGTGGTGCAGAGTAGAGTGCATTTGTTTTGAGTAAAGTGGTGTAGAGTGCAGGGGTTAGAGTAGAGTGCAGTGGATAGAGAGCAGTGGCGCAGAGTGGAGTGGTGCAGTATAGATTGCAGTGGCGTAGAGTGGAGCGGAGCAGAGTAGATTGTTTCAGAGTAGAATGAAGTGGCGTTGAGTGGAGTAGCGCAGAATAGATTACAGTGGCGTAGAGTGGATTGGCATAGAGTGCACTGGCATAGAGTGGAGTGGTACAGAGTAGAGTGCATTGGCGTAGAGTGTAGTGGAGTGGCATGGAGTGGTACAGAGTAGAGTGTAGTGGCGAAGCGTGTAGAGGTGTAGAGTAGAGTGGGATAGATTGCATTGGCATAGAGTAGAATGATGCAGAGTAGAGAGGCGTAGAGTGAAGTGGCGCAGAGTGGAATGGTGCAGTGTAGAGTGGAATGGTGCGGTGTGGAGTGGTATAGTGTGGAGTGGTGCAAAGTAGAGTGCAGTGGCTTGGAGTGGTGCAGAGTGGAGTGGCATAAAGTGGAGTATTCATGGTGTGTTAGCACACTGCCATTACAGCCAACAGAACTTTAATTGAAATGGGACGTTACATTTGCACAGACATATAGTTATACTGATAAAACTATACACCACACAAATGATGTGTGGAAATGCCATCGCCTAGTGTATTCACTTATTTTGATTGTATTAAAATATTTCTTTCCACCACACTTCAGAATTACCCCCAGTAGTCAGCATGATTCTCACATAAATCTTCTCACTTTGTAAGTCAGAGAAAGAAAAGTAAACACCAAGCTCCCTCGGAAGACAGAGCCCGAAATTTGACCTTTATCTATCAATACACAGCAAATGTTACAATATAAGAACAAGATTTAAAGGCAGGTTTACAGAGAGGGAGCACTCGGAAGGATACAGTAAATAAGGTATGGGCCACGGAACAGCCTAAAACAAATAAAACCAGAAAAGAGAAAGCAAGAAAATGTGAGTTTAAACTTCAAAAGGTAAGCAGTGGGCGCAATGAATTCCCAGGGAAGATTTCCGGATGGCCCCAAGATGTCATTAGCAAACCAGACAGCTGCGCTGTGTGGTAGGCTTCGACTTAAAAACATTCAATTTCGAATTGCTTGAAAAGACCCCAGTAAATCAGACTCTGTGTAAAACAGTAACAAACCAACACTTTAAGGACAAAAACCTTAGAATAGACTTAAGGGTGGTTAATTCACAAAACGTCAAAGGAATACTTGCCCCAGACCACCTAGCCAAGGTCAAGGAGGCGTAGGGTCAATTGCAGATGGTGAAGAAACTGTTTTGGAAAACAATAAAGTGTAGGTTTAGGAAAACAATGCATTAATGTCAATCAATGAAATGTCGTGCAAGCAGCCGCAGCCTATGCGTCAATCAATGAAAGAACCTACAAGCACACTGTACATCTAGATTGATCTTTCAGAATGTAAGAGACTGGGCAACTTAATATGTAGTGCCTAGAGTTTTGGGAAGAGAGGGAGTTAAGCTAACATATCAATCCTAAAATAGCAGGATGAAAAGAGTTGGTTTGTGGGTGCAAGAAACAATACCCTCCAAATAGCTTGCATACAGAAAAAGAGAGCAAATACTACCAACATTGATTTAACCTGTGAAGAGAATATCCTCAGCACACAGGACTTAAAGGCAGAACAAGTAAGACTCCAGAATAGGACAAATAATGAGATAAAGGT
Source organism: Calotriton arnoldi (assembly GCA_963921515.1). Classification (NCBI taxonomy): domain Eukaryota; kingdom Metazoa; phylum Chordata; class Amphibia; order Caudata; family Salamandridae; genus Calotriton; species Calotriton arnoldi. The sequence goes on along the minus strand of CAWUFW010003182.1, from coordinate 968,141 downwards.
CTTTCTTCCCACAAACGAATAAATTAAGTAACAGTCACAGAGATGGACTTTCCAAAAAATGCAATAAAAATAAAAAACTTGAGAAACTGATTTGATTGGACTGAGTTTATTAGTTTAAGCACCCTATAGCAACTTTCTTTTCACCATAAATGTTATCAGCCGAGGAAACATTTGTAACATTACGACTACGATTGTGTCATTTGCATTTCTTATGCTAAGCACCTTTTCCTTTCTTGTACTTACTGGTTTTGTATTTTGTTTTTTTACCATGCTCGGTTGTTACTTCCTTGGTTGTAGCTTTGTCTCCTACTCACCTCCTCTTACATGTGAAACCGCTGAAGAGGGGACAGAGATGTAGCCAGTGACAGAGGATCAGCTACAAGGGATGGAACATGTTATTTTTATAGCGCATACCGAGCCACCAAGGGGCAGGAGGCCATTTTTTCCAAGGAAAGAGTGCGATCGGACGTGGGCAGCTCACAGAAACAATTATCATAGATTTATTCAAGCTCATTGGTGGATTAAAAGAGCAGGAAGGGTGGCGCACCAGAAGAAAAACCCACAAGATGGAAGCACCGGATACAAGGGTTAGTCACAGACAAGTAAGAATGGGCATGGGGTTTTTGAAAAGCCATAAATGGGGTCCAAGACAACATCAGAGAATTACAAAAACAAGCAACCAATAGCAATGCTGGTCCAGGGAGAACTCTGGCATTGGTGATGCCCAATGCGGCAATCTTTGTTGGTGGCCCCACCCGCCCATGAGCTCCTTCCTCAGTGTCTGCCTCACAACTAGCAGGCCTTGAAAAATCTACTCGCCCACTCGCAATTGCCAGTAAAAATGTATCAGGTCGAGCTATTTTTAGCACCTACTAGTCCCATCTGAGTAAACTTAGGCTGGAAAGGAACAGGTGTTTTGTTCATTCTGAAAGTGAATGAGTAATAAAGATGCCATTAAATCTTGTTTTTATCTGGACACATTTGCTGTCTGTTCAAGAAAAGAGGTCAAATGTCACTTTGTCTTTTAACTAATTGCTGCTTAGAAAATGAGGTTTATTTTTCTCTCTCTCTAACTAGAGTTAGAAGTTTTTGTCAAGTGAGCTGTCGGAAGATGTCAGTTATTTTTCTCCAACACAAAATTAAAATAAATAACATGTAAATTAATATTACAAATATTTCAAAATATATCAAAAATAACAAAAGCACATTATTTTGTAATTAAGAAGTGTGATGCAAACAGACTTAAATAGGAGCAAAACAAACTAGAACACTTTACTTGGTGATGCGCAAATGACACATATTTACAGAAACTCTATTTCCAAACATTATTGTTTGCACACTATATAGTTTTATCAGAAAACCGCATGGCAGTGGGAAAGTTTGTGGCCATTTCAATGGAAAATCTGCTGATTACAAATGACAGTGTGCTACCACTTCATACTTTAGTTATGTATTTATTAAAAGTGATAGTTTTTAAACATGATTTGAGAAACATTCCTGCCCCTGCCCTGATGAAAATGCTGTTAATGAACTAAGAGGCAAGTCGGGGGTCATGTGTATCCTATATGTGGTTAGATTTGTATTATATATGGAAAAATGTTTGGTCTATTAAATCAAACTAAATAGTTTTTTGTACAGCAGACATGCTGAACTCGCACATTTGAAGGTGCTCTCATATGTGATAATGAAGAAAATGGCGGCTCAATAAATTAAATGATTTGCCTAAGATCACATCATTTGAAACCAGTTTATGGGTCACGAGCATTACAAATAGGTCAAGTAGATTATTTAAGTCACAAAGACCTGCAGGTCTAGTAACATTTTGTATGATTTTTTGAAGCCTATACCACCCTCAAATGGTGCCACTCATCTATCTGTAGCCCTTCTCTCACATGTATTTATTTTATAGAGCTACTTGACCCAAACTAGACTGTCCGAGCACTTTACATCACAAACATAATGTACAGAGAAAATAAGTCATACAAGTTTGTAAATCAACGTGTAGGAAATGTTATGTAAGACAATAGGACTACAAACTGTAGGAGTCACTTGTCATCCATACTGGTAGGAATTATATGTTAAGAGTGCTTGGTCTGGAGAAACGAGGGGGCAGATTAACAAAGGTTTTACGATGAGCAGTAACTAAAGTTGCTGTGCTGGGTTGCGTGAAAAAAAAAGATCACAACAGCACCATATCTACTAAGATATGGTGCTGTTGCTCTCTCCTCTAGTGCTGGCATGCCTTAGGCTATCTTGTGCTAGTGTACACACCTTTTCACTTTAGTGCACTTTACGCCTGCCTTGATGAGGCGACATTTTTTCAGGCCACATCCATGGTTTGCCTTCTTGATGTACATTAGCGCCTTGGGATGCTTTGTGTTATTTTAGGGCTACTGTCCAATAGAATTCATGATTTGTGTTTTGTGATGGAAACCAGGTGCAAAGTTTTAGTAAATCCGCCCCATAAATGTTACAAAATGATTGGGGAGAAAGACTAATAAAATTATATTGCTACCCAAAGAAACCTTTTTAGCAACTTTAGAATAACCTTAGGAAGATTGAGGGGAAAACAAACAATAAGATTCTAAACCTATGCCTTTCAATTTGAATGCAGCACTTGGATGCCAGTTCACAGCTCAATGTGCTATATTTGAAGGACCGTTACTTTTGAACTCAAGATAACATAAGGGTCTCGGTGACAAAAGCAATAATTCACTGACCTGGCTGCATAAAATACTAATCTGTGATCTGCATGTCACACGTTGTGCTTTGCAGCAGGAACATTACCCCTCTATGCTGCTAGATCATGAGTCAGAACTGTGACTAAACACTCGCAGATCTCTCTCTCAAGTGCATTAACCACTACAGTTATCATGCCATTGTAATTATCCCATTAAAAATGGCACGCACACAAAGATCTCTGCAGGCTGCTCTCCAGTCTGTCATTTAGAGGGTGCCTCCTTGACCTTGGCGCCCAGTGCCATTTCACAGGTTGTAACGCCCTAAAACTGTACTGGGCCAAGGACAATACTTCTTACTTACTTGGATAACTGTGGTAATGCGCGTGCCTTCCGGGATGCATGCATTTATCAGACCAAGGCCAATACGGGTTCGCCTGGCCACTTTGGGGACTCTAGAAAATGACTAGATAGCTCTGGAAATACAATGATGACCATGGGCAAGAGGGAATCAGGGTTCGATTACAGAAAGGGAGCCTGAGAAACAGCTACCACATCCAAGGAAGTCAGCAGGCATGCAAATTACCCAATCTGACTCGGGTTGGTAGTGTTGAAAAATAACCATATATGACTCTTTCGATTCCCTGTAATTGGAATGAGTACACTTTAAATCCTTTAGTGAAGATCCAATGGAATGCAAGCCTGGAGCCAGCAGCCATGGTAATTCCAGCTCCAATAGTGTATATTAAAGTTGCTGCAGTTAAAAAGCTCGCAGTTGGATCTTAGGTTCGAGATGGCGGTCCTTTGCAAGGCAAGTTACCGCCTGTCCCAGCACTTACCGCTCGGCGGCCCCCTGTTGCTCTTGACTGAGTGTCCTGGGGGTCCGAAGAGTTAACTTTGAAAAAATTAGTGTTTAAAGCAGCCCGGTCACCTGAATATTTCAGCTAGGAATAATGGAAATCGGACTCCGGTTCTATTTCATTCGTTTTCGGAACTGAGGACAACATTAAGAGCGACGGCTGGGGGCATTCGTATTATGCTGCTAGAGGTGAAATTCTTGGACTTGCGCAAGATGAACCAAAGCGAAAGCATTTGCCAGGAATGTTTTCATTAATGAGGAACGAAAGTCAGAGATTTGAAGACGATCAGACACCATCATAATTCCAACAACACTTCTACCAAAACTCATCAGCTTCCATTTTTTAAGGAGGACTTTTAAAATAGGATTGGTAATTGCGCCATAGCACGAAAGGCTTCAATAGCAAAACTGTGAACTAGCACTCCCTTCTGTCAAATCAAAAGGGCTTTGCACACTCTGACCAAAAAGGACGTGCAGTTTGGAAGTTTCCTCCGTGTATTTAGTGTCCGAATTTCCAACAAAGGCTTTAAATTATAGGCAAAATTCTCAGCTATCATCAGCTCCAAAAAGGGATCCTTGAACCAAGGTCACCCAGGGCTCTGCGAATTGCGAACTCCTTGCACATCTGCCTTAGTCGTCACACTGCAATGAGAAACACGCATTGCATCCCATGCCAGGACTGCTTATTAACAAAAACATTTTTACACACTTAAAAAATGTAATTTGAAAAATGTCCATCATGTATGAAACGTTGGTTCATTTAGTAAGCTGCTTATGTAATGAGTCCCTACTCTAAGATATTTTGATATAAATATACGACTTCTGCTTTGTCCCATTACTTGACACCAATTTACTATGTCCCCGGGGGCTTTAAATCTACCTGCCTAAACTTGTGCCAGAAATGCTGCCACAACATGCAGACACTAATTATAAATAAATATCTTTAAAGCTCGGTCATTGTTGAAAAAAGGACTGCGGGTTTTGGGTAACTCCACCTGGCTCATCGAAGTCGCCCACTGTCGATGGAGTGGGGTTCAAAATCTTCCATGAGACCGCTATTCCAGAGAGAGGGAGAGAGAACAACCTCCCTCGCTTCTATACCCACTCTCCCGCCGAAAATGGCGAAAAATCAAATCTCTTGCAATCTCTCCCTCGGGTGTTCATTTAGGTTTAGGCGATTTGAAATCACTCTCCCTGCCATTGCTAATACAAATCTCTGCCTATCCCACAGGGCTGAAAGAATTCCTTTCTCCGAATTGTGGATTTCACTAGCTTAGTTTGGGATCAAAGTTCAAACTCTGCTGCGAATCTACTAACATTCAATCACCGCTCACGTGCATGTGTGTGGCAAGTAATAAGATACGTTCGAAATCTGCCGCCCCCACCATGACTGGATCAAATCTTACTCACAGCATAAGTTTCGGATTAAATGTTACTTCTGTCCGTGAGGACACTTGACATCGGAAACAAGCCCCCTGCCCCGCATTCCACACCCTCTGGGTCACTTCTGGTCTACAGGTGACCGACCCTTGGATGTACCTCCCCTCGGCCACCTGACAGGTTTGCTAATAAAGGAGCCAGTCTAAAACACACGCAAACAAAAAACACCCGTATATCATAATTATTAATAATGAAGGCTGCAAACAAGAGACGATAAAAAGGTCAGCAACTTTTCGTGCAGATAAAAAAAAAAATACTAATCGGGGTTTTATACAAAACGAAAAAAGAAAAAAAAAGGTGAAACCTGTCAAAGCGGTCTTCCAGACGAAAAGATATTTTACTGGGGAGCACCTTGTGTTCCCGATGCCCGTACTCTATCCACAGCACTGCTGGGAAGGGGCCTGGTGCTGGCATAGCTAAATTCTCAAAGGATTAAATTCAGGCACGAGCTCACTGAACGTTCTAGTGATCAGGAAGTAGAATAGCTAAGGGGGTCGAGGGCTGGCCGCAGATATCTTACTGCAACGTGCAGGCCATAGGTTCTCATATCAGCAAGACGGCTAAGAGGTTTATTGGGATCACTGCTGAGATGTGCGTGCAACCTGCAGTTTGACCCTGGGCATAACATAGTTACAACACGTGATAGAGATGGCTGTGTGGAAACAGCTGCACGCATGTTTTAATTTCACTAAAATAAGTTAGTAGTTTGAGTACCAACTGCAAAGACCTGAGAGCACTCGCCACGGCATATATTCTAATTTGAGTTGGGTAGTTCGTTCATTGGGTTCGTGCATCTGCTGCAGAGAACTGAGAATAGCCTGCAGATCGCGTTATTTGAAGCCCAACGAAATAACTCAGTAAACTAATTCACCTAATGAATAGATGTGTGAGCAAATTTCCACTCACTGACCCTCAACCCTAGTGAGTTCAACGCTCAGTTTTTGAGGCGCCTAGTGTAAAAATCTGTGTGTAACATGAACACTAGAGATTAACATTTTACTGATAAATCAATGTGATAAAACATCTGCTGTAGTTAGAGGGTGCCCTGAGGGGACTAGTCCAAACTTTGGTTCGGCTGACTCGTCGCTAATCCACATAGGTCGCTAGAACTCGCTATTGACCAAACACCACCCATTTCTAATCCGACATTAAGTTGAGGAAGGGACTTTACATATTGTTGCTATTGTAAATATTGCGTCAGACGCACACAACGTACCTGGTATAGACTTTCCATGGGCGCCAGCTGTTGCGGGATGCATTTGTCTGCAGGAAGTCCTGGAAATAAAACGCACGTCAGGGGTGACTCGTGCTCCAGCCGGAAGACCCGCCCCACCCCACCCCCAACAGGTGAAGGCCTTGACACATGAATTTAACGCACGTCGTCAACAGCACCTTACAACCGGCACAACCGGGTGAGGCTCACAGTCGCTCACAGCCACACCCCAACGCAACCACTCCTACGAGCTCACCGCCCCAGGAACGTACACACCTGCATCGCCCAGACACACGCGTGTTTCCCCAGCTCAGTGCAGCCTTCTCTGTATGTTATGCGACACGTCATGGCTTTAACTGGTTGCGGTGCTGATCAGGTTCCAACAAAGCACATTCACCGGGTTCGAGGAAAAAGGGAACACCCTTTCAGAGAGGTGGATGAACTCCTGGCTTTTAGCGCTTTAAAGACCCTGTTACGCTAAATGCTCCGCTTGCCCAGCGCCTGGTTGGCATTTCAGTGTTGGCGTTATGCAGGATGATTGTTTGCCCTCTTCCAGCTAAAGCCTCATTACATTCCCTCATTCTTTGTACAGGGGTGAAATGTACCAGCTGCTGAGATCTGTGTTGAAAACTCAAGTTTTAATCTTGTTGGGGCCAACTCTGCCTTTCACCCTTAAGAGTTTGATCATTTCACTACCAATGACATGGGCAAATATGTAACGTGATTTGAATTACCCAGAGTAAATTTAATTTACCGTTCACACTATATAAAAAGATAAATATTTGGATTTTGTGAAAAGTTCCCATTTTTGTGCCAGGCGCATGGCCAGGACTTCTGCAAAAATAGATCACCCTCAAGTACAGCAAGAGTTAGTGTTGGAAAGTGTTGGGAAAAAGCTCATTAAACTGCATCGCATTACCAGCCAGGGATTTTAAAAAAATGGGAGATAAGCTCCGTGAGGCCTGCTCATTTGTCAGGACCTACTGGCTGAATTATGGGTCTCAACCTAAAACGAAAGCGGAAAGAGACTATTGGCACCCCACTCCAAAAAAAAACCCAAAAAACAAAATCCCCGTGGATGCCCAGGAGAACTAAGACTAAACCACTTTCGTGTAATCGTCCCAGTCTTGTAGATAGCCCTGGATTCTATGGGTAACCATTGAAGAGTTAGCAGCCAGTGGCGGGCGGTAATTGTGGCAAGGAGGGGGGCAGGTGGGCCACACACGCACACATATACACTCACTCACACCTGTGCATTCACAAACACACACACACACACACACACACAATCCCCCCCACCCCCCCAATTCACAACACTCTCAAAAAATTCACACAATAATACATGCACACACCAAACATTGAGAAACATAAAACGTATTGTCCTGCAGCTCTGGGAGAGTTAAGCCTCGGAGGTCCCAGGGAGGTTTGGACTGCCAATGGGGAAAGGAAGCAGTCCCTTACTCGTCACAGAGTGGGATGGGCTCAGTGAGACTTGCTGACCACACCCAACTCTGTGTTGAGATGTCACTGATTCACACTCGGCCCTGGGCACTTCACAGCTTAAAACTGAAGCTCCCAGGTCCGAGGCAATCAGTGGAGTTCCCCCTCGTCACAAGGGGAAGGGCCTCAAAGCAGTTTTACCAGGCTGAGGAGGTCACACCCACAGGGCTGTGAAACCCTCACTCAGCCCATCAAAGTTCAGCTCAGGTAGCCATTTAGCACATGTCTAGCTCCCGGCTGCTTGACCTGAACAAGAAGAGTGTGTCAGGCTGACCTTCGCTTAGCCGGACAGACACTCTTCTTCTCTGGAAAAAGGTGAGGGGGGCGCCCCATTAGCACATATGGACGGGCAGCGGCTGTTAGTTGTACTGGTGAGATGTGATGAAATGTCTTAGTTGCAGAGATAACAAGCATTTGCAATGCAATAGGTCTCGCAACTGCGAGTTTTGGAGCTATTGGCATTGTAAATGCCAATGCCTTTAAAAAAATTAAAAAGCATTGTTATTTACAATACCAAAAATAACACCTATTGCATTGCAATGCACAAGGGGCCATTTCGTATGCAAAAGTACACTGAATTGTCACATAAGTGATTAGTTATCTCAAAGATCATTCGTATATAGAGAGCAGTATGTTTTATTTTTACTGCAACAGGCCTTTAGAATATTATAGGCAGCACTCAAAATACAAGGCAGATTTGCTTTGCGCATGGTAGTTTCCATTTTTTAACCCGAGTGTCATTGGTGAACACAGTAAAATGGTGCAGTTAATAACATACCAGCGTGACCTTTGTTCTATTGACAAATGCAGTTCTCTGAATTCACTTCTGTGGTTTGCTTGGGTGTAGCACCGGAATATGCCCAGGGCTAGTGCAGGGCAGCCCTTGTGGTTAAAGCACCGAGGGCTGAGAGGTTCTCTGTGTCCGGGGGTGGCGTCAGCGTCAGGGGGTGCTGGGGGTCTGTGGAGAGGCGTGAAGGTCGGAAGCAGACACTGCAGCACTGAACCATGTGTCACGGTTGTGTGCACACAGATTTTATTTTTTTATTTATTTTATGCGTTTTTATATAGCGCAGACTTTACCCGAAGGTGTCAGAGTGCTTCACAATAGGAACAGTAACGTTACATGAGGAGAAGATTACAAGTGGGCATATTACAAAAGCAAGCGTTACATTACATGAGGAAAAAGTGACAATTGTGCAAATAACAAAAGCAAACAAGATACAAGAAGAGGTAGCAAATGATACGTTACAAGAGGAAAAAGTGACAAGTGTGCATGATACATAAGATACAAAATACAAATAGAGGTATAATTCTGCAATAAGTGGCAGTCACTCAGAACACACTGGGAAGGCACTTCTATAGGCATGGAGTACAGAATTTCCTATAGTGGAAGAACTTGCTTGAGGGAATAGAGAGGGCGTGAATTAGGTTTGGAAGTGTCTTTGAAGAAGGAGAAATTTGAGGTCAGTTTTGAAGGACCGGGAAGAGGTGGTGGTCCGGAGCTGAGGCGGAAGTGAGTTCCAGATTCTCACCGCGTTGCCTGAAAAGGATTGGGCCATCGATCTTTCCTTTTTGAAAGTGGGAGGTTCAAGCAATAAGTTTTCCGCATTACGTGATGGTCTAGAGCCTCCAGAGAGTTTCAGTTTATTCGCCAAGTAGCGAGGAGAGGAGGAGTGCAAGGCTTTGTGGGTGATACAGGCAGTCTTGTAGATAGATCTTGCCTCGATGGAAAGCCAACGGAGGGAAGATAAAATGGGTGTGATGTGGTCGCTTCTTTTGGTCCCATATATGAAACGAGCTGCTGAATGGAGAACAGATTTAAGGGGGGGGGACAGGTGGGATTTGGGGAGGCCAGTAAGAAGAGAATTGCAGTAGTCCAGTCTAGAGAGAACCAGCGATTGGACCAGGGTTTTTCGGTCTTGCTCTGGGAAGAAGCGTCGAATCCCCCAGAGAAAGCGCAGTTGGTATCGAGCAGACTTTGCAATGGAATTGATGTGGGAGAGTAGATTGAGTTTTCTGTCGAGTATGACACCAAGGGATTTTGCGCTGTCGACAATGATGGGTTTATTGTTAAGTAGATTCATCTGATCCATCCATGATTGAACCGGAGGAGGAGAGAGTGAGGAGGAGGAATTCAGTTTTGGAGGGATTCAGAATCAGTTGAGTTAACATCCAGTTTTGAATGGAGTCGAGAGTAGAGTTTAGGATGGAGAGATCGTGTGTGGAGGACACCTTGAGCTAGATTTGAGTGTCGTCCGCATAGAGATGATAGAGGATCCCAGATTTACTTAGGAGATTTCCCAATGGTTCCAAATAGAGGTTGAACAAAGTGGGTGCAAGTATAGAGCCTTGAGGAACACCTTGACCTACCGCCAAAGGAGATGAAAGACTGTTCGCTATTTTGATCATTTGGGATCTATCAGAGAGGAAGGAAGCAAACCATTTAAGCACTGTGCCTTCCATGCCCATTCTCTGTTGAAGAGTGTTAAGGAGAGTGTTGTGATTGACAGTGTCAAAGGCTGCAGAAAGGTCAAGGAGAATTAGAAGACAAGACTCCCTGAATCGAGTATCCGCAGTGCGTCATCAATCACTTGCAGCAGGGCTGTTTCAGTGCTGCAGTTTTGAATGAAGCCAGACTGGAAATTGTCAAGAAGATCATTGTCCTTGATATGACGGGAAAGTTGTTTCGCTACACATCTTTCTGTGATTTTCGCAAGAAAAGGTAGGTTAGTGATGGGGCGGAAGTTGTTGAGGTCGTTCGCATCAGCGGTGGGTTTTTTAAGAAGAGGGGTAACCTGCCCAGTTTTGAAGGAAACAGGAAGGGAGCCTTGAAAGAGGGAGATGTTAACCAGAGTGGTCCAATAGGAAAGAGAATGGGTGTAGAAGTCGATTGCAATGGCACTAGGGATGGGGTCAAGAGAATGGTTGGAGGGCTTTGTTTCGAGGATGCATTTGAGGAGGGCATCTTCAGAGATGGAGTTAAAGTTCTGCCAAATGGCTAAGGATTTGCGCTCCTCTGGAGGGGTAGGATGAATGACCTGATCCACAAGTGATTTCACTTTTTCGTCAAAGAATATAGCGAATTCCGCTGCTTTATTGTAGAATCCTCCAACTTGGAGGTTGGGGGAGAGCAGTTTGTATTCTTGATGAGGTCGAATAGTTTATTGGGTCTATTTTTGGCTGAGTCGAGGAGGGTTCTGAAGTGCGATGCTTTTTCAAGGAAGATGTGCTTGTGGTACTTGGATCTTGCTGAACGAAGCGTGGCCAAATTATTGGTGGAGGGCGCTTGTCTCCATAGTTTCTCCAGGATTCTTAGGTACTTCCTTTCTTCATAAAGGGATTTGTTGAACCAAGGTGCTGAGGGGGTAGGCCTTTTCCTTTTGCTTTGAAGAGGAGCGACGTTATTGATTTCGACTGCAAGGACTGAGAGGCATTGGGAGGTGAGTTCATTCACATCCAGGTTCGGGTCTAGCCTTGGAAGTGATAGCAAAGCCGAATCACAGAGGGTACCGAGGTCAATATGTTTCGTGTTACGGAACCAGGAAGTAGTCCTCTTAGGTTGGCCGTGAGTTATAGAGTGTGATAGGTGAAGAGAGAATGGGATGAGGGGGTGGTCAGACCAGTCTACATGAATAGGAATAGCGATAGTAAGCATGCCTGCTTTAGAAATAACAAGGTCCAGGATTGAGCCCTTAGAGCGTGTTGTTTCTGTGCAGTGTTGGATAAGATAGTTTGCAGAGAGAAAGGTGGCCAGCATATTCGCAGAAGAGTCTTCCAGCGAGCCCCAGTGGAGATTGAAGTCACCCACGAAGATCTGATTGTCACTTTGCGAGTATTGGTCGCTGATGAAGTCAGTGAGTTCCTCCATAAACGAAGGGCCACTACCAGTCGGGCGGTAAATGGCATGGAATCTGAGGGGTGAGCGGTGGTGCAATTGAAGCTCAAGAGATAGGCATTCAAAAGTGCGGAAGGAGCTGTTAGGAAAAGCCTTGAGTTGAAGGGAGTTTCTAAAGATGACTGCAACAGATGACATTACTCACTCTGACTCATAAGCGCTCCAAACAAAAACCAAGCCAACCGCTCGAAGCCGTCTTCTGGCGAGCAATGAAAGGATTCGGGGACACATGCCAACATTTGGGCTCAGATAAGAGAAAGATTGAGAACAAACACAGCGTGCATTGAATTTACAGATTAACTTGCATTGAAGTAGAAGAAATGTTAAGTAGGAGGAAGACAAAGCAATGCTCGGTTTACAGAAATCTGGAATCTCCTGCCTAAACCGGGAGTGCTTGAATGTGTTAGTTCATGACGCAGTGTTACCCTCCTCATTTGACTGGCACTTTGAATATTCATGACCCAACGCAACCCTCGCCCAGCTCTGGCTTGTAAGCCCACCCGGCTTTAATGTCAAGTATCCGGGCGCCCTCTGACAGACCGCGTGATCTCCTGCAGCCATGTGGCGTTCAGTGAGGGGATTGCTTAATCCTGTGGTGGGAGAGGCTGCGCGACAGGAGCAGTGATTAAAACCGGTTTGGTTTAGGTACAGTGCTCTGAAGTGCTTGCAGTGGAAGAGTGTACTGCGAAGGGAGAGCCCTTGAAAGTCAGGGGACAGTCACTCTTATCTGCTCCCTATCAGGTCGGGTGTAGGCGCTAGCGAGCAGCTGCACTCAGCTACAGTGCATAAGAAGATGGCTGCATGGAGAACCACCCATGACCTCTGACCCTGTAAAAAATGTAAACAGAATACTTAAATCCAGGGCAGGCAATCATTCAGTCCTCGGGATCAGGTGACCTCCCCGTGCTAGCCACGGAGCGCCCTGCTGTGCGTCCCCCTCCCCCCAGCCGTGTGTTTATTTAGGGGGCTTATGCGCCGTAGACATGTTACCTTATGGCCACATCAGAGCAGTTAGCGGTGGGAGGTGCCTGGAAGCGCACAGGTGTTCACACAGCAGATGCACACCGAGGGCAAGCACAGTACAGGCCCAGCGTGTGTGTTGGCAAATTGTTTTACTATTTTTTTACGTGCTCTTGGATTTTCATTTTTAAATTATGTATTGTGTAGTTTATTTAAAAAAAAAAATCTGGATCAGTGGCACACACATCAATGCAGGCCGCACCACTTTCAGAGAGGTCGAGAGATCACCACATGGCTACGAGGCCATAAACTTGCCTTTTATGGCCAAGCAATGGGAAAGGAGGCAGGGAGCAGGACGTGCTGGGTCGCACGTGGGGCGGGGGAGTGGTGTCAAAAGCATTGGTTAGTTCAAAACAGCAACTACAGAAAGGGTGGGGGGTTAGTAAAGACGGCTACAGATGCACTGGTTGCAATGTGTCCCTGTGTAATGTAAGTGGTGCTCAGGCCCTTCGTGTCGATTTTTTTTTTTTTTTTTTTGATTAATATAGCGCGAACTCGACCCGAACGTATTGGAGCGCTTTACATGAGCACCAGTTATGTTACACAAGGACACATTCATTTGTTAAGTACGGGGAGATTTAGAAATTTGCCCAGAATCACAGGAAGTTGAGCCAAGCAGACGTTGAGGCTGGAATCTGGTTCCCCAGCTCCAAAGTAGGCAGCTGTGGCCCTAAGGCCACAACCTCTCCCCAGTTAGTGCTACGTGAATGCGCGATAAACGGAAATAAATAAAGGGCAGTGCGACGATGTTCCTGTTCGATGTAAACACGTCGATAGGTGACAATCCCAAATGTACTCACTAGTTTGTTTCCAAAATAGATATAAATACAAAAAATAATCCGTGAAGAAACTGGCAGACGAAAAGAATAAGTACAAATACGCGTGGTCCTTTTCAGTGGGAAACTGTTTGTGCCTGGCAGCTGTAGTGAAGTGGTGGTGAGCCCCGCCATGCCTTAAATACAGCGTGAAGCATTTCGTAAGCGGGGAAGTTTAAAACAGGTCACCGTGCCGCGTGCGCACATGCGAGCCTTTGTTTACAGGACAACGGAAGTGCCCGGGGACACCCTGTGCGACAGCGATGCCACCGCTCCTCGCGTTACCAAAGAGGTGACCAGATCTCTGCCAAACCTCAAAGTCCCCAGGCCAAACTTTTAACGAGGCCGGGAAAGGTGGAGGGAGAGAAAAAACACAAGCGCAGCCGAGACGCAAACAGCAGCGTGTTTATTTTTGCATCGCGCTTTAAAGTGAAAGCGCGATGCAAAAAAATGAACACGCTGCTGCCTCGGCAGGGATCCCCCTGTCCTCCCCGTGACCCCATGCGCCTCTGAGCTCCGTGCCTGCTTCACAGCTGTCGTGAAGACTTTTCTTATCTGCTTGTTTAAATAAACAAGCAGATAAGAAAAAGTCTTCACGACGGCCGTGAAAGCAGGTGAGACAGTCCACCAAAAAGCCAAAGGGAGGCAACGAAAAACCCTCCTTTCCAATGGGAAGCCAGCGTTTACCATAAACGCTGACGCTACCCAATGGAAATGAGGGGCGGGGCTCGAGTCCCCTTCTCGAAACTGACTTTTTACTATAGCTCTCGCAGGCGAGGAGCGCATGCGCGCTCCAACGCCAGGCGAGACCTAAAAACGTGCTTCAGTGGGGTGAGGCGAGTCTTAAGAAGTCCAGTCAATAAAGAGTTGTAATCATATGTCATTGACAATGCTTTGGATTGGACCAGGGTAGTCAGATCAGATTTAGGGAGAACTGCAAATTCCCCACAGAAGGTGCATTTGGGAATGTACAGAATCAACCATAGCACGGATATGCATTAATAGGTTAGCCTTGTTGTCAAAAGTGATAATTGTCAAGAATAACCGACTTGCAATCAAGGATTCGGTCTGCCAAATCCAGGTGAGATATGCAAGAATCCCATTTTTAGGAAGTTAAGTTTCAGATGGCAAGAGGTCATACTTGTAACACATTTTGGGCAAGGAATAGAACATCCTTGAAGAGGGAGATCTTTAGCTAGACATGTGCATCATTGGTGCATTGATGATGCTTGATCCCTGAGTAGGACTTCAAGTGGTTCAATTAAGAGGTGAAATACAGGCAAACAGTAGGAGCCAGGCTGGAACCTTGCGAGGCACCCAGATTCCCAGATTTCAAACAAAAGACCCATACATGCAATTGTCAAATTTGATCTGCTATGACCGATGTGATAGTCAAGAGGCAAACCATTCACAAACTACACTGTCAATACCCATGCATTCATGGAGAATCCAGAGGAGCACAGAGAAATTAATTGTATCAGACGTAGCAGATAAGTCCAACATCACAGGAAGACAGGAGTTTCAAGGATGAGAAGTGCATCATCCAGGACCTGTGGTAGGTACGTCTGTGAACTGCGACCTGGTCTGAAACCAGATTGGAGCTCCTCAAAATGATTGTTGTCAAAGACATGATGAGTGAGCTGTTCAAGAAAAGGGAGACCAGAAACAAGATAGAAGTAACTGAGATATCCTTAAACTGCTGTTTTTTTGTTTGTTTTTAAAGAAGTGGATTGACTAGACTGATTTTGAGGCAACCTTGTCGAAGAGAAAGGTTCATTTCCTCTGTCCAGTGAGGCAACAGCAGAAGTGTCAGTTCCTTGATAATGTTGCCCTGAACTTGGTTGCTGAAGTGGTTTGAAGGTTTAACCTTGGTGATTTTTTTTTGAAGATTTTCAGAGACTTGATCAAAGAATAGCCAGTTCATCTTGGATTTACATTTGAGAGGGATGTGATTCTAGGAATCTGGAAGGTGGGGCAGAGATTGTTCAATAGATTATAAATTTTGATCAAAGAATGTGGTAAACTCTTCAGATTTTACTGGAGGGGTTCTTAAATTTAAGCAAAGCAGGCAGCTTGTTTGCCATTCTATTTCATATAGTTCTTTTGGGCAATTTGTGGCAGGGTTCATAACAGATTTATTGAAGGAGGACTTGGCATTGAAACTATTTTCCTTGTAATATCTCCTAGGTGTCCTGAGGAAATTGGGGAATTGAGACTCAAAGGGAGAAGATGGTTGCCTCCACTGGTTCTCCAATGCCCAGAGTGATTTCATTTCCTCAAAGAGATCTATGGTGAGCCCAGGAACAGAGTTTGGGTCTTTTCATTTTGCTTTGAAACAGGGCTAGGCCATCCAGAAGTTCAGTCATGTAGAGAAAGGAGTGCATTCACCTATAATTGAACCACACACACTCCTTTGTTTAATCCAATGTACACCATTTGTCAGGTTACTCATAGACAAAAGAAAACATATTACACATATTTACAAACAATAGCATTTAATGCTTATGATTGCCACTGATTCCATTTTGAAAACAGCCTTAGTTATTTCTTTTTTGCAGAGGAATAGCCAATACATGTTCCGCCTACTTGATAGGTCGCAGGCCAAGGGCTTTTTCAAGCATGACACTTACAGGGAAGTGCTGCAATTGGTGCTATTCCCAGGCTTTGCAGTGGGCTGTATAGTTATATCTCAGACGAAAAGCCTGGCAAGACATCATTCTTAAACGTGAAACTGGGAGTCATCTATTCTTCTGATTTGGATTACCAGATCACATCCTATTTGGTGGTCCCAACTAGTTCAGATAGTGGAAACAATTGTGCCTTCAGCCAATTGATCACTTCAGTCTTTGGTAAAGTTAAATTATAGGTGAATGCATTCCTTTCTCTAGATTCATTCGATATTGAGTAATAGGGACCACCCACTTCCCATGAGTACAATAACTCACAACCACAAACTTTCTTCAAATATTACTAAAGGCATTTTGAGCGATACTTAATTTGCTTGGCCTTTACATTCATCTGTTGAGTCCTGAGGTGGAGGTGTTTATGTCAGCATGAGGACTAACTGGGGCAATTTGGTGGAAGCCCTAATCACTAATATCTTAATGTTGGGTTTTTTAGTATCTCGAATCCAGATATGGTATCTTTAGATATGGTCATACATTTTGGTGTGAGTTAAAGCTAACAAGAAAAGGATTAGTAGATTGTGAGACTAATAAACATTCCCCAATGAAGACTGAAACCTCACAAAATATATTAAAATTAGAGGATACGAGGACTAGTAATATGTTTCAAACACTCCTCAGTGAAATTCTAATTGTCACCCCGATAACAATAGGTGACATTAAGCTTGAACGGCCGGGCTCGCATCTGTAGGATTTTAACAATCAAGCACTGAAAAGAGGAGTAGGAGGCAGTGGCAACTGTCCTACATTGGCCCTTGCTGATAAAAGTGACGGATACTCTTCCACTTGGCCTTCTTTCCCAGTGAAAAATCAGGGAAGCAGAAGGTCCCATGATAGTGTAAGAAGTGTCGGTGAACCAAGTTTTCGTAATGACAAGAACACATAACACTGGAAAACACTGGTCCAAAAACTCAACAAATGGATGAATGAGTAAATGCCCGCTTCATTAGTGCAGTTCATATTCTATAGCCTTTAGACACTCCTAACGAGGCACTACGCACCGCTTTCTACAAATACCTATCGGTCCTCAAGAGACCATGTCTCCTGGGGCTGCGAACATGGGACAGACTGGCAATTGACAGTGCGCACAGATGGATTTCCATAGTGTGAAAGTAGACAGAGAGCAACAGAGAGCTGTATAAGGCGTGGTAAAGGGAAGATGTACAGAGATTGGAGGTAAGTGGGTAAAACACGCTGGATGCGAGCGAGGGTTCATAATCTGAAGGTTACATGAGGATGAGATTTTGCTTTAAGAGGAGGGACTTCATTTGTCTCCTCAAGTTCAGAAGAGAGCATGTTTGCCTCATCTGGGAGGGGAGGGAGATCCAACTCCTTCAGGTATATCAAATGCTGGCATTTTCTGGTCTCGATCCTGATAATGTTGCTACTGACGGCGTTTTGTTTCCCACTGGAAACCTTCATCTCGCTTGGCAGATAAGATGGACTGCTCAAGTTTCCCCAACTTTGCAAATGATGAATAAGGCTGGCAGAGCGAGACAATGGAGTTCTTCAGGGAGGGCTGTGTTTCTCTTGAATCTTGAACTTCTTGCGTCCATTGATAAGCTGCCTAGTGCCTTGAAACCTTTTTTCTAATTAGCCAGCAACAGCAGCAGCAGGACGTCTCCGGCTGCACAGATTCAGGCACCCATTCATTGCCCTGTCGCCCAACACAATAAATTGATACTGCCCAGGTGGATCTATTTACTGCCCAGCTGCACAGCTTAAGTCTGATTGATTTCACATGACGATTTCATCTGGCTGTTTAAATACACTGCCTACGGGGAGCCCTTGACTCCCGTGCTGAATCACTGTCCCCGGGAACTACCCAGCTAATCATGGGTTATGTTCCTTAAATCCAAATTGCTTCGGACCAAGTTTCTTTCCTTCCCTTGACTTACCGCCAGTGACTACGATCAATTAGTACGATCTACAACTAGCTCACCATTGTCCTGAAGATGAACCCCAATAATTGGGATGCGAAACGCCGTCGACCATTCTACAACATGAACTCCTTGTAACCTGTATAAATCATTTAGGGAGTTCAACTATATTGTTGTCAATGCGATGTCTTTTTAAAAATTCACTATCACTATTTCACGTCACGCTTTCTTTCACTTATTGTGTGAGCACCCTAAAATTGAAATTTATGCGAATAAATATCTGTCATTCTGTGACCTACATGACCCTTTACAGACTCTTTTTCTTGCTCCCTATTGAATTAATTTCATTTTTGAAAAAAACAGTGCCCCTCTCTGTGTCACCCCTCTTGCTATTGGACCTTTTTAGGCCACACTTGAACCATTGTTCTTCTAAATCCAGTACCACCCCAGGTTCATATTCGGGGTACCCTTGTCTCCCAAAAACCTTCTTTAGTCTGTAAGCACTATTTTCTTTAACGAGTTTCTCTTACTGCAGGCACGACATGCGCTGCTTCAGCTGGGTTTGAAAGCAGCGGGCACGCCGTGCTTTAGCTTCAACAATGGTGGCCTTCTGACTGCTCAATATTATGCCTTCTGTCACAGCACGGCGCCAGCTTATATATTATCAACACGGGCGCCGCGCTTTAATCACCCATAACGTCCACACTACCATCCCATGCAGCTCTTCAATAACTATTACTTTGTATTTTTTTTTTTTTACAGTAGCAACGTCACCGCTGACTGGGAAACTAAGCGAACAATGGCGGCCGCACTGCTCGCCCAACACTACTTCCACATTTCCGCTTTTATTTCCACAACACGGGCGCCACGCTTTATGTTGCACCACGGCACCTGCTTTTGTACTCTCTGCTTTTC
Source organism: Calotriton arnoldi (assembly GCA_963921515.1). Lineage (NCBI taxonomy): Eukaryota > Metazoa > Chordata > Amphibia > Caudata > Salamandridae > Calotriton > Calotriton arnoldi. Next base: position 949,242 of record CAWUFW010003182.1, on the reverse strand, counting down.
ATTGCTGTCCTGCGCCCAGGCGCCACGCTAAACTGTGAGCATTAACAACAACACGGGCGCCACGCTTAATATTTTAGCAGGCGCCCGTTTTTATAAAAAAAATTTGTCAATTGCTGTTAATATGCATTTTTTTCTACCTACAGTACTGACGCCGCATGTAATCACGGCTGACTGGAAACCTAAACAAACAATGGCGGCCGCACGGCTCGGCCAACTCTGTCAACAAATCAACATCTCCGCTTTGGTGGGGCGAGGAGGAGCGACACGCGGCCTTCCAGCCTGCTTTAATTTTCATCCGTAGGTGCAGGGTGATTCCCTGTGTGCCATAGTGAAGTCTGCACCGATGGCTAACACTTGGAGCCTCACCATACCGCCAGGTGGGCTCCTGGCTACTTATGGAATGTTCTTGCAGTGGGATTTGCCAACATAGGCCTCCGCAGGCTGTAGCAGCAATGCCCCGTCAGTAGCCTAGCCTGCTTCTCTCTGAACCTGCCACAGATCGGGGCCCATGCCACCCCACCAGCATAGTCTTCAACCCCACCAGCCCCGGCCCACGGCCTCCGACCCCCAGCAGGTTGCTTGTTACACTACTGCTTTGTGGGCACAGCTGGCCATGGGATCATCGCACCCGAATCAGTGTGTGTATTTGTTTCTTTCGTCCTGTGTCTCAGGCCTATAATGTGCCTTTGCTGAAGTTCCTGCTTCACTCTGTTCCGACGGTCGTGCAAGTGATTTACGCGTTTCAGAAGTGCAGAAGACTACACGTCTTAGTGTACCTGCTGTGTTGTTGATCGTCCCTTGCCGGAAGAAATGCGTTATTCACCTAAATCTCGTTTCTTCACAATATGCAATCATTTGGTGTTTGTGTGCGCGCTCATAAATGTATTCGCGGCTGTGAGTGAAGGATCACCAATCCTTGAAACCAGTTAGCACAAACTGTGATTGGCAAAGGTGATTTCCCCATGTTATCTTGTCAGTTCATGGGACTATTGTAGAGGAACCTCATGACTTGTCTTCACCAGACACAGGGGGCTAAGGATTTTAGGGGTTTCACCTTCTGAATGCATGTCCGCGGGCTCTGTGTGTGTTCTCTCTCTCTCATATCATTCCAAGCACCACTTGTGTCTCCTGGCTTGAGTCCACATGGTTTACCTTGGTCACCCTTCTTGTAGGGTCCTTTAGAGATCCTACAGCAAGGTCCTCCTGCTCAAAAGCTGGGCAGGCAGTGCTATAATCAATTGTTGTTTAGCAATAGGAAGCCTCCTGAGTCACTTGCAATTACACTGAATAGCTATGGTTATACAAATGCTAAAAACAGATTGGAAGCATATAACCCCAAAAATGCAGACCAATATCAATTTAAACAAGCATTTACAATGCAATAGGTCTCGCAGTGACATTGTTTTGAGTAAATGGCCTTGTAAATGACATTGTTTTTTATATTGTTTATGTTTTGTAAAAATTTATTAAAATGATTGTAATGTAAAATGCAAATACTGTTAAAAATTGGAAATGGAAAAGTTATTAATTGCATTTATATGAGTGCGAGCTATTGGCTTTGTAAATGTTAATGGCTTGTGTCAATGTGAGTTTTGTTAAGCAAAATATAATGTATTTGTAATGCTAATAGGATAAAGTTACTGCCAGTGCTCAGCACCGGTGAGACCCGGCCCACTTAAAGCCCTGCCCCCACGCATACAACTCCCCCACTGCATTGTCGTTTCCTATGCTGCTCCCAGATTGACAGCTGTGTACCTCCGTCACACAATTAACACTAGCACATATACGAGCATCGCTCTGCACAGAGGCCAGGGATTGAATGTGCATGTAGTCTTCACACCTTACGGCCCACTGTGAGAAACCATGGTGCCTTGAGCCTCAGCTTCAGATATTTCAATCGTGCCCGGTCGTGAATACTTGCCCACAGACTGAATTTGTCAAGACACCTGGAGGCGAACCCCTACCATCCCAAGTTAATCACACTTTAACATGACTAGGTTACAAGCCCAGCTTACACAGAGAACTGCGAGATCAATCAGGAAAGGTGCACATAGAGACAGGTACACACGCAGACTTCCACTTCACATAGAGACAGGGACACACGCAGACCTCCACTTCAGACAGACAGGGACACATGCAGACCTCCCCTTCACATAGAGACAGGGGCACACGCAGACCTTGACTTCACATAGAGACAGGGACACAGGCACACCTTGACTTCACAGAGACGGGGGCACACGCAGACCTTGACTTCAGACAGACGTGTACTCAGAGAGGCGCGAACAGACTGCTAACTCCCGAGCACACCGAGACTCCAGTACAGACATACATACACCTGGGGCCCGGGTGACCCACAGCCTGCACTAAGCACTTTACCCGACTGCTAGAAGAATACACTATATGATGTCTGGCATATGCATTCAGGTCCTCTAGTGAGATTCATTGGTCATCCCTACACACCATTTTAGAACAAGATGGCTGCCACACAAATAGGTTTAGCTCTTCTCAGCCAATCAATGGCCAGGAAATAAAGAAAAGCAGTCTATACTCCAGGTGGACTTAGCTATGCATTTTTGAGAATGCGTGTTATAGAACTTGGATTCTCAAAGTATGGCCCGGGGTTCACTTTTAGCCCTACTGACGTTAATATGCGGCCCCACTTTTAACAGCAGCACTGGGCTGCGGTTTACTTGACAAAGCGCTAAAATTAACAAGTTTAAGCTATTGGCATTGTAAATGACAATGCCTTTTATTTATGTTTTAAAAACGAAAACAAAAATAAAAGGCATTGTTATTTGCAATGTCAATAGCTGAAACTTCGCGTAAATGCGATTGCAAATGCATTGCAAATGCTTGTTCTTTTTTAGTCACTCTGCACAGCATCAATGATGCTGTGCAGCGTGACTAAAAACCATAGGTAAAGCCAATAGGACGCACACATGTGAGGCCTAATGGCTTTGCCAATGTTTGTTTAACAATGGCATGAGGCGCGGAAAATCAGCCAGGCCCGAGAAGGAGATAAACCACCAGATGCTGTGATTTGCACATAATCACCTGGCCGGGCAATATGTTGCATAACACGAGTGCCCAGAAACAACAGAGCTGCTGGGCGGAAACAAAAGGCAGGCCACCAGGTGTTCTGATGTTTACACACGTGCACAGCAGCAGCAGAATGCACAAGACCAGCATCAGGGGATCCTAAGGCAGCAGCTTGCTCGGACTACAGCAGTGGCTCAGAGGCAGTATCAGCGAAGCTTCTAGATTCCCTGAATGTAGCATATCAGAATCTAGGGACCTGCCTCCACCAAGTGTGCTGAATGTGCATGCAATATGTCAAATTCTCTCAGATAATATGGCCATTGTGTCATGACACTGACACGGCAATCATCTTACAAAATGTGAGTACTCCGAGGAACTCTTTTTTTAGGTCAGGAATTTTACTGTGCAGCTGTAAAACAGATCTAATGCTAAAAATATACACAGTAATCTTTGGATCTGCCTGTATCAAAAACCGTCTTTTTTCAACCTTTCTTTTTACAGTCTTGGCTCAGCCCACTGGAGCATGCCTATCTCACCTAATTCTAGTGGCTGTTTGCGTGTATCCTTTCTCTTCCACTTAAGTACTTGAACTGAACTACAGGAGGGCTGACTTTCCTACAATAGTCCTGTGTACTAGCTTACCTCCCCCGTGTTTCCCCTCCATTGTGCTAACACTGTATGCCCAATGGCATTGCCAATGGTTGATCTGCCGTGTCAAACTGACACAGTACAACAAAAAATGTAAACCTCATCAAAATGCACCAACATGTGATGGACAACCCAGCAAGCCAATGCCTGCAAAAGGCTGAAGGGAGCCGACCCAAAACCCACAATCTTTACTTCCAAGTTTTTCAACTATTTATGACACGACTAGGTCTCAGAATTAAAGGTGACCGTTGCCAGACCTAACAAGTGCTCCATAATGACTACCCCAGCCTTCCACCCAGAGGCACCCAGCCTACCTTCGCGCCAGACGCTGCCTGCCAGCTCCCAGCCTCTGGATCTCCGAGCGAGATGATCTGGAGCCGACGGAGGGAAAATGAAAGCGGAAGAGACGCGAGACGCCGGCGGCCGCGTGCATGCACATCTCCTGTCCTAGTAGTGATCGGGAGAGTGACGACTGAATGCAGCGCACAGAAGAATGGGGAGGTGCAGTCATGGGAAGCAGCAAATATCTTTTGAAACCGGTCCATTGGAAAAGGGCTATTAGGGTAGGTTCAGATTTGAAAGCTTTTCCTAATGGATGAAAGAGTTGCGTTTTGCGTTTGTGATGGGGAGAAGGCACCGTGAATGGAGCGTGTCAAGATGTTCACATTTGCGAGTCATGTTCTTTTGCTATACGCTGCTTTTAAGTGGGGTGGTGTTTTTGAGGATTATGGTACCCTCTGGTATGGAGATCACCGTGCACGGGGCATCCTGCACACGCGCGTGAAGACGAATGAAGAAGACACGCCATGAGCGTGCGCATCGGCTGCCTGGACAGGAGATGTGCACGCGTATGGTGCGAGCAGGCGTTGTGATAACGCCGCGAGCCGTACGCATGCACATCTCCTGTCTGTTAAGCTTCGGCGCAGACAGTTGATGTGCACGCGTACGGCTTGCGGCGCTATTACAACTCCTGCTCACACCATGCGCGTGCACATCTCCTGTCCCGCATCGGAGCAAAAGTCGGCAACAATAGATCTCGCATAGCGAGCAGTGCTTTGCGCTGCATCGCTAGGCGAGACCTAAAAAAATATGTATGCAAACAAATATCAGCATTCATAGAACATTACAAACTGCTCTCGAACTATCAGAATGTATTCTGTCCAGGGGGTATTACTGAGTTATCACCGATTGCAATGTGCAAGGATATCAACACACCTGTAGGTTAAAATTAGGGCTCCCGGTTTTATGGTATTTATTTTTTTAACATTTCCGTCTGTATTTACCCATATTTATTTTTTGCCCATCTTATTGGTATTTATCCATATTTATTTTGTGTTTTGCAAATATATGGAGTCATAAAATGGTATATTTCCACATTTTTTTAACTGATAAACATGCACTCATACTTTGCTGCCTGTCGCGTTGTAGCAAATTAAGCAGCCAAATATAGCAAAACACTACACCTTCAGGTAAATATGAGCATTATAATACAAATATATGTTACCATACACCTGCATTTAGGGAAATCTCAACCTACTTTTAGCTTCTCATGCTGCCTATCTGCTCAGCTGTTGTCTTAGAAATCATGAAAAACAGCATGGAGAGTCACCCACAAGAAGCACACTTTTCTGCATTTTTCCACTTTTAAAAATAAATACAGACAGGAAACACTTTGTTTTCGGTCTGTAGCTATCCGTAAAAACGGAAAACCGGGAGCCTTAGTTATAATGAAAAAGCTACCCTCTTTCTACTTGATCTGTCTTAAGATTTGAGCATGAGTCAACATCCCCTACTACAGACTTCAAAACTTTACAGTTCAAGGTAACTTCCTGAATTAGATTAATTCCTTCCTTGCAGGCAGGATGCCCAATATATCATTACCATGCAAACCACAGATGAAGCAGAGCGCATTATTTACTGTGCAAACTACAGAAATGTACCTCTTGTACTAGTACTCTGCACTCAAACCTCTTCCTCTTTACGGTCTGTGCTTCGATTAAAAAAAACCCACATCAGCGGAGCCTCCCGGTGCATCCATCATGCCACACTAGAACTTAATGCCTACTCAAACAAGCATTTGCAATGCAAGAGGTCTTGCAATTGCAAGATTTTGAGCTTTTAACATTGTAAATGACAATGCCATTTATTGATGTGTTTAAAAAAACAACACATACTCAAAAGGCATTGTCATTTACAATACCAATAGGTCAAAGTTTAAAAAATGTGAGACCTGGGGGGCGTGGCCTGCAGCCGAGGAAGATGGCCGCACACTAAGTGAGCTGCGGTAGCAGATGGAGTAAAACCACCCCATATCCGTAACAATCCGGTCACAGGGTGACGCATACAGCGGAGCTGACCGGCGGTGAGCCGCTGGAAAGTGCGAACGCTGCAGCGGAGTTGACGAGGGAGGCTTCCGTGGCGACGGGGCGGACTTCAGAGCTCTGCGCCCGTAGTGGAGAAAATGGCGCCGATGGCAGACGAGCGCTCGGCCTGAAGTGGCAGGTCCCTGCGGTGAGCTCTGAGCAGCGGTGGAGAGGCGCCTGGTCGGCGGCTCGTCCCGAGATGTGCACCTGAGCTAGGCTGGACGGCGAAGGGCGTTCGGGCTGTGGCGGAGCCCGGGAGTCGAGCACATACGAGCGGCTGGAGAGGCGGCCTGAGGAGGTCGGCGGCCGCAACAGAGGTGGGTGCGGAGGTGCCCCGCGATCGTCGCTTTGCCAGTTTGGGGCCCGGTGGTGGGCTCGCTGCCTGAGCGGGGGAGCGAGCTGGGCGTGCCTGGCAGACAGCACCGTGATCCTGCGGCCGAGGAAGCGGCGAAGAGAGCCTGCGATCCGGGGAGTCGGCCGCACTGGTAGGGCCTGTGAGAGTGAGGAGGGCCTGCTGAGCGTTGGTGCTTCCCGCCTGAGAGTCAAGTGATTGGACAGTCCGAGGTCTGCGCCCCGTGAACTCCGGGGGCGAATCCATCGCGGTGGGAGGCCCGGACAAGCGTCGAGGGACCCTGGAGGTGCTGGGGTGAGAATTCGTCTGCCCGCCCCTGGCGCCCCGCTGCAGCCGGAGTGAGTGATTGGCAGTCTATTGCGTGGCCGGCGGCAATAGGGTCTGCGGAGCCGGCCAGAGGTGGGTGCCCCCCGGCGTGTGACCCGAGCGAGGGTACGGGGTGGTGTCCCCCACGGCTGGGGTGGCGGGCGACCAGGAGTGGACTGGGCAGTTCCTCCGGCCTGCGGTTGGACGTCTGCGGCACAGGCAAGGGGCCCGGCGTGCGCGCCCTCCCACCACGGCCTCGTCTACGGTCATGGGCCGACATAAGCTGCCACTTCAGAACCAAGCAAACCAAATTGACAAATACACGGTGGCATGGGGAAGGGAGAGGGCCTCCGTGAAAGGGGTCAACAGGGTGACGACGCAGACGGCGGATCAGACCCGTCACTCAGAGACATCATGCAAGCCATAAAAGATATGCGTGGCACCATGGAGCCCAAACTGGACACGGTCACCGAGGAGGTAAACCTCCTCCGTGCTGACTTTAGGAACATGTCGGGCAGGATGGCCGAGGCGGAGAGTGGCATTGGGAATCTGCAGGCCAGAACAAAGAAGCTTGAAGAGCAGGTTGCCACGCTAGTGAAGGCCCAGGGCGACGTCGTGGCCCGCCTGGAGGACCAGGAAGGCCGGGCGCGACGCAACAACGTCCGTATAGTAGGGGTGCCCGAGGGTTTGGAAGGGCCGTCCATGGATTGTTTTGTGGAGGAACTGATATTGAAACACCTCAAGCCGAAGCGTCTCTCAAAATTTTTCTCCGTTGAAAGAGCCCACCGTGCATTGGGGGGGGGGAGGCCCAAGCCTGGGGCCCCTCCGCGCACCATCATTGCCCGGTTCCTGAACTACCGGGACCGGGATGCCATCCTGCAGGCCTCCCGAACATAGGGGGATCTACGAATGGAGAACGCAACGATCCGTTTCTTCCCCGACTTCACTCTACAAGTCCAACGCCAGCGCAGGTCCTTTGAGGGCGTCAAGCGAGCCATCAGGGACCAGGGCGTGAAATATATGATGCTTTTTCCAGCGAGGCTCAAAATCCTGGACAGAGAAAAGGCGTACTTTTTCGATTCTCCGGCGGAGGCGAGTGACTGGATAGAGGGATGGCGGACCGTGGGCCGTCAGGGTGGATCGCGACGCCGGACCACCAACGACACCTCTCGTGAGGTTGGGAAGGACATAGCACCAACCCGAGAGAGCCAAGAGCGTGAACGCCCGCCACCTGAGGACTGATGGCGATACAGGCCGCACTGAGGGCTACACATAGGTGAGGCAGGTAAAAGTGCGCGCCTCTTGCGACCTGGAGAGCTGGGGGCCACTCGACACGTTGCACAGACATTATGAACATCTCCGAGACTGTAAGTGGCTACGCTGGCTGATACGGGCTGAACATCCACATGGCTTTAGGCGTTGGCCCGTGGGGGTTGGGGGAGGGGGGGGGGGTGTGTGCTAGTTTTCGCTCAAGGGGTGGGAATCCGACAGTCAGTTGTGCCAATTTCTGCGTGTTGTGGGGTTACGTTCCCTCATTTAGTTGGAATGGGATTATTTGGGCGACAGGCACTCTGCAAGTTTTTAAGGTGGGTGGTTGGGGGCCCACTTAGCAGGGAGGCAGGGAGGGGGGTGCGGATTGGGGTGGGGGGTGGGATGGGGTTGATGGGAAGTTCAAGTTCAGCTCATGTCAACCTATTTATTTCAATGCCGTTGTATTGTTGGGGCACTACGCAGTGGCAGGTTGGGAATCCGTTGAGGTCGTGGACTCAAAGTGTGAATGGGGGATCAGGCTAAGATCAGAATATGGACATGGAATGTCAATGGGATGGGCAATAAGATCAAGAGAACTTTGGTATTGCAGCACTTGAAACGCCATTCCCCAGACGTGGTGCTATTGCAGGAAACCCACCTCCGTGGTAATAATTGCAGGGCCTTGGATAGGTTCGGGTACAAGATGGTAGCACACTCAGGATTCACGTCCGGCTCGAGGGGTGTGGGAATATTGGTCCGTAGGAGCCTGCCAGTGACCGTATCGGGTTCCTGGACAGAGGACTCTGGGTGCTTAGCGGCGGTGGCGGTGAGATGGGAAGGACGTATGGTGATCCTATGCTCATGTTATATCCCGCCCGGCCTGCATGCCACACTCTACAAGAAACTGGGGACACACTTGGCGAACCTCCCAAACGGCACTCTGGTCCAAGGGGGTGACACTAACGCGGTCATGAACGTCGAATTGGATCGGTCAGGGGACAGACGGGCTAGCGGAGGGGAGATGGGCCTGCGGGGCTTCACGGACGCAATGGGCCTCAGCGACATATGGCGAACATGGTTCCCAGCCCGTAGACTCTACACCTTCTACTCGGCCAGACATGGTTCCTTCTCGAGGTTGGACCATATTTTTACGCGGGGGGATCAATTGGGAGATTTTGTAGACCCGTGTATCATGGCGCGGGGTATATCGGACCACTCTCCGTGGGTGTTCTCCTTAGGGGGACGGCGGTTGACAGGGCCGCATTCCCGCGGATAGATCCGTGGCGGTTAAAAGACAACTCGATCACTGATAAGCTTAGGGAGGGTTCCGAACATTATTTCTCCGACAATCAGGGGTCGGTTGCCTCCCAGCTAACGTTGTGGGAGGCATACAAGGCAGTCCTGAGGGGACAGGCCCAGGCTTTGATCGGCGCCCAGAAGAAAGAGGAATCACTGCAGATTCAACAGTTGAAGCGCGAAATCGAGTATCTGGAGCGAGAGGCCAGTGCGTCGCCCTCGCCGGAGCGCAACCATGCCCTGGCCCTGAAGCATAAGGAACTTCGCTCGTTAGCGGAGGGTGAGGCGCGCGCCTACTCCCTCGCCACGCAACATCGGATATATGACGCAGGGGACAAAAGTATGAAGCTTCTCGCGTGGCTGGAGCGTCGTGACAGGGAGCGTTCCTGGGTTACGGAGGTGCGGGATGGTTCGGGGGCCCTAGCTTCCACGAGCGCGGCCATAGCGGAGGCTTTTGCATCCTACTATGAAGGAGTATACACCCCGGTGTGCACTAGAACTGAGAGAGACTGCGAGGAATTCTTGCGAGACTGCGTTGCCCATGCTATCCCAGGAGCACACTGAGCGTCTGGATGCAGACCTCACAAGAGTGGAGCTGGGAGAAGCCCTTAATGCCCTCCAGGCCGGCAAAGCGCAGGGACCCAATGGACTCCCGGTTGAAATCTTTAAGAAACAGGCGAGTGTGGTACTGGAGCCCATGCGACGCATGCTCCTTGAGGCGCGGGAGGTGGGTATGCTTCCGCCCGACCAGAGAGAGGCCACAATTGTGGTTATCCATAAGGCCGGGAAACCGGCGGACTGCTGCTCCTCCTATCGGCCTATCTCGCTCCTGAATGTGGAGGCGAAGGTATTGGCCAAGGCTTTAGCGACAAGACTGCTTTCCGTACTTCCCGACCTTGTGCATGTGGACCAGTCAGGTTTTATGCCCCACAGGAGCACTCGGCATAACCTGCGGAGGCTCTATGGTATTCTGCACATGACTAAGTACGTGGGCAATGCGCAGACGGCATTGATGGCGCTGGACGCCTCAATGGCCTTCGATGGCATCGAATGGCCATACCTATTTATGGTGCTGAATAGACTGGGCCTGGGCCCGGTAGCTGGGTGAGACTCCTATACACGCAACCGATGGCAAGGGTGAGGGTCAATGGGGTGATGTCCCGGGCTTTTCCCTTGTACAGGGGCACTAGGCAGGGCTGCCCCCGGTCTCCACTCCTGTTTGCCCTGGCCCTGGAGCCGCTCGCTCATTGGATCAGAAGAGATAGGGCCTTTTGGGGCCTGGCACTCACGGATGAGTGGGAGGAGCGTATATCTTTATACGCAGACGATATTGTCCTCTATATGGCCATACCCTACCACTCGATGGCACGGGCTCTCCACCTCTTCGCTCTTTTTGGTAGCTATTCTGGCTACTCGATCAATTGGGCCAAGTCGGTGGTTTATCCTCTGTCGGGTCCATCTCCTCGGATCCCGAGGGACTGCCCAGCATCGTTGGAGACCGCTGGATTCAGGTACCTGGGAGTGTACGTCACCAGAGACAGAGAGGAGTTTTTCGCCCGTAATCTGGAGCCTCAACTGACCAGGCTGGGGGTGGACATTGTACACTGGAGGTCTCTGCCCCTGTCCTTGATGAGGCGCGTGGCGCTCTTCAAAATGCTGGCGCTGCCACGACTTCTATATATCCTACAAAATACACCGTACCTGGTCCCGGCGGCGACGTTCAAGCGGATCTCCCGGGAGTTGCGGACATTACTTTGGGACGGCGGCAACCCGAGGATTGCACTGCAGAAGCTTACACGGGGGGTGTATGACGGGGGGCTGGCCCTCCCGGACGTTCAACTCTACTACTGGGCAGCGCAACTGCAGGTAGTCAACGACTGGGTCTATGCGCCAATCTCTGAGCCGGCTTACAGAATGGATAGGCATGCTATGATTGGGGGAACTTGTGAGCCATATCTCTACTCCCGTAGGCAGAGTCGTGACCTGCCCGCGCATACCGGGGTGGTGCTCCACTGCTGGAGGGAGGCCAACAAATTCTTAGGCTGGGCGAATACCCTAACGGGACGGACTCCGCTTTGGACGGGTGACCAGTTAAAGGAGGTGGCGGGACTATCAGGCTATAAGGGGTGGAAACTGATTGGCATCGAGTATCTTGGCGATGTGTGGAAGGGGGGGGCCCCTGTCCCCTTTGCTGCTCTGAAAAAAGAATACCAACTTAATGACTCCCAACAGTACCACTACCTGCGCCTTGTACATGCATTGCGCGCCCACATACACTCTGGCACTTCAATCCCGGAGTACTCCCCTATGGAGGACAGGCTCCTCCTCGACCCCATCCTAGCGAAGCCCACGTCAACGATCTACCGAAAACTCATAAATAATATGCCGGACCCCCTTGGTCCCCTACGGGCGAGATGGGAGGGCGACATTGGGACACTAGACGATGAAGACTGGCAGGACGCCCTGCAGAGCCCTCGCGAAGTTGCAATCCGGCCGCGATTCCGCCTCGTGCAGCTAAAAATACTTCACAGGGTCTATTATCCCCGCACCCACCTGTTCTCCTGGGGTAGGATTTTATCCCCCTTGTGCGTGAGGGGCTGTCAAGGGGAGGGCTCATTCTATCACATTCTATGGGACTGCCCACTCATAATACCGTTCTGGACCAGGGTGGCGCAGACGATGGCGGGGGTGGTGAGGTCCCCGGTCCCAATGGAGCCAAAGTGGCTCCTACTCATGATTAAAGGAGCCACAGATTGGACACGGCATAATGAGATTTGGTTAGGGCTGGCAGCAGGGGTGGCGAAACGCAACATTGCCAGGTGCTGGGGGGCACAGGCGCCCCCCTCGTGGGATCAGTGGCTCTGTGACTTGGATTGGTGTCAGAGGGCGGAGGAAACGGTCTATAGGTCTCGGGGTTGTGTGAACAATTGGAGGAAGGTGTGGGGTCCCTGGCAAAGGTTCCGAGCCTTACAGGGGGGGTTGGGATAGGAGATTATTGCAATTATTCGTCTGTATTTCCATGCATGCAAAGCCACATGACGAACTGTGATCCCTGTATCTGTATAATGAACTGCCGCTGTGTACTGTACTTGAACATGAGCAATGTTAATAAAAAGAATTTAAAAAAAAAAAAAAATGTGAGATCTATTGCATTGCAAATGCTTGTTTTGCTTATCCGAGAGGGATCAGTAATAAAAAACAAAAATAAATGTAACTAAAATTAAAGTTTTATTTTTTATTTTTAAAGGCAGTGGAAGGCATCCGCTGCCTCGCCCGCCAAAAAAAATGCAAAAAAAATATATATTATATATATTTGGGGGATGGTTGTGATTGCTGGGATAAGTGCTGAGTTGGGGGGGCTTGCAGTTTTTCTAATTCTTCCATTACTGGGGCTGTCTCCCAGTTATCAGACTCAGATTTGGATGTGATAAATTGATGCTAGATCACTGAAGTCCACCTCTATAGTATTCTATTTGCCAGCACATCCGTAATTTTAATTTGTCCACGTGTCAAAGGGAGAACATCTGCAGGCTTCTGGGCCGGTTTGGGTGCAGAGGTTGTAGGTGTGGATGAGGCACGGGGTCACTCAATACTTGGAGCTTCTTAACCCTAGTTTGATTTAACTGTTGACACTTTGCTCAGTTAAAACCATTTATTTGCATCAATGTCAAATAAACAGTTGAGGAAGCCTCAACAAAAAAAAGGTGAATAAAATGGAGGTAAGATACTTTGGAGATAGGAGGGGTTGGATTGGATACCCAGCTAATCAGTATTGGAAGGGCAAGTAAGTAAGTACAGCCAGGAGAATACAGTGGTTTTCAATCCAACGGACATGCTTCTCACACGCTACGTGCCCCATTACAGGTGGCTTTGGCCAAAAGAGCTTTCTTCATCATCGATCGCCCCCCAAACCCCTACAAAATCTCCCACACTCCAAGACAGAAATAGCAATAGGGTGCAGGAAATAGTTTGCTGTAAAATAGTTTAAATTTCTCTAAAGGCTCCCTACTTAGCTTGATAGCATTTGAGGTTTATTCTGTGTCAAGCGCCTCATCCACCAGACCTCGCTTTCCTTTATCTCGCTCTCCCCTTTTCTATATATTCCGCTGTCCACTGGAATATCACACTTCTGTATCTGATAGAGACTTCTAGCTGCAGATTACTTACCCCGGCGTCATACTGGATCCGTAAATTATTCGTGAGACGTGCCCCAGCTCGCCGGTAGGTGGCGTCGTCAGCGCCGAAACAAATGTATGCGGTGCCTATACAGGTGCCACCCCAGCGTGCTGACATCAGTTCTTTTGTTTCTGTGCCAGTCAGTGCAGATCTGGAGACGAGCTACACCCACACTTTTCGCCTGACCTTTTGTCGAAGATTTTTGAGACATTGTCTCCTGGTGTGGCAGGATGTCCGCAAGGAAGGCTAGTTTTAAGCCCTGTGCAGCCCGTCACCCGCAGATGTCGGTGATGGATTCACACCTTGTCTGCCTCTGGTGTCTCGAGTGCGACCACGGGACCAAGACCTGCGTAGAGCGTCACACCATGCACCCCAAGGCAGGACACGAGTGGGTCATGAAGTTCCTTTCCGCTCGACGTGCAACGCCGCAACAGTCTCAATCCCTGTCGAGTCGAGAGGTAGGTCCTGGGATCAGTCGCGGAGCCATCGATCTTCACTGTAGTCAAATTCGTCCGGGCGTTTGGGTAAGTCCCACAAGAAAAAGAAAAAGTCGAAGAGGTCTTCGACGTCTCCTTGTCTTTTTTAGTCATCTGACTAGACGATGGAGCGTTGCTATTAAACGCCTGGCTCCATGGTTGAGCCTGCACCTGGGCCGTTTCCACGCCTTCCTGAGTTTCCTGGAACCGGAGCGACCCCAGCCCAATTTCCATGAGTTTTATGAGGCCATGCACTTCCAAATTGGGCTGCAAGTCACTGCTGGCGTGCCTTTGCATTTTTTGCTAGCTTTCCCTCTTCAGTGCAGCTGGTTTGACCATCTTCCTATTTGTCCTTGTGGCCAGGCGCAGCAACAAAGCACTAGTCACCTTCTGCTTTTTTGTTCCCTTTACACATATCCTTGTAAGTGCTTTTTAGTACCTTGTCTACATGCTAGTAAGATTAGACATTACCACCCTGCCCTTTCATTTTTACAACTAGCAACCCCTGAAGTATGTTTTTCGGTTTAAAATTTTATTAGTGACCTTCAGAATTACATGACAGTACTGAAATGAATTATGATGATCTAATGTTTTAGTTAATTGCTTACGTTGTCAATATTTATGCTTCCTGCAACGATGAAATTCTATGGACTTATTTTATTGTGTCAAAGTGGCTTATAAATTTTGCTGGATTGTTTTAAACATTGTATGATTTTAATGGTTTTTGTGTGCATTTTTATGGCGTGCTCAAAATAAAATATATCTCGACTTGATTGCAGCACTGCTTGTGCCACCCTGCGTTTGACAAAGCAAAACCATGGCTCCTAGTCTGCCACTGCAGACTTGAAGGGCAGTTTTAAACTGCTAACTTGACCTTTCCATTTAACACAATGGCAAAGACAAGTCCTCCCTTTTTAGGTCTCACCTAACAGGCAGGGCACCTGCACTGTTGCTGCGAGAGGTATTGTATATAGTAAAGGCTTGAAGCCTACCCATTACTTATCATTTGCTGGCTTGATTGTCATTCTTTTTTGCTGCCTACTAATTGGCCACCATATGCCTCATGTCACTTCCTTTTATTTCTCCAAGAGCATGGACCAGGTACTGATTGGTTTCAGTTGATTAGTGTTCATGCACTGTCCTTCCACTGCTCACGGTGTGATTCAGTGTACTTTTCTTTTCTTACCATCATTTCTATGCTACACCTTTGAGCTGCTTTTAACTTCCTTCCTACATGTTTGTTGTTGTCTTGATCTGTTTTAAAATTTAGCACTTCCTTTTACAGCACCAAACAAATGGCTCTGACTATTAAAGCAATCCGTGTCACTGCATGTGCTTGTAAGCTACGCTTCTTTTCTGCGCATACAAAGTATGCGTGTGTTTAAAGCGTACACTAGTCTGAAATCAGACTCCCAAAGACTTTCCAGACAAGCAATCCAGTCACGTGCTTCAGGATAGGCTGCCACTACACAACATACACATTTTGAACACATATGTGCCTTTTCAAATGCGAAGTATGCAGCTTTTTAAAGTGCTTCAATTTTGGGCAGCTCTGCAGTTAATCCACTTTGCCTTACAACCTGTGTCCTCAGTCTTATATGTATTCCACCTCTTTCTCTGCGCATACAAAGTATGTGTCTTTTAAAGTGCTTCGGTTTTGTGCAGTGCAGCAACTACTCCATTCCTCCTTAAAACTTGTGCCCATGTCCTCATTCTCATATGTATTTCACCGGAAGCACTTTCAGTCGCCCTATATTCATATTCACTTAGGTGCAAGAGATGTAGCCTAACAACCACAGCTACACTCTACACCAATCTACCCAACTCCACGGTAATCTACCCCACCTTATTTTGCCCAATCTACACCACTCCACCCCCTTTATCCCACTCCACGTTAATCTACCCCAAGCCACCCCGATGTACCCCACTCAACTCCACTCCAATCTACCTACCCCATTCCAATCAACCCCACTCCACCCTACTCCACTCGACCCCCAATCTACCCCATTCCAATCAACCCCACTCCACCCTAATCTAACCCATTCCAATCAACCCCACTCCACCCCATTCCAATGAACCCCAATCTACCCCACTCCACCCCATTCCAATCAACCCCAATCTACTCTAATCTACCCTACCCCAATGTACCTCACCCCCAATCTACCCCACTGCAGCCCAATCTACCTCGTTCCACTCCAATTTAAACCATCCACTCCAACCCACTCCTCTCCACTCCAATCGAATCTACCCCATCCCATTTTATCCCACTCTCATCCGGAACCCTCCAGTGGATCTTTTTCATTTTGACGTCTAAATTTACATTAAAATATAAACTATTTTTTATAAATCAGTGTTGTATTTCTTCATTGTCATGTGTATTTCTCCTTCAATTGTTTTGATGCTGTTTAAATGCTTTACACTTGTTCCTTTGTGTAAGACGGACTGCTCAGAGCCTCAGCTGCACAGGGTTGAGCTAAAGGTTTAACAAACTAAATCTACTGGTCCTAAACAGTTTGGTAAGTGATTTACATGGTGAGGTAACACAACCACACCATAGAATACACCCCACTTCCTCACATTGGGGAAAGTGTGAGATATGCACATGGAGGATTTCAGAAAGAAGTTGCAAGACAAAGGGCAAAAGTGGCTTACAGAGTAAGAGACTTCAGAATAAAATAGTATAAAGGGGGAGAGCAGGAGTGTCTGAAACTCTCAGAAGGCCACTTCCCCTTCTACACACCTTAGTAATGTTTAATTCTCAGTCTCAAATTTTCAGAACTGAACATTTTCACATCTAACAATTCACAACAAAAACAGATGTTATTCATTCATCCAATACAGGTAAAAAGCATTAGTAAACCAAAAAGTATTTTTTTATTGTTTCGCGACACGTCTGAATGCAACAGAAAAAAACTTGTAGAGAGGCATCCAAATGCTGGTCAGGCGGCCCACTGTGTGAAGCGCAGGGTTTTCGTTTCTATTGTTTTAAGCCAAAACCTTAATTACGTAGGCCACACTTCTTTGAAAGGATTCCAAAATATGCTTCTTTGTCCACACCTCTTTTAGAAACCCAACTGTATTGTACTTTTAAGAAATGTGGTTATTAATTGCGAAGGATGCGAGTCCTTCACAAGTAATAAGTCTGCAATTGTCTCACTACTGGGAACCAATTACCCCATTGTAGCACCTGAATCTCTCAGGGTAGTGAGGCAGAGGAGTCTAAGACCAACGCAGGAGATGGTGTGGGCTAGTAATCCTAATTCGCTGTCACACAACAAAACTCGATAAATTATTGTCCAGTCATTTTTTAAAGGGAAAAGTGCACTACTAAATACTATACATTAATGTGCCAATGTATACATTGGTAGATAAAAATACCTGTGGCGACACCCGTACTTCACATTACACCCCTCGTGGTTGCTGAACCCCATAATCACAAGCCCAACCACCAATAGCAGATGCAACAGCACACTATAAGGGGGGGCATTAAAAACAAAGCAGGTCAACTGGCTTCGTCGGGAGATCACCACAATAAACCAGCCACATGATCGGATTCAACATGATATCACCATTAAAATCAATAGGGGAATAAACATATTTAAATACCTTTATTATAAGCGTTACAGTGTTCATCATAATACTGTCAATAAATCCCTATACATAAAGCGTTTCACTTCAAATCAACCAGAAACGTGTCCGTCTTTCTTTGCTGTCTACATACCACATAATGCAGCAATAGCATCCACCACAAAGGGTCCCGGTATCCAGAGCCCGAGATCCATACTCCAGCTCAGTGTTTTGAAATATTGAGAAACATTTCCTGGGGTCATGTTCTGCAGCCCCCAGGAGCCATAGGGTAAGGTTTTATCAAACATTCCTGGAAGGGGCTGTTGCACCTCCTGCAGCCCCCACAGCACGTTGGTGGTGCCCCTGCCCCTCTTTTGGGTACCATGAGCAAAGAAAAACATGCAGATGAGCACTACCCGAGTATTATGGGGCCCTCCAGCTAGGATTTAATGACTATTTAATGAGCTGGCTCACTCGCTTTGCTAGGAGCCCTCGTGCTGCGGACTTTGCTTTTATTTTGGGGTATCCCGTCAACACGGGGCACCCACAGATTACAACACTTGCTTGAGGCAGCTGGAGGAGCCACAAGAACCCCGCAACCCTGCCGTTTCTCTGTGCACTGCTCCTGTGCTGTGTGGGAACTGGCATCCACTTTGTTTTGCTCTCACCTTTCGGGAGCAGTTCCCCCACCAAACACGGGTACAGGGAGGGTAACTTGCATGACCAAGTTTGGTGGATTGCAGTCGGAGAGGGGGGACTCTCAACCAGTTACAGATGTGTCAGCCCTAGTAGGGCTTCTCCTTTTTTGTTGCGCCGGCCCCTGGGGAGATAGGGGTCCCAGGGGGAATCCTGATTTTGGAACTCGGGCCCAACACTTGCCCACTTACCCCAAAAATTTATAAAAGAAGAGATGCACCGAGCCCCAAGCCTTGACCCACCCTGGGGGTATTTCTAAGGATTCATCAGAGCACCACAAGCTTTGTTTTTCTAGTTTCTTTTAAAAGGAACAAATCTTTTGAAATGTATCTCTCTGGCCCCATTGGGCTGATCTTCATTCTCTCTGTCTCGGTTTTGGGTCTAGCCTAGCGCAGCGCGCATGCGCTACACTATGGGGAGGCTTCTTGTAAGCACTCCCAACTTCCTAGAGACTTCTCAGTGTGATTTTGTTCACACCCACACATTTCATTGCCCATTGCGTGTGGCTTTCAAAAATGAAAGCACGCAAATGGCCAAAGGCGGGGGTATGTCCCGCCTTTTCTGTAAACGTTCACTCCCATGGCCTATGGGTCTCGGGAGCGAGCAGCGGCGCGCAGTGTGCCAGCTGCATTCCTGGATCAGGTTACTAATTAACCCAGCGCGGTCGCTTTCACTTTCGCGACCGCGCTGCTTTTCAGTTCCATAAACAAATGTGGGGCTATCTTGGCGCCTTTATACTCTGGCGCTGCCTCTGTGCCTAATGTACTAACACAGGTACAGGAGAAATAATTTGTCAGCCTGTCCTTTCTGCTAATGCCGTGGATAAACAGCCACGGTCTCCTCCCTCGTGCGTGCTCACATTTAACCAACTTCTCCTAAGCGGTGAGTCATAGGAGACACATTTCCACTGGAGATATGGGGGAACGAGGGTCTTAGGAATGCGGGGGCTTTGGTGCTCAGTTGTGTGCCTTAAATTCCAGCTTGCTTTTTTTTATCCGAGCTCTTCGGAGACCGCTCAGGCGGGCCGTGGAAGTAGCACCCACCTCTCCGCATACAAGAACGGATGTCTACCCTGCTGCCCGCAACTCTGCCTTGCTGCCAGTGCCTGCATCTACGGTGCAAGACGGAAGGGAGGTAGGCGTCGCTGCTCCTCTGTTCCAAAGAAGTTTGATCCTACCCTGCCGTAGCCCCCGTACAACAATTTCAAGCAGGTCTCAGCTCAGTTTTAAAGCTGAACCCACTGTCGCGTCCCCACTCTGATGTAAGACCGCATTTAACACGCTCGTTCCCACAAGCAAAATCGGCATCTCCAATCAGTTCCCGATTTTGCACCACCGGTGTCCTACCGAGGGCGGCTGTTAACCAGTTGTCAGTGTGTTTATCAGCAGGAGGCAAAACGCAAGTTGATCGTCCTTAAGGAAATGACTCTCTGCCTGCCCTAACTTTAAAAATAGTTTTAAAGCAGTCTTCATGCTCTCCGAACGCAGTTGTCAGCAAGCATGCAGGCTGTGTTGTCTGTTGTGTAAGGGTTGGGCAGTTGAATCATTGGGCCTCGTTCCTTTTTTTTCTTTTTAGGTCGAGCCTAGTACATTTGTGGTGCATGTTAGTTACCGGAAGGTGAAAGACACAGATGGGAGGAGGGAAGTTAGGCTGTATGTATTGCTGTATTATAGTCTAAATGCTTATAAGGTCCCAAAGGCGAGACCTATTGGCTAGGCCAATGCTTGTTCTACTAGTGGCCAGGCCTAGTCACCAGGAGCATTTTCATCAGGCCTTTAAAGGGGTGTATTTTGCAGGAAGCTGACATTTCTGGCTCCCTGTGCCATCCATCTCCTCTGCCTGGCTCCTACCACCCCTCTCCTGCTGATCGGTGGGGCTCTTGCACAGCCCCTCCGCTACCAGCCAGAACACAACCCTGTCACACACCCCAGGTCTTGGAGCCTTTTGGCTGTCTTGCAGGGCATATGTGAGGCGGGCAGTGGTGTCCAGGCCTTCCACCCCCACCCCCCAACTGATCCTCAGGGAAGGAAGCCAGAGCAACTGGACCCAGAATGACCCATTCTCAGCTGGTGTCAATGTCCTTAGTCCCTCCCTGCAGGGCATCAGATGGCTTTTCCTTGAAGCTGGGCATCCTTTCTGACAAGGTTGCCTCCCAGTTCCAGGGCCTTCTCCACGGTTTCTCCATTGGGCAGGGGTTTTCAAGTGGGGAGGGATAATGCATTAGGGGTGAGGCACCACTTGCCAATCCTGCAATGCCACATCATCCCTCCACCCCGTCCCAACCCTCCTGCACAACATTCGGGACAATCAAAAATAGTGACTTCAAGTTTTCACTGGAAAAAGCCTCTCTGAAGGCCTTAGCTTACATCACTGCCCGATTCCTTCCCACCAAAACGTCAAAGGCGAGTCCCTTCCAGAGGTCTGGCCCTCCTCCTTTGTTCTAGTAGGCCTGGGCAGTCTCAGTCCATGTGCAATGTGACATGCTAATTAACAGATGCAGATTCCCTCACCCACCCCTTCCTTTCCCAGAAATTGAGTCAATCACTGGTTATAGCTCCTTGTGCGGGGAGACCTTTGTTCACTCAGCTCGATAGCAGAGTTATTAACTTGGCCCACTAAAGGGGACAAAGGCCTGGAATCAGATTATGAGCTGAGCTACAGAAACATAATAAATCCTGAAGATCCATAAGATGTGGATGTGTGTAATTGGGAACTGCAAATTCAAGCTCCGCCTGCAGGTTTTAATCCAGTTTGACACCTCGCTGCACTTTGTAGGCCTAAGTGGCCTACAAAGTGCAGTGAGGTTGTACTTAAGGGTAGAACTCCCATATATTTATATAATACAGTGAAAACACCACAGGTTTTCAGTAAGCGCTACAGACCTACTCTATGATTTGTGACTCTTATTATAAGGTCAACCTCAGGTCAGCATCATTCCTTGCAGAGCCTTTTCTGCAACAAGCTACCTGTGCACCGATACTAGGCTGTGCACTGCAGTAGTCTCACATGCACAGCCTGCACACTTGTACCCAGCCCAGTGCCCCTTACTCTAGCTGCACAGCAGCAACCACATCTTAAACGGCAGACACTGGTGGTTAACATGCTCAGTCCAATTACTGTGAATTTACTGAGTGAGGTTCAAGTAGTGAGACCTAATCACAGTAAAAGTAAAAAAAAAAAAAAAAAAGGGTAATCATTTGCAAAAATCATGGCGAACTAAATAGGTGCAACCCATTTGCTACAGTACTTACTATACTGTAGGATTTGGATAGCACGTATTACCCTTATGTGGGGGCGCTGAAGCGCTTGCCCACACAGATAGAACACTACACTGTGTAGGGTGTTAGGATGTTGTTTTGAGCCTATATGGGAAGTGTTGTGCATGAAGGCCACTGTGGTGCGATTATCGTGTTATGGGACGCAGCACCAGGCAGTGCGATAGGAGAGGGTATGTGAGAGACAAGTGCGTAAATACTAATTATAATAAGGACTAACAAGCTTAGCCACAAGAAAGTGGCATGCTATGTGCGCTGTACACTAAAAATGCAGATAATCAGAAAAAGGCCCAGTAATCCCTACAGCGACATGTGCCAGAGATGCTGTTGAATGAGTTAAAGGATACCATAAGGACAAGAATGCAAATTGGTGACAGAAACAGTAGCAATGCACCATTTTATTTATGTTATACTGTCTACTAATGTCTTGGAGGAAGGATGGGAAAGAACAATCAAGGCTGGCAACCTGAGCAGAAACTACACAAACCAAGATTTCACCTTCTCCTGCTAGGATGAAGGAAGACAAATATTTGAGCAGGAGTTCACGCCCCTGGCCCCTCTCAGACTCTCAAAGGCAGACGAACACCAGTATGGCAAGCTCCAGTCCTGTCAATGATGAGGGGTTCGCAGACCCTGAATGGTGAGATTTTTCATGTAGGCTTACAAACTATAGATAGGGTGTCCTTGTTGATGGGCATATGTGGCTGTGTGTAGAGAAGCAATGTACCCAGAAACAAATTCACTTTGCTCCACCTCTGCAGCTTACGTATTGGGCTCCACCAACACTAGATGCTCACAGTTCCGAGTTACTAGTCACCATTGTCTAGCAAGAATTCCTGTAAGTGTGCATGCAGGATTAACGCAGTTCATGATTTCAACACCCCTAATAGTTTCATGATGGTTCTTGCTGTTGGATGATGTGACCCCTGGTAGAGGGGAAGTACCCACTTAAAAGTCATCACTTGTTGTTGGCTTGGATACTCTGCCTTTTTCATCCCACTTAAAGCACTAGCCCAGACCACAAATTATATCTCAGATTTTGAGAAGCAAAAACCGGTACGAGCCAGACATAAAAAGTGGGACCAAAGCCTTTTGTCTTACTCCTATATCTGGCCTGTCCCGTTTTTTGCATGGCCCTGTAATTATATATATTTATATATATGGGAAGGAGAGCGGGGGCACAAGGTGGAGGTCCTGCCATAGTATATGTTATGTAATACATATACACATATAGACACACACAAAAGTCATATACATGTATAGCTAAATATATATATATATATATATATATATATATTCACTGAAAAAACCATAGGTTTTAGGGACAGTTATAGTTAGTGGACATTGCACTCATACAAAACCCGTGAAATTCCCCCGTTATAGTTAGTTCAGCTAACTATAACTCGCGCCCGCAATGCACTGCTGATGACGTCACATATTACATCACTCATGACATGGTCAGTGACATCACTGATGACATCACTGATGACATCTCAAATGACATCACTGATGACATCACTGATGACATCATCCACGTGATAATCTGATGCACCTCCTCACACCCTAATATAACCTTTGATACACCCACTCTAAATTACAGACTGCCATTCGCAAAACCATAGACACTCCAACACCAATAACTACATACCCACTCACTGATTCTTAGGTCTACGCACACATCCACTCACTCACCCGTACAGTCACTCATACTTACGGTCACTCAGTACAGGACTGTCATATGCACTCATACTCCTATATAGACACTCAAACACCGCCACTCATCCATAGAGGTACTCATACACCTAGTCAGTCATGCAAATAATTAAACACACCGCCATTTACTCACCTATCCAGTTATCCACACACCAGCTCACTTACTCATACAAATACTAGCACATTCTTACGCTCTTATACAATCACTGATACAAGCACACACTCATCCATACAGTCACTCTCACAATCACACACTCTCGCTTATAGCTATTTATATACTCCAACACACATATATACTGCCTTTCACATATGTAGTTACTCACACATGTACCACTGGGACATACATTCACTCACTAACACACTCTTACACACACTTACCCACCCATACAGTCTATCACAGATGCACTCTTGAAACCATCCACCCAGTGAATCACCCACTCACACATCTATGCACAGAGTCGCACACACCCCACCCACACAAACACTCAGGCACCCATACAGATACTCAGACAACCAATCAATAACCCATGTAGACACTCATGTAGCTATTCAGAAACCATGCAGCCGCTTACACACCAACAGACAGACGGATACAGACATTCACCCAGTTTAGTCACTAACCCATGCATTCAGTAAGATACGTTTAATCGCTCACTTATAGAGTTAGTCACGCACCTACTAAATCATCCATACAGACACATACACCCACTCATTCTTCAATACGCCTTTCCCTATATATATTAAAAATATTTAAACTTTACAGAAACACACAGTCACTGGATGATGTCATCAGTGATGTCACTGACCATGTCATGAGTGATGTAATATGTGACGTCATCAGCAGTGCATTGCGGGGGCGCGAGTTATAGTTAGCTGAACTAACTATAACGGGGAATTTCACGGGTTTTGTACGAGTGCAATGTCCAACTAACTACAACTGTCCCTAAAACCTATGGTTTTTTCAGTGAATTTGTAAGGTTTTTTAAATGCTAATTTCTAACTATAACGTGTCTGAAACCTATGGTTTTTTTCAGTGAATTTCAAAAGGTTTTGTAAATGACAATTTTTAAATGTATTAATTGTTATATTTATTTTTTGATACTGATTTACTACATTTTTTTAAACTATTTATTTTTACATATTTTATTTTTTAAATGACATTGTAATTACATTATACATTACATTACAAAATATACTTTCTCAGAATGAATTACTTTAGTTTAAATACTTTGCAAATAGGCTATAGACTTTTAAGTACAGTAGTTACAGTTGTTGCAATGGGCAACACAATTTCAAACACAATGCAACATTGAGCTCAATGTGAATTTCTAGTTAAATGCAATTAGTTACTTTATGGATTACTTTTTCTAACCACAGGACTGGATCCTACATTCAGTCCTGGGACATCTCCTGTAAACAGTTGAGTAAAAGCGTTTTGGTTACAGTAGTGATTTTTAAGTAATATTATTGTATTTTAAAAGTTGACACTTAGAAACTTTTTCACATAGAATCACCAATGTTATCCTAAGGGAGGAAATTCACTTAGCAGGTAAGTACTGTTATCGTTACTTTTTCTTACTCAGTGGTGGATCCTGGATCCAGCACTGGTGCATCTCCTGTAAACAGTTGAAAGAATGCGTTTAAGTCATACAGGCGATTTTTAAGGAATATTTGTAGTTTGTGAAAATCGACACTTTGAAACTTTTCTGCTGAAAACCAGACAATGGATTCCAATGGAAGGAAATACAAGTTACTGGTAAGTACGGTTAGAATTACTTTTCAGGGTCAGTGCTGGGCTAAAAGATGCAGCACTGGGTTCTCTCCTGATAACAGGTGAGTAAATCGGAATTCGTAGTTCGGCTGATTTTAGAGGAATATTTGTAAGTTTCAAAAATCGACACTTAGAACTTTTTCAGCAAAAAGCAGGCAATGATATCCTATGGAAGGAAATTCAAGTTACTGGCAAGTACGGTTAAAATTACTTTTCAGGATCAGTACTGGGCTCAAAGATGCAGCACCGAGGTCTCTCCTGATAACAGGTGAGTAAATCGGAATTCGTAGTTCGGCTGATTTTAGAGGAATATTTGCACAATGGTGAAGGAAGGGGGTGGGGCCTGAAGTGACATGTCTGCAAACACGCCCTGTGGCATGTTTTAAGTTGGAGAATTAATTCCTCCTCAATCCCGAGGGTCCCTAGGGGCCAACTGGCCCACCAGATACCTCCAGTATGCGCCAGAGAGCTGCGTTGCAGAGAGGTGTTCAGAGGCCATGCCCCTTTTTACAACACTCTGCAACGCAGCTCCGTGGCGCTTACTGGAGGTACCTGGTGGACTAGTTGGCCCCCAGGGACCCTCAGGATTGAAGAGGATTTAATTCCCCATCTTAAAACGCGCCACGGGGCCTGTTTGCACACATGTCACCTGAAGCCACGCCCCTCCCTTCACCACTGTGCAAACGCGCCCCGTGGCGCGTTTTAAGTTGGGGATTAAGTCCCCTTGAATACTGAGGGTCCCTGGAGTCCAACTAGCCCACCATGTACCTCCAAAAGCGCCACAGAGCTGCGTTGCAGAGAGGTGTAAAAGGGGCGTGGCCTCTGTACACCTCTCTGCAACGCAGCCCCTGGCGCATACCGGAGGTTGCTGGTGGGCTAGTTGGCCCCCAGGGACCCCCAGTATTCAAGGGAATTACTTCCCTTCTTAAAACGCGCCAGGGGGCGCGTTTGCAGACTGCTGCAGGGAGGGGCGAAGCCTCCGGCACGATGCCGGTCTTTTTTTTTTTTTTTTGCTTTTTTCTGCCCAGGGGTCCTTGTGGGACCCCTGAGCAGACCTAGTGGGTCAGGGTGTTTCTACCCTGCCCCCTTTTTGCATTTTGCGCACTTGTTTTACTGCTTTCATGTTCCTCGGTTCTACCGAGGAACAAGATGGCTGCCAACACTTCCTGGTTTGGAGTGTTGACAGCCAATTAGCATGCAGCTCGTGGTCGGGAGGGTGCGCGGATCCACCGCAGCCATAGATATTGAAACTTTTATTTTGGATTTTCTCAGCAACTACTGAACGGATTTACAGCATTTTTAAAAAGGGTGCTTTCTGAACCAAGCACTACCTTTTTGCCAAATTTGGTGTAATTCCGTTCAGCAGTTTTTGCTGTAGCCTTGCATAAAGTTTCCTATGGGAAATTGATTTTTTCACTCTTATTTTTTGAATTTCTCCGCAACTACTGAACGGATTTACACCATTTAAAAAAAGGTCGCTTTCTGAACCAAGCGCTACCTTTTTGCCAAATTTGGTGTAATTCCGTTCAGCAGTTCGGGCTGTAGCCGTGGCTAAAATTTCCTATGGGAATTAACATGGAGAAAACACGTTTTGGGACCCCCTTTTTCTCGGCCCCGCTTGATGAATCACCCCGAAACTTTCAAGACAGGAGCAAACCGGAGCGCCCCACTAGTTTTGAAAATTTCGCGATGATTCGTCAAACGGCGCCAAAGTTATTGGGAATAGAATGTTACGGATTTCCTATGGATAATAGGTCCTAACTATAACTATCTACTGGCGACTGCCAGTAGATAATATATATATATATCCATCCTTCGCACTATCCCTCGTGCATTTGTCGCCACCACCAAACCGAAAGTTGCGTCGCCTTGAAGGACCCCACGAGAGCGGCCCGTATAAATCCACACACTCCTTCCAAAAAGATGACGACGCCTTGTGCAGTTTTAATTTTTTTATTTTATTTGGCCTCCATCGAACGCGTTTTGACTGCACAGCAGTCTTGCTCACCGATGACAAGGCTTGAACGCGGCCATTTTTTAAACTTTGAATTACGTAAAAAACGTGTCACATGAAGAACTACAAACAAGGTGCTAGTGAAGACAGACTAGTTTTTTGATTTTACAATGCCAACTCAATACGTGGTATCTGCACCATCACATTTGCAATCAGTATTTACAAACTGTGTCTTACTTTTGTGACATCTTTATCACAATTCTTTATAATTCATCAAAATTGTTGAAACACCAAGTGATGTACAATATTTCATAGTTTATATCAAAAAATCATTATTCAATTCTGGTTACCGGTATATAAATACTCTTCGCAATATTTTCTGCATGATTGCACAATTAAGCCCCAGTGGGCATGCGAATTTTATAAAACCAATATTTATTCTGACACTTTGTTCAAATATTTTTCAAATGAATAGCTACTGAATTAAGCCCCAGTGGGCACATTTCATTACCACATATTGAGAGAATATATATATATATATATATATATATATATATATATATATATATATATATATCTTTTCATATTCTTTTTACATATCTTGTCTGTCTGGTGTTTGTTCAACTAAAATCACACTCTTTTATGATTATAACCATCTCCTATCGATTGTTTTATATCAATCATCAAGACAGATTTTCTATTTTCCTCTTTTTCTTTTACTTTTTTACTCTCTCTATAAATGCGTGTACAAATCTTCCTCTACATTCAAACCTACTGGCTGTTTTGAATCCAGTTCAATAATATACCGGGACTCAAGTTTTCTTAACTTTCTTTCTCTGTTTCCGCCCCAGCTGTCACTGCATCCACCACAAAATATGTTAATCCTTTACCATCTTTATTATGGAACTTTTCAAAATGGCGGCGACCAGGTATGTTTCATCACCATTCTTTATAGCCCTTAGATGTTGTAAAACCCTTTTGTGGACCTCTAAGATTGTGCTGCCCACGTACCGCAGGCCACACGGACACTGCAGCACGTAGACAGCAAAATCTGTCTTACAGGTATACTTTCCTTTGATCTTTCTCATTGTATTCGACAAACCTGGTTTGCATTGCTCTGTGTTTATTCCATGCAGGCAGGCTTTACACTTCGAGCATTTTAAGAATCCTTGCCGCCTGCTCAACCATGTTGTTTTTGGTTGAATTTTTTGCAAATTATTTTTAACCAGTGCTTGTGTGCTATCCGGACCACATTTCCCACAATGCAGTCTCATTCGAGCTTCCCATTGGTGGGTGTGCAATATGAAAATGGCGAAGTGGGTTCAGCCTTTGCACACACTGTCTCCGTTCAAGCCTCTGAAGAGAAGCATATGGAGCTTCGAAACGCGTCAGGCATTTCCATTACGGAGCAGCTTCTACAAGCGGATCATCGTCCCTGCCCATCATAAACAAAGCTGTTGATCGAGTGCTACTCACCAGGTGGACAACCTTTGGAGCAGAATATATATATATATATATATATATATATATAAAACATTAGCTAGAGCACCACAGCGCAAGGTGGAGGTCCTGCCATAGCTAAAGGTATGATATTATGATATATATAGTTAGCTATTGTTTATTCGATCAATAATTGATAATTCACACAAAGACAAACAGCTCAAATCATACATTAAAACATTAAAATGAAATATATAAAATTTACATCATAAAAACATCATAATTATAGGCTGTGTTAGAAAGTAAAACATAGTATGTATCAAGCTAAGATTCCTATAGCAACAACCTTGTGTAAAATCATAAAATATTCATTTAAAGTCCTCCAGAGGGATCACCAAGTCATTTACAGTCAGATACTTGAATTATGTCCAAGGTTTTAAACGAGGAACCATTCCTCTCGGCATCATTTCACACAAGTGTTCTGTTGGGTAGCTGACATCTTAGACCTGACCCACCAAGCATACACCAAGTATCTAGATAGAGTAAACACGAGCCATTTAGTTGTGTCAGATCTAAACACATGTGGTGCATCTTCTGATCGTGTAAATGTCAGAAGGCGGCATGCAGGAATTATCCACCTTTTTCTAATATGACCGCAAATAAACATAAAATGTTCTATAGTTTCAGGACTTAAACCACACGCCGGGCACAGTGGGGTAACAGTAACATTCATCCATCTACTTTTCATGGCATTCAGGAGAAGAGCCCCAGTCCTAAATTGTAAATAAAGTGCACGAGCCTGAGGGGGATTATCTTCATCCATGTAGTTTTCAAACTGGAAACAATTTTTGTAATTTAAAAAACTATCTGTTAAAGTGCCTGGTGTGACACGGCATTAATCCCAGATTTTTTTTTTAAGTTGGGAAAGCACTATATATACCTATACATCATTAGCTTTATGGGGCAGGACTCCACCTTGCGCCCCCCTGCTCTCCCCACTCTCCTCTGCTGGGAGCATGCAGCGGACTTCCTTGTGTGCTGCCTGGCAGAAGCAGATACATTACTCTAAATCTTCCTCAACATTTCAAATGCGCCCAAGCACTGACAATAACGTATACTATATGCCAATAAAGCAGTGGCGAAAACGGACACTTCCTCAACAACGACTCCTGTTTATGTGATCCTTAAATGACTACTTGCCAAGTAATGTCACTCGTGGTGTCAGGTATGCAGCAATCGACTGTCAGGTATAGCACGTATGTATTGGAAATGTCTTTGATTGCCAGAGCACGCACATTGCACTCCGAGACGCTCTTTAGCACTGAGGTGGACTCTGGGCGCAGAGCCGCAGTGTTCCTGAGGGCGGGGCCGCAGAGAGTGACACGTACTGGCCGGGTGGCTATCGGCGGCGGACAGTACCACGGGGGAGTCCACTCATACTAACGTCGCCACTCCGCAGCGTCTACTCACCGGCACTGGTCCTGCGTGTCCCCGGGCGTCCCCGTTGCATCAGACCTAGATGTCCTCTGGCAGAGACGGAGAGGCATAATCACCCAATCCAAACCCGCCCACTGACGGAAGTGGAAGCGCTGTAGGTAATTTCTGCTCAGGGGCACATGCTGCTTCACACATCCAATGAACGTTCTTCTAGACAGCCGCTCACAAGCCGTAGTACGGCTTCGTGGGACCCCGATAGCCAATTGCTAACTGACAGGAACTCTCTTGGCCAATGACAGTGTACAAGCCCGCAACCAACCCAGTATTTTGACCACGATTCGCCATGTGGAGAGTATGTCTCTTTGTCTCTGATTGGTTACCAATATTTTGAGATTCCGTAAAACTCTGGCTCGCTCAACATGCTATTCAGGAAACTGCGCCTGTGTTTAGAGAGAATATATGATAACAGGCTTCAAGCTCAAAGAACGAACTGTCCACATGTGGTCATCCTAATTTGAGCGCAGCGGTTTAGAACAGAGGTACAGCGGGGTATGGTCGAGTACATCTGTGTCTAGTAGAGTAATGTAGAGACATGCATGTTGTGAGTGGGGTTTAGCAACGTATGCATTCTTGCAGTTGTAGCCCTTGCTCACTTCAGATGCTGTAATTGAACGAACACTTCGGGTACAATTATGATTTGTAAAGGAAATGGCCACGAACGAAGAATTGTGTTGTTTTAGCAATTTATGACGGAGTCGTCGAGTAATCTTACGTTTAGGGCTTCAATGTAGTGAGGTATATTGGGCTAGAATTTGTGCTATTTGAATTTGTATAGTGCATAGACTGCCATGAGTATGATGCTGCACTGTCCTGTAGGTAAGCATGGCGTAGAGTGAGATCCAAGATAATTCAGTCTGTCGACGCACATTTTCATACAGTCGATGCAGTGAGGTGTGAGCGAGAGGGTACACGGTCTTGGATACAGGGTACTTGGATATTTGGGCAATAGTTTTACGCTCTCAAGGTGCATTAGGACATGGATGGTGTTATTTAGCATTTTTATAGCACACGGGTTTCACAAGTATAGCCGTGTACCAGTGTGAGCCTGGTACCAGTTATGATGGAAGATGCTGAAAGGTCCAGTGCAGCTATCGAAGTGCATTAACATTGAGCCAAAAGGGACCATAGATGGTTCGTGCTCTCCAGGCGTACCGTAGTGATCCGGAGTTAGACGGGTCCCTCTGGCCTGAGCCTGCCTGTTAGTAGCAGCTTTCACGCCCAATTATGTTTGTAAAGTAAACTGTGACTGTGATACCTTAACTTGTTTTATTATGCATTACTTCATACCACAGTCCTGTAATTTCTAAGCACCGTAAAGAATAGTCGTTTCTTTGACCTAATTAACAGACATCTTATAATGCAGACGTAAGTATGAATTACCCACAGTAGTCTTTTATAGAGTGCAATTTAACGACACACATTGGTCTTATTTGTTTGTCACTGTTTCGAAGCTCTTCCCATGTGCTGTACTAGGAACAAATGGATCTCCAATTATATGTCATGTGTCACCTCACACCTTTGCACGCTTAATGCCTTTGTCCCCTGATGTGTACTGCCACCCTTGTACTGCCATTTTACTGTCACCTGGAATGTGTCTGTCCATCCCCATCCTTTTTGGAGTTGTATCTTCCCGAACTGGAATAATTAATGTAGGTAGACGCATTTTTCAAGTTCTTTACTGTGTTCTGTGAAGTTAAGAAATATTCTGTTTTTCTGTGATGTTTTTCTATCTTCCGCAAGCTTCTCTGTAGATACAGGTGTGACGTTTTTTTTTTTTTTTACCTGCACACGTTCGTTCATGTCTCTCAATATGTATCAGTTTCTTTTTACCGTTGGCTGCAGAACCTGTGCGTGCCATGGAGGTTGAAGAGGACCGGGCTCTTACACCATCTGAAGTAATTCCCCTCTCCCTGGAAGCACATACCGAGATGACCCTCGAAGATCAGCCGATGGACCTACGAACACAGTAAGAATTGCATACATAAAAACATTTCATAACTACATTATCAGAAAACGTGTTTAACCCCCCAGAAGTACAAGGGAGTCTCCTTTCTATATACTCGAGCGTAGTCTGGTTCCTCATCTTTTATTTTTTATTTTCATTCCACACTCGGCAGCCAAAATGCACAGATGTAACTGGCTTTGACACATTTGTGTGAAGCCAGATGTTACTTGTGAGAGATTTTACATTAATTATAGCCCCCCTACTATGTTGTACATTTAGATAGGAGCTATATACGTGAATATTTACCTGCCAATCACCTCTTTCTCATTACTCCTATTACTTTGGGAGCATGTAGAAGTATCTAACCACCAAATCTGTATAGAGCGCGCCCCTGGCGCTTCAGGACATAGACTACATCCATTCAGGTAATGGTCTTCCTCTTGGCGTGCTCTTTGTAGATTGACCGGATCCTAGATCACATTCTCCAGAAAGACCTTAAGTACACACCGGGTCTCTTCATAGATGAGGCTGGAGAGGGGCTAGGCTCCTCTAAGGCGAACCAGGCAGCGGATGGCAGGCTTGGAGATGCCCTGGACGTTGTACCAAAGCACTTTCCTGTGCCTCTTGGCACCCCCTTTGCTGAAACCCTTTCCTCTTCTGTCGCCTACAGGCATAGTATTCTCTTGCTCAGAACAGAACTAGAAATATTGTAACTTTTGTTCCCTCCTAACGTTGAGAATAGGTGTAACTAGGGTAAGGGAGAAGGAGGATTCATGGCGGAAGGAATATAATTTATTTTTCTAATCCATTTGTTTTCTATATTTATTACATCTGTTTAATAAATGAATATATTAAAAAGCTTTCTTTCTTGTTCTAAATGCTAGCTTTTCGTAGTTAGCTTTTCTTTCTGATTTCCGAGTATGCTTTAATGGCGTGCGCTGCAATTTTCATTGAAGTAACACTTTTGATGGTGTGCATGCGCTCCTTGCAGAAAATCAAGTAATGCTGCTGAAGAATACCACAGTGCTCTCCAGTCACTTGACGATTGGGAAGTGTCTCAGCTTACCACAGAGAAGCTTCTGGACCCAGATGGTGGCAAGAGCAACAATGCATCGGCGCAGACTGACTTTGATGGGGCTGCTTTCGATGCCCTTGTGGACGAGGGGGAAGGCACAGAAGAGCAACCGGGGGATTGCCTCGACGATGAGATGTTTTACTCATTATCAGATGAGTTCACAGAGGCCATGGTGCCGAACAATGGACTTATAGGGCAGCTGCCCTTCATTGGCCCCATGGACTTGTACAGGCAGGCGTTCGGCCGTGACCCTTCACCCACATACTTCCCAGTGGGTAAACCACTTACAGGAGGAGGAGCCCAGGCTGAAAGTTGGACAGAGCTGAAACCCTGTCTCAATATCGCCATCCAGGTTGAGTGTTACTTTGATGCCTGCTTCTTGCCTCCATGCAGACTAGCCAGCCCCACTCTCTTCGTGCTGCCCTCAGTACTCTCTTCATGTAGGCTGCCTTCTGCCTCATCACCGTGTCTTCTTTTTGTCTTCTCTGCTGGCCTATCCTTCTGCCTCAAGTCTGTCTATCTCCCGCCTCAATGCCTACTGTGTGCCAGAACACTGCTTTGTGATTTTCTCTTGCTCTGCTCCTATACATTCTTGCTTCCCTCCATCTACGTTGCTCCCCTTTGCATTTGGCCCTCTGCTCTGTATGCCCACCTGCTTCCTTCCTTTATCTCCCCTCGCATAACGTCCTTGGACTGGAAGACTGTTTGTTTTTATGTCTCAGCATGTGTCTGTATCCGGTGATCCAGTTGACACTATTTTGGGTGTTTCTGTGTTTAATACACTTATTATAAGCCCAATGAAAAGAAGCTCAGCTCCCCATACGTTCTGCACTAAATTACAATAAACTAAAGTCATCAAAGGTCTTCATTCTTGTGATGGCCCCCAAAAGGTACGTTGGGGCATGCAGCGCGCAGTACAGGGATTGTGGCGCTGCGGCATAAATCAGTGACAACCACCACTGGTGCTGGATATCGGCCGGAAGTCTCGAGCGACCCCGGCCCCTTTATTTAAGCTCTCTGGCCACGCCTGGCCAGAGAGTGTTACATTGTGTGTGTATGCTTCCGGGGGCATACCATGGGAAGGTGTGTAGGGATAAGCTAGACCGCTACATCCCATCCTAAATCAGTTCTTTAACCAAAATTAAATACCACAAATCAACACACAAAATCAGCTAGTCTCTGGTTCGGTCTGGGGTTAGGCCTTA
Organism: Calotriton arnoldi; assembly: GCA_963921515.1. NCBI lineage: Eukaryota > Metazoa > Chordata > Amphibia > Caudata > Salamandridae > Calotriton > Calotriton arnoldi. The sequence continues at coordinate 915,197 of CAWUFW010003182.1, read as the reverse complement.
GGTCGTATCGATGGTGGCGACCACCTTGGCTTCCTCTTTGGCTGACCACCTCCTGTCCGCCAGCTGGGGCTCTGGAGCTGGTGTGTGTAGCTGGTGTTGAGGCTGAAGGAGTGTGAGCTAGATCCTCACCGGGGCTGGGTCCTGTTTCCTCACTTGTGACCCCTTCACTCATAGATTGTCCTGAGGTCTGTCCTTCGGCCTCTGCTCCGGGGACCCTCTTAAACCATGAAATGTTCCGGGTTATCGTTTCCCCATTTCGCTCGGCAGTGATAGCTGTTCCTCGGACTGTCCTGACAGTCCATAGCCCAGATTCATAGGGGGTGCAGAACTTCCCTCCGCCCCGGCGGTTCCTTACTAGGACGGCACATCCAGTCGTCAGCGCTCGGGTTCGCGCTCTCCTCTGTCGACTGGCTTTCTCATTGGTTGACAACCTCCTGGCTTGGGTGTCCGCAGGGTCATATGGTTCTTGCTCCCAATTGTCAGCCACGGGGAGGGTGTCACGGCGGGGCCCTGCCAGCATTAACGACCACGGAGACCTTTGAGTTGTGCAGTGAGGGGTACTCCGGAATTCTCGCAGGAATGTTTGGAGAGTAGCTTCCGGATCTGTTTGTTCGGCCACTGCTATGCGGAGTACTTTGTTCACAGTCCGCATGAAACGTTCTGCCTCCCCGTTGGCTTGTGGCCACTGTGGAGTGATGCGGTGATGCTTTATTCCTAGCTGAGTTAGGAAGTTTTTGAATTCACTACCCTGGAACGGGGGACCGTTGTCTGTCTTGACTACATGGGGTAGTCCGAAGAGCGCAAAGGTTTTCTCCAGTATTGGCTGCAGGTGGTTGAATGCAGTGGACGGCAGGACCTCCACAAGGGGATATTTTGTGTAGCTATCAACCAAAACCGCTGTGACTCTCCCATCCGGGAAACTCCCGAAGTCGAGGCTTACCCACGACCAGGGCGATGGAGCAGGATCTTCGGTTATCACAGGAGCCGGTGCCTCTGGATTCCCGGTGAGTTGACAGGCTCTGCAGTTCCGTACCACGGAGTCTACTGCTTCTTCTAGGCCAGGGAACCATACTTTTTCCCTCATTCGGGACTTCATTCTTCCTGTTCCCTGATGGCCTTCGTGCGCTAAAACGGTCGCCCGCTCTTGAAGGCTTTGCGGAATGACGATGCGAGACCCTCTCAGTATTACGCCACTTTCGGCTGCGCTCAAGTCGTCTCGGACTCTCCAAACTTTGCCTAGCCGAGCTCGGTCCGGCTCATTCCATCCATGAACATCATGAAGAAATCCTTCCCATGATCCCTTCTGCAGAGCGTCTGCCACTTTTTTGAGTACCATGTCATCTCCCGTGTGGGTCTTGATTTCTTCAACGGAGAGAGCTCGTGGACACGACCACTGGGAAATCATGTTGACGAAGTCTTCCGTCATTTTCTCCTGTTCAGAGGTTTCCTCTGCGGGGTGTGCAGGGTGGCGCGACAGGAAATCGGCTGGATTCTTTGCACCAGGCCTGTACACCAGTTCCAGCTGATAGTGCTGAAGTTGTATCGCCCACCGCTCAATTCGGGGTGGTGGATGAGGCGCAGTCCCTTTGAAGAGCGGGAGCAGTGGTTGATGGTCTGTTACCACTCTGAATGGATTCCCACTGACATACAGATGGAAGTGGTTGCATGCCCACTTATAGCAAGTGCTTCCCGTTCGATCTGAGAGTAACAGGTTTCGGTCGCAGTCAGCGCTTTGCTCGCGAAGGCCAGTGGAACCCAGGTCCCTGGTTCGGTTTTTTGCGTCAGCAAGGCTCCTAGTCCCACCGGACTGGCATCCACTATCAGTTCCGTTGGCCTAGCCGTGTTGAAATAGGCCATGGTCGTGCTTTCCAGTAGCGCCACTTTCACTTTACAGAAGGCTTCTTCTTCTACTGGAGTCCATCGCCAGATGGTCTCCTTCTTGGTTAGGTTCCGTAGCGGCTCTGCAACGGTGGCGAGATTCGGAATAAATCTTCCGCAATATGTTGCTATGCCTAAGAAGCTTCTGACTTCTGATGCAGTTGTGGGAGCTGGAGCGAGCTGTATCGCTTGTGACTTCCTGGGATCCACCTTCACCCCCTCCTGACTAAATACATATCCCAAAAAATCGATGGACTTCTTGAAGAATTGGCATTTCTCCTTGTGGAGAGTCACTCCATACTCTGCGAGGCGTTGGAGGGTGGCTCGAAGCTGACGATGATGGTCTTCTATTGTTGCCGAATGTATTAAAATGTAATCACTGACGTTAATGACACCTTGAAGCCCAGACAGGACTTCCCTTACAGCATTCTGGAATATCTCTGCTGCTGACGATATTCCGAAATTCAGCCTTTTGTAGCGTCGAAGCCCTAGATGTGTCGAAAACGTGGTGATGTATATGCTACTCTCCGCTAGCTTCAACTGATGGTAACCAGCGTTTAGATCGAGTTTAGAGAACCACTGGGAGCCGTTGAGGTCGGCCAGGATGTCGTCGACCGTTGGTGTCAGGTGTCTCTCTCTCTTTATTGCTTGGTTGGGCATTCTCATGTCGATACAAATCCTGATTTTCCCAGGTTGCTTTGGCTTTTCAGCGATGACCATGGGAGATACCCAGGGGGTCGGTCCTGTCACTTTCTCTATTACTCCCTGTTGCTCAAGCTTCAGTAGCTCTTGTTCTACCAGCGGTCGTAAGTGAACCGGTACGCGTCGATGCCGTAGGGCGACGGGCTTTACTGCCGTGTCTATATGTAGTTTCACTGGTGGCCTCTTCATGCTTCCCAGACCGTCGAATAGCTGCAGGAACAGCTCCAAGATGTCTTCTGTTTGGAGTGATTTCACAGCGTTTGCAAATGTTATTAGACTCAGATCCTCCGCGGTATGACTTCCAACGAGTATGTCTGCTTCCCTGTCAACTACATGGAACGTGGTCGTGACTTCTTGGTTTTCTGACTTTACTTGAACGGACATTTTCCCTTTTAGGGGAAGCGGTGTTTGACTTCCGTACGTGAGGATTCTGACTTTGGACGGCACAAGCGCTGGTCTTGGGCTTAACTTCTTGTAGTGCTGGCACCCCATGACGTTCACGGACGCCCCGGTGTCGATGAGAGCTGTGACGGGTGATCCGGCGATCTCAATCGTGCATGTCGGCTGTGGCCGTTGTCTTCGTTTTAAGTCGTTTGCAAAAGATATGAGGTAGCATTCTTCTCCTTCGTCTGTGGACGAGTCTTCAAGACACTGTCTGGGATGTGCCGCTGTCGTCGGTGTTCTTGATGTGGTAGGTTCTTCTAGTGAGAGGTGTCTCACTGCTCGTGACGGTGGTCTTCGTCCGGGAGTTCCTTTGTTCCGCAGTCCTCCTCGACATACACTTGCGAAGTGGTTGGGGATTCCACATTTTGCACAGGTCTTGCCCTTAGCTGGGCATTCATCTTGGCAGTGTTCTTCCTTCCCACAGTAACTGCACTGTGGTCGTCTCGAGCTTCTGTTAGGCCATCTCCCTCACCCGCCGCGAGTCGGCGTGCGGACGGCATCTACTCGCTCCGCCTTGACTGTCACCGCTGGTTCTGCCTGTTGGTTGAGTGCGGCTTCCATGGCAGTTGCTCTGACATCTGATAGCTCATGTGAGCGTGCCAGAATAAGTATGTCTCCGAGGGAAATGCGCGGTTGTCGAAGAATCAGGGTCCGCAGGGTCTTGTTGCGGCATCCCTGGATGGCCTGTGCTCGTACTTCCTTGGTTTGATCATCTTCGGTGCACGTGCTGGCCAGCTCTCTTAGGCGCGCATGAAATGTGTCCATGGACTCCCCTTCTCTCTGGCGGGCTTGTCGGAGTTTAAAGCGCTCGTAATCGGGATTAAGTTGTGGGTCAAAATGGGCGTTCAAGGCCCTGACTGCGGCATCGTAATCGGCGGGTGCCCCTGTGTCCGGTAGATGTGCGAACAGTTTGTATATTTCGTCCCCTGCAAAATGCAACAGCAATGATCTCTTGACCGCACCATTTGTTTCTCTCGTTGCTATAAAATAGTTGTCGAGGCGGCTAATCCATATTTTCCACCTAGGCGACGCCGTGGCAGGATCAATTAACTCGCTGAAAGGGGGAAGTGCGCTGACTTGGGAGTGCATGTGGGTTGGTGGTGCCGCTGGTTGTTGGGCTGCTGCTGGATCAGTCATGGTAGGTGTCTACCTCGTGGCCCTCTGCACTTGTGGTTGCCAATGCTTGTTTGTTTTTGTTTTTTTCTTTTTCTCTTCAGTGCTATCGGCCAGTGTCTGTTGAGTAGATGCCTTGGGGTGGCAGTTGAGTGTGGCAATGCTTGCTGTACACACTGCTGAGCAGGCTGAGGTTTGCAGGGTGTGTCTTCCCTTGCAGCCACTGGGTGTCAGTAGCGCGCTTCCGAATGCGGAGCTTGGAGGCGTCAGGGAGCTACTGCGCATGCGCGCACTGCTGGTGTGAGCGCGGGCTCGACCGGAGCTTCACCGGGAGCACCAGCACTACGCACAGTCGACGCGGTTCACTGTCGCGGACAGGACCCGGGGATCTCGCTCCTCGCGTCACTCACCCGGCGGTCAGACGTCTGCTCAGCTTACTGCCCTGCGCATCAGCGCGCCAGTCGCGGTCTGCGGCTCCGGTGATGCCCTGCTAGGCTGACTGGCTCGAAGCAGCTGGGGTTCTCTTGTGGGCGTCGTGATCCCACCCTCGTCGCCAGTGTGATGGCCCCCAAAAGGTACGTTGGGGCATGCAGCGCGCAGTACAGGGATTGTGGCCCTGCGGCATAAATCAGTGACAACCACCACTGGTGCTGGATATCGGCCGGAAGTCTCGATCGACCCCGGCCCCTTTATTTAAGCTCTCTGGCCACGCCTGGCCAGAGAGTGTTACATTGTGTGTATGCTTCCGGGGGCATACCATGGGAAGGTGTGTAGGGATAAGCTAGACCGCTACAATTCTCATTCACCCCACACTGAGATTAAGCTGAGTTCTCCTGTAGGAGAGACACATCTGCCCTGCACCCACTGACAGATTAAGAACTTTCCTAGTTGCTCCCTATATCCCACACTCCTGATGCCAAGCCAGACTCTGGTACCCTACTCCGCGCGTCACTCATGTTGTAGTGTAGCTCATATTTTGCCTGTTTACAGCACTGAATGTTGTTGCTTGTTTTGTTTTCAGACTGACTTTGAGAGTCGAGATTTTGGCATCAATACTGAAGAAATTATCGAAAAGAATTTGGTATGTCTGCTAATTTTGCAAGTATCATGTGTTCTGTAGCATGCACAACATAAATGACACCCTTGTTTATTTGAGTGCCCTAAAATAGCTACTACCTGGAAGATTGCACGGTATGGCAGGTACTCATCTGCTTATGTGTTACCTGTTCTCTCTGTGCGATTAAAGCATACTTTGCTGCAGACTGTGTTGTACCTGCTGTGTGACAGAGATAATATTGCACTTCAACAGCTTGACCTGCACTTTTTCGTCCTGTTCATTGAAGCAATCGGTGATTAATGTTGTCCACTCCTCATTATGGCCCTGTTTTCATTTCAGGAGAAGATGATCTCTGAGCGCGTGAGACTGAAGGAGAGCTACCAAGAGGTGCTGGACAAGCAGCGACAGGTGGAGAGTCAGCTGCACGTGCAGCTGAGACAGCTGCATCAGCGATGCGAGGAAGAAAAGAAGATTCACAAGGTGAGGAGATGGAAAACTTGTAGGCGGTCTTCGGTTATGTCACTCATGCATGCTGCCTAATCCACTATATAGTATCTCACCAGGTAAAGAGGTGGTAGGTTGGTGGGGCCAGGGGTCCTCTGTCACTTCATTTTTGGCATGACTAGGTCAACACGCCATACATGTTGAAGGCGTGGTTCAGGGAGCTCTGGATCCGGCGTCACATTTGTTAGTATTTACGTGCACATGGGTCAGGAAGGCATGCTGGCTTTTTGAGGGGCTTCTATGCCACATAGAAGTCATTTGTGTCATACAAGTTAATGGAAAGGGCCTAAGTTAAGGCTCAGATTTCACTCGTACAAAACCAGTGAAATTCAGCGGTTATAGTTACCTGAGCTGACTGTAACTCCCACCCCGCAATGCACTGCTTATGACTTCACATATTACATCACTCATGACATGGTCAGTGATGTCACTGATGACATCTCAAATGACATCATCCCGTAATTGAAACTGTTTCACAAAAGTTACTGAGTGTTAAATATAGATAGAAAGGGAAGTGACTGAAAGAGTGTCTTTACGGGTGAGTCAGTGGGTGTGTTTATGGAGTATAGAAGAGTATGTATGTTAGAGACTGTTAACATAAGTGTCTGTGAGTTTTTGTACGGCTGAGTGAGTGGTCTCTTAGTGGGTGTATGAGTAAGTGTGTGAGTATGGGTGAGTGAGTGTGAAATTGGCTACAATGGTAAATGAGTGGCTCTATGTGTGAATGTGCGAGTATGTTAGGGACTAATTGTATAATACAATGGTGCAAGAGTGACTGTATGGGTCACTAACCACGTATGTAAGTGTGTCTATGGGTGAGTGAGAGAGAACATTATTGGTTGTATGGGTATGTGAATGGGGGTGTAACTGCATATGTGACTGACTGAGTGGCTGTATCTGCACCTGCATGGTGAATGAATGGTTATGTCTATGGCTGTAAATGTGAGTAATTAAGTGTGAGAGATTGTATGAGATAGTATATGCTTGTGACAGTGACTGTACAGGTGAGTGAGTACATGTGTTTTTATATGTATCAGTAAGTGAACGGCTGTGTGAGTGAGTAAATTTGTCAGTACCTGTATGCGAGTGGGTGTACGAGTGGGTTTTTAAGTGGTCTGAGTGGCTGTATTAGTTACTGAGTACATGCATCAGTGGTTACATATGTGATTTAGCGGTTGCGCTAGTAACTGTATGGATGAGTTCATCTGTGAGTGTCTATGAATCAGTGAGTAGGTGTGTTAACTGTTTGCTTCTGTCTATCATTGTATAGATGAGTGGTTGAGTGGGACTGGGTGTACGAGAGATTGTATGGTGGTGTGAGTTGTGTGCAAGTGGTTCTGCGGATGATGTCATCAGTGATGTCCTTGAGATGTCATCAGTGATGTCACTGACCATGTCATAAGAGATGTAGTAGGTGAGATCATAAGCAGTGCATTGCGGGGGCTTGAGTTATAGATGGCTCAGGTAACTATAACTGCAGAATTTCACTGGTTTTGTACAAGTGAAATCTGAGCCCAAATATAACGTCCCTGTAACCTTTGTTTTTTTTCAGTGAATTTCTAAGGTTTTTTAAATTTTATTTTCTAACTATAACGTCCTTGTAACCTCGGATTTTTCAGTGAATTTGTAAGGTTTATTTTAATTCTATTTTTATAGGTTTTATGTTGCTGTAATGTTTGCTTTTTTAAAGTTAATTTGTAAAGTTTTAAAAGGAAAATGCTACTTACCCAGTATGCATCTGTTCTTGCCATGTAGAGCTGTAGAGTCACATGCTGTGCATAGGCCGCCATCTAGTGTTGTGTCCGGATGTTTGCACTTTGTTTTTGTTCGAAGAAGTCTTTTCCAGTCACAAGGTAGGTGGCTCCTCCTTTCGGTGATAGTGCGCATGGGCATCAACTCCATTGTTAGATTGTTTGCCGCAGAGGGTGATAATGGAGTTAGTAATAGTAGTAAGAAAAGTCCATGTATGTATGTATCGAAGTAAGATGCAACTGCAACAGGCATTGGTACCTGGGGAGGCAGGTGGGCGCATGTGACTCTACAGCTCTACATGCCAAGAACAGATGCATACTGGGTAAGTAGCATTTTCGGTTCAAGGCATGTGAGCTCTAGATCACATGCTGTGCATAGACTAAAAAGCAGTTATTTCCCAAAGCGGTGGCTAACCTGTAGCTGTTGCAGTGTTTTGAAATAGTGTACGTAAAACTGCTTGGCCCACACTAGCTTGCTGTCTTGCTAACACATCTACACAATAGTGTTTTGTGAATGTGTGAGGTGTAGACCATGTTGCAGCTTTGCAGATATCATCTATGGGTATGTTTCCTAGAAATGCCATAGAAGCCCCTAGTTTGCGAGTGGAGTGTGCTCTAGGGGGAATTGTTAAAGTTCTTTTTGCTTTTGCATAGCATATCTGAATGCATTTAACTATCCACCTTGCAATGCCTGACTTTGATATTGGATTGCCTTTATGTGGTGGAGCAAAAGCGACAAATAGTTGTTTTGCAGAAAGGTTTTGTCCTTTCTATATAGTAAAGAATAGCTCTTTTCACATCTAAAGTGTGTAAAGCACGTTCTGCCACAGAATCTGGTTGAGGGAAGAACACAGGCAACTCAATAGATTGGCTGATATGAAAGGCAGAAATGACTTTTGGTAGAAATTTAGGGTTGGTCCTAGAACCACTTTGTTTTGATGTATTTGTAAGAATGGTTCTTCTATGGTTAGTGCCTGAAGCTCACCCACTCTCCTCAGAGATGTGATAGCTATGAGGAAAGCTACCTTCCAAGTAAGAAACTGTATTTCACATTTATGCAATAGTTCAAAGGGTGGACCCATTAGCCTGGTGAGGACAATGTTGAGATTCCACACTGGAGAAGGTGGAAGTCTTGGAGGAATGATTCTTTTAAGTCCCTCCATAAATGCTTTGATGACAGGCACTCAAAAAAGAGACAGATGCTGTCTGTTCTGTAGATATGCAGCTATTGCAGCAAGATGTAAGCGTATGTAAGAGTACGCTAAATTGGAACGCTGCAGATGTAGTAAATAGCCAATGATGTTTTGAACTGGATCTATTTGATTGTTATTGCAGTATATCACAAATCGTTTCCATTTTGCTGCATAGCATGCTCTTGTGGTAGGACGTCTAGCCTCTTTGATAATATTTATACAGTCTGGCGGAAGATTAAGGTATCAGTAAACAATGAAAGAGTGATTCCGACTGATTGATTTGAACAAGGCAAAAGGAGTCACATATGTGTTTAAGAAGAACCCTCACTCACCAACCTGGTTGGTGACATGCTTCATCATAGGGTTCCCACCCGAGGGGCCGAATGCCTCTCGGGTGTGCTACGACGCCTGATTACAGCGGAGCAGGTTTTATTTGAATTTGTGAAAATAAGTGAACAGTAACACCGAGTATTAAAATTGCCTTTACCTTTCCTAAATAATTTTTAATATTGGAGAAGTAAGGCAAGATTAAAAAAGGCGAGGGTGGATGTCTTTACTGGCTTAACTGACCAATGGCATCCTTTATGTGAGTAAGTGATTGTGGCCGGTCTACATGTTTCAGCCTCACCATGCAGATTTGCGAGGCTTTCGTCAGGACCAGGAGTGCCACGGAGGGTATGCACACGCTAAGGTGCACCCTCTCCTGTGACAGTTATTACCGCAAACTTACGGTTATGTACTCTCAGTATAGTCTGAAAGAAAGTGGACTATGGGCTGTAGCAAGTTCCTACCCCATGGATCCTAGCGGGGGATGTTGATCTGTAGTCACACAAGCTCCAAGATCAAACGCCCTCTCAGCACCTGGTTCAGACCCGATCAGGACCCCGTGGAAGATTAAGGTAGCCAAACTCTAAGATTTCAGGTGCCAGATCGCAAGGTTGAGATTGCTGGGATCTGGATGTCTTATTTCTCCATGGCTCTGAGTGAGCATATTGGGAGTGATGTGCAGTTTTTGGTGAGGAACTACTGAGAGCTCCAACAGGGTTGTGAACGAGGGCTGCCGAGCCCATGTGGGAGCAACTAGGATTAATGTCAGGGATGCCTGTCTGAGCTTCCGAACCACTAATGCAATGAGTGGGAGAGGCGAAAAAGCGTAGGCAAATATCCCTGACCAATTCATCCATAGTGCATTGCCCTTGGACAATGGGTGTGGATGTCTGGATGCAAAGTTTGGGCATTTTGCGTTTAGGTTTGTGGCAAACAGATCTATGTCTGGAAAGCCACACATTTGAAAGAATGGGAGAAGAACTTGAGGGTGGAGTTCCCATTCGTGGATCTGTTTTCTTTGACGACTGAGCAGATCTGCAATCTGATTGTTTACTCCTGGAAGGTGTTCTGCCAGGAGAAACATTCTGTGATGTATGGCCCATCTCCAGATGGTCTGTGCTAGTTGTGACAGCTGGAGAGAGTGTGCCCCCCTTGTTTTTGTATGTAGTACATTGCTGTCATGTTGTCTGTACGGATCAGGACAGCTTTGCCTACTAGATGAACTTGAAACGCTTTGAGCGCTAGAAAAATTGCTAGCAGCTCTAGATGGTTTATGTGGAGCTGCTTTTGCTGCAGGCTCCACATGCCCTGAATTGTATGTGTTTGGAGATGAGCTCCCTAACCAGTGAGCGATGCGTCTGCTGTTAGCACTATCTGTGGAACCGGGTCGATGAAGGGCCGTCCTTTTGTGTATTCCACCACTGCAGAGAGCGATGGGTGCGGCCGTCCACCAACACTAGATCCGATAACCGACCCTGAGCCTGGTTCCACTGACGTGCTGAGCACTCTTGAAGGGGACGCATGTGAAGTCTTGCTTAAGGGACTATTAGTATGCAAGACGCCATCATCCCTAGTAACTGCATGAACACTCGAGCTGGCAATGAGTGATGAGGCTGAAACTGGCAGAGCAGAGTCTGCATGTTGCGGATTCTGTCCGGATTGGGGCAGGCCAAAGCCCATTGTGTATCTATTGTGGATCCCAGATACACCTGTGTTTTGGATGGCTGTAGATGAGACTTGGACAGGTTTACTGTGAATCCAAGATCGTGGAGCAACTGCACTGTTTTGTGAGTGTGACGGAGACAGCTTTTTTGCGAGCTGGCTTTTATGAGCCAGTCATCCAGATATGGGAAGACGTGAATGTGTTGTCTTCGAAGGTGAGCTGCGACTACTGCTAAGCACTTGGTGAAAACTCTGGGTGCGGTTGTTACTCCAAATGGGAGCACCTTGAACTGATAATGCTGTCCTGCTACAACAAACCTTAGGTATTTGCGATGAGCAGGATGTATTGCGATATGGAAATAGGCGTCCTTCAAGTCCAGAGTGGACAGGAACTCGCCTTGTTGAAGGAGTGGAAGTACTTGTTGTAGAGTGACCATGTGAAAGTGGTCTGATTGAATGTATAGATTGAGTTCTCTGAGGTCCAGTATAGGCCTGAGAGATCCATCCTTCTTGGGAATTAAGAAGTACAGGGAGTATACTCCGGTTCCTTGATGTTCTAATGGGACTGGCTCTATTGCTTCTTTTTCTAGCAGAGACTGAACCTCTTCTTTTTTTTTTTTTTTAGAAGGGTGAGATGTTCCTGTGACATTGCATGTGATCTCGGAAGAATGTTTGGGAGAGTGTCTGTAAGTTCCAGGCAGTAACCATATTGTATAATTTGTAGAACCCATTTGTCTGAGGTGATGGTGTTCCAGACAGGGAGAAATTGAGAGAGATGTCCCCCGACAGGAGTGGAATGATCGGAGGGTAGTGGAAGCAAGTCACTGTTTGTTATTAGCGGGGAAAGTGCGAGTAGAGTTGCCTCTGCCTCTTCCCTTACCATTGTTTCCTCTAAAACCTCCTCTAAAAAATCCTCCTGATGAGGGTGATTGATTGTTGCCCTTGTAAGAGGAGGAGTGATTTTCTGTGGTAACAGTTTTGGAACCAATCCTGTAAAAGGGGCAGCGAAAGGAACCTCTACTCGCAGGTAATTGTAAAGCCCCCATGGACTTTGCGACCTCAGTGTCCTTTTTCATTTTCTCCAGCAATGTGTCAACTGCTGGACCAAAGAGTTGTTCCTTGTCAAAAGGTTGATTAAGAATGGAGGCCTGTACCTCAGGTTTGAAACCTGATATTCTTAACCATGCGTGTCTGCGTAGCAACATGCTTGTGTTTACTGCACGTTCTGCTGTGTCTGCTGCATCTAATGCACATTTGATGGAGGTATTGGTAAGGAGTTTTCCTTCTTGTATGAGATCATTTGCCTTAGCCTTATGCTCATCGGGCAGATATTGGATACGTTTTCCAACTCATCATAATGAGCTCTATCGTATCTGGCTAGCAAAGCCTGAGCATTGGCAATGCGCCAGTGATTAGCTGCCTGAGAAGCTACCCTTTTACCAGAGGTATCAATTAACTTGGACTCTTTATCAGGTGGAGGGGCCTCCCATGTTGTTTGTGAATTTGCTCTTTTACGAACATTGGAGACCACCAAAGAGTCTAAGGGCAGTTGACCTTTGATATAAGCAGGGTCAGTAGGTGCTAGTTTATATTTTTTCTCAACCCTGGGCGTGATTATTCTTGCCCTGACATGGTCTTTAAAAACCTCATCTGCATGCTTAAGCATCCCCTTAAGCATTGGTAAAGTGTGTGTTGTTTTTTTGAGTGGAGCTTAATGTCTCGAATAAGAAGTCCTCCTCTAAAGTTTCTTTATGTAATTCCACCCCATGATAGTGAGCAGCCCTATTAAGAAGCTCAATATAACCTATATTGTCATCAGGAGTTGATGGCCTAGATGGATACAAATTAGGGTCAGTGTCTGTATGTGGATCAGTATTATAATCCTCCCATGGATCAGCATCTTGTGGCCTGTTGTCATCCCATCCCCATCATCCTGTGGTGTTGTATTCCGCTTTAGGTGTCCGTATATAGGTTTTCCTGAAACATGTCCTTGTATAGGCACAATTCGCATTGCCCTTATATAGGCATAAGATCCCAGTCCTTATTTAGGCATTAACCATGCTATCCAAATACAGGCATGGTCACTTACATCCGTCCACCCTAACGTCACAACGAGTTCTTAGAAACCAGACCCTTAAGCTCTTGGGAGTTCCCCTAGCACAGGATTATTGATTTCTCCAAGAACTCATTTATTATGCATGAACCGCTACACCTTAAGGGTTCATTCCGGACGTCTTCCTCTGCCCGACTTTACGTCAATGCTAACATTCCAAGGCACCTACCAGGTATAAATATACCTTCCCTTGCCCAAGCAAGTAGGAGGAGACCTCGACTTTAGAGGAGCCCGTGTCCCGGCCTGACGCACTGACAAGAGACGCTGTCATCCCTGCTCACAGAGAATCCAGCTCCCAGTGTTCTGACTCCCTTCGCGGGGTGTTAGAGTTCGAGACTCGGAAGGAGATTCCCACCTCTCTCATTCTCAAGGTATGGAGCTGACTAGAACCTAGAGGGACTCTTGGCATACTAGACTTGGCATACTAGACTATAGCATACCATACTATAGAATACTTCACCTACTTCTTACCTTGCCCTACACCTAGGTTAGGTTAGGTACACTGGGGTAGAACTAGCTTAGAGAAGCATCTTATGAGTACTCGCATTTTTAGCTTATGTTATTTATGTATATGAATATATGTGTCATAGCTAAAAGATAATGCTAGGGCAGTATTATTTATTTCTACTGCTTCCGCTGTACAATATATATCTCACATACTGTCTTGTGATCATAACAGCTCATATCTCTTACACGAGAAACAAGACTGTTAAATAAATCCTTTTATTGAAACGCTCGTCTATTCTTTCTGTGTAACTCTGAAGAAACTAAGCATGCACGATTAGCTGAGTGAAACTGTTATCTATTGTTTCCACGATTCTGAGAGCGTTCCGATTCTAAAGGGAAACAAAGTTGTCATGTTTATGCGGTTGCCAGAAACTACTCCCTTCTTGTTTACAAGGAGTTTCTAGTGGCCTCTGAGTTAGCTGGCACAAAAGTAATTAAGTTTAATATACTCGATAGGGACATACTGACCTCAGTCCTATGTCAAACCTATAGGGTATTTTATTCCAATGCGCAGAGCCTATTAGGGAAATAGGAACTACACTACATGGCGCCCAACGGTTTGGGAAGGCACTAATTTAACGCTAGATACTGAGTAACTCAGTCGTGCTTTTCTCTCAGAGACCCCTACTCACATACTGTCAGGACTCAGTCCGCGACACTGGCATGTGTCGGGGACTCTGGCAACGACTGGTGCCAGGGAAGACAAAGTAGGCAGAATACTAGGTACAGAGCTGCCCAAGATCACACAGCGAGTCAAAGGAGAAAGGGAATCCAAAGAGGAAGCTCTGTATAAGAGAATAAGACTCAGAAAGGACAGGCCCTCAGAGGTGATTTAGCATTCAGACTAACTACACCCAGGACGAACGTGCAAGACATATATAATACAACATTAACAATAAAGGGAATGTGGGGTAAAGCACTCAGGAGCTCCACACGGTAAGACTGAAGCTCAGTAAGTTCCTCACCCACAATTGCTGTTACAGATACTGACTGAAAATACCCATATATAGGATATGTATGCAAAGGCAGGGTCTCTGGAGCTTATACCTATGGTGATGTTATAACTATAACTCAAAGACAATACTCACAGTGAACAAGAAACACCACCTAGGTAGTCAGCTGAGCCCACGGATCCTGGCGATCAAACAGGAACACGCAAGGCAGTAACAGCAAAGGGGTAGAACTAAACACAAGCACAATAGACAAGGAGCTAGCAAGGAGGAGTGCTTAACAGGAAAGGAAGGAAAACACAGGGCACACTTGGCAGAAAGCAGGTAACAAACATACAAGGTAACAGAAGCAAGACAGCAGAATTGAAAGACAGCAAACTAGAACTGGAACCAAGGAAATGGGAAGAAAGGCAGGGACTGGAAAAAGATATACAGAAGGGGAGGCTACAAGGGTATACTAGAATAGTGCAGGTTCAGGAAGCAAGAAAACAAAGTAGCATAGAAGGCAGTGCTGGGGCAGGAACAAGAATTGAGCTAAGGCTCAGGAGCTCAGGAACAGGGAATTACTAAAGCTCAGGAGTCAAGGTAGCACTGCAGGCAGTGCTAGTTCAGGAACAGGGAATTACTAAAGCTCAGGAGTCAAGGTAGCACTGCAGGCAGTGCTGGTTCAGGAACAGAGAATTACTAAAGCTCAGGAGTCAAGGTAGCACTGCTAGTTCAAGGAAACAGGAAATAGCTACAGCTCAGGAAACATGGAGTCAAGAGAGGACTGCAAGCAGTGCAATTCAGGAACAAGAAATAGCTGAAGCCCAGGAACAGGAACAAAGACTAACTATAGCTCAAGAAACAAGGTAGCACTGCAGGCAGTGCTAATTCAGGCACAAGGAATGGCTATAGCTCAGGAATCAAGGAATAGCAAAAGCTCAGGAACAAGGACTGGTCTCACCGGATAACAGCTACAATGACCAACACTGGACTGAAGGGAGCTGAGGCTTAAAAGAGCTCACAGTAATCACATGCATCAGGTGTGAGCAGACTAGCAGCAGCCAGCCACAGGTGAGCTGAATTCCTCCACCCATCCTTGGCCTGCAGGGGAGGAGACAAAGCAGTGAGCAGGGGTTTATAGGTAATGTAGTTTGCAGCATGAGCAGACTGTCTTCCACAAAACCCGGCATGGATGGGGAATGGATGTCAATTCCCAAATGGTGTCCAAATGCCTGGAAGTCAGGATATGCATGCAGGGGAGTGTCTGGAAGCATATTAGAACACTGGAAAGCCCCACAATTCAGCCCCCTGGTGGTGGGCACGAGAATGCAGGGAGTGAATCGTGACACATACTCCATAAGACGTCTGGAGTGGGTAGGGTTAAATATCCGCCAAAGCTAAATAGGACAAAAACCCTATATATTAGCTGTTTGGTTTGTTCAACGTTGAAGGATACAGTGTTCCAAAATATTGTGCACCTTATCTTTTGTTTCCTTGAAACTTGTTCTACATTTTTCAAAAACAAATGTCCCTACATCGGGGATAATGGCACCGAGAACGGTGTAGCTGCGACTGACCCAGTCGTAACAGCTTTTAACTTTACAGGTTTAAATGAAACCGATGAGGGTGTTATAAACATCCCTCCAAACTTAAGGAGAGCCATCACTCTAAAACTTATAAAACATGGCCTAACACCAAGAGGTGGTAGAGCAGTTTTCGTGATAGAGGCACATGAATCCTTTCAGACAGAGGTATTCTATTCATGGATAGTATTCCCAGAATCAAATCCAATAACAAAACTGTTTCACTTCTTTAAAGAAGATTAACCACCAGAGGAATATATTCCTGACGAGGATATTGAAATTCCACTCACATACCAGGAGCATAATCTCTGGTTTAAAGGCGCCCTAAAACATCACAAAAACATTACCAGGCTCGGTCCACTAGGTAGACCAGGAGCAACATGGCCGATTCTAGCCGGCTACACACCTCATCCTGACATCGATGTAATGTCAGACGAGGAATTACTTACTCAACTACAAGAGTTAATAAAAATTTACAGACAATTAGTCCAATATGTAATGCAGACTTTCACAGTCCAACCACCAATGACCATTCCAAATCAAACCCCTCAACAGGGGAATACACTAAAAATTACTCCACAGACTTTACACGCAGTCATGGTAAAATGCCCACAAAACGTGAGCAAATTCCATTCTGGATAGCTCAAAAAATTACTCAAATCGAAGCAGTATTTCCTAATACTAGCCCTTATGAGAAACACAGGATCCTAACAATCTGTTTACCAATGGGGATCACACCACAACTGGAAGATTGCACCACTTGGGGCGCAGTCTTTGCTGCCATCTATACTAAAACACATGGTGTTCCGTCAATTGCAGTAATACCAGATGTCCTGAAACAAATTCAAAACGAATACGGGGCAGAACCTGCCCTGAATTTAGGTATGAAATTACTGAAAAACTTCGACCAGGTCTCAACAATAATAATATTATCTAATATTAAAGGGGAGGCAGCATCAGTGGCGATCCGCCAACGCTTAAGGGAATTTGATGTAACAGAACATCAGCATGAACTACCCAGAATAATAGAACAATCTTATGCAGAATTAGGCAGAGATAGTTTGGGTGGAAAACCATTGAAGCCAAAACTATCTTAAAGTCCTGAGAAGGACTCTATTAAACAAACTCCTACATCTTCTAAAAAGAAGTGGGAAACTAATAAACAAAATTCAAACGAGACACGCTCTCAATCCCGAGGTAGGTCTCCTCAAAAGGAGCCCTCTGAAAGGAGGTGTAACCTCAGGAATAGGGATAATTTAAGAAAACCTGACGGGTATCAAGATACTGATACACGTTCCTCTCGTACCTTTCAGATATCGTCACAGACATCGGAAAGAAGAGGACGGTCAGAACATAGAGAAGAACGCGTGAAATCCCAAGACGACAAACACGTTCAGAAAAATAAATCAAAACCTCAATTCACAAAAAAGAAGGTAGCAGGTCTGAAGATCAGACATGCCGAGAATACTGAGAACACAGCTCAAGAACGGAGAATGGGCTCAGACAATGCTGGACAGTGCAGCAGAAGTCACAATAGCCCGCCAGAACCTGAAGGAACTTCTGGAGATAGTGGACTTGAATGAGAACATCACAGTAGAAACTGTAGACACCAGGGTTAGTACTCCACAAAAGTTATATGAAATAACACTCCGAATGGAGGGAGACATACCAAGAAAAGTGAAAATACTCTTTTGGGAAAAACTTTCAAAGGGTTATGATGTACTTCTAGCAGAAAAAGACTGGCCACCACACTTTGTCAGGGAGTGCCCACATGGTGAGGACATCATTATGCCTGCCTTCTCCAACCATATTCCAATTCACCTAAAATATACTTATGCCAGGAAATGGGCAGTTGCCCAGGCCCCAGCATTATATAAAAATCATGTAGGATGGGATGAGGACTCACCTCACCATAAAATACAGCTAAAAAATCAACCTACTGCACAAAGGCAATAGCCAATAAAGCAAGAAGCTAAAAAACAGGTCAGGGAGATCTTAGATCAACTTGAATACCAAGGGGTGATTGAAATATGCACCTCCTCAATGAACAATCCTTTGTTTCCTGTATCCAAACCAGACAATACATATCGTCTAGTTTTGGATTACAGACACTTGAACACTTGTTCTAAAACATTTGCAGTGCAAAATGCACATAGTACAGCATTAATGAATAACATTGTGCGTAAAAAATATAAAACCACATTGGATATTTCAAATGGGTTCTTTTGTCAAAACATAGCACCTGAAAGCAGGTACTTAACAGCTTTCTCAATAATGGGGACCCAGCATCAATTTTGTAGACTCCCTCAAGGGTTCAAAAACAGCCCGGGTTATTCTCAGCAAGGGTAACAGAGTTACTACAAACTTATGATAATGAGGCATTGTCATATGTCGATGACATCTATCTGACAGACGATGACCTGGATAGGCACTTGAACAGGGTGAGTACCATTATATTGGGCTTCGCCTCCGAAGGCTATAAATTCAACTTTAAAAAATCCAGAATTGCCCATCTCAATGTCCTTTTCCTGGGATATGAGCTTTCAAGTGAAAGCAAGAGCCTGGCAGCTAACTTTTTAGAAAAGTGCGCGCTGCTCCAACCTCCAAAAACGCTGAAAAATTTACAGTCCATCTTGGGTTTCCTAAATTTTGGAAGAACTTACATTCTAAATTACGCAGAAAGGGTTAAACCTCTCTACGAATTATTCAAACCTGATTTTTCAACAAAACATTGGACACAGGAACACACAGAAATCCTGCGTTCACTCCAAGCTAACATGTTAGCAACAAATCACTTACAAACACGGGTAAATACACGCAATTTAGTGATCCGAATAATTTCGGGTCAATGCGGATTCACCTATTTAACATTTAATGAGGGTGAAAAAGTACCAATAGCATACAAATCACATTTGTATACACAAGCAGAAATGCGCTTCACTTCAACAGAAAAAATACTGACAGCAGTTCAAACCGCTGTAGCAAAAGAAAGAGCTCTAGCTCAAGGAAAACGCATTGTCGTAACCCCAGTACCAGCCTTAGAGGCGGTTACAAAAGCGAGCATTCCAAATGCAAAAGCTTTACATCCTAGATGGATACAATGGGTTAATTCTCTTGCTGCAACAGATGTTGAATATGTTTTTGATCCTGATTTAAAAACACAAGCGTTCCTGCAATATGAGCATGAATGTCCTCTGCCCACTGAAATTTTGCCTCTAGATCAGTACGAATTTATAATTTATACTGACGGATCAGCACAACCCGCTACAGGGAGTAAGCAAGCTTACAGTGCAGCGTGCGCAATCGTTAAAGGTCGCATGCAAGATGGTAACTTCAGACCAATGGTCACTAAAACTCAATCTCTAGGAGATTGTACAGCTCAGCGAGCTGAACTACAAGCATTCAAACTGGCACTTGAAAATACAGATCACGAATTCCCCACACTTATAGTGTGCGATTCTTTTACTGTGTTCAGTCGTATAATGAATATATACAAAATTGGCTTGAAAACGGGTTCAAAGATGCAAAAGGTGGCACAATAAAGCATAAACGCTTTGGGAACAAGTAGTTCAGTTGAGAGACGAACTACCAAAAGCTCACGTGATACACACGCTGAGTCATCAACGTGATGGCGTTCACGTTGCTGGGAATTCATTGGCTGATGAAGCCGCAAAGGGGGCTGTTCAGACGGCTTCCGTAGCTGCGATCACTCGTTCAAAAACGAAAATAGACAGTGAGATATTGTTGGCTGTCAATGCTTCAAGCAAAGGCAGTGGTGCAGCATTACCAAAGAAATTTCCACTCAAGTACTCTTATGTAATTGATGCGAACAACGTTCCTTTTGCTCGAATCCCTGGAGTGGGGGAAAGGGTAATTCCAAACATAGAACGTAGAGCAGCTTTGATTTATGAAGCACATCTGGGGGAGGGTCTGTCACATCAAGGGATCTCTAAAACAATATTGACATTAAAAGAGATGTACTGGTGGCCTGGAATGAATACACAGATTCACATCTTCATCAATGACTGCATAGACTGCAATAGACAGCGTAGTGCAGAACGCCATCAGACACCAGACTACGAAGTAGCCTGCCCAGTACAGACACCATTGTTAGACAGCATTAGACTATCTACGCGCAGGCGTCCTTTTGGACAAATGCAATTCCACAAATACTAAGTCAAGGTTCCTATGGATATGGCCTCAGCGCTTGGCTGACGCTCGAACTGTTATAAAAGACTTGCGAGTCTTTATCGGCACATACGCAATAGGCACACTACATTCTGACCAGGGCCCTGCGTTTAGCTCTCGGGCTTACAAAGAAGCCATGGCCAGTTTGGGCGTTGCATTGCGGTACTCCTCTCCGTTTCATCCTGAGGGAAATTCTGTTGTGGAAAGGAAAAACCAGGACATAAAGCAGTCTATAACAGCTAGAGTATTAGGTTCGGGTGATGGGTGGGTCAAACATCTTTATGGGTTCCAACGCTCATTAAATAATTTGCCAAGAAGTTCTCTAGGGGGGGTCACTCCATATGAGGTCCTATTTGGGACAAGAATGTGGGTTCCTGATCTCAAATGTAAAGGCACAGTGGTGGAAAATAAACCCTTTGATATCAAAGATCGTTTGGCTGTTTTACAGGATCTAAATGAACTAAGATCGAAACAAAGCAACTTGTTCCTGAAGACAACCACCACTTTGGAAACACCGGCAGTCCCAGCAACGCCTGTCTGGATCCCTAAAGTTGGGGATCTAGTCAGAGAGAAGATTGCGGACAAGAAGGAATTTGGACCTTCTTACAGACAACCAGTACCTGTCCTAGCCGTCCACCGAACAAGAACAGTACTTCTGCCGCCCCTTGCTGGAAAAAAGGAGAAAAGATTTGTGTCAATCGACCTCATCAAACCACAGTATGTGGCCAATACTAAATAGTAGGCCTCGTGGACTCCGACCTAGTAGCAGACGCACTCCTCTCGCTACTATCCAAGAGGTTCAGACTGAAAGACTCATAACCATCGAGAATTCAGCAGTAGCAGATGAAGGACTAAGCAACAATGCTATGGAACTCATCCCTCTTGAAACTCAAGTAACAGTTCGTCCAGATACACCTGTCTACACCAACGTAACACGTGATAAACTGCTTCCAGCGATTTCAACGAATCCTGATGCAATTTTAACAATTGACCGAACTGCTTCTGGCTATTTCATTAACTTTGATACGTTTTCTGAGGATCCGAGTGAGCCTGAAACGACGCCAGCATCAAAAACTTTCAAGCAACAAGTACAAGACCTTTTTCATTTCCTGAAAGAGACTTATCTGGTTTCACCAAGGATTGAACTATGGATTATTTCTGGAATATTTTTCTTTCTGTTTTGGCTAGCTTTGGTTATGACTCTTAGCGTGCTTATAAATGGCAGATACATCTGTATGGACACTGAAAGTAAAAATGTGAACTTACTTTTAAAACCACACAAATCTTCCCATCGTGAAACAAGAGACTTGTCAGCAGTGAACATCACAGCCGTTCCTATACAGGATGGTATAGTGTGGGACAAAACCGATTTCGACATATTCGGCCCGACGGAACTTTTGAACATTCAACATTTATTTAAAATTTCATTAAGTGATTTTATTACCACCAGTACCTATTCTGATGATTGGGACTTTGAGACTGTAAATGATATGATGTCTGATCTAGAAAGGTCTGCTACGTTCTCTAACAATGAATACTTAGAGGGTTCATCAGACTATGAACAGCTTTGTTGTTACAACCACTATGGTCATCATTTCTAGCATAAATCTGCAACACCTAGAAATGTGTTTGTTTAACCAATGGGAACATTGTCCTACACCTACAAGGGGTAGTTCAAAAACGTTTGCTAATAAGTTTCCATATTTTTCAGGGTACAATACATCTGATCCAGAAACATTTTTCTATAAAAATGTAAACAAAACAGGACAGAAAATTATGTTAACTAATACAAAACAGATTTATTCTGCAGCCTTTATTACCCAACTGTCTAGACAAGGATTTGACTTTTGGAAAGACACAATCGACACAAAATCTGTCTGGGGTTCTAAAGATTGGCAAGTGCAGGGGATAGAAGCTTTGTTTAGAGCATGGATCATCCCACATCAAATAAGGTTTTTGAATGACACTGTGCAACAAACGTCTTGCCTTGGTTTAGCCAAGATCAAAGACATGAACACACCTTCTGTACCAACACTTGCAAGTAATAGCACTACACAGGGAGCGGTCACAGTAGACACTATACTACAAACAACAGAACTGAACCTGATTGGAAAAAATGGTTACTCTGGCCCACAGACACAAACATCTATCAAGAAAGATTCCTGAATAGAATACAGGGCTTTACTATCCATAGGCCAGACCCACGATATGTTCAAAGACAACATCCGGGGGTAGTAACAACATACAGTGTAGGAAAATTGTGCCTTGACTGGTTACAAAAATCTACACTTGAGGATGTGAAACAACACTTATCTTTACTTAAAGAAGACGCAGACCTTAGGGAATTCTTGCTAGGACCAAGAAAACCGCGTCAAAAACGTTTCATATATGCCGGCATTTATGCTGCTTATAATGAAATATGGAAGGTTTCACAGGCAGAGGCCGCAGAAAGAATACGTGAACTTGATCGTATTAACTTAGAGAAATCTCTCACTGTGGTTGACAATGGGTTAACAACTTTGTCATCTAGAATTTATTCATTGGACAACATTGTATCCTCTGCTATTGACATACTGGAACAAGATTTAGCCATGTTACAACAAGGCCCATCTCAGTTACGTTCTATTATGTTATTAGGCTGGACACTGCAATCCTTGCGTGCAGGCTATGTGCCTTGGTGTTTTATCAACACGTCGTCTCTGTTTGCAGAATACAATCTAACGGATAAACAGATCGAACTGGCACAAAGGGGAGCAAAGTATACAGTGCTGAGCATTGAAAAACTGGAAAAATTACCATTTACGGTAGCAGAAAAACCAGCTACAGAATGGCTTATTCATGGCAAAATAACTCTGCCTGTCACTACTTTTCATTTTCAGTATTGCCTCAAACAAATGCAAGCAGGCAAATATGAAAGGTTGGGTAAGGAGTACATTAAGACAACCTGGGAGTTACCTTACGATTACAGATGTTGGAGTGGGGATCGTGAAGTGTTTCTAAGCGGTACACACTGTGAAAATGCACTAAGCGGTTCACTCATATGTCAGGACATTTCTTTACACGGGGCTTGTAATGGTTCCGTGGCAAACTTGTCCTGCCACCAGCAGGGTACACCAGCTACTGTGATTAATCCAACGTTTGGCCAACTTTCTAATGGGAGTTGCCTCATGTTGAATGATCAGAGTTGCTGTGGCATGTTGCCAGGCATCCCATATCTGGTAACGGTCGGCTCCAGGGTTACTTGTTGTATGCAAGTATTGTTCCCCCCAATAGACACAGTCAGGGAGTCGCCTCTATGGCCTTCATTGAATGTTTTTTTTATACGTTTTGATACTCTAAGCAGAATGAAAGCCATGCTTTTGCAACAAACCGTACCTTTGACCTCGGCCAAAGAATTCTATGATTTACAGATTGCAAGGACTTCGGCTGAGATACAGGCTTTAATTCGTACAAACTGCCCTATACATTTCGTAGAAATGATGGGACGTATCTTAAACATGTCTGATACGAGCAGAATTGTACATGTATTTAAGACCATCTGTTCAGGACTGTTAACACCTTTTCAGGCAGTCCTCGGAATCATTCCAAACTTCGCACATTCGGTGTTTGGTGGTGTGCCATTAATTCTAGCACTGGTTGCGGGAATCCTGATTTTATTCCTACTGCTACGCTATGGCAAGCCTATCCACCAGCGTCACTCCCAGCAATTTGGAGAAAAGCTCTCCTAGAACGGAAGTGCCGTGAGCGCATAGTGCAACTTTTGGGCATACCTCGTCTACGGGAACTTAATATAACATGGTTTCTGTCATTTAGACCAATCTGGCAAGATTGCATCTTACCTGTTCTACGCTGCCTGCTTTGCGGTGAAGAATGCGTGCTAGACACCTGTCTAACACTCCCATCAGTCATGCCAACGGATATCGATACTCTGCTGGACCCAATAACGGCCCATGCTCTGTGTTGTCTCCAAAGGCTACCAATCCTGATGACGGCATTCCTTGAGATCTCACAGACGCTTCCTGCTGCTGCTGCGGTACGAGATGGATCAACAGGCACACAGGTAACAACGGACGCGAACATTGCTGCGGCATCCTATGCTGAAGGCGATGCTTCACATCTCTGTGCAGTTAACCTTCTAAATGAGGTATTCCAACTGTCACCGACATCGGTAGACGATCTTTTGTCTACAGAAATAGATGATTTCATGTTTACACCAGACCCATACACTGACTTTGATTCGGCTCACAGTGTACCAGGGAAGCAATGAATTTGGCCTCCATATTTTCAAAACAGAACAAAACTTGGAACTCTTCCTAAAAATTGAACTTTTTCTTTTTCTCTATTTTTTGAAAATACATGGCAACTCAATCTGCTTACAATAGAACTATTCATATAAAACGGACTTCTTTGAATACTTCCAGGGACACATTGTCACCTTATTTTATTACAATTTCATTTAGTACCATGACACGCAATGGCTTTGATTTTTGAAAACTTGTCAACCATTTCGTCATATGTATATATTTCTGTTTATTCATTCGTTGCATTTATTTCCAATATATGCTTAGAATGAAAAAATGCTTTAAAATGTACAGTACCTATTGCATTCAACAGTTTATTTTAAACTTCTTTTAATATGCTTTCAGAAATGTTTTTAGCAACATGTGGTACTCAGTTTAATGTTTAGCATTTAATGTTTAGCATTTAGTATTATCGTTCATTCGAAAGTGGAGTGGGTGTTGTATTCCGCTTTAGGTGTCCGTATATAGGTTTTCCTGAAACATGTCCTTATATAGGCACAATTCGCATTGCCCTTATATAGGCACAAGATCCGAGTCCTTATTTAGGCATTAGCCATGCTATCCAAATACAGGCATGGTCACTTACATCCGTCCACCCTAACGTCACAACGAGTTCTTAGAAACCAGACCCTTAAGCTCTTGGGAGTTCCCTTAGCACAGGATTATTGATTTCTCCAAGAACTCATTTATTATGCATGAACCGCTACACCTTAAGGGTTCATTCCCGACGTCTTCCTCTGCCCTACTTTACGTCAATGCTAACATTCCAAGGCACCTACCGGGTATAAATATACCTTCCCTTGCCCAAGCAAGTAGGAGGAGACCTCGACTTTAGAGGAGCCCATGTCCCGGTCTGACACACTGACAAGAGACGCTGTCATCCCTGCTCGCAGAGAATCCAGCTCCCAGTGTTCTGACTCCCTTCGCGGGGTGTTAGAGTTCGAGACTCGGAAGGAGATTCCCACCTCTCTCATTCTCAAGGTATGGAGCTGACTAGAACCTAGAGGGACTCTTAGCATACTAGACTTGGCATACTAGACTATAGCATACCATACTATAGAATACTTCACCTACTTCTTACCTTGCCCTACACCTAGGTTAGGTTAGGTACACTGGGGTAGAACTAGCTTAGAGAAGCATCTTATGAGTACTCGCATCTTTAGATTATGTTATTTATGTATATGAATATATGTGTCATAGCTAAAAGATGCTAGCGCAGTATTATTTATTTCTACTGCTTACGCTGTACATTATATATCTCGCATACTGTCTTGTGATCATAACAGCTCATATCTCTTACACGAGAAACAAGACTGTTCAATAAATCCTTTTATTGAAACGCCCGTCTATTCTTTCTGTGTAACTCTGAAGAAACTAAGCATGCACGATTAGCTGAGTGAAACTGTTATCTATTGTTTCCACGATTCTGAGAGCGTTCCGATTCTAAAGGGAAACAAAGTTGTCATGTTTATGCGGTTGCCAGAAACTACTCCCTTCTTGTTTACAAAGAGTTTCTAGTGGCCTCTTGAGTTAGCTGGCACAAAGTAATTAAGTTTAATATACTCGATAGGGACATACTGACCTCAGTCCTATGTCAAATCTATAGGGTATATTATTCCAATGCGCAGAGCCTATTAGGGAAATAGGAACTACACTACAGTGGGTCAGGTGATAGTGGTGGTGGTGAATTAGTGGGGGTAATAAATAGATGAGGATTAGAGGTATATGATGCTCATCCTGATGTGCCAATTTTTTTTCCCAGGTATTTTGGCATGAATATGTCCAGTATCTGGGTTAATAACCAGTTCTTTTTGTTTCGGATCCGGAGGTGTAACATCGGACCGAAAATCTTTTGTTGGAGTCTTTTTCTCTTTAGTTGTAGTTTTCGGTGTCAAGAGTTTCGGCTCCGAACTCTTCGGTACCGAAGATTTAGGCTTGGACAAAGATGGAGGATGGACATGCTTGTTTTTCGGCGCTGAGGATTTCAGTTCGGTGCCGCTAGGGGGCCGATTCGATCCCGAGCCGGAAGGCTTTTTTTTGTGTTTCGGCGCCGGGCCCGCGGGCGGGGTGCTCAAAACTTTTTCTCGGTGCCGAGCTTGGCCCGTAGGCAGAGGAAGGACCGGAGCCGCCTTTGGTTTTGGTTGTTGGGGCAAGGGGGTTTCTGTACTCGCGGTACGTTGACCCGGTGTAACTTGCTCCTCTTCTTCCATGTCCATGTCAGAGTCGGCTTCGTACACGGAGACATGTTCTTCTTCCACGGCTCCTTGAGCGTGTTCTTGGTCGGAATCTTCTCCGAAGATGTCCGGTACGGAGCCGCCTTGTTGTTACATTTTGTGACGTCGAGCCCGACGGTCACGGAGCGTCTTCTTCGATCGAAACGATTGGCACGCGTCGCAGTCTTTTTCGTCGTGTTCCGGGGACAAACAGAGATTGCACACTTCGTGCAGGTCGGTGTGCGGAAACTTGGCGCGGCACCCGGGACAGAGCTTGAACGGAGTCGGTTCCATCGACTGCTAGCGAGCCCGACGCGGGTAGGCCCAATCACCCTCCACGAGTTTTCCGATTGAAGATTCTTGGTTGGAAACGATACGCGGAGAACAGGAAACGCGATCGAGAAACAATACCGTCGAGGGTAGTGGATTGCGCATCGAAGGGAACCTGAGAAACGGTGCCAAACCGGAGCGCAGCACTTCACATCCGAACCCGATGGCGGAAAAAAACAATCTAACAATGGAGTTGATGCCCATGCGCACTATCACCGAAAAGAGGAGTCACCTACCTCGTTACTGGAAAAGAGTTCTTCGAACAAAAACAAAGTGCAAACATCCGGACCCAACACTAGATGGCGGACTATGCACAGCATGTGATCTACAGCTCACATGCCTCGAACCTATATTTTCTAACTATATGTGATGTATTTTTTTACTGTATTTCTTACATTTTTCATTTAAATATTGGATATTGTTGATTATAATTGTGTTATGACCGACTATTTCATTCATCAGTATGAGTGAGTTCCTCTAATTTGTTTAAGGTTATTAATATATTCAATTTTTTTTGTTTGTTTGCTTTTTTTGCTCTCTGCGGCGACGCCACGAAACATACTTTTTTTTAACACTATAAAACATACATATACATATATTTTATAGTATGTTGGATGGTAGGGGTTTATTAGATTAGCCTTTAAAGTTGTGTTTCTTACAGAAGTTTCTCTAAAAAGTATTCAATCATTCATGCACCATTTATATCCTCATTCTAACATTGCGCATTTTTCACAAAGTCTAAAACACATACATACACACATTTTACAATATTTTGGCCACTAGTGGTTTATTAGTGTACTGTACTGTATAAACTCATGTTTTTCTACTGAGTTTCTACTAGATATATTACTATCGAAATTACTCTACAAGAACATGTATGACTCAATGTGTCTATCACAGCGTGTAAGACTCACTGGGATCTGTGACTCGCTACATCACTGTGTCAGTAAGTCTCTCCGTTGGTGTATAAGTATCTGAGTGGGACGGGGAGTGGGTGTGTCAGTCTCTCCTTAGGTCTCTGAGTGGGTGCATAACTGTCTGAGCGGATCTATAACTGTATATCTGAGTGCGTCTGTTACTGGGTGTCTCACTATCTGAGTGGGTCTGTAAGTGGCTCTCTGAGTATCTCAGTGGGTATGTGACTGGGTGTATTAGTGTTTGAGTGGGTCGGTCTGCAAGTCGGTGTCTCAGTACCTGAGTGGGTCTCTGAATAGATACATCAGTGTCTCAGTGAGTGTGTCAGTGGGTGTCTCAGTATCTGAGTGAGTCTCTAATTCGGTACATCAGTATCTGAGTGGGTCTATCAGTGGGTGCATCAGTGATTGAGTAGGTCTATCAGAGGGTGCATTAGTGTCTGAGTGGGCTTAAGATGGTGTCTGAGTATCTGAAAGGGTCTCTCAGTGGGTGCATCAGT
The DNA here is from genome assembly GCA_963921515.1 of Calotriton arnoldi. Classification (NCBI taxonomy): domain Eukaryota; kingdom Metazoa; phylum Chordata; class Amphibia; order Caudata; family Salamandridae; genus Calotriton; species Calotriton arnoldi. Next base: position 886,982 of record CAWUFW010003182.1, on the reverse strand, counting down.
GTCTGAGTAGGTCCCTGAGTGATTGTATCAATGTCTGAGTGGGCCTCGGAGTGGGTGGATGAGAGTCTAAGTGGATCTCTGAGTGGATCCGTCAGTGTCTGACTGTGTCTCTGAGTGGGTGTGTCAGTGTCTAAGAGAGTCTATGAGTCGGTGTGTCAGTGTCGGAGTGCATCTTTGAGTCGGTGTCTGACTCCCTGAGTGGGTGCATCAGTTTCTCACAGGGTCTCTAAGTGGGTACATCAGTGTCTCAGTGGGCTTGTGAGTGAGTGCGTACATCTATGATTGGATGCATCAGTTTCTAAGTGGGTGTCTGAGTTGTTGTGTGAGTCTTTGACTACCTCTGTAAGTGGGTGTGTCAGTGTCGGAGTGCGACTGTGAGTGGGTGTTTGAGTTTCTGAATGGGTGTGTCACTGGGTGCATAAGTCTCTGTGAGCGAGTGTGTGAGTGCTCAAGTGAAAGTCAGGGCGGGTGTGTGAATATATATATATATATATATATTCACTGAAAAAACCATAGGTTTTAGGGACAGTTATAGTTAGTTGGACATTGCACTCGTACAAAACCCGTAAAATTCCCCCGTTATAGTTAGTTTAGCTAACTATAACTCGCGCCCCCGCAATGCACTGCTGATGACGTCACATATTACATCACTCATGACATGGTCAGTGACATCACTGATGACATCACTGATGACATCTCAAATGACATCACTGATGACATCATCCAGTGACTGTGTGTTTCTGTAAAGTTTAAATATTTTTAATATATATAGGGAAAGGCGTATTGAAGAATGAGTGGGTGTATAAGTGTCTGTATGGATGATTTAGTAGGTGCGTGACTAACTCTATAAGTGAGTGATTAAACGTATCTTACTGAATGCATGGGTTAGTGACTAAACTGGGTGAATGTCTGTATCCATCTGTCTGTTGCTGTGTAAGTGGTGCATGGGTTTGTGAATAGCTACATGAGTGTCTATATGAGTTATTGAATGGTTGTCTGAGTATCTGTATGGGTGACTGAGTGTTTGTGTGGGTGGGGTGTGTGCGACTCTGTGCATAGATGTGTGAGTGGGTGATTCACTGGGTGGATGGTTTCAAGAGTGCATCTGTGATAGACTGTATGGGTGGGTAAGTGTGTGTAAGAGTGTGTTAGTGAGTGAATGTATGTCCCAGTGGTACATGTGTGAGTAACTACATATGTGAAAGGCAGTATATATGTGTGTTGTAATATATAAATAGCTATAAGCGAGAGTGTGTGATTGTGAGAGTGACTGTATGGATGAGTGTGTGCTTGTATCAGTGATTGTATAAGAGCGTAAGAATGTGCTAGTATTTGTATGAGTAAGTGAGCTGGTGTGTGTATAACTGTATAGGTGAGTAAATGGCAGTGTGTTTAATTATTTGCATGACTGACTAGGTGTGTGAGTACCTCTATGGATGAGTGGCGGTGTTTGAGTGTCTATGTAGGAGTATGAGTGCATATGATAGTCCTGTACTGAGTGACAGTAAGTATGAGTGACTGTACGGGTGAGTGAGTGGATGTGTGTGTGTAGACCTAAGAATCAGTGAGTGGGTATGTAGTTATTGGTGTTGGAGTGTCTATGGTTTTGCGAATGGCAGTCTGTAATTTAGAGTGGGTGTATCAAAGGTTATATTAGGGTGTGAGGAGGTGCATCAGATTATCACGTGGATGATGTCATCAGTGATGTCATCAGTGATGTCACTGACCATGTCATGAGTGATGTAATATGTGACGTCATCAGCAGTGCATTGCGGGGCGCGAGTTATAGTTAGCTGAACTAACTATAACGGGGGAATTTCTATGGTTTTGTACGAGTGAAATGTCCAACTAACTATAACTGTCCCTAAAACCTATGGTTTTTTCAGTGAATTTGTAAGGTTTTTTAAATGCTAATTTCTAACTATAATGTGCCTGAAACCTATGGTTTTTTCAGTGAATTTCAAAGGATTTTTAAATGCTAATTTCTAACTATAACGTGCCTGAAACCTATGGTTTTTTCAGTGAATTTCAAAGGTTTTTTAAATGCTAATTCCTAACTATAACATGTCTGAAACCTGTGGTTTTTTCAACAATGTCACAGCTATTAAAACAAGAGTGCAGATACTTCTTTGAAGCTAAATTAACCGAGGGGACAAACATTCCCTAGGCCCAGACGTCTTCAGTTGTGTACTACCAAAACAACACGCACAACCTCAGGGCTCGCCATCGGAAGCAGCAATCTGCTCCATCCTTCCCACAGGGAATTAAAGGCTCGAATGGACCCTCAGCTCACTTCCGGCCAGGCCCTCGCGCTCCCACAGGCATGCTTTGCTTTGGCAGCCGGTGCCACTCACATCCCACACTGCGCGCTGTCCGCGGTGTGGCAGGCCTCTGAGTTTGCCACCTACCCCTCACCGGGACTGCTCTGTGTCACCAGGACCCTGTGTCAGCGCCAAGGACGGGCCGGTTTACCTCAACCCACAGCATTTCGCTGACGTGGATTCTGGCAGCGCCTCTCCAGAACTTTCCATGTTGGCAGAATGCGCCGCTCGTGCTCCTCTCGGAAGGGCGCCTCCAGCCCGTACCACGACGCTGAAGACACGCCGTGAGCGTGCGCATCGGCTGCCTGGACAGGAGATGTGCACGCGTATGGTGCGAGCAGGCGTTGTGATAACGCCGCGAGCCGAACGCGTGCACATCTCCTGTCTGTTAAGTTTCGGCACAGACAGTTGATGTGCACGCGTACGGCTTGCGGCGCTATTACAACTCCTGCTCGCACCATGCGCGTGCACATCTCCTGTCCCGCATCGGAGCAAAAGTCGGCAACAATAGATCTCGCATAGCGAGCAGCGCTTTGCGCTGCATCGCTAGGCGAGACCTAAAAAGGCTGTCTACTAAGAATAAATCATTGCAGGGACATGAGTTACTGTGCAAGTGGTGAATTTCAGGTGTTTTTTTTTCAGATTTATGTTCATGTGTCTAAATATTTATGCCATATTTATGAAAATAAATTTGGCCAAAACAAACATGTTTTTTGCAGCAAATGTACTAATAAAAATGCTTTCACACATTTCTTACTACAGTGCACACTTCAAATTCTAGTTTATTACTGCGGTACTGCAAAATTGATTGGGGAAAGACACTGGGCACTGCTCCACAAATTGCATGTTACCATTACTTCACCTGAAAGCAACTCTCCTAATAGTCAGGAGACTTCTTCTACGTGATTTATTTTATTCCACAAATTTAACCTCTTGCATCCAGGCTTCACGGCCTTTAAAAAAAGAAATATATTTGAAAAACAAAATGGCATGGCACAAATCATACATGCAGATGCACGGATTGTAATATGCTTACTGCTTTAAACCAACATGCCTCTTGCAAGCCTTGGCCGCTCCCAACACTCAGCAGTGGTAGTAAATAGCAGATTATGCACTGCACATATATTGACTGACAAAACCAAAGGTTAAAGTGACGTTATAGTTGGGTGTTGAAATGAGATAAGAGCTAACGTTTAAAAACCGAAACCCCCATTAAATTCTCAAGTTATATTTCAGTGAACTAACTATAACTTGCACTCCTGCCATGCACTGCTTATGATCTCACATATTACATCACTCATACCATGTTAAATGGCATCTCAAATGACATCATCTTTGATACTGGTGTGCAGATTACCCCATAAGCCCTTGCATCATTAAAAAAAAGTGCTAGTAAAGTCCCAATAATCATATACAGCATAGGGTTACTGTGTGTACACGTGTGGGTGCATAGAAAGGAATTAGCGTAATTCCTGGAAGGATATTGTGGTTGCCTATGTTGAAATATATATGGTGCACCATTTACAAACCACTAAAGTTTGGGGTGGAAGTAGATAGTTCACCATGTTAAATAATGTAAAGGCTGAGTGTACCTGTTGTGGGTTGCAGAGGCATGTTTTAATGTAGTTTGTGCCTTAAACCAAAGCCTTTGCAAAAGTCTGTGACAAAAGCCAACTCTTCTGTTGACAATAGATTATCCATCAGGGGATGTCTGGGCATGTGCCCATGTTAATTAGTTGCGACGCAGTGCTACAGACAAGTTCTGTGTAACAAGGACATTTAAAATGTGTGGATAATAAGTTCCAGAATTTTGCTGAAGATTTTGAAGCATTGCAGACTGTTGAAGAATGTAGAATGCACAGGTGACCCACTTAGAGGTGGTTTAACTCCCACTGGGATTAGAAGCATTGCTCTAAAGTATTATGCCATTGTGCTCATCTTAGGAATGTGTATAATGTGTTTTACCAAACTACGGAGGGTTGTCTATTGGGCCTGGTTAAAGGTCTACTATCAGGGGAAAATGCATACCTGTCAACCTCTTGACTTAATTATGGGTCATGTTAAGTCTTTAAGAGGGTGATCCTGTTAAGCTTAATAGAGTACGAACTCTTTGTTTTGGGAGGGTGTTCAAGGTCTAGACAAGCATTTGCATGCAATAGGTCTCGCATTTACGCGAGTTTAAGCTATTGGCATTGTAAATGACAATGCCTATTATTTTTGTTTTTTAAAACATAAATAAAAGGCATTGTCATTTACAATGCCAATAGCTTAAACTCGCGTAAATGCGAGACCTATTGCATTGCAAATGCTTGTTTAAGTTTAAAACTGAGCGCAGTGCCGCTTAAAGGACACCGCGCTCGGTTTCTTCTTTTTTTTTTTTTTTTACTTTAACTCTGAGTGCAGTGTCCTTGAAGCGGGCGCCGCGCTCAGTGTTAAAGTTAAAAAAAATAAATAAAGAAACCGAGCGCGGTGCCGCGCTCATTATGAAAGTTAAATAAATAAATAAACAGAGCGCGGTGTCCCACAAGTGAACGCTGCGCTCAACATAAAAGTTAAATATAAATAAATAAACTGAGCGCGGTGTCCCTAAAGCGGGCGCCGCGCTCAGGATACAAATACAATAAAATAGCATCCGCCATTGTCCCCATAAACAAAATAGTGCTGACCCCCTAGATAAAGCCGACCGTGTAACGAGCCACGTAAAAGGTCCAGTCGTCATGTGCGGTAACAAATGGCGACAAGGCGGTAACAAGGAGGGACTAACAACCCTCATAATGAAGCTGAAGCCTGCATTTACCAAGGACAATGACATCAGCCAATGAAAAGTATGGGCGGAGAGAAGGCAAGGCTTACACAGCATACTCGACTACTGCATGCCTCGCAGAGCGAGCACCTCATGCGCGCTGCCGCTAGGCTCGACCTAAAAAGGGGTGACCCCATTAAAGTTTATGGAGGCACCTTGTTTGTTGGGTGAATACCAGTAAAAAGGGGTAGCATGCACCAAATGTGGGTTATTTAACATGCATGCTAGGTGTCCAGCATGTGGTCTCAGTTTGTCCATTAACACTTGATTGGTGATAGAAACTTAACCACAGGTGTAGTGTGTTGATTACTTTGAGTCCACAAACCCTATAGACACTGTCACAATGACTGGATGTAATCAGTAATGTAATTTGAGATGTCATGAGTGATTTTATTTAACATGTCATGAGTGATGTAATGAAAGGTCATAAGCAGCACATGATGGTGCGCTAGCTATAATTACTTCACTAAACTATAACTTGGGAATTTCAATGTTTAAAAAAAAAAAATTATGTTTAAATGTTAGTACTTGGTTTCAACACCTAACTATAACATCACTTTACCCATTGGTATGGTGTGTTCCATAACTCATGACCCAGCCACGCACTGCTCATGATCTCACATATGACATAACTTGATGACATCATCCATAATACTTCATTAGACTTTAGTTTTAATTTCTCTATTCATGTGGAAGACAATTTTGTTATTGATATCATCTTCAATGTAATTATTTTTTATAATGAGCTATTTGGACTTGTTTTTTATATGCTTTGAAATGGTACTGAATACTTTATCATTGGTTATCTATGGTAATTTGCAATATAATTGTGGGTCTTTTTTTGTGATAATAGTTAATGGTGCCTGAAGGATATTCTTAAGATGAGCAATCTGTAGGAAGATTATTTATCTACCAATAACATTGTTACCAAAGATAAGTAGGTTTTGCTTCATTTTTATTTGGGCATGGTGTTTTGGGGGTGGTGTGTGTAGGAAGGTGGAATCTGACTGCATGGTTGCCCCCACTTTTTTCCTGGTGTTTTGCTGGTTTTCGACTTAGTTTGGCTGGGATCCTGCTATTCAGGACCCCAGCCTATCTGCTTTCCCCTTTAAATTGATTGCATGTACTTTAGGTACACTCCAGATTGGATTCTGGGGTACCCTTATGAGTCCCTAGTATATGGTATACTATGTACCCAGGGCATAGGTAGCTCCAGAGGCCTCCCAGGGGCTGCAGCATGTATTATGCCACCCCTGAGAGGCCATTCAAACTGACACCACAGGTCTGCTACTGCAGCCTGTGTAAGGTGGTGCATGCACTCCTTACTTAGATATAGGTTCACTATATCTATCCTGATCACTGCACATATAAGCCTATCAGTCACCCCTATGGCAGGCCTTATCAATCCTGAAGGCAGGGTGCTGGGTTTTATGTGAGAGGGTGCCCATGCATGAGCAGAGCCCCTCTGCAGCCTTCGGAACCACTATTCCGGGGTTGTCTGTGATACAGCCAACCATATACTCTTAAGTGCATTATAACCTCGCGGTAAATGCTAACTTTAAAACGGCTGCAAGGAATTATGTTGTGTTTGGTGTCAAACACCTTGGAATCATACCTTGACACCAGTAACTGGTGTGGGAGGTATGATTCCTCCCTCCTAGAGGGAGAAATATGACAGCACCAGTACACCCGGTACCAGCTTCACAGAGCCCTGGCATCACAAAATGGATGCTGCCAGCCACAGACACGAGTCTGCCCTCCTGCTGCTGGACGAAACTCCGGCAGAGGAAGGCTTGACGATAGGTTTCCTGTCACAGGGAGGTGTGACCACCTCCCAGACAGCCTTTAGTGTATTGGGGCTGGGTGGGTGCACTCTCAGAGTGCTTTGATGTCTGCACTGGGGGCACATTTGGTGTCCCTGTGCATAGTCCAGCTCAAACCGGTTGTAGGGGCTGCCAGCCCCTGCTCTGGCGCGAAACTGGACAAAGGACATGGGTGTCCTGACCCTCCCATAGGTGGGTCCCCAGAGTTTGTCCCACCCCTTCCTTGGGTATAAAGTAGGAACCCCTGGCTACAGGACTTTAGATTACACCTGGACTAAACTCTGCTACGGAAACCAAGTACTTCGACGATCTACACTACGCTGGATGACTGAAGAATCTCCCTTGGAGTAAAGGAGTTACTCCCCTGCAAGGCAGGCACCTTAAACGCATCTGACCGGTTTGCATCTCCGAAGCTCCCGAGGACTCCGAAGAATATTGCAACACAGGAGGTGGGTTCCCGAGGTCTCTGAGGTCGATCTGTGCCCACAGCAAGTCTGAGGCCCGTATCCCTCGTGGTGACCATGCAACCCGAACCCCTGGACACCGGGTCGATTTGCAGAAGCATCAGCTTTCCGGCGACCCCTGAGGCTGAGCTTTGGGTTACTTGTAGCCCTGCCCCCGAGCAGTAATTCCACCAAAGATTGCGGGCCTACACTCCACGAGTGTTCCGTGGGCCGGCATTTTGTGATTCCTCTCGAGGTCCCTTCGCGATCCCTGGTCCGTCGACCTGTGGGTCCATGAGAAGGGTACTTTAACTTTCAGTGGGCTTCCCTGGTTGCTCCAGGCGTGCCCTGACTCTCCATCGCTGGGGAGTCCCCAGGACCTTGCTGGTCCCCACAGAAGCATAATTACTCTGACCGCGTTGGTTGCCGTTGCCAAGGCTTGTTGGTGTTCAATCCGAGCACTGACCCCCCCCAGCACTCGACATCCTTCGTGGGACAGCTCATCTGCAGACTCTGGTCGTCGTCGACGTCTCCTGGTCCCCGTGGCTGCAGAGTCAAGCTTCACCTCTTCGCACCTGAAGCACCCGACATCGGTGGGCATTCGTCTATCGTGCCCCTGGTCACTGGCAAGTGACCCAGACTCTGTCCCCTCTGCTTTCAGGTTCTTCACATCTTCGATCCAGGCTTGGATCACACCGGACACTTTTCTTCTTCACAGCAGCAGCACTTTGCAGCGTCTCGCCATTGGAAACAACGACGATTCCTGACACCCTTTGACACCTATGCACCCGGCTTCCCTGGGTGAGGTAACACTAGTACTCCGGTGCTCCCGTGGGTGCTGGCCTTAGAACCTTCTAAGTCTGAAAGGGTTTACTCAAAGTCCTCTCCTAAGTGTCCTTAAACTCTAATATTCCAACCGCGACTTTCCCATAGAGTTGTACGGAGCTCGCGTCTGTGTTCCCACACTGCATCCGTCCTCCGTGGGTCCCCTGTGTCACTACCTTGGGTGGTTCCTTGGGGTCCCAGCGATTCTATGTGCTCTAGGCACTGTGTCTAGTCAAGTCGTGGTTGTTATACCACTTTCTTAATATATGGTTTGGTCTCCACCTGGAGCCCACTGTTTATTGTGCTATTTACTGTCGTTCTAGTACTGTAATATTGTGTGCCTTGTTCTCTAATCTCATAAAGAGGTTAGTAGAGAGTGTTTAGTAATAAATACATATATTTTATATATACCTTGCATGGTTCTCTTTTCATTTGGTCAATCAAGAGGTTATATACTGGTAAAACAAGCTGCTTTACATTCCTTCAAGACTTAGCCTGAGGGCTGCTCTCCACAGCTACTACTAGGATAGCTTTCTATAATGGTTGTCTTTAATCTAATCATCAATAAGGGTCGTTTGGACTGGTGCAAGGTGCCCACTTTAATTAGTGGACAGCATATACCAGGCCAACTTTTCACAGTGTGCTCCTCTTGCCCATCATTTAACAGCTTTAGGACGGGTTTACGTTTTTCTTACAGGTGAGCATCTCTGCTAAGCTTTCCTTCATTTGGGTTTTCAGTACCTTTAAACTCGACTGTGGGTTTGCTTCTCTCTACTCCCCTTTTGGAATTGAAACTTGTAGTTGCTGCCAACAGTTGGTGCTGTTCCTTGGGCCCTCTTTCTACCATTACACCCCGGTTTTATGTTTATTCCAGGGTGCTGTGGTATTTGGGGCAATGTGAGCTCGGCTTTTCTGTTGGTCTTGGACAGATGCAATTATTGTGTACCTTTTTCAAGCTGGATTCTTATGACTGGTCAGTTCTAAAAGAAAGCTTCACCCATCTCTTCTGCACCCCTCCATCTTGTCTCTTTTGAGCCTTGTCTACATGCCAGCTTACATTCTCACTTTGGGATCCCCTGGCTGAATTATGCTGCTGCCACCTTCTCTGGCCTTCGACTGGTTTGATAACGTCCTTCTCAGGTCCTGTCCCTACCCTTGTGGGCTCATTGGCCACACAAGTACTGGTGATGCTTCTGCATAGCATGGCACTCGGTAACTTCAGCACTCCTTGGCCACCATGCAGTCTCAGAGTGCCATCATTTACTCATTTCCATTTGTACTCCTTTAGTTTGGCAGTCTCTATCTAGGTTTTTTGCAAGGGTTAAGAAGGCATGGCCCTGTGGGCTTGTGACCTGGCTACCGGTAAAAACAAATTCATGTGTTGTAGAATTAAGCTATTTTCTGGACTACTATTTTGCTTTTAGGGGTGCGCATGTGCGGTCGTCTGAAGTTCATGTGGCATGTACAGTCTTTCAAGCCTGTTTTTCTTCTTTCAGGAGATCCTGAAAGGAATACAGGATGTGACCATCAAACGGGAGGAAACCAAGAAGAAAATGGAGCGGGAGAGAAAGGAATTCTCTTTGAAGGAGCCAGATCTGAAGATGGAAACTGAGAAGCTTTGTGAGAAAAACGAGAGGTAATACTCGTGCCTTTGGTTCTTTAGGGCCACTTATAGTCCCTGTAAATTAATTTGTTGAATAACAGACAATAAACCCAGACCATGGTAAAAGCCCTGTAATTGTCCTTGTAAAAACATTGCAAGTGCTTCAGGAAAAACATTATAGATGCTCCCTGAAACCTTGTAACTGTGCTGGCAAAAACCCTGCAAATGTTACCTGTATATACTTTCATATGCCTCCTGGTGTGATTTAACAAGAGCACCAGGAGAAAAAAATGGAACACTAGACACTAAGCCTTTGGGGGTTGGGGGGGGGGGGTCCTGGTCGCTATCTACAAAACGGAAAACTACTTAGCCTTAAGGAAATCACTTGCAATCTCCATAGCACCATTTGCAATGATTGCATTTACATTTTGGTATTCAGAACCACTCCCCCAAGACCAGACCACGCCTGGAGATGGAGTTTGGAAGGCATCACACGCTGTGTTTTGAGGTTAGAGAGTGCTGCACCTTAAATGTTTGCCCCAGTTCTCATTTTTGAAGGAGAAACAAACTACTAGAGAGGTATTTTGTGGTATGCTAACATTCCTATGTAGTGATGCAAAAGCACTTGTTACTGTGTTTCCTTTGTTGCATACACTGTTTAGGCACTCTCTTCTTGAATTTCTTACTTTTCTTTCTCCATTGTAGACTATTAAAGGAGCAGGAAGAGAAGGAAAATAAAGTGGTGTCCCTTGTAGCAGAGCAGTCAGAAGAAAAGTAAGGCTTTGTGGAGGGCATACTTTGATTATGAACTACTTTTGTCCCTCTTTTGTATTTCTCCCTTATTATTTTTTCTTGTGGTTCAGCCTACTCCAGTGAAGAACTGGATGCTGTAAATTTCTGTCAAGTTTCCTTCTTGATTGCCTGAGGAAAGGGTGACTTCTAGTGGCATTTGTGCCGCCCTGCAGTTAATAGTACTCATGAAATGTTGCAAATGTCTCCTCAAGAGGTGCTAGTTGAGAGGACAAGGTAACAAATAAGAGAAAAAATGCTTGCCATGCACCCTTTGCTTGTTAATGTTTCTTTTATAAATGATTTAAACAGGAACTGTCGGCATAGGAAAAGATACAATTTCATCTAGGATTGCGAACCACAGGCACAAATATTTGGATAGACCACCATCTTGAAAAGGGCAATTTCTAAGGATTAACCATTCTCCTTTCTTCTAACACATGGTGTTGATTAGGCCCATGAGGAAGAAGTTTGACTTACTCTGTGTGATGCAGAACCCCGCAGGCTTGCCGCCACTCATCTTGTCAGTTGCTCATCGCAAATCACGGCGCACTTCTCTCGATAACCATGACTGCGGATATGCCTTTGCAGTGTAGGCCGCTTGGACCATCCGCCCACTGAACATGGGAGTCCTGCCACAAGCTGCCTGAGTGGGTGATAATCGCGCTGTCGTCTTTTGAGCACTAAGCGCAAGTATCTTTCCAAGAGCCCTCATTATATAGATACTTTTTCAAGTGATTCAAGAATATTAGATGACATCAAAAGATCAGCCAAACACATATTCCAGTTGTCCTTGTACCATGTTTAGCGGAGGTTCAGATGGACCAGGAACATATTGTTTCAGTTGGGAGGAAAAGAGACAGATTGAATCTATCAAGTGCAAAGCAACTTCAACTAAAAAGCCAAAAGAGTAATGACAAATGTATCAAAGTATTATGGTAGAAAGTTTACTGGCTATGTATGAAGAGGAAGAAAATGAGAAAGCAAACATTGTCTCCTGGGAATAGGACACTTTACTCCGCACGCATTTACAACGCGTGTCATTACCCCGCATTTTTTACTCCGCAAAAACTTTTACAACGCAGGGCTTTACAATGCAATCCATTACAACGAATTGTCCATTACAACGCAATTTACTATTCTAACTCCACCGGGGCATTGTAATGGGGAATGCATTGTAATGGTTTGCGGTGTAAAGCCCTGTGTTGTAAAGGTTTTTGCGGAGTAAAAAATGCGGGGTAATGAGATGCGTTGTAACGCATGCAGAGTAAAGGATGTTTCCCTCTCCTGGCACAAAAGGAAAGAATGTGAACTTGATTTTGATTTGTCAATATGTTTCTTCATATTAACTTCAGAGTTGCAAAAACTTTCAGAAAAAATTGTCTATGCTTCTGTAACTGACCCAAATAATTAGTAGCACTGGAACCACAGGATTAATATGAGGAGATGGGAAAGCTCTTTGGTGACAACCTTGCATACATCTTTATTTATAGTTTGAAACAGTTAACACAATAACAAAATATGAATCACAGCGCTGCTCCAATAACATACAAATAACCATTCTACATAGACATTTTGTTTTACAGTCTCGTTCAAGCTATACTGGCTTCCAAAATATATAACCGAAAGGACATGGGCTTTCCAGTTGCATTGTCGTCCACCAACATAATTCCTAGATCTATCAGCATCCTTCCATCCTAGATCATCTTCAAACACTCTTGTCATCTTCCACAGGGCCTTCCGATGAGTCACTCTGCTGTGCATGTGGTCCCACATAATCCTCAGCCAAACATGTAATTATTTCTACCCAGGTTTGCAAGTCCAGTACCGACCCTTCATCCCTCCTCAACTCTTGCAGTCAACATTCTTCCCCAACAACCCATTCCATAAACTCCTGTGTCAAATCCGAGATGCAGGGGGATGAGGAGAAAGCCAGTGGATGGCTATTCACCTTTTAGCCAACAACAGACTGAGTGCGGCAAATCTATTTCATTTTTTGTGATCTTCCCTAAGACTGAGTTGCATTGTTATAAAAAACTTCTGCCATTGCTAAGTAGGAAGCCCAATTCTCTAGAGTTTCATTACAATAGGAACACAGATATTGCTCTCCACATCAATTAGTTTCCTCTGCTTTCTCATTAGACTCAGCATAATGACCAGAGGGGAAAAAGTGTGTTAAATTCCTTATCTCTTACACAGAGGTTATCCTAAATGTGAAAGATACTGAGTACCTCTCTTATAAATGGTACGAGGTAAACCTTGCAGACAAAAAAATTCTACCAAAACATAGAGCCATTTATTCTTCTCTAAGTGACTTGGGCAAGGGAGAAAAATTGTCCATCTTTAAAAAGCTGTTTACTGCACCTATTCCTACTTAAAGTCCTTCTGAAAGTGGAGGATCGGCAGGGGGTAAGGAGGGATGAAGTGGCGGTACTACTTGCCAAGTCACTTACAGAAGAAGTGTTTTGATATTATATGCCAAGCTTCCAAAGTCACTGGTAGTGGCTGTAAATCTCCAAAAGGCTAAGAATGTAATCATCTGTGTTGGACACTAACAGGACACGCAAAAAAATGTTTGTTTTCAACATCGGAATGAACAGATGATTGCCAAAAGATTGCAAAACTAAATCTAACATAATCTTAAATACTTCTCTGTGACCCGAAATGGCAGAGTCATGACACGTTCTTATTATATCAAGTTGTAGTTCTTTGTTCAGGACAAAAATGTTTGTTGACTGAAATAACTGATTTATTTGAACCAAATCAGTCTTAAGATGAAGGTCCGTTGATTCCTTCAGATCCATTTGTTTCTGAGCCATCTTAACTCTAAGAAAGACTGAACAATTCCTGCCACATAATGAGAAGGAATGACATATTGATCATAAGGGAGTGATGGCTCAGGACAATGATGAGAAAGCTCATTTGCCAAAATGGTCTTTGCACTAGGAATTATAAGTGATATTGAAAAGGTACTATAGATATTAAAAAATTCAAGTATCAACCAGCTTGACTATTATTCCTGCATTAAAGATTTTGAAAACAATGCCACTTACTAGGATCTGTTTGAATTTCAGTGGTTCTCTAGTGCCCATCAAAAGATGTCTCCATTCAGTACCAGCCATCTTCATTGCTAAAAGCTCAAGAATTCAGGAACTGAGTAATTTTGTTAACTCTATCAAAACATCAGTTGAAAGGGATGTTTTTGCCTTTCATCTTCTTGTTTTTGTGCCAAAACTACTCCTTCAGCTGTTTCAGAGGTGTCTCTTTCCACAATAAAATTTGTAGAAGTACTATGATGACATAAAATTGGTGCTTGAGTAAAAATCCTTTTGAGCATATTAAACACCCTTTCAGCAAGATCCTTTTTCAAAACAAGGGTAATGTCACTGATTATCTCTGCAAAATTCTTATTAAATTAACAATAAAAATGTTGAATCAGAAGAAGCTTTACATTTCTTTAACAGTAGCATGCGAAGGCTTTTGCAAATAGCTGATAGCTTCCTTACATCCATAGAAGACCAGAAGCATTGAGTCTAAATCCTAGCTACTCAGTCTGTTCCTTCTCAGATTCACAAGTCTCAGGTTTACAATACAAATAATGTTGCTGGAGTCTTGCCAACACCAAAAGCACATATTCTTGATTATCCACCTAGGGTCTTAGAAACACCAAAGTGTCATCTAGATAAAGCAGTACAGATGGATTCAAAACATCAGAAAATATTAAATCAATAAGTCAATCACTTGTTCGTTTGTTTATCTGATTGTTTGAAGCCACAACTACAAAAGTGGCTTTGTGGGTGTATTCAACAGATAGGTCGCACAACCATACCATATAATACAACGTGTTTTCTCACATAACCACAATCTACAAATTATTGACGCTCTTCCTTCCCCACATGTTCTGCTCTGTCTTCTGGATGTCATACAGAATCCAGTATCTGTGTCATTTTACTTAGCAGTGTGGTCACTGTGTCCTCCGTCACGAATGAGTCTTTCTGCTTCGGTAACCACCACATTATGGAGGTCCTGGCAATGGAAGGTGAAACGGAGGCCTGTTTCTCCAACCGTCCCCTCTAGCGAGGTGCGCTTGAAGAATAACGTATGTGTGGAACATCTTGGTTTCAAAGTCTTCTGGGCCTGCTCCAGTGTTGGGTTCAATTCGCTGGGCAGGACCTTTGGTTATCTTTCTTAACTTGTCAATCTTAGACTGCTGTGAGTGACCGCTATCTTTATCCTTCCCATTGTAACAGCCAGCTACATGGTGAGATGATGCAGCTATCTTAGGAGTGATTTAAGCCCGGGTCAGTGGAACCAGCGGATTTCAGAATAAGTCCTATATTTTGTTGTGGTGGGAAATAAAAATGATCACTCCAGGTGTCAGTCCTAGTCTCCATCAGGGCCGGACTGGGAACCGAAACCGGCCCTGGCAAACTACTCGGCCGCCCCCCCCTGGGGGTAGGAGGGGTGCAGCCGAGCTGTTTGCGAGGGCCGGTTTCTGCCGATTTTGTCACAGGGGGCCGATATTGTTGACCCCCTGTAACAAAAACGGCCCCCCAGGGGCCCAAAACCGGCGGCCGACCGGGGAAACGCCCTGTGCCCGCTACGGCCAGTCCGGCTAGCTTCGTCCAGGGGCTCACCTACGATGTTGCAGGGCAGTAAGGGTAGTTACAGGCCCCTTGGGCCAAGAGTCTGCGTTCCCCTAAATCTCAACCAACCTTCGTCTGTCACTTTGTTTCCTTCATCAACCCCCTCCCTTTCCCCAATCAGCAGGACACACAAACTGAGTGTGGCATGGGAGCGGTGGGGGTTATGAGGAAGCAGCAGTGTAAGAAAGTGCCCTCTTTTTGCATCGTTGCCCCCACTTTTTGCTGAACTGCTGATGTACTTTGACTGAGTGTGCCCTGGGCTCCTGCCAAACAGGTACCCAGGGCCTATGTTCTTTCCCTAAAACTGCATTGAAAACAAAACCCAATTGGCACTCTCTGGCCACAGGTCAGCCCCTTGTAAATGGTACCACAGGTACCCAGGGCACTGTGACCAGGGAAGGCCTCTAAGGGCTTCAGCACTTATTGTGCCACCCTTAGAGGCCCTATACCTTTACACACACACTGCTTTTGCAGGCTGCATGTTTTGGTGCAGAACAAAGTGAAGAGTCGACATGGCACACATCCCTGTGTGCCATGCCTACAACCCACTGCCCTGGCATAGATCAGCCACCCCTCTAGCTGGGTGCACTATACCAGTGGTGAGGGTACAGGTGCATGAGCCCTTTACCCCTACAGTGCCTGAGCCAATTCCTAGATATTGTAAGTGCAGTAATGCCAAGAGTATATGTTGCTGGGAGTTTGTCATTACGAACTCCACAGTACCATGATGGCTTTACTGAAAACTGGGAAGTTTTGTATCAAACTTCTCAGAACATTAAACCCACACTGATGCAAGTGTGGGTTTTAATGAAAAATGCACACAGAGGGCATCTTGGAGATGCCCCCTGAAAAACGACCTAGCACCTAGTGTCCAGGCCGAGTGGCTGCTCACCAGCTGCCACCACCAGACATGTTTCTGGACCCCTGGATCGAGAGCCTGCTGCTCTCGGAGGTCTGAAACAATGCACATCCTGGGACGAGGTGCCAAGCCTCCTCCCCCAGGATGGGCAGGGTCCACAAAGGGGAAGCTTCAAAGGCTTGCCGCCTTTGTTAGCTTCCACAGGCCTTTTGCTGCTTCCAGCAACTGGCCCCCACCGGTTCTGACCCCCACTTTGGGCGGGAGAATCGGCAGGAAAACCAAGTGAGGAAGGAAGGTGTGCCGACCTTTGCCAACCCCACGCCTCAGGTGGGGGAGGCGAGGTGAAGCACAACTCTCAGTCCCCGCCACCTTGCAGATGGGGGGATCCAGCTACCCAGAGTGAGGCATATGCCCCCCTCCCACTGGAAGGTGGCATAATAGGGGGTGTACCCACCCCAAGGAAGGGACCCATTGGTCCCAACCTTTACTTACCTGTAGCACCCCTAAATCTAGTATTTAGGGGCACCCCTGAACGTTGCCTCCTCAGACAAGAAACGACCAAGAAGAAGCACCGAAGAGCCGTGCTGAAGCTAAGAAGAGGAGGACGCCCACTGACTTGGCCCCAGCCCTACCGGCCTGTCCCCACGTTGAACCTGCAGAAGCGAAACCCCAGTGTGTCCTGCAGCCAGCAACCTCAAGAACCCCGAGGACCTGCCCTGCCTCCCACAGAAAAGACTTTGTCTCCCGTGAACACCGGATTTGTTCACCCATAGACTCTGGCTCCGGCCAAATCCGCAAGTCTGAACCACTCTGCACCCGTTGCCTATGGCCTGAGTTCGAGTGGCACACACGCCAGCGGTCCTGACCTGAGATCTGGTGATCTCTGACCTGCCTCGAATCTCCCAGCGAAGCCTGCAGCCTCTTTCTGGAGGATCCCCCCGACAGCGACCGGAGCTGGTAAAAAAACCCAATGCCTAAAGACGCCCCTGCACCCGACGTCCCACGGCCTTGGGTGGCCCAACCAACGGCGTACCAGCATCCCCAGGCATCCCAACTTACCTCTCCAGCTGGTGGTCACCTCCAGAAGATCTTCGTCCCTGAGCCTGCAGTCTTTGTTGAGACCGGAGAATCCCCATTGAAACCAACAGGGCACCCGACGCCAAAACAGCACCCTGCACCCAGCCGCCCCTGCGCCGCTGCAGGTGTACTTCGAGTGCTAACTCTGATCCCCCTTTGCCCTGAGCCTAATACCAGGAGCTTTGCTCCCACAACCCTGTGGCCTGCTCGTGAGCAGCCACCAACCAGAGGCCCCCTATCCCCCATTGGATAACATTGGGCCTCAGCACACTGCACCCGGCCGCCCTAGTGCCACTGAGGGTGCTTTGAGAGTGCATCCTTGACCCTGGGGGAACCCTTGTTCTAACCCCAGAAACTCAACCCCAAAGACCGAGTACTTGCCTGTTAACCGATAACTTCATTTCTCTCCATAGGAATACATTGACTGTTTTTCCTTGAAAAATGTTCTAAGTGTGGAGTTGATTTGTATGAAAACCTGAAAAACTACAACTGTGCAAAGCTGATTTTACTTAAATTTTCTTAAGAAATGTCCCAGTGTGATATCTAGGCATATCACACCGAGTAGAAAAAGTAACTTAAAAAGTAATCTGAAAAGTAATTTCGTCATTTTAACTTGCCTGTATTTCAATCAATTGCATTTGAGCTTGCATTCAATTGTAAAACACTGCATAAGATTTTGCAAATCATTTATTTCACTTACCTGTGCCAGGCTTGGATTGGTTCTAGAAATAAAATAACTTAGTAATATTTTTATACAAACAAAATTGGTCTGAGTTCAGTCTTTGAGTGAGTGACATCATTTGCTGATTGAGTGAGTACAACAAATGCTTAATACTACCCTCTGGAAAACGCCTTACTGCTCGCCCACACTACCACAAATAGAGAGTAAGGTGCTATCTATTTTTACCTCTGCCTACCTTTGGGGTTCCACTGGACTCTGTGCGCACTATACCTCAGTTTGGTATAGTATATACAGAGCCAGCTTCCTACAAGCAGTGTTTCCTGGTCAGTATTGTGTAGGCCTTGACCAGGAAGCACTGCTTAGTCATCAGCTAGGGGTTCCGTCAGCTAGTCAGTCTGCAGCAGAAGCTCCTATACCCCATCAGGCGGTACAAATCATCAGTGACCTTAGTCTGCTGATGGTAGCCAGTGAAGCGACTCCTTTCCCCGCCGAGGCCTTCTGTGATGCTTACTTTAACTTATATCAGGCAGTGTAATGTCTGAGTGGGCCTGACTCCACGTGGATTGAAGACATCGTTTGGTGGGGAGGGAGTGAGGCCGACCCCTTTTACCCCCACAGTGCAGCCCAGACAATGAGGTCACGACGCGCTGGAACAGGCATCCACAGTGAACAGAACAATCATGCGTCTCGGAATCAGACTATCTGATGCCACTCTCCATCTGTGTCAGTTCATCCTTGGGCCCAGATGTGATTAAATAGCTGTGTGGCAGGATTCCATTGGATTTTAGGGGGAGAGTGGGAGCTCCTTTACAGAGCAGCATCATGGCACGCCCAATCTTTACTAAACATGTGTAGAAATTCATAGTCCGTGAAACAAATTTTTTTTTGGAGTGCCCTGGCCTTTCAGTGGTCATCATAACCTACCATTTCACCTGAGTGCTGTTCTGCTATTTACTTAAAACTCTGAAAATGTGTCCATAAGTGTAGCGTTTCTGTTGTGGATGGATTGTTATTTTCAATAGTCTGTGCTGGTCTGTCATTGCTGTGTCTGCTTGTATATGTAATTTGCTTGTACACACACCTGTGTCTGTGCACTCTTTATTGTACTCACTCCTTTTTGTCTGTGTATTCTGCTTGTGCACACCGCTGTTTTCTCTCTATCCTTCTATGTCCACAGGGAGGCTTGGGAGGAGGAGCTGGTTGAGTTGAAAAAACAGTACAGTGAAATCAGCAGGACTGTTCTGGAGGAGACTGAACGAGCCCTGGAGGCAGAGGTGAGAGCCCAGTACCCAGCCCATGTGTTATTCTCAGCAGCTCACATTCATATACCCAACCTACAAAAAAACCTACGCTGAACACATTCACCCACAAGGTAATCTCTTGATACCATTCTCAGATAATAGATGTTGTTACCCAAACGCTATGGGACTCATTTTTATCGATCTTGCTTTGTCAATCTCATACTGAAAGGTTGAACTTCTGTCCATGTGATCAAACAAAGGTCCCTATATTGGATGCATTAGTCCACTGATTGAACCTTAAGACCTAGCCACATTGCAAGAGCCCACAACATGGAAAGAATCACTGGTCCCTAAAGTATCTTGCACTGTCACATGTTTTGAAGATTAGTGAGAAGGACACAGCCAAGTCTTTATAAACAGGTTATGTCTGGAGCATAAAATGATTGTCAAAATCTCTCACTGCTCCCTAAGTCAGAAGAAATTGTTTGATTTGGTCACCACTTTTCCACAGATCTGTAAATGTCTGTCTTTAGCACTGTGACGAAAGGCAGCATTCTGTGTGAAGGGCTTAACTTGTTCACACCAGCTGTTTCTCTGCCTTTAGGTGATGTCTCTGGAGACTCGGAAAGAACTGATATTCCTGAGGCTCACCGAAGCGGAGAGTGAGGCCAAGGTGCGACTCACTATGCTCAGGTGAGTGTGGACACTGTAGTGCTTTGCAGAGGATCACCCACGACAACAGTATAGAATTAAGATTCATGACTGCATGTTGACCATCGGTAATTGAATGAACAGAAACTGTCTAAAATAGAAGTCCTTGAAGACGGAGGCCATCCTATTCGGAAATCATACCTCCCTTTGGTCACCACTGTGGTGGCCAGAGACATTAGGAACCCTTCCCTCTTCTGTGAGCAAGGCTAGGAACCTAGGAGTTGTAGTGGATACCAAACTCACTTTTGATCAGCAGGTGAATGTGGTTATTTCATCCTCTTTTCACATCTTGAGGATGTTAAAAAAAATACTCCCCTTTATTCCCGTTGATACACAAAAAACGGTGGTACCAGCATTGGTTTTATCAAAAATAGATTATTGTAATGGCCTGTATCTAAACATGCAACACCAATATCTGAATAAATTACAAATTCTGCAGAATGCAGCCGCTAGACCACAAATATAAATCTGCCTCGCAAGCCATTTATAAGCTGCACTGTCTCCCCATCAGGCAACAAATTAAATTTAACGCAGTATCTATAGCCTACAAAGCCCTTCATGATGAGGGTTCAGATTACTTGAAACGTAGTTTCAAATGGTATGAGCCACGTAGAAATCTGCCTCCTCCGGAGCCAAGAAACGTGTGGTCCCTCGGTTTATACAGACCAATTGGGGTGGAAGAAGCTTTGTGATGAGCACTGTAAAAGAATGGAATTAGCTACCTCCTTACATCAGAGCCATGCCCAATTTGTTGTATTAAAAGCCTGGTTCTTCTCTAAGTAATGACTCACCTGAGCCCACTCAACAGAGCTAGCGCCAAGACCCCTCCGGGTAATCCCGCGCTTTGAAAGTTACTTTATCATAATAACCGAAGAACTCTGAAGTGAGAATGAATCGCATTAAAACTGTGAAACATTTACTCCATAGCAATTGCCATGTGGGATCAGACAAAACCGGTGAATAAGGCCATGTTTTATGACATCAGACACAACCTCACAAACACTGTTGACAGGGTTCACATGCAATAACCCCCGCACTTGCCCACTCTCCACTTCCGTACATCGTACTCCTACTCGTGAATAAGCCAACATACCATCTTGTCTTGTGGTGGTCCATTGTTGGCCGCAGTTTATTAGGAATACACGCATATATATATTGCATTACTTGTGTGCGTCATGCATAAGTATTCTCAGCGAGCTGTCATCTTTGCATCATACTTCCTTTGTATCTCGCTATACATTGCATTTGCGTATCTCATGTATACATTGCCCCAATCGCTGCTTAGACTGACAGTTCGTTGCTCATGTACTTTGCAGGCTTGCATTGTCTCTTGGCCCTGCTGGGTCGTTGCTTCTTCCGGTTGGGTTTGCCTTCTCTTTGCGTGGAGGGGGTGTGGTTTCTGTCCCGGAGTTAGGCTACAACTCGCTACCTTGTCCGATTCTTGTTGTGCCCTGCCATCCGGCGGGGGCTGGGCAGCGAGCGCCGTCTCCGTTTGCTACCCCCCTCGTGGTAGGCCACCACACCTTGCCGTATGGCATCCCAGAGTGAGTGGTCCTACCTGCCGCCCTTAGGCCCAACTCACCCAGCCGTGTGGCATCCCAAGGTGAGTGGTCCTATTCTGGCACACCGCCCTCCGGTGTGCCTCTGTACCAACCATTATCCCCCGTAGTTTCCGCTGCATGCTCTGCCTGTTCCTACGCCCTGCGACATAGCTGTTCCTCTGGTGTGGGTGGGTGGGACAAAGAACCCTAGCGCCGCTGCTGCTCCCCTGTTCGTAGGTCAGTGCCTACCTGGGGAAGCAGCAGGGCTTATATCCCCCGCGCGCTCTCCCGCCAATCTTGTGGCCTCCCCCATTGGGGGTTCGTAAGTTGCTCGTGTCCCCCATTGGATGGGGGAGCTGCTGCCGAGCCGATCCGTGACGCGCGGGGGGTCCCTGGTTGTTCGCGCCCTTCGGCGCGACCGCAGTGAACTGGTTCTGGCCGGGGCTTGGCGTCGGTTAAGGCGCCGCCCCTCTAGGCTCCCTCCGGGTGCCGGCCTCTGCTATAACCCCCGCACTTGCCCACTCTCCACTTCCGTACATCGTACTCCTACTCGTGAATAAGCCAACATACCATCTTGTCTTGTGGTGGTCCATTGTTGGCCGCAGTTTATTAGGAATACACGCATATATATATTGCATTACTTTGTGTGCGTCATGCATAAGTATTCTCAGCGAGCTGTCATCTTTGCATCATACTTCCTTTGTATCTCGCTATACATTGCATTTGCGTATCTCATGTATACATTGCCCCAATCGCTGCTTAGACTGACAGTTCGTTGCTCATGTACTTTGCAGGCTTGCATTGTCTCTTGGCCCTGCTGGGTCGTTGCTTCTTCCGGTTGGGTTTGCCTTCTCTTTGCGTGGAGGGGGTGTGGTTTCTGTCCCGGAGTTAGGCTACAACTCGCTACCTTGTCCGATTCTTGTTGTGCCCTGCCATCCGGCGGGGGCTGGGCAGCGAGCACCGTCTCCGTTTGCTACCCCCCTCGTGGTAGGCCACCACACCCTGCCGTATGGCATCCCAGAGTGAGTGGTCCTACCTGCCGCCCTTAGGCCCAACTCACCCAGCCGTGTGGCATCCCAAGGTGAGTGGTCCTATTCTGGCACACCGCCCTCCGGTGTGCCTCTGTACCAACCATTATCCCCCGTAGTTTCCGCCACGCCGCCAGGGAGGCTACCGTCGCCCTGCGGCTCCCCTTCCTGTCCCTTCTGTGGCTTGGTCATCTGCATCCTGCTAGCACCATTGCGCCCCACAGGTTGTCCCAAAAGACCCGCATTCCCTCGTCCGAGAGGTGCACCCCATCTTTTGCATAGAATTCCGGGCGGCCCGTGTGGATGAGCCCGTGCCGCACTGATTCCATCCCGTTCATTCTGCAAAACTTGCTCACAGAGAGATTCAGCTTCTTCCGCGAGTTCTCAACCGCCTTCTGTGAGTAGGCCCCCCGCCACTTGTGTCTGCTGATCAGTTCTGACCATATAATGGCAGATCCCTTGAAGACCTTGCCTGCCTCCGCCAGGTCTCTTTGCACGTCGTGTAGAAGGTCTTTCCTCCCACGGCCGGCCAGGTCGTTCCCCCCGAGGTGAATGATCAGGATGTCGGGGTGCCATGCTGCTTCTGCCTGCAGTTCCGCGATGGTTGTCGGCAGTTGCTCCCATTTCATGCCTGGCTGGCCAAACCACCGTATGCAGGTGTCCACGGGTCGCCCCTCCAGCCTGTGCCCCTCTGCCACCAGGAATGCATCCGCGTGATGAACGAGTGGCCCACTACCCATACCAAGCGTGGTCTCCGTCCTGCCGGGGCAACAAAACAAGTCATTCGACCGCTCGTGCGGGGTAAGCCAATGCTCCGTGCGTCTACCCCCACTTCCCCCGGCCGGAGCTGTGTCTCACAGCAGCTGGGGCCTTACATATGTCCGGTATGCCCTTGACCGCCATCTTCCCACAGCTTGGATCCCGGCCTCGGGCATCCCGTGTTGCGCGGCTGTTGTGGCGGCCCCTATCCGGAATGAGTGGGACCCAAAACCTCCTGGCGGCAGCCCTGTCTTGCCGAGTGTCAGGCGCATGACAGCGATGAACTGGAATTTGCTCAGGTGTGTGCCGTCGCTGTGTTGAAATAGGGGCTACCCCCGGCTGGTCGCAGTGTTAGGTAGGCGCGCAAGGAGCACACCGCGCAGCAGTTCCTGTCTTCGATGCACCGCAATCTCACCACTACGCCTCTGCCAGCCTGATCTGTCTTTGATCGTCTCAGTTTTATCTCTATCTCCCCAGTTTTTGGTGTCACATCCTCGGCCTGGAGGCAGCGCGTCGCTGGTCCATTCCTGGCCGGTGCTACTAATTCGCTGATGCGGAAGGCCCCGAAGAACGCCGTGGCGAAGGCCGCCCTGAGCAAGAGGAGCTCGAAGTTATCCTTTGCAGTGTCCCGCAGTGCCCCCAGCAGTACCCTTAGTTTGGTGTAATCTAACGGGCGTCTGCTGTCTTTCCGCACCCCCTCCGTGCGTTTCCACCCCTTCATAGCGGCCTTGATGTATTGTGTGGCCACGGGGTCCCACCCGGTTTCCAACTTGGCGTAGTATGCCACGGCGGACAGGTGGGCTTGTGCCCAAGATCTAGATTTCCGGGAGTTGAATGCCCACTGTATGAAACGTTCTGCCGCGCTGAGTGTGGCCTGGGGGTCGCCTAGGGACTGGATCCCCCCCACCCGTAATACGGTGCTAATATATGTCTTGTATCTCCTGGCCACCTCCGGGGCGAGGGCCTGGCCGACCAGCTCTGACAGATCTATTCCCCCAGGTCCCAAAGAACCCTCGCGCCGCTGCTGCTCCCCTGTTCGTAGGTCAGTGCCTACCTGGGGAAGCAGCAGGGCTTATATCCCCCCGCGCGCTCTCCCGCCAATCTTGTGGCCTCCCCCCATTGGGGGGTTCGTAAGTTGCTCGTGTCCCCCATTGGATGGGGGGGAGCTGCTGCCGATCCGTGACGCGCGGGGGGGGGGTCCCCTGGTTGTTTGCGCCCTTCGGCGCGACCGCAGTGAACTGGTTCTGGCCGGGGCTTGGCGTCGGTTAAGGCGCCGGCCCTCTAGGCTCCCTCCGGGTGCCGGCCTCTGCTATAACCCCCGCACTTGCCCACTCTCCACTTCCGTACATCGTACTCCTACTCGTGAATAAGCCAACATACCATCTTGTCTTGTGGTGGTCCATTGTTGGCCGCAGTTTATTAGGAATACACGCATATATATATTGCATTACTTTGTGTGCGTCATGCATAAGTATTCTCAGCGAGCTGTCATCTTTGCATCATACTTCCTTTGTATCTCGCTATACATTGCATTTGCGTATCTCATGTATACATTGCCCCAATCGCTGCTTAGACTGACAGTTCGTTGCTCATGTACTTTGCAGGCTTGCATTGTCTCTTGGCCCTGCTGGGTCGTTGCTTCTTCCGGTTGGGTTTGCCTTCTCTTTGCGTGGAGGGGGTGTGGTTTCTGTCCCGGAGTTAGGCTACAACTCGCTACCTTGTCCGATTCTTGTTGTGCCCTGTCCGGCGGGGGCTGGGCAGCGAGCGCCGTCTCCGTTTGCTACCCCCCTCGTGGTAGGCCACCACACCCTGCCGTATGGCATCCCAGAGTGAGTGGTCCTACCTGCCGCCCTTAGGCCCAACTCACCCAGCCGTGTGGCATCCCAAGGTGCATCCCAAGGTGAGTGGTCCTATTCTGGCACACCGCCCTCCGGTGTGCCTCTGTACCAACCATTATCCCCCGTAGTTTCCGCTGCATGCTCTGCCTGTTCCTACGCCCTGCGACATAGCTGTTCCTCTGGTGTGGGTGGGTGGGACAAAGAACCCTCGCGCCGCTGCTGCTCCCCTGTTCGTAGGTAATCTGCTGCATAGTGAAAATATTTATCGTCGACTAACAGTTGAAAGCAGTAAAAATAACTTGCAGAATAAGCCTGTTCCTAGACGGGGTTCCTAGATGTCTGCTATATACTGCAACGACAGTCCTTATTTTCTTGTGAATGTATATCTCTTAAAAACGTAGGTTGATAGAGTATAAAGATAGACTAACATGTTGATAGTGGCATAGCCCGAAAAAACGTTAAGAAATTTTCATGGTAAGGTACATCCTTCACCTCGTTGACCGAGCAAATTGTACTAAGTCAACTTTAACTCCCACCATGGTCATTACTTAAGAAAGCTTGAGTTAAGATACATTTGACAAAGGACAATGATGGGAAGGAAAAGTATCCTCACCACGAGCATGTGCGCTAGGATTTTATTATCTTCATTTGTCATGGCATATTAGTCAACCTTAACTCCATTTCAACTTTATCTGTTTGGATTTTCATTTCTTTGTAATGTTGATGCTTTCGTCCCACTTTCCCAGGCTGAGCCAGGCCTGCTAACGCAAGTCTTCCTCCTTAGATTAGCTTTAGACTCTCTTCTCTCCTTCTAACAATAAATGAACGCAAGCACAAAATGTGTGCACCTGCTGTGGATTAGCCAGATGAACATTTTCCCTTTTTTGTATGAATCCATCTCATACCTAAAATGTAGTCAAAATGGCCAAATTGTGACAGGCAAACAAATTCTTGGACAGCAGAGAAATGACCATGTAAAGAACCAGCTAAAATACTCTGTGGTGGGGAGTTCATGGAAAACCCTTCTACATGTTATGCTTATTTACACTAAGTCAACTGTATTGCATAGAACAAGGTTCCTTCCAATATTTAAGCACTATGACTCTACAGAAATTAACTATGCACTTGCATTTTGTTATAAGACTGACCATGTTCTGATGCATTGCGTGGTTGCTGCTTATATTTGGCAGGTTTGGGAACTTACCGGCTGGGTAGACAAGTAACATCTGTAATGATGTTTGCATGCTTGCGCATACCTTCGCATTAATGACTCCAGTAATATGAGAATTTGTGTGTATTTTGGAAATGTGTTTTAATTGATATTATGCGATAGGCAGAGCATTGATCTTTGCAACGAGATTTTTAATAACTGCTAGGTTTCTTTTATTGAAATATGATTTTTAGTGATGTAAGATAGACCACGCATTGTAAAACATTTGGCCTACTTGCAGTTTTTATATTGTCATGGCTATGCAGAGAACAATAAAGATAAACAGGTTAATGACCATGTAAATGTAGCCCTTCAGTAAATCCCCATCTGGCGGAGAATGTACGTAAACCTAAGCATCTTACTAAAAAACTACTGGTCATGGGCCACGTGTAATGTCTGCCAATTATTTGTTTTGTACTTTCCCCAATGAGCCCTCTGTGCATGACAAGACACAACAGGCAAGCATGAATATTCCTGTCTGAAAGGAAGATTTCCCCAGTGTATGGCCCAAAAACTTGAAACTCTCTTGTCCCTGAGCTAAGAGCAGAAAGCAACCTTCTTATAATCAGGGAGAGGCTTAAAGCAATGCTTTCACTGCCTGGGCTCTACCAACCATCCATCACTGATTGAACGTATTTACTTTAATTGTCTTGAACCGTAACTGTGTCTCTGACTTGTATGTATGCTTTCGTAGTTGATCGCCCTCAGATCATACAAGACTTGTAGGCCAACCTACCAGTGTTATAGTTCTGTTTCGAACATGCGCATTTGACCAAATTACTGGCCCTTGAATTGACCTCATGAGAGATGAAGTACCATTCAAATCGTTAGACTGAACTAAGACTTTGTCCTCTAGTAGGTCAATACCTGAGAGACGTGAGATAAAACAGATGAAACATGACTGGGAGCAGAGACTCGTGGCCATACTGACAAATAAGGAGAAGTTATTGGTAAGTGAAGTTGAATTGCCTCCACCCCACACCAATTCATAGGCTCTGGTTTTGGCAGTGCTATTCCTAAAGCCATATAATTCACACTTCTCACTTTTCTGCAAGTTTACAAACGGTTGTTTCTCAAAACTAACTCAGTTTGTCTGTGGTTATTATCAGAAGGAACTTTGATCTTTGCTATTTGATGCCTAACACATATTTCTCCCGTAGGGGATTTCCATGTATAGTCATAAGCACTAAATAGTCCCGCCCACGTGCGGGGACCCCAGAGCACTTTATTCAATATATTTTCTTAAGTGTAGATGTTCGCCTTTCTTTGAGAAGGCCTTCAGGTTCACTTAAGGAAGAAAATATTATGCAGCCTATAGGAAAAGGCTACAATGGTCAAATTCTTCATTTTGTATATAAAAAAGCTGTCAGAAGAACTGTCCATGCATATAAATACACACTGCTTTTGTAAAACAATACAAATGTCTTTCACAAACCCTTTTTAAGTAGAGTATATAAATGAAGGAGCATAGGACAGTGTAGCCTCATAGGCTGCCATTATAAGAGCTGAAAATAGACGTGGTGCCTTTAAGGCCCCAGGGACCTCCAGTATCCCATCATGCTTGGATAGAGGCAGTTACCTCAGTTCTTTTTTCTGGCACCTGCTGACAGGACCTAGGAGCACTGAACTCGGCCTTTCTAAGGCTTTTTCTTCAAAATTCACTTGTGAACTTGATCAAAAACCTCTTCACTCGACGTCTTACAACTATCCCTTGCATTTAAAGCAATTTTCTGACAGGAATGTGGGGTGTTTTGTCCTTTAAAATGCCACCTTTATTCAATAAATGCCCTTCCTGTGGGAGAAAGAAACCCAAAACAGGCCCTCATGGTGTCTGTATTCTTTATCTCCTGGCAAGTCCTCTTCCTGAAGACTGTCAACACTGCAAGACGTTTTCCAGGCAAACTCTATGTGATAGAGAGAAGATTCGCCTCCGGGGCGCGGAAGAACAGCGCAGGAAGCAGATGCAGTCTGCACGTAATCTTAGAGAGCAAGGAGAGGGTCAGTCCTCTACCAGGGCTCTATCATCAACCTCTGGTGGACAAGAAACATCCAAAAAGAGGTCTTCAACTGAAAAACGGTGTCATTCCCTGTTTACGTCGAGAGCATCAACGTCGAGGCAAGGTACGGCACCCACCTGTTCGCTGTCAGGAGCTGGTTCAGCGTCGACAAAGAGACGAAGATCGACGTTGAGACTGGGTAGTCAATGTCGAAGACTCTCCCGCTGTCAACATAGAGCCCCAGATCGCCATTGAGGAGTAGGTCGACGTCGAGGCAATACCATTCTTTCGGTGTCAGGAAGCGGTTCAACATCGAGGAGACTTCGACATCGAGGAGCAGATCTCTGGCGCAGCATCACAGGAGGTCGACGTTGAGGAGCAAGCCGACATCTACAACCTGGCAGAGGAAGAGGAGACGCATTTATTCCTCATCAGAGTCTGACTATTCCAGGGTGTATTCTCCATCTTCACCTATAGTCCTGGCAGGTACTCCTCCACCACCTCCTCCTCCGCAGCCTGCAGGGCCAATTCCATCTGCATCAACATCTCTTTCGCCATCTCGTCCAAGGTCAAGATCGCGTTCCAGGATGCGGCATCGTTCTCACAGTCACCATGCGGTATCATCATCGCCATAGGTCACACAGACCCAGATCATGGTCACGTTCTCACCATTGTTCTAGATATTCGTCCTCCACCTCTACAGGATGCTATTCGTCTACATTAATAGACTCTCCATCACATAGAGTCTCCCCGATAGATGACATTAACACCTTTCACGAGGTCTTTGTGAGAGCAGCGGAAAAATTGAACATCCAGATGTGGGTGCCTACTCCAACCACATCAGTGATCTTTGAGACGCTCCAACAACGCACAGCGTCCAGACCACTCCTTCCTCTAGTGCCAGGCCTCTTGGAACCGGCTATGGAACTCTTCTTGACTCCCGCTTCAGCCAAGTCGGCTCCATCGAGACTGCTAAAAAAGTACAGACCACCTGAGCAGGATCCACTCTTCTGCGGTCGGACCCTCACCCAGACTATGTGGTAATATTAACAGCAAAGAAACTTCATGCTACTAATCCTGCCTCCTCAGTTCCACCAAATAAGGAGAGCAATAAGTTAGATTCGTTGGGCTGCAAAGCATGTGGTACAGCGGCCACTTCCATAAAGGCAGCAAGTGCACCTGCGTTTCTCGGATGCTAATATAGGTCTTTGTGGGAATCAGTCCAGAGGTTTGCCGAAGATCTGCCCAGAGTTAAGTGGGAGGATTTTTTGGGAAGTTGAGAACGAGGGTTTGATGGTATCGAACTAGATAATAAGTGCAGCGGCTGATTCTTCCCTTCTTGCAGCTCATGAATACTGCCATGGTGCGGCCCTCCGTAGACACGTGTGATTCGTCTCACATCTTTAAAACCGGTGTCACAGCAACGTATCATTAATCTGCCCTTCTCCAGTTCTACCCTATTCAGCAGCCACACGGATGATGAAATGGCCCATATAAAAACCAAAATGGACACTTTTAAGGTGGTGGGCCTGGAGAGGTCCAAGGAACAATGCAAATCATTCCGCCCTTACCAGGGGCGCTACTATTCTCAGAGAGTTCAAACCCCTTCCTGGTATCGGGGATGACTGCAAAAACAGCAGCGTCCCTATACCCAACAGCGAAGGCAGCCTCTCCGCAACCAGTACAAACCGGAAAGCCTACCACAGTCACAAAACCTTGAATTGTTCCTTCCCAGTCCGGTAGAGGGAAGCTTTTCAAGTTTTTTTGGCAGAGTGGCAACAAATAACAAAAGACGCCTGGGTATTGAATATTGTTCGGCATAAATACTGTCTCAAGTTCATTAAGTCCTCCTCCTACTGTACCACCAAAGTCATCCAATCACTATCTGAAAATGTTAAGATCGGAAGTCAACATCTTGCTTTAAAAACATGCGGTGGAGGCCGTTCCTCACCAATAATGGGGAACAGGCATTTATTACAGATTCTTTCTGGTACAGAAAAGGGACAAGAATGAATTGAGACCCATTCTCAACCTCAAATTCGCCAACAAATGGTTTCGTCGGGGAAACGTTACGGATGCTGTCCTTACATCAGATCTATCCTCAACTTCAAGGTGATTGGCTCTGCTCCATCGACCTCCAGGATGCATATTTTTACATCCCAGTGGCACAGAAACATTGGAAATTCCTGAGGTTTGTGGTGGGGCAGGACCATTACTAATACCGTGTACTGTGGTTTGGCCTCAAGTCAGCACCCAGAACATTCTCGAATGTCATGGCAGTAGTAGCTGCCCATCTCAGGAAACACCGGGTCTTCGTCTATCCCTTTCTAGACGATTGGCTCATAAGTGTCAACGTTTCAGGAAGCACAGCTTCATTCCAAAAGGGCATGCAACCTTTTACGCTTGGGGCTTCAGGTCAATCACAGCAAATCACAACCAATCCCTGTTCAGACCTTGCATTATCTGGGAGCCGCCATCAACACCGTCCAAGCAAAAGTGTGTCCTTCGGAGGAGAGACGCTTATCGATCCTTCAGTAATGTTGCTTTCTTAAGACAGCATCTCATCCTAAGGTGTGGACTGTCTCATCTCTCCTAGTTTCGATGGCCTCCTGCATCTTTCTCACTCCGAATGCCCATCTCCAAGAATGCTTAGAGGACAAGTGGGATCAGTTCACGGGTAGTTGCGACGGCAGGATCCAATTGTCCCTCCATGCGAACCATTCTCTCAAATGGTGCTGCCCCCCGGCCAATCTGCTTTAAGGAATGCCTTTTCATCAAATTCCTTCTCAGATCATAGTGACGGATGCATCACTTCAAGGGTGGGGAGCCCAAATGGATCATCTACAAATCCAAGGCATCTGGTCTCTAAAAGAGATGTCGTATCACATCAACCTCCTCGAGCTTCGAGCAGTCCATCTAGCTCTCCAGGCCTTCAATCCATTATTCAAGTCACAGCCCTACTTGTTTAAACGGACAGTACCACCACAATGCTCTATCTCAACAAGCGGGGGGGACGAGGCCCAGGCCATTGTCACCGAAAGCCCAGTCAATATGGAATTGGTTGATCGCCCGAAACCTACGAATCACAGTGACTCACCTTCCAGGCGTGCAGAATGCACAGTCAGATGCTCTCAGCCGAGTTCTGCAAGAAAACCACGAATGGGTCTTGCACGAGGACGTAGTTCAGTATGTCTTCGAGCTCTGGGGCACGCCCACCATAGATTTGTTTGCCACTGCACAAAACAAAAAATGCCACGGCTTCGCCTCGAGGTACTACCAGCCAGGGACACTGGGGAATGCCCTGTGGATCGACGTGTCTGTCAAATTCCTTTACGCCTTTCCACAGATTCCCCTGATCCCGGCGATCCTAATCAAGCTGTCCCACTCCACTGCCTAGATGATACTCATAGCGCCAGAGTGGCCACGTCAATGGTGGTTCACGGACCTACTTCACGGGTCACAGAGTCCACATCTCAGACTCCCATGCAGACACGATCTGCTGACAAAATTCGGAGGCCAGATGGTACACCCCAATGTCTCCTCCTTGAATGTGGTGGCATGGCTCCTGAGCTAGTACAGTATGGACTGCATGGAGATCCTGAAAGAAGCCAAGCGACCATCCACCCGGTCAGCATATGCCGTAAAGTGGAAGTGTTCCTCCAAGTGTGGATCCTACTACTTGCCAGGAAGATGTTATTCTTCCATACTTATTACATCTTGCAAAATCTAGCCTCCAATTCACTTCCATAAAAGTTCACTTGACTCCTCTTACTGCATACAGGAAATGTCCTTCACAAACCTCTTCAAGGATTTCATAGAGGATTTGAAGAAGGTGTTTCCTCCCATTAGGTGTCCTTCCCCTCCATGGGAGCTACATTTAGTTCTTTCCCGCCTTATGCAGGAGCCTTACACTCTCTAACATCTCTCTTGGAAAACAGCTTTCCTTGTAGCAATCTCATCAGCACGCAGGGTTAGCGAAATCCAAGGTTTATGTTCTCATGAACCATACACAGTCTTCCATTCTTCCAAGGTGGTTATGAGAACTCACCCAAAATTCCTCCCAAGGTGGTGTCTGATTTCCATGTTAATCAAACTGTTTCCTTCCCCACATTATTTCAGAGCCCATCTACACCAGCCGAGAGAACACTCCATTCTCTAGATGTACAGAGGGTTTTAAAGTTTTATCTTGATAAAACATGCGAAATCTGCAGATATGACCAATTATTGGTTAATTATGGTCCAGTCCGCACCGGTCTTGCCACTTCCAAGCAGTCCATCTCAAAATGGATTGTTTCTTGCATCTTGTTATGTTATCAGAAAGCTAATAAAACACTCTAGGCCAGACCTAAAGCACATTCCACTAGGGGTAAAGCAGCCACTGCTGCCTTAATGCGGAATATCCCCATTACAGAGATTTGCAAGACAGCTACATGGAGGTCTATTCATACATTCACCAAACATTACTGCCTTGATTCTGATGCCCAAGTAAGGCAGTCTTCTCTCAAAAATCTATTTGCTTAAAGGGCTTCTGGGGTTAAATTTTAGTTTTTCCACCGCTATAAGTAGGGATGGGCTTGCTTTTCTATTCAGTGCTTATGGCTATACATGGAAATTCCCTACGAGAGAAGGAATAGTTTCTTACCTGTAACTCAAGTTCTCTTGTAGGGGAATTCTCATGATAAGTCATAAGCAACCCTCCCTTCTCCTCGGTGGAATAGACAGAGGACTTATGGACCTTATACATATCATCATTCATTGCCTGAAAAAGAACTGAGGTAACTGCCTCTAGCCAAGCATTATGGGATACTGGAGGTCCCTGGGGCCTTAAAGGCACCACGTCTATTTTCAGCTCTTATAATGGCAGCCTATGAGGCTACACTGTCCTATGCTCCTTCTTTTCTATACTCTACTAAAAAAGGGTTTGTGAAAGACATTTGTATTGTTTTATAAATGCATTGTGCATTTATATGCATGGACAGTTCTCCTGACAACTTTTTTATCTACAAAATGAAGAATTTGGCCATTGTAGCCTTCTCCTACAGGCTGCATAATATTTTCTTTCTTAAGTGACTCTGCAGGCCTTCCCAATGAAAAGCGAACATCTATACTTAAGAAAATATATTGGGTAAACTGCTCCGGGGACCCCGCACGTGGGCGGGACCATTCAGTGCTTAGAACTTATCATGGAAATTCCCCTATGAGACAACAGGAGTTATATGTTAGAAACTATTCCTTTTGCCTCAGTTGGAGGTCAGGCTTGCCTCCCTGTATAAGTGTGTGAGCATATTGAAGAATTCAGCGCCTGTCATTGGCGACAACACTTTTATTTTATGAAACCATACTGCACACAATAAAGGAATTAAAGGAAGCGTTCCTACCAGTCAAAATGAAATGCATGCACTGGAACCGAATAAGGGTTTATCCATTCTTATGGCCCCATTTGAGTACATTCATTCTATGACCATCTATGCACGAGTTGGCAACTCTTACTGTAGCAATCCATTCAGCAACAAGAGTCTTTCATTTGCAAGTTTGATAAGCTCTGCACCTTCTTTTGTAGGAATAAAATAGCCTTGATTCTGCCTCCAGGGTTTGACCGGTGGTTATCTGATTACTACATTAATCATCATAAATCATCCGAAGGCGCTCTCAGTTTTTCTTCCATACCCACATTCACCTGTAGAACAAACAATTGATAGGCTCTGTGCAAGAAAGAAAGAAAGAGTTTACAATACGGTGTTGACCGAACTCAGAACTACTGAATAATGGTCAGTAGTGTGTAGTGTAGTTCCAGAAACACTTTTAACAAACAGTGGTGTGACTAGAAGGCCAACAAGCAGCTACCAATTAATACAAACAACATTCCACAAGCGCAAAGGCATTAGGATCTGGCCTTTTCTGCAGCATTGCACAGGAAGAAATATGCAAAGAGCAATGTTGTGCGCTGAAATTATCCATGATACCCAGGCAGGGCATTCAACGTTAAGGATTCTATTGGGCAAAGTGCCTACATCACTGCCATATGTGCCAGTCAATGTACACACCTGGGATCTGTCCCTGGGCTTTGCAGTGTCTGTAGCAGCCAGGTGGGACTGCGAAACCGAAAGGGATGCGCTGTAAACCTGCATACACACCCCCATCCATAAGGTGGTCTTTTCTAGACTGTGAGATTTGTAATTATTGTTTGGAGATTGCCCACAGTGTCCTAAAGGACGACATCTTTGATCCCATAGGAACAGTTTAAGCAGCATATCGAGATGGTAAGGAATGGAGCTAAACTGTGCACCCTGCCTGAGCTGGCTTTTCCCGGGCTGCCGCCAAAACCCGACCCCAGGTTAGAGGTGAGTGTTCTGATACATTGTGACTATGCTGCAATACCATATTAATAAGATATTTTACTCTATGCAAATGCTAATTAACAATAATAATGATAACGAATATACAGAAAATGTGCCTGCTCTGCTTGTGCTGGTTTTCTCCATGCTGCTAGAGAAGGCGAATCCCTATTTGTAGGTGAGTGTGCATAGAAACTTAGAGCCCCATCCCCTGACACCAATAGACAATCATGCACTCCTTTGCTGCAAGCAGACTTGCACTACAGGGCAGTGCATAGAGCCACAAAAAAGGAAACCATGACAGCTCTGTAAGAAAACATCAATTCCTCACTTAAAATGGAAACCCGTCCCTGTGTGAAGCTGTGTGCCCCCCAATGCTCAGTTTAGAAATATGCACTCCCCATGTTGCCCCAAATACTGATCCCATTGCAGTGGTGAAGGACCGCTGAAATGCCACCTCTCCGATACTCTGTATGGACCCTTTACTCTCCTACTCCCAGCAATGCCTGCATGTATATCATACGACGGTGATATTGTGATCCCTTACCACTCCCACCCCTTCTCCTGAATAACAAGATCTGACTCCCCATTCTGTCATTAAAACAGACTGATGACTAGTGATTTCCTAGAGAGACTGAGTCTACAACACCTCAAAAAAAATGATTTCCCTACATTGCCACCAATGTCAGCCGAAGAATCCCTCCATCCAACGTTTTAAAACCAAAACGACCATATATAGTTGTGGACTCCCTAATCCATCAGATAAGAGCACTCCATGTATTCCCCAAGCACGTTCCATCCCAGGTATGCTGAGACTAAGACATCCATTACATTGCTCTGTTTATCCTGCTAATGAAGCCTGAAGTCACTAAAACGTTGAGGCTGTTTCCGAGGCCCGCCTATCCACCTCTTCATCCTAGAAGACTTTGAGATCAAGACACCCAGGGCAAAATAGATCATTGAAGACTGACCCCAGTAAGGACATGAGTGCACCTCCTCCAAAACAGGGACTTACTGACAGTTTGTACAGGCACAATCACTACCAACTTTCTATTGAAGCAGGGCCTCAATCAGAGGTGAGGCTTCCCAATTACCCTAAGCTCCAAGAAACTTTTCAGGGATATGTGTTCTTGTAATGGAAATCACACTAACTTATACAGACGTATAGTGGAGAATCAAACTGCTGCACACACAGGCATGCTAACAAACACAAAAAACACAATAATACCCAGAGACAGTCATGCACGCACTATCACATGTGCACAAGCTTGACTCAATAGTGCATGACAAGTATCCCAATGTAACACCTACACTTGCATAAACAAACACACCTACTCTATCTGTAACAAATATAAACTCAAAAATTCATGGATATTTAGACCTGTAACAACCCACCTCCGTGGTCTGTGTCCATACCCTTGTTGAGTGCCTGAATACATGGGGATAGAGCTCTCTGGTGATAGCTTCAGTGAATAAATGAATAAGCAGTGTTGCAGTGACTCCATAGGAAACCTAGACCATACCATGGCCTTGGTGCTTCTAACCACACCTCCTGTCTTCTGGTTTCTTTACAGGCAGATCTTATGCTCCAGGCTGCACCGCAGTTGAATCCTTCCCCCCAGCAACGACTGCCTTTCCCTGTGGCTACTGGGGCTCAGATGTTATTGGGCCAGTCTATGCCCCTGCACCCTGGGTCCCAAGGACTGAACCACCCAGGACTGGTTTCTGCTGTCCACAACTCTCGGGTGCTGCTGCCTACTCCAAATGTGCCTCCACCAGTCCAGGGTGCAGGCAAGGCTTCAAGCCCTGGGGTTCCTGGGCCCCCAGCCAACAAACTGGGAAAGATCCTGGAGCGGCTTATGGCCCGCTATCCTCAGTGTAACCAGTGAGTTAATCTACTTTGTCTTATTACAATGCACTGTTGCTCTCCTGAAGGTTTCCTGTTTCAAAACACCCTCAGTGTTGCATCTCCATAATGCCTGTTTCTGATAACCTCTCCCTCCCCCTGTCTCTGTGTCACAGAACAGCCCTCAATTGTTGCAGCCCCCTTTTGTTTGCTGGACATACTCACTGTATCGAGTTCCTCTCCTTGTTGCATGGCCTTCCCTTTGGACCATTATGTGATAAAAGTGTCACCTATGAAGCCCATTTGGAATCCTAAGTGTAAGAGAGAGAGACCGAGAAGGAGAGAGTGAGTGTACGTGAACCTTCTTGTGATTGTATTTAACAATCCTGCTGTTTTTCAAGAGAGTTAGGCCACTCAAGGAACTACACGTTACCTCCTCATCACTTTTTCGTCCCAGTGCTTACTCAATAAGGCATGTCCACACCCTGTTGACAGACATGCCACAGCCTATTTAAAAGGAAAAAAAATAAACTCCTTCTCCTGCTGATTGTTTGAGCTTCCTGTCTCGTTGGCTGGTGCGTTCTTACTTATTACTGTTTGTGCCAGTTCTCCTTGCTGATAGAAGTTTGTTTCCACTGTGGCTTGTGTTCCTACCTTTGCTGGCTGCCTCACCCTTACTGTACTCGTGACCAATGTTCTGTTGGAAATGTGTGCACCCTAACCTCTTGCTTGGCATGTTTATGGCCCCCTGGTTTTGTTTCCACTTTTTATTCTGCCCATCACTGGCTGCCTGCTTGGACTTTAGATGGGGTTGTCAGAGATCTCCTTGATGTAGCTGCTGCCTTTTCTCGATGAATATGTTGTTCCCCAAACACTTGGCTAGCTGGGCTTAGCGTGGAACCTATTCATTGTGATTCCTGCTGGGCTCTAAGCTGTGGTATATCTATGTGAAGGGCTGGAGGGGCAGGTAAGCACCCCTTCTTTTTTCTTTCTGTTGTGTTGGTTGGTCTTGAGCTTTCTGGTAGGCTCCTTGCTTGGTTTGGGGTTTGTGGGATGTTGTCATGTCTTTCTTTAGGCTATTGTGTGCCCTATCCTTCCTGCTGGGCTTTCTGTGAGCTGTGTGGTAGTTTATAGGGGATGCCAAGCCCATCACTGGCTCTCTGATTTGTTTTGGGCTGGTATGGTGTTTCCTTTTGACAACGATGTGGACCTCTGTCAAAACATACGGATGCCTTTATCTGCCTTGAGAGATAGGTTTGGGTCACTCCCCGAACTGCTTGCTGCTGAGTTTAGGGTGGGTGTACCTGCTGGTTATAATACATGTGG
The DNA here is from genome assembly GCA_963921515.1 of Calotriton arnoldi. Lineage (NCBI taxonomy): Eukaryota > Metazoa > Chordata > Amphibia > Caudata > Salamandridae > Calotriton > Calotriton arnoldi. The sequence continues at coordinate 849,279 of CAWUFW010003182.1, read as the reverse complement.
CTTTAGATACACATGCTCAGAATGCTCCTGCCATCTTATGTTGGATTCGGACAACACCAATTTGTTTTTCTTTGTAGAAGTTATTAATCATGGGATGTGGTGTGATTCCTTCCTTAGTCCACAATGCTCATGGGCACTGACTCCACCCCAGTTTGTTTTTTGTCACAATCTGGTTTGGACGTATCCAGCAATGGTTTCAAAACAATGTGTATCCTCGCAGCCTTTTCGCCCCTTGTTGCTCAACCCTTCAAGACTGAAGACTAGAAAAACAATCACCAAACAGGGTATCCTACTGGCTGACAAACCGCTCGATGTTCTCCAGGAACTGCGGCCATAAAATAGCAGAAGAACTCTTCCAGAAACTAGCCAAAGGCGACACAGTGGCAGCTAGTATTAAGAACACACATCTTTCACGAAATGAGGGATTGAGGGAGAAATTCATAAAACTAGAAAAACTGAAAAAGAATGAGAATAGCAAATGGTGGGACGGCATTACTCTGAAACAGTACCTCAGATTAGACAGGATACCGAGGGGTTTACGCGCCCAAATCTTCCCTACGTACGATGAGTTGGATGAGGACCTTCTAAAAATGTGGGAGGAAGCACTGACCTCCAATTCAAAAACACTAATAGGGATATTGATTGAGAATGCAGAACGCAAGGTTACTGCACTTCAGACCGAGATCAGTAAGTTAGAGGGAGAAATTAGAGAACTTGGATTACCTGAAGCCACTGAGAAGAACTATGTCATTCTCACAGAAGTACTAACCAAACATCAAGAAGATATTAAACAGCGTAAAGCTAGAACATTGAAGAGGGACGAGATAGACTATATAGAGGGAAGGGTCTTTACGTTTGCTAAAAAGTACGACCAAATCCTAATTAATGATCAGGACAGAAACAGAACTGGCAGACAACAGACAATTTCCATCTCCTCTAGCTCAACCTCTACAAGTGTCCCTATATCCAGTGACAGTGAGTTAGAGAATGCACCCAGCACCTCTAATTTAGAGAGGCCTGAAAACTCTTTTTTAAGGGAGGTCCAGCACATCAAAAAAGGCAACAGGACCCAGCCCAATCGTGGGGAACAACAAAGAAAACCCGTAGGGGGAAGAGAGCAGGGCACAAACAACATCAGGATGAATCTCAGGTCACGGGACAAGAAAAACTAAGAGATGCACCAGAGAAGGGGGTGGACATCATTAACTTATCCTCCCTCACACTCACAAATGATATGGTTACACTACTTAAGAAAGGTCTAGGCTTCTGCCCCATTGAGAGAGGGGATACATGCAAAGCGAAGATAGACCTTTTTAAATTTACTAGAAATCTAAAATTGAAGAAGATGTTTGTCAATAATCCTGTGCAAAATAAAAATCCTAAAAACATCCCTGTGTGTGGTGTTTCAGATGTACTCAGTATACAGGACTTTTATGACACCCAGTTACTACTCTCCATAACTGACCAGGAAGATACACCAGAGAACATGACCCAACTCTTGATGGAACTAAATATTGACACAGACTATTCCATAGCCAGTGGACTGAAATCCAAATCCAAGTGGACTCCGATCCTTCCAGGGGGGAACACCATAGACACGTTCCACAGATTAGTTTTAAAGGACATTGACAAATTTGAGGCTAAAAGGAGACCAGGTAGGAAATTCACTATTGACAATCTATCAGAGAGTGAACGACAAGCTCTAACATTCTTATCCACAGACAACTCTATCATCATCAGGGAAGCAGACAAGGGGGGAAACAGTGTAGGCATGAACAGGCAGGACTACAATGAGGAGGTCTTAAGCCAACTTGGGGATATTGAGTGCTATGAGCCCTTAACTTTAACCCAATTGGACCTCTCACTATCCAGATTAACAAACATTTTAGGACGTGGCACACAGAGGGGCTCCTCAGTGAGGATGAACACCTGTACCTCAAGGTTCAGAGACCGAGATTTCCCGTACTATACACTTTGCCCAAGGTTCACAAGAACCTTCCCTTTCCGCCTGGGAGACCCATTGTATCTAGCATAGGGGGTCTGACGGAAAGACTGGCGGAATACGTGGACATGTTTTTACAACCGTTGGTACAAAATCTTCCGGCTTACATTAGAGATACCAAACACATTCTGAGTCTACTCAACGATCTCACCTGGCAAAATGACATCATTTTGGCTACACTAGATGTTGTCTCCCTTTACACTAACATCAACCCACAGATTGGCTTGCAAGCGATGGAATGGCACCTGGGCAAGAAACCAGCGACTCAATTGCAACACACTAGAATGCTCCTTTCCATGGCAGAACTAATTCTGAATAACAATTGTTTTATCTTTGAAGGACAATGGTACAAGCAGATACGTGGGGTGGCCATGGGCTCAAAATTTTCACCTTCCTTCGCCAACCTCTTCATGGGGTTCTTTGAAGCGAAATGGATTTGGAGTGACAGGGGCAGCCAGTTCAGTCAGTATATTATATACTGGGGTCGGTATATAGACGACTGCCTCCTGTTGTGGTCAGGGACAGAACAGAGATTACAGGAATTTTACATTTACCTGAACGCCAACACACTAGGAGTCAAATTTACTCATCACCATAGCTTCACTAAAATAATCTTTTTGGACGTGGAACTTTACGTCCATAATGGTTCGATACACAGCAAACTCCATCGCAAACCGACGGCATGTAACGCTGTTTTGCATGCTTCTAGCGCTCACCCCCGACACCAGATTGAGGCCATCCCCTATGGGGAATTTACCAGAGCCAGAAGAAACTGTAGCGAGGACAGAGAATTCTTATCCTGCCTACACTCCATGAAAGCTAGGTTCAAGGACAGAGGTTACCATGCAACATCCCTGGATAGGGCTGAAAGACGTATCATGAAACTTCCACGCACTGAGACACTTAAGGAGACAGAAAGCAAAAACCAAACCACACAACCGGTGAGACTCATGTTATGTTATGTTAGCAATTTCTAGAGCGCACAAATACTCGTGGGTGTCTCTGCGCTATGGACTGTAGAGGAAAGCGGAAAGGCCCCTTATTGCTCAAATAGCCAGGTTTTTACTTGTTTTCTGAAGGATAGTATCGTTGGGCTGGTCTTAATTTGTAGGGGGAGCAGGTTCCAAAGTTTAGCCGTTGCCACTACAAATCTTCTGTCGCTCCAGTTGACTTTGTTTGTTCTGGGAACGATCAGAAGGTTGGCATTTGCGGAGCGCAGGGCTCTGCTGGGCGTGTATGCCCGAAAAGCTTTTTTCAGGTATTCAGGTCCTATACCGTGAACTGCTTTGTAGGCAATGCGCTTTAAATTTGGTTCTGCTTTTTATGGGCAGCCAATGTAGCTGGCGCCTCACATTGGAAATTGACTTAAACTTTGGAGTACCTGACAATATCCTGGCGGCTGCATTCTGTATCAGTTGCAGCCTGCTCAAAACATTTTCTTGAGCACTGATTAAAAGGCCGTTACAGTAATCAACTCTTGACATAACTAGGGCACTGATGAGTGTTTTTCCAGTGCTCGTCGGGAGGAAAGGTAGCAATTTCTTTATTATCCTTAAAACATAAAAGGACGAAGAGGCCACTGCGTTGACATGCTGTTTGACATGCTCATCACCAACCACACGGCAATGTCTTACATGCTATCTAAGAGCATGTACAAACACTGGAGCATTTTAAGAGCTGACAAATCCTTGGACACCTTCACCACACACAGACCTCTCATAACACACAGAAGAGGCAGGACCTTGAAATCAATTCTTAGCCCGACTGTTCCAACTACCACTAGAGGTAATGATTGGCTAACACAACAAACTTTGGGTTTCCATAAGTGCGGCAGCTGTGGGGTCTGTAGATGGGCCTCGCCCAATATCACATCTTTTCATGGTCCGGATGGGAGAGAATATAGGATTAAACAAAACATCAACTGCATGACACGTTATGTTGTCTATATAATCGTGTGTAAATGCGAGAAAAAATACGTAGGCAGCACTATTCGCATGCTCAAAGAACGCATTAGCGAACACGGACGGGCGCTTAAACAAGGAGATGTGAGATACCCTATGGAAACCTACGCCTCGAACTGTAAAGCACAGGGCACGTACAAACAGTTTTCCTTCTATGGGATTAAACATGTTCCACAGAATTCGAGGGGTGGGAACAGGGAACTCATGTTACGCCGTGTGGAAGCCACCTGGATCATGAGATTGAAATCTGTTGAGCTCGGGCTCAACACCGACCATGAGCTGCAATTCTTTTTAGGGGACTGACAGTTGAAATTGGTAATGGGTCACCCGATCCTAAGTTAACAGTCTATGATGATATAGGCAAGTTAACCTCTACTTATAGGAGATGGGTGCCCAATGTACACCATGTATGAATGAATGGCAAACCCTGATGTGAAGTGAATGTCTGCTCTTTTCTAAATGTCACGTAGGATTCGTTTGGGGATGTGTGCCAAGCATGCTCAAAAGGTTCACATATAACTACTGGACGATTTCTAAAATTAATCATTGTTTTTCATGTATTGTCAAATTCGATCTTATATACTATTGCTGCCCGGATGGGCATGTACTCAAAGACATATCTGTGCCTTTGGGGCTTCATGAGTATCACTTTACCAAATGCTTACAATAACCCCTGAATGTATAGACAACAAGTACTGTTGGTAACTGCTTGGTTTTTTGCTAGTCTTACCTTTATGTTAATTCACCCTATGCTTGTTAGCATTGAATGTGCTGTATTGGTCCGCTAGGACGCACTGACTGTAATGTGTCTAATTTCTGAGTTGGCATACTGGCAATTTCTAAATGCCTGTTCTCTTCTTGATTTGCATTATTATTCTTCTAAACTTGCTTGTGTTCACTAATTTTCTTGATCTTCAGCCGTCTTTACCAATTTTAATACACCGGCTGCCTACTTAAGCAGTTTTCGACTATAGGAGCAATTGCTCGTGATGGGATGCAGGACCTTTCCTGCACGCTGCATTTTAACGGACATTTTTTGTTTTAGCGACTTAACTCTTTTTGTCAACCATACTCAGGTTGACTTTCTAGTTTTTTACTGAATTCTACTGGCTCTACGCACGTATTTGGACGTGCTGACAGAAGGTGAATCAAAACACTTCCGGCTATAATGAGCCGTGTTCTGACCGTCCCTTTATAACCCTTGACTCACGACGTCACCGCACTTCCGGTTTTCGCCGTGGGTCACAAGATTGAGCAGCGCACTCGGCTGCTGTTAGACGGATTTACACGAATTTCCAGGAGGTAAGGACTATCGGGCCTCTCCTGTTTTATTTGCAAACAACTGCCTGCGTACTCGCCCTGATGGCACTTTGTCTGTTTATTCCTGCAGAATAACAGACCCTGGACGGAGCCCAACTCGGCTCGGTTTTTCGTTTGCGTGCCACGAGTCTTTGTCATATCACTCTAAGGTAACTTTACGCTACTCGTTCGCCACGCCCTGCTGCTTGTATTTTCAGAGTCACTGAGAAGGACTCTGTTTGGCACGAATTTACATTTTGTAATTGGAGGGTACCCCCACCGAACGCTGCTCTGATCCTCTTTACAGCAACAGTGGGCGTACAATTTCAAGATACCTCAGACACCCCAAAACTCTCCTTTTATTCGTGTCCATTTATTTAATGTAATTTGTGGACATGCCATAGGGGTCACCTCACCGCCTGAACGCTGCGTTGTTCCTTTATACAGCAACGGTGGGCGTATAACTCAAAACACCTTAGACACCCAAAACTCTCCTTTTATTCGTGTCCATTTATTTAATATGATTTGTGGACATGTCATAGGGGCCGCCTCACCACCCGAATCCTGCCTTAATCATGTCCACTGACACTCTTGTCATCAGGGACTCTTCCACCCAGTGGCCCTTGTGTAGTAGCACTTTCTGGTTTTATGATTGGAACTTTGGTTTGAGGGTGTATGATGTATACACCAGGTGCTATTCCAATCTCACACATTTATTTTCCTTTTGTCCACAGTGACATTGGGCCGTTCGATTTGATAAGTCCCTATTTACTTGTTTTTACTCTGGGAATTTATTCCACTCCTACGCCAGCCGGGACGGAAGTACAACCGGCGGAGTGGTAAGCCTCCTTTCTCATGTTCATCAGACTGTGCGCAGGCAGCAGCGTAGTTCATACAAAGTCCCATGGTTTGGACAAATTACTGATCCACACCCTTATACTCCTTGTCTTGCAGATCGATCCATTTCAGTTCATTTGCCACAGAGGTACTGGAGTTTTATCCCTCACTGGTAGTTTAATTGACTTTCTACTCAGTGGTCCTTACTCTGGACTGACTCTGTTTCTTTCCTCGTTCCCTCTCCCCTCGTTTCTTTGTTCCCTTTTGTCTTTTCTCCGTCCCGAACATAACTTATCACTTTCTCGAGAAACATGTCAGAAATTCCTTTTGATCAGTGCACTATGTTTGTATATTAGATTTAACGATGTAAAAAGTTTGGTTGTTACATGATTAGATCGATTGATATGTATAAAAATCTAAGTCACAATGTGCATGTTGATATTAGACCAGTCACCGAACTGTATCACGATACACTGCTACAATGATACTTTGGCACTCAAGAATAATGTGAGTCAAATTAGGATGTCACTTGATACCCCTTCACCTCACTGGTCTACTCATCACCTTTAGGACCTATCCATCAGAAGTGTTGGTATACAGGACTATGGGTTATCACCCAGGGTGTAATGACACTAAAGTCACTTGTCGCCGAACCTAACACATGTTTGTGTTATAGTCTCTGAGACCTTGTTACTGTACATCTTCTAGCCCTGAAGAAGTCGTGGGTTCATACCCTGACGAAACACGTGTTGGCTGGGCAATCGATCCTCATTAAACAATAAGAACACGAGACACCCGGAGTGTTCTGCTGTCATCTTACTCATTTGACGTGTGAATAGTAGAGTGTTTTCTGAACTTTCATGAATGTGATGCAGTACTGTTTCTGCAATTTACAATAACGTGTGCACAGGCATTTGTAACATATATTTGTGGGCCTTGTGTCTGGTCGAGGGGTTCAGGGTCATCCCTTCGCCTGTAGCACCGTACAACACTAATATCATATACACACAGAAGCGCACACGAGTAGGCGCCATCGTATACCGCACAAATCCAAACCCTTCCCTTGCATCCAGTTACTGCGGCCATCGTGCCTAGATGTTCTGAGATTGGATCTTGGATTGGAGATTGGCCAAACCAGTCAAGACATCATTTGGTTCTTTCAGAGCTTTGCTTTGGAGAATGACTGCAGGAAGAGATTGATGGAATGCACACCCTTTCAAATCTGTACTGGTGTAATGTAAAGTATCCTTGGTTGAACCCATACAGCATTTGCAACCTCTGCCTCTCCGCCAACCATAACAAAGCCTCCTGTGAATTATGCCTTGCCTTTTACTGCAAATAGATAGTGAAGTACTGAAGGCAAAGACGCTGGGAAATTAGGACAATGCAGCAGCAATCTTCCTGGGAGATCCCCGGCATCTTCGGGGAACATGGCCCCCTTGATATAGAGGTGGAGAAGGTGGACAGCCAACACCCAGCTCAGAGATGCTGTCCTCAAGCACCTTCCAATGGGAGGATCAAGATGGGGACATCCTCTGTATCAAAATCACAAGGGCCTCGAACACAGAAGACTCATAGGGTTGTGAGTATGATGCCAGGGCAACAAGGCTAGGGAACAAAACCCTTCAACACCAAATACCATTATGCTGAAGCTCCCATGGAAGTCGAACAGGAAGCCCCAAGCAGGCGAGAAAAAGCAACCGCCGTCAGACTCTGGTCAGGCCCAGGAGAAGGCTTTAGAGTCGAACAGGACTCCAATAAAGGACATCGAGCCATGACAGCTGTTGACTCCCCCTCGAGCTAAGGGCACAGAGCACCCTCAGTCAGAGTTTAAATTGATGCCAAGAGTGCCTTCAAAACTGAGCGCCAAGTCGAGACTGAAGGCTCCTTCAATGCAGAGATCAGGTGAGTCTGAGACACTAATCCTACAGAAGCTGGCGGAAGAGCTTGATGTCAGATCGAAGCATCTCTTCATTCATCCAGAGACTGGTAAAATCACTGCCAAGCTGCCCCCCAGATGGCAGTCTGCCATGCTCCTCCTGGTTCTAAAGAAGTGCAGGCTGACTTTCGAAGAAGAGCTAGTCTTCCCAGAAATCGGTGCCCAAGAAGCCTAAGGACAAGGGCACGACCCCCCACTCCAAATGCCTGCACCGAGGCGGTCACTGCCTACATCACCACCCCCTCTTCCTGTTCCGCCATGCCCATTCACATGTTCACCACCACCAGTCACCAGAGAGGTTCATGCAGTCCTACTCAGACCCGGGCAGCCCCTATGGGATGTAGGCCCATACAAACAGCCCCTTGGGCCTGGGGATGAGGACAGCACCTGGGAAGATTATCATGTTGACCCTCGGATGACCATCATCTAGGGCCACACCCAGGAAAGCCATCCCCACCAGATGGTACCACTGCCTATCATGCATCCATTTAGAGTGCAGCTCGCCAGCAAAAGGTGGAATTGCATATTGTCCTACAGAAGGAGGACAACTTCTTAGTGGAGACTCTCTCCAAAATAGAGCACACAGACAAGCTCCTCCCTATTCTCAAAGGCATGTTAAAATAAGTTTGCACCACTTTAAAGAACCCTTAAAGGCAAGGGTTGTCACACCACAGGTCAAGACTAAGTTCAAAACTTCTACGCATTACCTGCTCTTCATCTGTGGACAGGTCGCACAACACTCATTAGTGCTGCATACAACACAGAAATGTACCAGTGCACAAAGCAATGCTCCCCACCAGATAAGGAAAGCAAGTGCCTTGCTGCTGCAGGCAAGCCAGTGGCAGTGGGAGCGACTACCACTGGGGTATCGCAAACTCTCTTGGCTTGCTGTTGAGGGAACTCAGTGCATCCAGTTAGAGCACTTTCATATGACAAACCTGCAGGATGTCATCCTGCTCCTCTGATGAGGAGACTTCATGACATGGCTAGATCTGAAGGCGGTCTCCTTTCATATCCCAATCCACCCTGCCTATCACCAGTACCTTGGTTTCGTGGTAAGCTGACAACACTACTAATTCAAAGTCCTTCCCTTGGGACTCACTATGGCTCCCAGGGTGTGCACAAAGTGCCTGGCAGGGTGGCAACTGATCTCTACAGAGGCTAATTCATGTTTTTCCTTACCTCGATGACTGCTGATAAAGAGCAGCAGCAGGCACCAATGTCTCACATACATTCAAACCTCAGTGTCCCTGCTTCACAACCAGGGGTTCATCATAAACATAAAGAAATCCCACTTTCAACCCCAACAGATGCTCCTGTTTTTGGACTCCGTGTTAAAGGCGATCACAGGGAAAGCATATCCCAACGAGCAGAGGGTGATGGCATTTCAGAGTCTGCTGCCTCCTTTTCAGTCAGTTCATCCACTCACTGTAAGGACTGAATTAAGCTCTTAAGTATGATGGCTTCTTGCATAGTAATTTTTCCACACACCAGACTACACAAGCATCCACTCCAAGAGTGCCCCATGAGGCAATAGTCACAAGAGAAGTGTCATTGGGAAGATCTAGTGTTGATAAAGGCCAGCAGTCAACATAGTGGTGGAACCGCAACAATTAGTTGCTCAGCACTCCACATCCGCAGATGACTATCACCACTGACGCATCACCCACAGGGTGGGATGCACATTTCGCCAACATGACTGTGCAAGGTACCTGGACGATTCAGCATTAGAGTCAATTCATCTGCTACCTAGAACTACTGGCCATCCACCTAGCCCTTGAGGCTTTCTTCAAGTTTGCCGAGGCAAGGTGGTTATCATAAAGACAGACAACATGACGGCCATGCACTACACACAGAAATACGGGGTACTCACTCTGACTGGCTGTCTGCGCTTGCACAGAGTCTCTGGCACTGGGCAATCTGCTGCAAGATCCACCTCTAAACGGAGAAGTTGCCGAGAGTGGACAACTACTTGTGGGCACATCAACAAGTCCAAGAGTGGGAACTCCACCAGCAAGTCCTACACAGGTACTTCCAGTGGTGGGGATCCCCTGCCGCTGACCTAATTACCACCACAGGAAACTCAAAATGCCCAAGCTCCACCTTCAGGTACTCTCATCCGCAGTTCATGGGCAATTCACTATGGTTACACAGGTCAGGGGTATTTGCCTACGCTTTTCCTCCTCTCCCACTCATCCCGTATGTGATGAAGATGAGGTAGGTGACCATGACCTTCATCCTACTGGTAAAATGTGAGCAAGACAGCCCTGGTACTGAATTCTCCTGGAAATGTCAATCAGTCCCCACAAAAAGCTCCTGATCAGGCCAGACCTTCCCATGCAACCTCACAGCACACTTGAAAGTAATATACATACATTTGTATACATCTAATTGTGAATGTGTAATATGATTGCCACATTTAATTTTAACTGAAGCACAATGCTTTTCATTTAATACACACAATCACATGAATTGTGAAATATTGTGAAAAGGCTTGGTTTGGTTGTAAGGTTGACTCACAAACCTGCTTGAGAGGCTGGTGATGAAACGCAGATTCACACACACTTTAATGGAGTAAGTACGTCTTTGCTGAGACTTAAGTCTGGCTTTCTGTTCTTCTAGCAAAGTACTCCAGCGTGACGCTGCCACCGCAGAGTGGAGACCTTCTCATCCTCTTTTTCATCTCCAACTGCTATCCAACATTATCTAGCATTTCTCGCCTTGCCACACTCGTCGTTGGTTCTTTCCACAGAATGATTTACTCAAGCACTTGCTGTGCTTGTTATGAATGTCTTCCCTAGGACAGGAGAGCAATTGCCACCACCTTGTTAATTACTCTTTATTCATGCAGACAGTGGTTGTAACAAGATGCATTTGTGACATGCATGTTGCTGGTATGGAACAGCATATTTATCTTTTCCACACCTGAGCTTTCTTTTGATGATGCACAGTAAGCTACATCAGTGCTAGGCGTGAACCGCCATCTTCTCTGTAGGGCCGCTCTAACCAATCACTTGGAAGATCCTTATTTTAATGTTTTCCATGTTCCAGCAGTATTGTGACATTCTTTTTTTTTTTATGGTGTCAGTAATTTGAGAAATAACTCGGTCACTGTGAAGTTTCCAGGTTTCTTTTTAAAATCACAGTTAAAACTTTGTTAACTTTGTTTCTAAGCACTGTTATTTGTCTGATAACAGATCTGGGGCACAGGGAGCTTAATTGTATGTCTAGGATAACATAATTTGAATTGAAGTAGGAAGCAATGACATCTACAGTCTCTCATTGTAGGAACGTAAATTATTATTTGGAAAGGTCAAGTTTCCGCCTCAAAGGATAAGGCCACCACTTGCTAGATGTCACTCAAATTAAAAAAAATAAACCTCAGCTCAAATCTCTGGTAACATGACGCAAAGCAGTCAGGCTTAAGTCAAAGGCAAAGTGTAACGTATTTAAGCAGTGCATACACAATAAAAAATGTCCCACAAAACACAATAAAATTCCACAAGCAATTTTAAAATAATGAGAAAAAGTTTATGATTCAAATAAGACCAAAACGACAAAAATCTAACAAGAGTAATCGAAAATATGAATTTTTAAAGTTTTAAGTGAAAATAGCACCTGAAGGACAAAGCGCCAATGGTAGTCTGTGGAATCAGTATATAGAGACCATGGCTCGATTTGAGGCAGACCGCGATGGATCGATGGTCAGATACAACAAGTGGATTGGTCCTGGTGAAAGTCTGGAAGTCAAAAAAGTTTGGATAAGTTTCTATGTCTCAACCCAGAAAGTGAATTTGTCACTTTTTGAGAAGAAAATCCTTCCTTAGCGGGCCGCTACTGAAATTGTTGCAGTTGCTGGGAAACCGGAGGCTAGATACTTGATGCAGGTTGATCCTGCTGGAGCTCTCGAGCTTGGGAGATTTCTTGCGGACAATCTTCTACGTCCCAACGCAGAATGGGATTTAATGTTTTTTGCAGGTGCTGGGCACCTTGACCGGGACAAAGCTGAAATTCAATACAATACTGTTTAACTGCCAGTAGGATATATTTTTCCCCAGATGCCCCTGAAGCTCTGGAGGAAAAGTTTTTCAAAGCTTCCACACTTTGTTCTGGAGCCCAACAATCTCAGGAGTCCACGTCTAAGGCCACGAGGACCTTGGGGGAGGGCACATACAGACTCTCAGGGTGTCAGGCAGAGGTCAACAGCAAAGTCCAGTCCAGATCCAATTGCCAGTTGTCTGCAGGTTGCTTCCAGGAAAAGGCCTTGTGCAACTTGTTGTGCCCCTGTAGCCACACAGGAGGTCAGCCAACTAACCTGTGGAGCCCACTTCTTTGTCCTGGATACAAAAGGGAGCAGGTCCAGTCCTTCAGGGTTCCTCTCAGGTACGAGACAGCAGGTCCAGTCCTCTTCTGCTCTTTCGCTGGACCATAAAATGTTCTGAGGAGGGTTCCTGGGGATGCCACATTTCTGGTACTTTATTTAATATTTAAAATCACATTGTTCTACTTGTCAGAAGGGCCATTTTTGTCCAGTATGTGCAGCAAGGTCCATGCAGCTGCTGCTGTCGGGCTATACAGGCTAGGCCTGAAGCCATGTTTTAACAATAGGTGTTGTTTTTGCCAGTGCTTCTGGTCCCACCTGCCATTGTAAATCTTCATGATGAAAATACTGGGATAAGGACCTACTGCTCTGATTACTTACTTGTAATCTTGTTACTCCTGTTCTAGTTCCTCTTTGAATTATTACGACTGACCTGCCATCCCTGTGTGTGCTCGGCTTTCACTGCAATCTGTTGGACTGCTTTGGTTGTCGAATCAGAAGGTTTCTGGGTTGAGGCTGTCCTCCCTAGAGAGGGTGTTTAAAAAATGATTGTATAGGAAATTGAATCAAAACAATTTCATTAGCGGTAAGTAATTTAATCAAGTGCATGCTGCTGTGCTGCCATAAATAGTTTTAATGTGGGGCCATAAATAGTTTTAATGTGGGACTGGGGTGTAGGCTAGGTTTGTTCTGTAGCAGCACATTTAATTCAACTCTACAGCATTTCCTTTGCATCTCATGATATAAAACTAGATAAGACCAACTTTAACATATACTATTTGGATACTTTCGTACCGAATACAAAAGTGAATTCATACAGAGCTGCAGGACTGGTCTACAGTAGCTAGCAGTAAAGAGTTAATTGTATAGTCATTTGCTAGAGGCTCATTGCATGCAGCACAGTGTAACAGAAATGGATGAGTGACCTCTCAGGAACCTCTGTAAATAGGTTATTCCCAAGTGACCCCCGCATAGAAGTCAAGCTCTTAAGACATGATGGAGATAGGAAGGTAAGAGATGGAACAACACTGGGGGGAAACTAGGGAGAATGTAAAAGTAAACTTGCAGAAGCTTAGCAGAGCCTGCGAAGTACAAGTCATTCTTAATCATACCCTGGCCACAGCACTAAACTCCTAAAGGAGGTTTGTAGGAATGAAGGTCGCCTAGATACTAGTGCGGCCACAACAAACTATAAAGAGGGGCCGACAGTAACTCACAAATAACCAGCAGGGATGGCAGAGGATTAATCATTGGGATATGTGAAAATGATGCAGTATAGTTTAAAGAATTGGGAGGAAAATGGTGTGTTAAGAGCAGTGCCTGGTGCTAGCAGCTGCACAGATAAAAGTACCTGGAGCTGGTTAACAAACAGATGATACCAAAGCTTGGAACTGCGTAAACCTAAAAAGGAAGGAAATGCATCTCGAAATGCTGCTACATTGGGGATATGCATTCGGTTAGTAAACTGAATACAATACAAGTTGACCTTGCAGTTCACAAACAAAAGCACTGTCTGTCCAAGTCTTGCTTTGTGATGACACTGGACAAGCTGGTACAGTAGAGCTGATTGCTTGATAATGAGATGTAGAACCTAATTGATTGACGGTGTAAAATAAGAAGACCAAGTTTGCACACTGCATGTAAAGTCTGGTAGGCACACCATAAACTTCCCGGATGGAAATCCCCCACAGTCCAGGCCCTGCTTTGGAGCAGAACTTCTCTTGTACTTGTCGTAATCATATGCTTTGTCGTAGGGATTCTGCACACACACAGAGCTATGCACAGGATAATAGGACCTCGGAATATAGTGGTGAGCCAAACATAAACCTTAGCACCTAAAACCCCAACCCAACTAGCCTTAGCGTCCCATTAGCAACAATGTACCAATGATTAGACAACCCAGAACACGGTATCTCTCTCTCTCTCAGGACTCGCAGTAGTAAGAACACCCTTTCGTCACTCACTCATACCTGTCCACAACCGGCATAAGGAGAGACACAGTATAGGTTAAAATGTTTATTTCAACATACGTGCTCTAAGATACAGTACACGTGACAGTACTATCAGCATAATGCATAAGAATAATATAATCAGCATAGTTACAACTCCATAGAATACTAACGGGGAAAGCATTTCACAAAACAGTGGATAGAGGGCTGTATGGCCTTACCACCCTCCCGTGCTAATAGCTTGTTTATTATAACAATAGAAGACCTCTGGGCTTTGACAAGCGAACCCTCCATACCTCAGTCTCTAGATGCAAGCACTACATCAGCAGACAATCACAGCTCTTCTCCCTGGAAAGGATTTCTTCAAGTCCCTCTCAAGAGGGAAAAACGCAATAATAAAAGCCCACCAATTTCCCCATTGCAGCTGTACATAGTGTTATGTCTAGGTGCGAGGGACTGGCCATATCAGCAAGAACCAGGGACGTGTTGTTCGACCTTGTATCTGTTGTTCAGACTGAGCCCAAAAGGAACAGGAGAAAAGGTGAGAAACAGAAAATGCAGACAGTTGTAAAATAACTTGGCAGGAGCAGAGGGCGACAGAACAACGGCTAAGAGGAACGTGCGCAAAAGTCATCATGGCAGCCAGGCCTATGCCAACGTATCCAGACAGGCCAGGAGGCCACAAACCACAAGACACCCTCCCCTGGACAGTCCATCGGCCAAGACTAAGGACGAAGACAGAGTTCAAAACACCTGAGCAGAACAGAGGCGTCCACAGTGAAAGGAGTGGAACGCGGCAAGGCAGCAAAAAGACAGTCAGCGAGGCAGGCCACGGATAGGGAACGGCAAATCAATCCAAAAACGTGGAAGTGCAGAAATATGCTATACTGTCCAAGAGGACATCATTGGAATCGTCAAAAAACGTAGACGCCATCCAGTCCAACAGGTCAAAGCTGCAGGAATGCTCCTCAGAGGACGGGGCATCCAAAAGCAATGCGGGACAGCCTGCGTGATATTCAATATAGCTTTGTTGTAGGAGATTCTGAGCAGCTGCCCAGATATCCCATTGTGCCAAAATCCCCGGTGCAGCCGCACGCGTCATGCAGCCTGCAACGGAACAGTCCCGTTCATGGGCCTCTAAGGGACCCATCAACCGAACGAAATCCGGAACAGACAACGACGTATTGGAGAGGCAGTAATCCATGGCCCAGGTGAAAGGGCAGCGAATGCAAGACATCACAGGTTGCACGCAAGTGAAACACGCAAAGCGAAAAGAAAGGGTATAGGACACACTCAGTGTCGCCAACGGCAGAACCCCGAAACCGGATAAAATGCGCTCACGGAGCAGCAGTAGGCGTCCGGGGTCGAGAAGGGCCCATGGGGGAGCAGCCATTACGAAGGAAGCAGATCAACAGCAGTACACCAGCCGCCAAAGCAAGGATTAATGGAAAGCCACCAAAGACACTGGAAAAAATAGAATGAATAAACGCCGGTATCACACCAAAAATAGTTTGGAAAGAGGACACTAGGCCGGACCCCACCACTTTAAAAAAATGCACTAGACCTTCAGTGTTAGATGCGTTAAAAATACGGTGAATTAATTCACCGAAATGTTGTGGGAGGTTAGTGTTCAAAAGGGCCTGTATTTCACTGTGGGTACTTGCCACCTGGAGAACAAATGTCTCCCGGGCGGAAGTGAGCATAACCTCCTCGTTCAATAATAGTGCCTTTATTCTGCTCAGTTTATTGAAATCCGCCTCCATAGTAGGAATGGAAGGCCAAATAGAATTATCTACGATGTCGTGAGGGGGAGGAAAAAGCACATCCTGGCAGCAGACAACCCTGTGCGATACAGTAACAATATAAGGGATGCCGGCCTGCATACCACAGCAATAGTCGTTATTTAAAAGCAAATAGCTACCATTTGTAAGCAAAGTAAAGGTAGGAGAAATAGTAGGCGCAGGAATGCCCTTCAACACACAAGCCAAATTCGGAGCGGAAACGTTACAAGCTCCGTGCAATTTAATATGTTTACAAACAAGGGAATGACCCACTGTAGAATCGCATGACTCTCCGTGAGAAAAACTTCCTTGTCATCCCTAAGGCATTTATACATAAAAGGGAGGGACCAGAGTTCATGCAGGAAGGCACTACCCAAAGGCTGGAAACGGCCCACAGGATAACGTTTCATGCATGAACTAAATTCAAACAAGGAAAAAGGCAATGCGATAACCCCATGAACCAGCCACACAGCAGAATCTATTTCCGCTACAGAGAATGGTAAGGGCTCCACTTTCTCGATATGTAACAGAGTGTAAGCTGCATTTTTCATGGACATGACCTGCTGTTTGTCAGTTAAATTAAATGGCAGAAAGAAGGCAGTGGTGTTCAAAAAATGCCAAGGAACCTTACCCAACTTAAGCGTTTGCAAAGTCCACGCAAATTGCATAACTGAACGTAATTGATTTTGACCATGATACAATACAGAAACATCATCTTGTACAATATCAACAACAGAGGACACAATATTCTCCAACGTGTAAATGCGGGAAGACAGGGTATTAATACTATTGTCAACAACAGCAAGCACCTTTTCCAAATTTGCTTGGTCTATTTCCCGTAAACGGGAAGCAGCCTCCATTTGCGATAGCTTCCAGAGTTCATTATAAGCCTCATAAATGAACCTCTTTGATCGTGGACCACGAGGTCCCAATATAAAGTCGGACAGATCAATTTTGCCTGAAAGAAGGGACAAATGTTGTTTAACAGAGTCTAGGGAAGAATGTTGCAACCATTGTTTACATAGTTTACCAACAGAATAGGTGGTGACAGTACGGGAGTTAGAAAACCTAGGATCGGGTTTGTCCTGAGTATAGCCAGAAACTGTGTCATGAAAACGCAGCTGGCACTCGTTAGATGATATGGGCCAAGACAACCAAGGTGACTGAACAAGCGTAGACATATTAAACGAATTGTTCTGAAACAAAACCTGTAAAGTCGAAAGGGACATATTAAAGTGCGAGCTGTGGTTTAGAGTGGAAGACAGGGATGGAATTGATGGTGCATTCATTTGTTTTGTAGTAGCCAGACCCCAACACGTAGTCTGATAGATCGAAGCATTCAAAAACACCATTTGGGCTGGGATCAGGCAGGCACGGTGCAAGGCTTCAGTGCCTTGCACCTGCCAAGGCTTGGAGCCCCAGATTGACTTCAAATCCACAGTTTCCGTCCAGTATTCATAACCACCCACAGCCAAGGCCTTTAAAAAGGAACTCGAATAAAGCAATTTAGTGTGGGTCAACATGAATTTCTGTGTGAAAGGGGCAGGTAATTTAAAATAATACGACCCAGGGTTCGATCTATTAAAATCAGTGAAATAAGTAAATTTATTTCGAAGAGTCCGGGAGCTACCCGATAAAGGGTTTGGGCAATGTTCCCATTGAGTGTAGGTCACAGGGCTACGTAGTGCACTCGGTTTATGGACAAAATGGTTGCCCCAATGCTGGTAACAGTATAAATCGGCATAATTCGCAGAATTCATATACAAATCCTCAGCATTAAACGAAGCATAATATTTCAAATCAGCAAATAATGCTTCAACTGCATGCACATCCCAATCATCAGAATGAATATTACTTTTTACTACATCACCCATGGAAACTCGAAGGACATTCGGTACATTAATAACTTCTGTTGGTCCATGAATTTGAAAATTTACCGCATCCCATACGATGCCATCAGCAACTGGAAAAGCTGAAATGTTCACCAATGTGTGGTCACGCTTCATGATGTGAGATGAGGAATGTGGAGCCAAAGTTCCAGCAACACTGTTCACAGCAGAGCGTTCAGGCAAATAGTGACCATTGATCAGTAGAAAAAACACTGTGACAAAGCCAATGGACATGAACAAAAGATCAAGAAAAGTACCAACCAAATGTATGTCCAAGGGGGAATCAAAAATTGTCTCTAAACCAGGATACAAAAATACTGAACTTGGACGGGACAATCGACGTGATGGAATCCGAGTCAAAGGAATAACGTGTCGGGCTCAGTGGCGTTGTTGGTAAGTGAGCCACCGATTCTGTTTCGGGATAGGTATACTCGTTCTCGTCAATGCAGGGGAAACTGGAGGTTCGAGTATACTTTCAGGCAAATCAATCATCTCAATTGTAACATCAGTGACCGTTCGGGCAGGAGGGCCTCGAACACAAGTCCGGTAAATTGCAGGACAAGAGACCGCTGGTGTAACACTATTTAGAATCGGCCAGTTGTTGTAGCTTGACATTTTCCACTGAGATGTATCTGTTCTCCTTGCGACCAGGAAGCGGTGGTAAGATGACTGTACGTGTTCCCTTCAAACCCAGGACTGGAACCGGTGCACGATAAGAGGGGCCGAATTCTTTCTTGTTCTCCACCTTCTCTCGAACCAGGTCTCCAATCTTCGGAAGCCAGCCGGCAACCGGAATCTGCAGGGCAGTATCTGTGGTTGAAGGTAAATGTGCGCTTGCAAGCTTGTCTCGGGCTTCTTGTAAGTCCTGTAACATAGTAGAATGGTTATCTACATCAAACTTGGCGGGTTGCGCCGCCATGTCTAGACCATCAAGGTCAGGCACAAACATTCTTATGCCAAAGAGCATTTCGTATGGGGTCCGCCCACCCAGAGATCTTCTAGGGAGATTATTAAGTGCACGTTGTACGGTATACAAGTGGGCCAGCCAGTTCCTGCCAGTACCTAAGACCCTAGCTGTCAAGGATTGCTTTAAATCACGGTTCATTCGCTCCACAATTGAATTACCCTCAGGTCTGTATGGAGACGAAAACTTCACCCGTACCCCCAGTGAACCCATTGCGTCCTTGTGCGCCTTAGAGGCAAACGCTGGACCTTGGTCAGAATGGAAGGTACCGCATGCGAAGATTCCCACAAAGACACGCAAATCCCTGATGACATTTCGAGCGTCAGCACTCCGTTGTGGCCAGACCCAGATGAAACGTGTGCACGAGTCCACTGCCACTAAGATATATTTATAGGCAGTGTCTGAGGAAAATGGACCGCAGTGATCCAAGTAAACACACCCAAAGGGTCTGTTAGAAATGTAGAGCGGGGTCTGTGGTGGTCGTGTAACCGTAGAAGGCTTAATCTGTTGACACACGTCACAAGAAAGCACATAAGTACGGGTGTCTTTATATAAACCACGCCACCAGTACCGCTGCTGCAAGATGGAAACGGTCGCAGACACTCCAGCATGAGCCGAAGCCATACCTTCGTGTGCTGCCGTTATCAAGGAAAGTTCTGCGATCCGCGTTGGGTATCAACCGATCACCAACGTTTGGTATTGTTACATAAGGAACCTGTTCGGGACCTAACTGATAAGAATATTTGGAAGGAAAACCCCTAGGGTAATTAGCACCTTCCTTTGTCGCAGCAATAGCTGCTAAAATATCGGTGTCAATTCTTGACATGGATCTGGTAACTGCTGCTACTGAACACGTGACTACTGCTGATCTGGCTGCTTCGTCTGCCAGACCGTTACCAACAGCGTGTGCGCCCACCCGCTGATGGCCCAGGGTGTGAACCACTTGTGTGAGTGGCAAACGTTGTCTCAATTCTGCCACCCGAACCCAAAGCGTCTTATGCTTGATTGTGCTACCTTTAGCGTCTCTATAGTCATTTTGTGACCAAAAGAATAGATTGTCATTGTATGATTGAACACAGTAATAAGAATCGCACACAATAAGTGTGGTTACATCCGGATTTACGAATTCAAGCGCAAGCACCAATGCGCGCAGCTCGGCCAATTGCGCGGTACTGTCCCCGAGTGTTTGAGTGTGCACTACAGTGGACTTGAACTCTCCGTTCACAAAAGTACCTGCAACAATAGCACATGCGGCTGAATAAGCATGCTTGGACCCCGTGGCCGGTTGTGCCGAACCATCGGTGTAGATCACACAGTCGTAATCCTCAAGCGGCAGTATAGATAGAGGAGGAGGATGAACGAATTCATACTGTAAAAACTCCTGAGTCTGTAGAGAAGCATCGAAAATGAATGTGACATCCGGAGACGTCAAAGAAGTTGCCCATTGTATCCAACGGGGATGCAAAGCTTTAGAATTCGGTACACTTGCCTTTGTCACTGCTTCCAGAGCAGGATAGGGTGTTACCACTAGAATGCGCTTACCCTGTGCCAGTGCGCGCTCCTTCAGAATCGCCATTTGCACTGCAGTTAGAACTTTCTCCACAGATGTAAAGCGCAGTTCTGCGGACGTGTACAGATGTGACTTGTATGCGATTGGTACTGTGTCACCCTCGTTAAAGGTTAAATACGTGAAACCCACTGCCCCCGGAATTATTCTAATCACCAGGTTTGTGTGGTTATCACGCGTCAACAGGTACTTAGACTCAAGAAGGTCTGTCTGCAAAGACTGCAGAATGGAGGAATGCTCCGGAAGCCAGCAAGACTTCGAAAAATTTGGTTGTATCAAGGCATACAAAGGCTTGATACGCTGGGCGTATTCGGGAATATAAGTACGCCCGAAATTCAGGAAACCCAGCAAAGACTGAAGTTTTTTCAGAGTAGTGGGAGGGCATAAAAGTGCACATTTTTCCAAGAAGTGGGGGGCTAAGCCCTTACCTTCATTGTTGAGCTCGTAGCCCAAAAACAAAACTGTTAATTCAGCAATGTGTGATTTGGCAAAGTTAAACTTATAACCTAATACCGCAAACTCGAGAATAATGCGGTCCACTCTGGAAAGATGCGGGTATAACTCATCGTCGGTCAGGTAAATATCATCGACGTACAAATATGCATCTGGGTCTATGCCGTCTAACAAAGAGACAACACGGGCAGCGAACACTCCTGGACTGTTTTTATAGCCCATAGGGAGTCGCCTTAATTTGAACTGTTTACCACCGGAGGTAAAAGCGCTCCATTGGCTACACTCCGTGGCTAAGTTGTGCGTGTAAAATCCATTGGATAGGTCAAGTGTCGTTTTATATTTTTTACGAACAAGACTGTCTACAAGCGCAGAACTGTGGGTATTTTGCACTGCAAAGGTCCGACAATGAGAGTTCAAATGTCGGTAATCCAATACTAGGCGGTACGTTCCGTCTGGTTTAGAAACCGCGAAAAGGGGATTATTCATGGGTGATACGCATGTTTCTATTACTCCCTGATATTCTAATTGCGTCAGAATTTCAGAAATGGGGCCTTTGGCTTCACGTTTAATGGGATATTGGGGTTGTGGCTGCGGTAGGGACCGTAAAGGTATCTCATGGGGGGGAGAATCTTCATCCCAACCCACGTGGTTGCGGTATAACGCAGGAGCCAGGGACACAGCCCACTCAGCTGCAAGAGCCTCCGCTTTGTCCTTTGGGACATGTCGAGAAAGCTCGGAAGGATAGCCTCCTCCCCTTTACGTGCAGCAAGTACGAATGGGGGTGGCCAATCCGCCTCTGCTAACAAAATGTCATATGAAGAGGTCAGATTTTCCCAAAAAATCCCTTTAATTACACGCTGTATATCACCTTCAATTTGGATGACAATATTAAATAGTCTGTCAGGGGGTGCCACTCTGGTGTCTGCTGTTTCAACAGTAATGAATGTTTCAGTTGCTGTCGCCTCCATATGAGGACGTAGCGCCTCCCGCACTCTGGTAACTTCCGCAGCGCTGTCTAGGAGGGTTACTGCCCACGTCCAATTCAGGAGTCTCGTTCTCACCGTCTGTGGCATATTTCGCTGTTACAGCGGCAACTTTCTTCTTCTGAAATTGTGGACGAGAACGTTGAAAGTCTTCTGCTTTCCCTCTGACTTGTTGTTGAGGTTGATCTCGTCCCTGGAGAGCCTCTCGACCCCTTCCTCTATCCTGGCGATCCCTCCACTGGCTTGCGAAGTTGTCTGTGCCTGTGAAGAACGAGGAGAACGCGTATCAGGGATCTGAAACCTATCCGGAGATTTTATTCTCGCCCTATCGCGCAAATCATATGTGCGTTCAGAAGAGACAGAAACAGGGATGCGCCTCGCGACCCCGGCTTCTTCTGTTGCTTACCCTGTTTTTTCAACCTCCAGCTCTTTTAGTAAAAACTGGTTTCTCATCTTTTTCAGATTGAGGTTTAGGTTGTTGTTGTTGTGTTTGTGTTTGTTGTTTTGCAAAGGCTTATTGCCCAGGCTATTTCGGCCAATAGTTTTGTAAGCCTGGGTAATAATTTTCGGTAATTCGCGCTGCTTGTCCAATTCTGGGACCAAAGCCAAAGCATTAGCTACTTGAAAGTTCACTGCATCGCCCTTGACATTCGCAAGGATCAGCTCAGCTACTACTTCGAACACTCCCACCAGTCTCATCCCTAATTCCACAGCCGCTTCAGGGCCATGTTCATCCTGTACTTTTTTAATCACAGAGGGGAGAACCGTCATGGAAGGGTGCCGAAACACTTAGAATAAACTGCTGCGAATACCCTACCCCAGTTGTTGCATGCTGTCAACTCGGGGATTAAGTCTTTTGGCAAACTAATTGTAAGAATTCTATGTTTATCCACTGGTGTCGTGTTTGGAAAAACTGCCTCCAACTGGTCAAATTTTTCTGCAAGCCAATAAGGTAAATCATCCTTATTTTGTGGACGTTTGCCCATCACTGAGTTCACCATGACGGGACTTATGGTCACTCCGCCTGCAGCAGCTGGATGGGCCGCAACTCCAGGTGGGGCCCCTGGATGTTGCCTGTAACATATTGCACTAAAGCGCGATGCACTCGCACCAAAGCCGAATACATATTGCGCAGGTCAGCGACTGGTATTTGCATAAATCGCGGCTGTGGGGTGTACCCGGCCAAAACAGGCCAAGTGGCCCCGTCAATAGACAAGGGGCCTAAACGGATCGTTGTTACCGGTTGTGGGAGGGCGCCATCAAACCACACACGGTGCTGCCAAGCCGTGAGCGGTACTTCAAGATTAGTATAAGGTCTATAGGCAGCAGGAACAACGGTGGGTTCATATTCGTGGAACAGATTATCGTTCGCATCCACCGCCGGAAAGGTGATCCAAGAGTAGAATACTTCAAAGTGGAAAGCCGGATCGGCTTGAACCACAAAGATTAGTTCGACTCCCGTGTCTGGCACTCCATACACCCTTAAGTGATCACGGAGCGCCGTGCGGCTATGCGCCGCTATGTTTACACCCGCCATTACGATCGGGTTTGTTCGACAACCTAACAGTAGACAGCACAATAGAGGGTTCGATTAAGAAACCTTTTAATAACTTCAAGCTTGAAAGAACCTACAAAAACGTCAATATAGGAGGTATAACCGTCACACACGCTTCCGGAAGCGTCCGTGAGGGGTGTTGTGGACAAGCACAAGCACTACTCAAGTGTCTCGCAGATAAGCAGCCCACTCGTTGGGCGCCATGTCGTAGGGATTCTGCACACACACAGAGCTATGCACAGGATAATTGGACCTCGGAATATAGTGGTGAGCCAAACATAAACCTTAGCACCTAAAACCCCAACCCAACTAGCCTTAGCGTCCCATTAGCAACAATGTACCAATGATTAGACAACCCAGAACACTGTATCTCTCTCTCTCTCAGGACTCGCAGTAGTAAGAACACCCTTTCGTCACTCACTCATACCTGTCCACAACCGGCGTAAGGAGAGACACAGTATAGGTTAAAATGTTTATTTCAACATACGTGCTCTAAGATACAGTACACGTGACAGTACTATCAGCATAATGCATAAGAATAATATAATCAGCATAGTTACAACTCCATAGAATACTAACGGGGAAAGCATTTCACAAAACAGTGGATAGAGGGCTGTATGGCCTTACCACCCTCCCCGTGCTAATAGCTTGTTTATTATAACAATAGAAGACCTCTGGGCTTTGACAAGCGAACCCCCATACCTCAGTCTATAGATGCAAGCACATTAGCAGACAATCACAGCTCTTCTCCCTGGAAAGGATTTCTTCAAGTCCCTCTCAAGAGGGAAAAACGCAATAATAAAAGCCCACCAATTTCCCCATTGCAGCTGTACATAGTGTTATGTCTAGGTGCGAGGGATTGGCCATATCAGCAAGAACCAGGGACGTGTTGTTCGACCTTGTATCTGTTGTTCAGACTGAGCCCAAAAGGAACAGGAGAAAAGGTGAGAAACAGAAAATGCAGACAGTTGTAAAATAACTTGGCAGGAGCAGAGGGCGACAGAACAACGGCTAAGAGGAACGTGCGCAAAAGTGATCATGGCAGCCAGGCCTATGCCAACGTATCCAGGCAGGCCAGGAGGCCACAAACCACAAGACAGCTTTTCCACCCTACCCTCAAAGTATAGGGATTTCATTTTCTGGTTGCATTTTTCCAGCATTAATGGCTCCAGAATCTTGGGAAACTTTGTTCTTTCATTGTATATATATATATCAATGAACCACTATAGGTACCAGCTTTTGAACAAAAAATCATGAATAACAGCCACTGATGTTTTGGTGTTTTACTTCTGGTACTCATTAATGCATGTTTTCTTTCTTAGAGGGAACCTAACATTTCTACTGCCTCAGTTGAACTAGTTCTGCTTTAATCTGTTGTTTACATCTTACCTGACCAATAAATAGGGTTGTCTCAATGAGCATTTCTATACCCGACCCTATGTAGGTGACCTTTAAGGGCTCCCAAGGAACTGTCCTGTGTAATGTAATCTCAAGCCAAGAATGCCCTGGTGACCTCCTCGCTGACAAGATCATTAGCCTACATTAGTATGCCGACAACACTCAGGCTACTAAAAATCACATCGGGACAAGGGAAAATACATCCCTGACTAAGATTTCCTCGTCCTCCATTAGTGCTTAGAGACCTACCTTGTAATCGAAGCATAGTTTGATAATGGCCAGCAGCCTACATCTGCAGAAATTAACTTTGACGTTTCACTCTGTAACTGGCCACTGCACCAGATCCCTAGAATTCCACATCAATATCATCCTGACCTTCAGAACATGTCTCAAAAAAGACAAACTGTGAAACTCCAACTCATTCTACATTGAGTGGAAACATTTCTTCTCAAAGCAGCCATCAGAGCTATCGTCCAAACTCTTGTTCTGTCTCACATTGATAGAGGCAACATCCTGATGTAGGGCATCTTAGAATCACTTAGATTTCCCTGAAGAGCATCCTTCACACTACTGCGGGAAGATTGACAGACTCTCACTCAGCCTCAAAAACTCCATTGCCTGCTGCCTCTCCTGCAAATGTGTAAACGTTATCACTATATCTAGTAAGCAGGATCAAGATCTCCAGAGGCCAACACAACATTCACAGCAGTATTATTATGAGGACTAAGACAGATGAATGCGGCGGAGATATGATGCAAATCCTTATCTTGCTGTGCATCTGGATTGCCACCCAAACTTTGTAAGCTCTCTCACACATGTACTTTTGGAATACCCTCCTTTTCAAGCAATATGCCATCCACACGTGCTCCTCTATATGATGGGCCTTAACTAGGGTTCTCCTGTTTTCACAAACACAGTTCACAAACTTTTTCTAGGCACACAGTTTCCAGGCCTTTGTCAGTAAATTCTTGTCAACCCATGAAAGTCATAAATCTGTACTAATGCAATGGCATATACCAGGGGCATACTTTTATGACTCTCTTTAAAAATTGGGCCATATATATATATATATATCTCCAAACGCACACCTTTCTCTTGCAAAGAAAAAGCCATTGAAGCCTGATTCTGTGGAGTTAAAGCGCTTTATTAAACAAATATAGGTCTTCGGTTGCCAGCAAGAATTGTCTGTCCCAACGTGTTTCAACTCTGCTATCGAGCCTTGCTCACGGGAAAATGTAAACTTGCTTTCAGAAATGACCATGTATTTAAAGGACTCCTTAATTGAGTGATTCGCGGAGCCTGAGTGTCATTTTACATTAGCATGCGCAGTGAGTTCAAATCGGCACGTAATATTGTCCTGCAGCGTTTGAGATCCTTACAAACATTGCATTAGTGTCATTTTTCAAGGCCAGTTCAGTGCGCAAATTAAAAATACTGTTCACCAGATTGCAGGCATACCATAGCCAAATATTCAACATTGCGTCTTACTTCCACATGAGCCTGAAGGGCCACACACTTCAGCTGTTTCCTAAACGTTTCGGGGTGATTCGTCAGGCAGAGGCCGAGAAAAGGGCGGTGGGGGGGTCCCAAAATCGTGTTTTCCCCGCGCAATTTCCCCTGGGAATTTTGAATACACCTACAACCTGAACTGCTGAACGGAATTACACCACATTTGGTAGAAAGCTATATCTAGGTCCAGAAAGAGTGCTTTTTGTAATTTGGTGTAAATTCGTTCAGTCGTTTTGGAGTTATTAAAGAAAAAAGATTTATAGATATCTAGGGATGTAAATCCTCTGCGGAGCCGTCAGATCTCATGGCGGGATCTGAATGGCTGCCAGCACTTCAACCAGAATGTGTTGGCAGCCATCTTGGGACTCGTACTCAGCCGAGTCTAAAAAAAAAAAGAAGAAAAAAAAAAAGAACACCCTGACACCCTAGGCCGGGAATAAATATATATATATATCTATATATCTATATCAAAAGGTAGTTCTCCTCCCATCCAAGCAGAAACAAGGGACGCAGCGGGGCTTCAAAGACCTTTATTTGTAGATTTGGGCATAACGTGTTTCGGCGAACTGCCTTCCTCAGATGCCACCATCTTTGCGCAGCCTCTCTGAAAAATGTCTTTTATAAGCGCTTCCTTACCCATTGGTGAAGCGCGCACCTGGACTGCGTTACCTGCCGGCTGACAACGGTAGACATGTTGGAAGACTGCCGGTCCCACAATGCAGCATGATGAAAGCAGTGTGTCCTGGCAAGTAAATGTTTTCATACGCAGTTCAGGGAGAGGACTGGAGCAAGAATAGGAATAAAAAGTCATTTGTCCCCTACTTTCCAGCTCACTTTTCCCGCTGGGCTCAAAGGATAGAGGGCGCCTGTACAGTGACTGTGCCATTCCATGAAGTCATGGACCTGCAAATGCCGGCTCATCCTCAGTTCCAGGGGTCAGGTGGCGGGTCACGGCAATCCGCTACCACGGAAGAAACCTTCACCGATTGCCAATGTATGTCGTGACCTCTTGTAGAAAGGGTCCCTTTAAGCGTGTCACTGGCAAACACGCGAATATCAAAAGGTAGTTCTCCTCCCATCCAAGCAGAAACAAGGGACGCAGCGGGGCTTCAAAGACCTTTATTTGTAGATTTGGGCATAACGCGTTTCGGCGAACTGCCTTCCTCAGATGCCACCATCTTTGCGCAGCCTCTCTGAAAAATGTCTTTTATAAGCGCTTCCTTCCCCATTGGTGAAGCGCGCACCTGGACTGCGTTACCTGCCGGCTGACAACGGTAGTTCATGTTGGAAGACTACCGGTCCCACAATGCAGCATGATGAAAGCAGTGTGTCCTGGCAAGTAAATGTTTTCATACGCAGTTCAGGGAGAGGACTGGAGCAAGAATAGGAATAAAAAGTAATTTGTCCCCTACTTTCCAGCTCACTTTTCCCGCTGGGCTCAAAGGATAGAGTGCGCCTGTACAGTGACTGCGCCATTCCATGAAGTCATGGACCTGCAAATGCCGGCTCATCCTCAGTTCCAGGGGTCAGGTGGCGGGTCACGGCAATCCGCTACCACGGAAGAAACCTTCACCAATTGCCAATGTATGTCGTGACCTCTTGTAGAAAGGGTCCCTTTAAGCATGTCACTGGCAAATACGCGAATATATATATATATACACACACACATACACACATATACGGAAATCGCAGAGGATCCACTGCAAAAAAAATGTAAAACAAGAAGCATGGTCTCCTGTGTTTGTTTTTTTATTTGTCCCCTGGTCAACCAGGTCCCAGGGTAAAAACATTTTATTAAATAGGGGAGGGGGGGCGCATGTGGCCTCCCTCCCCAGGCCTATTACGGCCCCCGGGGGGCTGCCAACCCCGGTGGCACAGCCAATAGTAAACAATGGAAGGTGGGCCACGCACCCACTCCCGGCCGATTTTGGTCCGTAGGACCCCATCCCCAGACCACATTTGGCCCCGGGGTCCAACCATACAATAGAAAGATAGGGGAGCCATGCGGCCCCCTCCCAGAGCCATTAATTGCCCTGGAGAACCCGTTCCCCAGGGCCAGGCATCTGCTATGTCCCAGGATGCAAGCCCCAGGAAATGGCAGTTTCTCTGCCCACATTAGTGCGGGAAGAGAAACCTCTTTGCGCTCGCTTGGTGGGATAATTTTAAAGCTCCCGCCAAGGAAGAGCAAACAGTAAGTCCGCTCCCAGCAGGCGGGAGCAGGAAAAATGCTCCTGCCTGCTATCAGCGGACTTTTGATCTGTTTCCCTGTCCGCCCTCCCCATTTATTATATGGATGGGCCCCAGGGGATGGGGTCCCCGGGGCTGTAATCGGCCTGGGGAGGGGGGCTAGGGGCCCTCCGTCCGGGCTGCCTACATGTGGGGAATTGGCCAACCCAGACGTGCGCGTGTGAGGTTGGGTGCCTACGGTGGGGTTGGCTGCCAGGCCCTGCGGCCGACCGGCCATGCGCGGCGGGTGTTGGATTAACGTAAGGTAATTAAATATTACTGAACATTAAAAAACATAGAAATTCACTGGAAAAAACCAAGTTACAGGGACGTTATAGTTAGAAAATAGAATTTAAAATAAACGTTGAAATTAACTAAGAAACCAAAGGTTACAGGGACGTCCTAGTTAGGTTCAGATTTTACACACACAAAACCATAGAAATTCGACAGTTATAGTTATACTTATCTCCGGAAAGTATAACTCGTGCCCTAAGGTAACTGTAACTCGCATATGAACAAAGGAGGGACTGAGGGCTTTTGTTAGAGGTCCAGCACACGTGCCCCCCGTTAGACTGTAGTATCAAAAAGAGTATGCTGTTCCTGGACAAGGAACATGGTGTTAAGAGGAGGCTAGGAAGGTCATGCCCTGGTCCAAATGCAGAGACAGGGTGTCATGCTTCATCATAGGGTTTGCTCCTCGTCAGGCCGGCGCTGCAGTGCCTGGCGGGCACCCTATGAGGGGCTCTTTGTCTGAGATCTTTTGTCCCAAGCCGTTTGGTGCAGTGTGGGTGAGGGGCCAGGTGGTGTAGATAAGAGAATGTAGTGAAGGTGTGGGCGAAAGAAAGAATTAAAAATGGTAGCCAGTGGTGTTCCAGAGTAACAATTTTAATCAGATGAGCCCACTGGTCCCTTTTAAAAAACTGATAATGAGGGCCACTTAAGGAATAATGTCCAATAGTGTCGACATGTTTCTTGCCTGTATGTGTCAGACTGATCACGCGGCAAGCCCTATGATGAAGCATGACACCCTTCTTGGGCGTGTGAGGGCCCCACTTCCCAAACAGGGAGACACCCTCTCTCCGCATTTGGACCAGGTCACGACCTTCCTAGCCTCCTCTTACACCATTTTCCTTGTCCAGGAACAGCATACTCTTTTTGATACTACTACTAACTGTAACTCGCACCCTCACCATGCATTGCTGAATACCCCACATATTACACCAGTCCTGACATCTTCTGTGACATCATTGATAATATCACTGCAACATTTGCCATAAAATTATTGATGAGAAAACTGCATGGCGGGTGCGCGAGTCATAGTTACCTTAGGGCATGAATAAGGTAACTATAACTTACTAACAAGTAATCTGTACCTAACTATAATGTCCCTGTGAAATTCGTTTTTTCGGTGACTATTTATCTTCATATGTGGCCACCGCCATTGTTAATGAAGGCCTCCTGCTCTGTCACAAGGAGCACATCGGCACACAACGTTGTTTCCTTCAGTGACGGGGACTAATACGGCAATTTGTGATTTTTGCAACCACATTTTTGCTTTCAGCCAGTGATTTTGTTATATTGGTGAAGGCCCAGCAGCTCGATTAACAATAAAATTTTACAAAAACGATGTCAAAACAAAACATGTATTGACAAATCCAAAAGGCTTGCAACCAAAGCCAGACCCATTGGCTTTGCCATTGTTTGTTTATTTTCATGTTTCCCATATTCTTTGTAAAACATGTTTTACCCAATTTTCCGTAATTAATATATTTTGGAAATACTAGCATGTATCAAATACATTTTATTAAATGCTACTTTAAAGAAACTGTACCGAAAATTGCACAGCAGTTAAGCATAACATTTTTGCTATTTTAAATGTACATTTTATTTTGAAAGCAAACAATCATCAATCCTGCTTTGAAGCTTCTGCAAGTAATTGCATCTAAGCAGAGAGTATTAATGGTAGCATTATAGGTAGTCTTAAACTGTTAAACTTTGGAAACATGTGTACACATTTTTATACTGGAATCACTGCCAGTAGTGTAAGCCGAGCTCAAAGCATTTCTTTAAAGTGGTCACCCTAATAATAAAGACTTTGCACTAAAGCATTATAAATACAAGTTCAACCAGCATGAACATATCGATACAAATCTTGCCTTATTTTTTCACACATTGCTCTTTCACAGATCGATAATGCAATTTGGTGAACTGGCATCGAAAGGGTTTGTGCTGCAGAGAGTTGGGCCTGCTTTTCCAGAGACAAAATAATCTTGAAAGCTTGTTGTCATTGACCCAAACCAATATGTCCTGGGAGTTGGGTGAAGGAATTCCACACTTCCATAGCTGTCACAGTTGCTGCAGGACACATTACTGCTGGCATGCTCCACTTTCCACAGGACTATCTGTCTGGTACCTATTTGTGACGTGAGGGAAGCTTTCACTGCTACAGCCACTGCTGTGCCTGCTCTGTGTGAGAGTAGTCTCCCTGGCTGTGTATCTCTCACATGATGTATTTCCCTTACAGGACTCAGCTGACTCAAATCCTACAACAGATCAAAACTTCACGTGGAACTACAGCTGGGCTCTCCTTTGATGATCTTTGCAAACTGGTCGGTATGCGACTGGCAGAGCTCGATGAAAAGGCACCCGGAATAGGACAGGTGAGTATGAACAACTGGGTTAAGTACCCCACCACCTCTCTGGCGCCCAGAACATCAGCTGGGGACTGGTCTATGAATCCACTGTCTCTGCTAGGGGTTATACCATTCAACCACTGCCTTACAGGAGGATGTTCTAAAAGTGATGATTCTCTGCTCCCTCCATTTTTCAGACTCAGGAAGTTCCTTGCTCAGTGTCGCTGACTGGCTGT
Organism: Calotriton arnoldi; assembly: GCA_963921515.1. Taxonomy (NCBI): domain Eukaryota; kingdom Metazoa; phylum Chordata; class Amphibia; order Caudata; family Salamandridae; genus Calotriton; species Calotriton arnoldi. The sequence goes on along the minus strand of CAWUFW010003182.1, from coordinate 817,777 downwards.
CTTGTCTGTCTGTCATTTGTTATTGTAGGGTAAAAAGGGAAGAAAGGTTCCTCCAGGCATCAATTGTGATATAGGACCTCCTCCCCTTTGATCTGCTTCTTGGTTTTGCAGCCCTTGTTCTTCTCTGTGGTTTTGTTTGGTTTGGAATGGTTCTGTTTCAGCCTTAGTATTAGTTGTAGATGCTGTGTACTCCAGTGAATGGAGGAAAGAGAACTGGATGCATCAGGGAGTAAGTTACTCACTGTAGTGACTCATACCTGGAGCTCCAAGCCATCAGTCTTCCAGATGACCTACCCGCCTTCCCCCATCTTCTCTGCATGACCCTAACTTCCTCTGGATGGAAATTAGAAATTAGAATCTGACAGTCAGTGCATTGAGTCTGATCACAGTCTGACTGCCCTAGGACATGGTTTTGTTTTTAACCTACCTTGAGATGGCCAAAAATTACCTCCATGGACTAGCAGTTACAATTCCCATTTTTTTACGTTCAACATTAGTCCTACAGAGATGTCAAACACTGGCTCCCTTGGTGAGAATTACTCTTGTCCGAATCTACATGTCTAACAGTCACTGCCTTTGGACGCGATTCAGGGGATGTGTCCTCACTGACAGTGTTCCTTGCATTGTGCCTTGTGATTACTGTTGTTTTGCTTTTTCAAACATTTTTTAATAGCATTCTTTGGCATTTTATATGACCATGGTAGCTGAAGGGGGGGCCTCCTCTGCAGGCAGGTCTTCCATAAGTTTGGTATACAAATGTTTTAATCCCCAGAAATATTCTAATCTTGTTTTAGGTCTTTGTCCTTAGACAGTCAATATCTGGCAGAGAGAGAGAGTTTTCAAGTGAGAGTATTTTAGAGTTAGGGAAACAAATTGCTCCTGTTTAGAAGTAAAATGCATAAATACTTTGCGATAATTGCCTTTTCATTCTCAGACTAAGCTTTCTTCATCACTTTGATCAACCTGTATAAAAAATATATAGATGTATATAAATTGACTTTATAGTTTGGAATTGTAATAAATTCTTACTTTACATTTAAAAAAAAAAAACTTAGAAATTAAATTGAAAAGACAAAGGTTAAATGGACATTATAGTTAGGTGAAAATGTCTGTTAAAACATACCTTTTTAAACTAACAAAGCCAGGGAAATTCACCACTTCTAGTTATCTCAAGCAACTGTAACTCGAGCCCCCGCCATGCACAGTATCAAAGCTGTAATTTCAGATGTTGCAGTGATGTTCTCAGTGATGACACAGAACATGTCATGAGTGATGTAATATGGGAGATTATTAGCAGTGCATGGCGAGGGTGTGAGCTATAGTTACTTTACGGCACTAGTTATAGTTACTTGAGAAAACTATAACTTGTGAATTTCAGTGGTTTTGTTTGTTTAAAACAGAATGCTTTAACTGATACTTTCACCTAACTACAAAGTCCCTTTAACCTTTGTTTTTTTATATATATATATATATATATCTTTTGCCAGAACATCCAGTCTGGAGGCGCGTTTAAACAAACACCGGTCCACTCTTCAGGTCAGTTTCTCTTTTTCATTATTTTTAGCATAGACCATTGGCATTTAACATTTTATAGTCCTTCAAAGTACAATCCAGACCTACGCGTTTCGGCGTTCTGCCTTCTACTGGGTCATATGGTATATATATATTGCCTTAAATGCCCTCGTCAGGCAGACAGAAAACTATTAGAATGCTCCTACTGGTGAATCATCTTCTTAAATAGGAAGGTGATGGGTAGAAACAGGGTCTGACTCTTTCGTAACAAACAACAGGACAAGGCAATAGAAATAAAGCAAGGTTTCTTTTTGCAGTATGATGCTATCTTGCCTTGTATACAATATCTGAAAGAGACTATTAGTTATGGATTCCTTACCTTAGAATTACCCCAAGGCGTCAGACTGGATCTGGAGAATTTTTCTTCAGCAGTACCCCTGCGCGTCGGTAGGTGGTGTCGGTCGGCTCCGCGTTCATGGTTGGCGTCGTGATCACTGGAATGACGTTGCGGTATCTACTTAGACGCCGCCCCTGCGCGCTGACGTCAGTTCTTTCTTTTTCCGCGCCAGCCAGGGCAGATCCAGAGAGAGCAGTAACTCGAGTCACTTTTTGACTGTCTTTTTTTTTACTTTTGTCGACATCTTTTTCGAGTCGTTCGACTCCTGGTGCACAGTGATGTCACATCGGCGGACCGGCTTCAAGCCTTGTGGCTCCTGCCACAAGCTGATGTCGGTGACGGACCCACATCTAGTGTGTCTCTGGAGCGCGAGCACGGCCCGAAGTCGTGCTCCGACTGTCGGGCCATGGCCCGAAGTCTTTGCGGGAGTGGTCCCGAAAGCTTCTGGAGGCCTGACAGTCAGCTCCCGCGCCTCTCGAGGTCCCGGTCGAGAGGGAGGTCGCGGGACCGGTCGCGGAGCCATCACTACCACTCCTCGTCGAAGTCTTCGGGTAAGTCGAAGCACAAAAAGAAGGCGAAGAAGCGCTGTCGCTCTTCGCGTTCTCCCTGTTCGTCGGCCGACGCGGGATGCGGAAAGTAGTCGTCCGGCTCTGCCCGCGAAGCCTGTTGGGTCGACTCCGAGCCTCCCTCCCTTCCCGGGAGCCAGAGCGACCCCTTCCCAACTTCGTAGTTTTTACGAAGCCCTCCACTCCAACTTTGAGCAGCCCGACTCCGCCGGCGCGCCCTCAGGCCCCGCGGACTCGGCTGGGGGTTCTAGGCCTTCGATGCCGGCGGCTTTGGCCCCGGCATCGCAGGGCCCCCAGGGATCCAGGCCTGGATCCGGATCGCTGCCGGTCGACCTCACGACACCTCCTTTGGCGCCGAATCCATTGGCGACACCTCCGCCCCCTCCGACGCCGGTTGTGTCCCCAACCGACGTCGACCCCAGCCTCCCCCTCGACATGGACACGGAGCCGGACCGACGTCGGTACCGGCGCCGACTGGTACTTTTGTACCTCTGTTCTCCTCTGGTGTTCCCTATCGCTACCAGAGGAGGGTGAGGAGGACTACAAAAGGGTCTGTGGACCCTCTGGCAGACCAGTTTTAAGAACCAGACTGGAGAGAGGAGTTGGGTGAGGCCAGTGGTCTGGATACTTCTCCAGACCTTGGCATGCTTTCTCCCCCTACCGTGGCTACGGAGGAGGATGCCTCTTACGCTGTGGTGTTGCGTAGGGCGGCTGTGGCCTTAAACCTTGAGCTTCCTACGGTGGCGGTTAGGACTAACCTCCTGACTGAGGTGCTTCAACCGGCAGCGGCATTTTCGGAGCCCCTGCTGCCGTTCATTGAGGCCCTCACGGACATCCTTCTGGGCACTTGGTCCAAGCCCAGCACAGGGGCTCCTGTGGATAGGATGATTGCCCGACGCCAACGCCCGGCCCCGGGCGACCCCATTTTCCTCTCCCAACACCCTACCCCGAGAGCTTGGTGGTCCAAGCCTCGACTTCCAAGGGCACATTCCCTACTGCTCCACCTGATAGGGAATCCAAGAAGCTGGACCATTTTGGGAAGAAGATGTTTTCTTCCGCCAGCTTAGGACTGTGGTCGGTGAACACCTCATGTCTCTTGGGCCATTACTCCTATTCTGTGTGGGACACGGTCACGCAGGTGCTGCCACAATGCCCGGAGGAGGCCGGGTCGTACTCTCCCGTGCGGTTGCGGAAGGGAGAGACGCAGCCAAGTTCGCCATACGATGTGGACTGGACACTGCCGACTCGCTAGGAGGACGATTTCAACGTCGGTAGCCCTGCAACGCTACGCCTGGCTAAGGTCCACTGGCTTCTCGGGTGATGTCCAATCAACACATTTGGACATGCCCTTTGATGGCCGTCGCTTGTTTGGCGACAAAGCGGACAACGCGCTCGAGCGCTTTAAGGATTCCAGGGCTACTGCCAGATCCTTGGGCCTCGCTACCACCTCTCGCCCTGTGCAGTCTGCTTTTCGCCCCTTTCGTGGCTACGGAAGGGGTGCCCCGTCACGTCCCGCCCAGAGCCACAGGCCTGCGCAAGCTGTCCAGCCTCTGCGCGGCCGGGGACGTGGGACCCAGCGTCGTGGGTCTGGGGGCCAGCGGGCAGGTCAGTCCACCAGCGCCCCCTCTGCAGCAGCCTCCAAGCCCTCCTACTCCAACTTTTCAGGGCCACCAGTTGCCAGTGGGCGGCAGGATCCGCCATCACCTCCCCCACTGGCAAACCATCACGTCGGACAGGTGGGTTTTGCAGATAGTCCGAAGGGGCTACTCCCTCCCCTTCAAGGCTACCCCTCCATCCATGCCACCGCAATACCATCGCATGTCGGAGGATCACTTGGCCCTTCTCCGTCAGGAAGTTACGGCTCTCTTGGCCAAGGGTGCCATCGAGCGCGTTCCTGTGCCAGAAGTAGGTCGTGGTTGTTATTCCCACTACTTCCTGGTACCCAAGAAGGACAAAGGCCTGCATACTATCTTGGATCTCAGGAACGTCAACCGCTTCCTCCAAAAGGAGAAGTTCAAAATGTTGACACTGGCTTAGGTCTTGTCTACCCTCGACCCTGGAGACTGGATGGTAGCGTTGGACTTGCAGGACACCTATTTTCACATCCCCGTCCTGCCTGGCCACCGGCGTTACCTACGGTTCACGGTAGGCCACAAGCATTTTCAGTTCACCGTGCTCCCCTTTGGCCTTACCAGCACCCCTCGGGTGTTCACGAAAGTGATGGCGGTGGTCGCAGCTCATCTGCGCAGATCAGGGGTTCCAGTCTTCCCCTATCTCGACGACTGGCTGTTGAAGGCGAGCTCGCCCCAGGCTGTCGTCTCCCACCTCCAGACTACGGCGGACCTCCTGCATTCGCTGGGGTTCACTATCAACGTGCCAAAGTCACCCCTGATTCCCTCTCAGAAGCTCCTTTTCATCTGGGTGGTTCTGGACCCAGCGCAGTTTCGGGCCTATCCTCCCAAACAGCGAGTCCAGGATATTCGGGCTATGATTCCGATCTTTCAGCCTCTATCCCGGGTTTCGGTCAGAATGACTCTGAGGCTGCTGGGCCTCATGGCCTCCTGCATCCTGCTGGTGGACTATGCCATGTGGTATATGCGGGCTGTGCAGTGGGACCTGAAGTTCCAGTGGGCACAGCATCAGAGGAATCTTTCCGATTGCGTCCAGATCTCGGAGGGCACTGCACACCAATTGCAGTGGTGGCTAACTAACCAGGATTGGGTCAACGGCAGATTCCTCTCCCTTCCCCAACCAGAGTTCACAGTGGTGACAGATTCACTTCTGGGGTGGGGCGGCCACATGGGGAGGCGGAGATCAGAGGCTTCTGGTCTCCGGCGGAGTCCGGGCTCCACATCAACCTTCTGGAGCTTCGGGCGATCCGTCTTGCACTGAAGGCATTCCTTCCTTCTGTCAAAGGAAGAGTAGTGCAGGTGTTCACGGACAACACCACCGCCATGTGGTACTTCAACAAACAGGGCGGGGTGGGGTCGTGGACCCTATGTCAAGAGGCTCTTCACCTTTGGATGTGGCTGAAACGTCAGGGCATGTCCCTGGTGGTTCAACACCTGGCAGGTTCTCTGACCGCCAGGGCGGACGAACTCAGCCGCTGGTGCATGATGGATCACGAATGGCGTCTTCACTCGGAGGTGGTGCAAGGTCTTTTTCAGCAGTGGGGAGAGCCTTGGTTAGATCTATTTGCCACCGAAGTGAACGCGCAATGTCAGCAGCTCTGCGCGTTGGAATTTCCAAGGCGGCACTTGCTAGGCGACGCTTTTCGTCGCGAGTGGAGTTGCGCTCTACTATACGCCTTTCCGCCTATACCACTTCAGCCCAGAGTGCTGAAGAAGATCAAGTGCGTCCGGGCCCAAGTCATTCTTGTGGCTCCGGACTGGGCACGAAGAGTCTGGTATCCCGAGCTCTTGAACATGGCCATTGATCCTCCGATCAGACTGCCCCTTCGGGAGGATCTTCTGTCGCAGCAGCAGGGGACGGTCCTCCACCCGAACCTGTCTAGCCTCCACCTCCTTGCGTGGAGATTGAGCGGCAACAGTTGACAGCTTTCGACCTTCCTCCCGAAGTCTGTAATGTTATCTTGGCAGCCAGGCGTCCCTCCACCAAAACGGTATACGCCTGTAGATGGAACAAATTAGTGGCATGGTGCACAGCAAAGGCTGTGGATCCCCTTTCTGCCCCTCTTTCAGAGGTTCTCCTTTTCATTCTTTCCTTGGCCCAGCAGGGCTCTGCTCTGGGCACTCTTAAGGGCTATCTTTCGGCCATTTCAGCCTTTCTTCGCCTTCCAGATCAACCTTCTCTTTTCAAGTCCCCTATTGTAAATCGTTTCCTTAAGGGCATTACTCACGTTTCCTCCTATTCCTTTTGTAATGCCCCAGTGGGACTTGAATCTTGTTCTGACCTACCTTATGTGCGCTCCTTTCGAGCCGCTACATAACTGTCCTCTCAGACTTTTGACACTCAAAACTGCCTTTTTGGTTGCCATCACCTCTGCTCGCAGGGTGAGTGAGCTTCAGGATCTTTCTTCCAAACCTCCTTTCCTGGCTGTTCATCCGGACAAGGTTGTCCTTCGCGCTAGGCCTTCCTTTCTTCCTAAAGTGGTTACCTCTTTCCATATAGGACAGACCATCACTTTGCCCACCTTCTTCCTGCCCCCGCATCCTTCTAAAGAGGAGGAGAGGCTCCACCATCTGGATCCAAAACGTGCACTTTCATTCTATCTGGATCGCACAAAACAATTCCGGGTGGATGATCAGCTCTTTGTTGGCTATGTGGGCGCCAAGAAAGGTCGGGCCGTGCAAAAGCAGACCATCTCCCGATGGGTCGTTCTTTGCATCAAAATTTGTGTTTCCTTAGCGAAAAAGGAACCTCCATTAGGGCTGCGCGCCCATTCCACCAGGGTGACGGCAGCCACTACTGCTTTGGGACGTGGAGTCTCCCTTCATGACATCTGCCAGGCAGCAACATGGGCTTCGTTGCACACATTCACCAAAACTTACTGCCTGGACAGTCAACTCCGGAGAGACGGCTTCTTTGGCCGTTCAGTTCTCCAGGACTTTCTGGTGTGAACTTAGTTTGCAGACCCACCTCCGGGGTTGGTATTGCTGGGGTATCTATTCTAAGGTAAGGAATCCATAACTAATAGTGTCTTTCAGATGAACAAGTTACTTACCTTGTGTAACGATATATCTGTAAGAGACATATATTACTTATGGATTCCTTACCACCCCACCCATCCTCCCTGTTCTACAAACTGACTTCTAGGGTAAGGGACTTCCTTTCAGAGCCCTAGTTTTGTGCACCAGTGGTCAGTGTCTTGTATAGCTCTGCGCTTCTGGTGTGGAATGTCGTGTAAAGAATTGACGTCAGCACGCAGGGGCGGCGTCTAAGTAGATACTGCGACGTCATTCCAGCGATCACGACGCCAACGACGAACGCGGAGTCGACCAACGCCACCTACCGACGCGCAGGGGTACTGCTGAAGAAAAATTCTCCGGATCCAGTCTGATGCCTGGGGGTAATTCTAAGATAAGGAATCCATAACTAATATATGTCTCTTACAGATATATCGTTACCGAAGGTAAGTAACTTGTTCTTTAGAATGATAAGTAAAGATAATAAAAAAAAAAATGGGGACATCAAGAGTAATCTGTTATGACAATGATAAGCCACCATGCACAAGAGAGGTGAATGTCCGTCAAAAACCAAGGCAGATGTTTCTCCCAAAATTTCCCTGAGACAAAACAGTATTTTGTTACTAATTTCTCCTTCCCTTGGATTGAGTCTTGTGTGCACTAGATAATCTGGATGGGGAGCACCTCTGAAGGCAATGCCTCCATCATCCCTTGTGCCTGAAGCATACCTATGCTAAGCCAAACCCACCAACTCCTATCTTCTCACTTGGCATGATTCTAACCAAATTCTCTTTTCTTTATGTTTAGCGTTGTATGTTATGAAAGGTTTCATGTTTTTCTCCTGCAGCCACTCGGCCAGATCGGATCCCATGTTTTCAATGCTCCACAATCCCGGATGAACCCAACCACCTTCCTCCCAGTCACACAGGCTATGCATCTTGGACGACCCCCTCAGGTAGGAATAGGCACCGTCTGCTTTCTCTTTGCGCTGCAGGATTAGCAGAGGTCATCCCAGGAAGGCCTTAGGGTTCCTTCTTTTGCTTCTGGTTGTGGAGAGTAAGGGACAAGACCACCGCCACTGCTTTTTCTGGCATTGAGAGTGAACTCTTCCTGACTCTAGATGCCTCTGCTCTAAACCTGTTTCAAGTCAACTGGCTTAAAGCAGTTGCTGCTCTCCCAGGCCAGTGCCTTGCACAACACCAGTTTTTATTTTACTCTATGTTACTGTTTAGGAAAGTCCTCGCCATCGCATTTCTGAACACTGTGCACGGGGTATGAAATAATATTTTCATATTGCTCTGCTGGAGTCAATAGAGATAGTGTACAATAGTAGTAGAGCAAAACCAAATTAGAGCACTGTCCACAACCTGGAAAGGAAAATCAACCTGCAGTCAGTTTTTCTTCTTTCTGAGCATATGAAATCTCATGTTTCTCTGACGCGTACAGCATTGTAAGCCTGTGTTTTCTGCAGACTTATGAGCAGCACACTACCTCTATTTTCTTCCTCTCTCACTCAAGCATAGTACACTAAGGGCCAGATGTAGGTAAATGCATGTTTGCGATTCCTTAATAGCGATTTTTAGGGAATCGCTATTAAGGAATCGCAAAATGCCATGTAGGTAGGAATCGCAATATTTTTGGCGATTTCTTAATATTCCTTAATTGTGAATCGCAAATTGCGATTCGCAATTAAGGAATACCTTCCCATTCATTCCTATGGGCCAAGAGGCCCATAGGAATGCTCTCGCAATTTGCGAGTCACCAAGAGGCACTCGCAAATTGCGGGCGCACTTTCAAGGGTGCCAGGGTTCCAAAAGGACACCCTGTTGCACCCTTAAATGTGCATGTGTGCACATGTGGCGCACATACATGCCCTAAGGGCATGAATGTGTGCCACATGGCACTTAAAAAAGCAAAAAAGTGCTTTTTAAAGTAAATCGCTAATTACCACCAACTTGAAGTTGGTGGTAATTAGCGATTCCTTAAGGCTAAAGTGCACTTTCTTTTGTGCTACTAACATTGCATTTAAGGAATCGCAATTTGCGATTCCTTAAATGCAAGAGCAAAATAAGGAATCGCTATTTTGCGATTCCTTATTTTGCTAGTAGGTTTCAACTTACCTACATTGCTCGCTGACAAATAGCGATTGCAAACGCTGAAATTCTGCGAATTTCAGCGTTAGCGCTCGCTATTTGGCCACCTACATCTGGCCCCAAGTCTTTTTTGTTCACCTTGCATATAGCAAAACACTCAAACTGTTTTTTATTTTTTTATTTCTGGCTTGTGTGCTGCTTTTTGGATCTGACTACTTGTCTTGGATTTCATTGAGTGTTCCAAGTCTATTTTCTTTACCTGACTCATGTATAGGTTTTGAAGTCTATGTTCTTCCCCCTTCAGGATGAGTATAATGCTGTTATGTAGCACGCTGGTGAAGGTTGTAACAGCGTATGCACCACTTTTAACGTATTTTTATTTAGCTAGTATTCAGTAGAGTGCTGTGCTTTAATTCAGCTTATGTTTCGTATACATGGCTCTATGTATATTTTTTTTTCCTGGCTTATCAATAGTGGTGTCTGTTTTCCCACATATACAATACCCTGTCTTGTTTTGTTGTTTTATATCTGATACTGCAGCCTACACCCAACTGGATGCTTTGCCTGATGTGTCAGAAGATTGTACAGCCAAAGGAAGTCCACCGAATGGCGTGTGCGCACGTGCTGCATAAAGAGGTAGGTGTCCTCTACACACATTAAAGTAATCTAATCCTCAGTAGCACCTAGCCAAACACTAAATATATTGTCAATCAAGTGTCATCAGTAAATTGAGTTTTCCTACCATTGATTGTTCAAAGTCAGTTGGTTTTTTAAATGACCCATAAATGTGTTGGCATTTGAATAGGCCATGTTCAAGCCCATTACTATTCCCATGATTTATAGATAAAATAAATCCGCGAAAGAGAATCCATTATAATGCAATACTAAAACTAAAAACATAAAAGCTGACAACCTTCCCTTTCAGTACTTATGCAACTCTCTCACCCATTTCCTACCTCCTGTTTATATTTTAATGTTTAACTCTAGTTATCCGGTGTCATGAAACCTATTTGATACCAAAGGTAAATTGCAAATTGTGTTTTCTTTAAATTATTGGATACTTATTACCTCTGTTATCTTGCCACTGTTTAGAGCTTCTTTACCTTCTGCAACACTAACTTTAGAGAAGTAATAACACTATACCTTGCATCATAATAGACTGGATAGTATCTATGCCAGTCCTTTTTGGATTTAGGTTTCCTGTGCATGCCCACTTCATAAGGATGTACGTCATGTGCCCAATGTCCATATTGTAAATAGAGGAGGGGGTGCCATCATTTGAGGTCCTAGGATTCATAGGTGCGTACGGTGCCTGGTGAAACGCGCTCTGTACCTTTGTATATTCATGTCTCTTAGAGAAGTAGGCACTGTGCCCTCTGTTTAGATGATTATTGGAGAACTACACACAACTCTGCCACTGCTTCTCAGACTGAACATGCAGCACCCCTATTCTGTCAGCAGTGTGACCTACACACAGCTCAGCACTCACTGCACCCCAGATGGAGCACGTAGCACCTACTGCTGTTTCAGAAGTGGAACTTATACTTCACTTTACTAGTGTACCTCACACCAGAGCTGCAGCAGTTCATAGTATAGGAACACTGGGACAAATCGCACTGCCAAAGCACCTTAATTCTTACTTGCAACACTCTTCCTCAACTGCTGCTCTCCCCGTCAGTGCTTTGAGAATTGCCCCTCTGCCATTCACCAGCCACCAGGACACCAACATCATTTTATCTGCGGAAACCATTTTAGGGCAGCTTTATTGCCAGGGTTTCAATTTCTCAAAGAACATTGAAAGTGTGGGTTCCCTATTTAGACGCATATGAATCCAAATAAGGACCCCTCAGTGTGATGTCCCTAAGTAAATAAAACCTGTTTGTAGGAAGCCAGGTGGCACAGGGGGGCAAGTAATCCCCCAGTGTTCTAATCTAGCTCCTAATCACACAAACACTGCTTCAATAAGACAGACTTGTCCTGCCTTAGTAGCGCATAACCGAGACAGAAGGCCAGTTCAGAGGATGTGTGTTAAGAGTTAGCAGTCAACTACAGCAGTAGAGCTCCCAGACCAGTTTAGTAAAACCGAAAAGTATTGCATGATTAAAACAAGACCAAAATAAAAAAAATTGGATCAGTCACTGCAAAGTTAGTATTTCAGAGTAACAGTTCCATTTCACATGGCTTCTACATTCCCCATGAACAGTCAAAGAAAATTTCTGTGCAGTACTTACAAGTGGCCGCTGGAGGGCTCTTCCCCCTCCAGTCACTCAGCACAGGTCCCAGCTGCCTTTTGCCTTCAATCAGTCTAGATACAATTCAGTCGCCTTGTGCAGGAAGGCACAATTCACAGCTTCCAGACTTCCGAGTTCCGGTGGGGTGTCTCTGGATTGTTTCTCCATCTCAGACAGTCTCTTCTGGTCCTTCCAAGTCTGCCTAGGCCATTACAGTATACCGCCTCCTGTGTTACTAGTTCAGTCAGGCTTTCCAATTATAACAAACAATCTTCCCCAATTCCTGGTCCAGACCAGATACAAGTGGTCAGCTTCACAAGAAATGTCTTCTGGGTGCTCTGTTGTGCCCTGGCTGCTACCAGGAGATCACTTGATTCATTTTTAGAACAAACCACACAAGGCTTGGTCCGAGCAGTCATACCCCCATCCACAGATTAGCAGTCTCACCACTTCCTCGTCATGTACCACGTACATTTGAGGTCTGTCTGTCTTCCTCTTGGTGTTCAGACTTTCAGCTGTGTTCTACCTCGTAGGAGCCTCATAAAACTGACCTCAGTGGCTTACATGGTCCAATTTGATGCCTTGTTCTGAAACACTATCAGATGCAGCGCCTAGGAGAGATGGGAGGCTTGTTTAGCGCCTATGAGAGATGGAAAGGAACGCCGCGACTCTGATTCCCCCACCAACAGTTTACTACTGTCACTGACTTACGGTGAAAACTCTGTTAAGTGAGTGGTCAGTTGGAAGCTTCCAGAAGGGCACACTAGTAACCTTGAAAAGCTGGGCAGCCCTCGCATAGCCCATTTATATTGATTCTCTCCCATGGAAAACCATAGCTGGTCTCAAACTGGGTTGGACAGCTATGATCATAAGCTTCCATGAAGGAAGAGGCCATAATATATATTTATCTCTGTGTCCTTTAAAGCGTCCATGTAAGAATTGGCCTAGCCCCACCCATAAACCGTTTTTCAGGGTTTCCTCAGAAGGTGGCTTTTACCCCAGTGAGACCCCTGTGAGGATGTACATAAGGAATCAGCCTTTCTGCAGCTCTGTCATGAAAAGAACAGGCGGATTGCGCACCTGTTTCTTAGAAACTCAATTTAATGAAGTTACATGCCATGAAGGAAACACTTGCAGTGAAAAACCATATAGCGGTTTCTCAATGCACAGAGTCAAAATACTGGTAGTGTCTAGCAGAGAAAAAAATAGGGAACCATGCAAACAAGCAGATTTCTCGTGGGGCTGTGTGTATTTTTAAAGGTATTGGTTTTCAAGCTCATCCTAGACTAACGACGATCAACATTACTTAAAAACAAACTACAAGTTGCACACTTTAGTTATGCAGGGTCACAGAAAAGTGTACATTTTAATTATTTTAAGCACGGTAACATGTTAATTAAAAAAAAAATTCACTTTACTTGGTTCTGAAGCTTTATTATTCCTTTGTATATGGAAGATGCATGTGATTTACAGTATCTGAACATAATACTGCATTTGGTTCTGGTGGGAAGGTAGAAGTGAGAGGTGGCACTTTTAGGCATTTTTGACTAGGGCAGCTATGGCTGGTCTGCCTTCCACCTCAGACTTCCGCACTGTTAATACACCCCCAGATATGCTGATTGTCTACTGAATCTGCCAAGAAAGTTGGTTGAAAGTAGTCTGCAATGGTATAAAATACTATCTTTTTTTTTCTTCTTTTTGCTTCTAGTGTATACAGTTTTGGGCCGAAACAAACCAGAACGAAAGCTGCCCCTTCTGCCCAACTTCAAAATGAAGCTGTTTGGGGACCGGGATCATGGACTTGACCTCAGTAACCCTATTGTATACGAAAGCAATGTGGGGCAGTTCCAACATGCACCCTGCTATAAACTGCCCAGCAGAGAGGGTCACATGACCACCTCCTAACTTACTTCGGCATGTATAAATTTATTTTAAAAAGTGCCAATGTTGCTGGTTTCTACAGTGTGAAGACTCTTGGACCCTTACGTGCGCCATCTGCTAATGACCTATATCCTCCTGTGACCACTCTTCAGGGCCTCAGTAAAAGAAACTGTAGAAGGCCTTCAAATCACCTTCTGTAAAAGGGCGGTATCCACTGTGACCTCCTCTAATGCCCTTAGTAAATATCCCTCATCCCTGGTAATCATTCATTTTCTGTTCTTTGCATTGTGCCAACGTCATACTTTGACCACCGATGGACGCATGGAAATCTTTGGGATGTTGGGTGGAGCGGGCGGGGGACGTTTGAGGAAGACATGGCGAAGTCGGGACAGGCAGTTGGCTTCAAATTTAGATGATGGAATAAAAGGCAGTGAGGTACTGAAGTAAATATGAGAATGGAGTGAGGTCAAATCGAGGCGAAAATGTGGAGCATTACTACAGACCATTGGGGAAATGGAAGACCAGATAGTGTGTTTGGTAGGACCAAGTGCAAGAAAGAAACGCCCAATTCTAATAGAAGTTTCTTCCCACAGATTCACCATCTACTGAAAAATCCTCAGATGTCTAGTACATTTTATCGTAACAATGAGCAGTAGATGGTGCCAGAGCAGTTCCAGTAAGGGAAGGGTCACTAAATGTGATGACACTGCTTTACAGAGGAACCATCCAGTGTCTATTAAATGTGTTTCTTTATACCATACACCACAGACACAAAGAATGGGAGCTCAGCCCTTTACTAGATGTTTTTCTCTTAGTTTGTCAGTAAATTATTCTAGTTATTTTGAAGGTTTTTCCCACCTATGCCAGTATGTCCTCAGACCATACATACATTGTAGGAAACAAATGTGAACTACTGACACCACAACCGATGGTTGTGGGTTCTGGAGCTCGATCATAAATCTGAAACCTGCTCCACATGCCATCAGATGCACTTTATTTGGAGTTTTACATAGCGCAAACTCGACCCGAAAGTATAATAGCGCTTTACTTGAGCACCAGTTGTGTTACAGATGGACACGGTAGACTGGCATGGGGAAAAGGAATCACTTTCCCTGCTCCAGAAGGTGGTGAACAGGAAGCACCACCCTTACAGCACAAAAAGATGCCAAGCTGCAGGGACAGAGCCCTGGCACCTGCCATTTTCGTTCTGAGGTTCTACCCAGTATACTACAAATTCCATTGTGACCATCATTTGACGGAGAAGCCATATTGTTTCAAGAGACCCTGGCTGTTTTTTTGTTTTCCTGCTCGGCTGTCTTAATGTGCCAGCTGCTGCTGCTTCATAAAACTTCATAGCCCTGCGCAGTTGAGCATGGTTTTGTCGTTTACATTGGCCCTGCTTTTTCAACCCCTTTACTAGCCTAATTTAAGGCTTCCAAACCCTTTCTGTCAGATTCTTGAAACACCTTTTTGCACTACACCTTCCTTGAAGATATCACTGGTGACATTGTATGTGGCCCCTTTTTCTGCTACTGGTGTAAGCCTCAAAGCCGGTGCAGGTGGTGCTTGATAACACTTAAACAGAAGGCAACAACAGCAAGGTTGAAGAATGAATAGCAGACCTGGCTGCATATGCAGCAAAGCTGACACCTAAGCAGTGTATTGACGTTTTTGGAATCGTATAAAGGGGTACCACCAGAATATTATCACTCCCTATAGAACGATACCCACTCTGAGCGTGATCACATTCTCAATCTCCTGATTCCAACATCTATATTGCTGACCGACCTGCAAATTGGAAGCGGGCTAGATACTCCCTCATGGCGTCATGTCCTGTCCCCTTTCAAGCTCTCCCTCCTTTTTTGCATTAGTCCCAAAATCGATGGACATTACTCTTGTCACAGCAGAAACGAGAACTGGGGCCATATTGCACAAAGTGCCCCGGGGGCGCAACGGCGTTTGCGCCTGCTTTGTGCGCCTCTGGGGCACTTTGGTATTACAGATGGGGCAGCAGACGCTTGTGCGTCCCCTTCTGTAATACCGATAGCGCTGGTGCACATAAAGCTCCAGTGCTACCTTCGGGGGCATTCCCTCATTTTCATGGGGGCATGCCCCATGCAAATGAGGTAATCCCTTTGCCTCTGCACCCGTGCCGTATTACAGACATGGGCGCAGAGGCAAAGAGGGTCTCAGGAGACGCACACACAGGGCGCTGTCAGTGCGCCCCCTGAGAGAAGCCCTCTGGAGGGGGAAAAGGGGGTCCTGTGGACCCCCCAGACATTCCTTTGTGGCCCCAGATGTCCAATTGAAGGACATCTCTTCTGCCGGCTAGAAACCAGAACTTCTGCTTCTTGTGTTTTTTTAACAAGTCTCTTCAAGAACTGATTTTGGGCTTAAGACCGAAGCCCTTGTCTGCCTCAGCAGGAGCTTGGTGATTTAAGCTTTTGCCTAAACCTATGTTACTTCACGAAGGGAGTTGTAATATGGTATTAAGTATATTGAGTATATCTAGATGGCAGGTATTTGTTCTTTAAGTAGGTAAATTGCTCTTTAATTGTGTATATTGTTAGAATGTAGAATAGGATGATGCTTGTATTGGGGATTCTAGAATGTAAGCCCTTGGCAAGCACTGGTGGTGCTGCAGTGCAGGGAAGCAGTCGTGGGTCTCTTATCGTATTGAAGATATTTTCTTATTCCACTGGATTTCCGTGTATCTTTCTGCCTGAGGGATTACAACATTGTACTGGCGACGAGGATGTGTTTTAGTATTTGAGCATTTTGCATCATGTATAGCAATTCAAGTAATGTTGTGCAACCACCACCATTTTTGCAAAACCCTGGTAAGCCTTCCGTGCCTTGGCGTAAGTGGCTTAGGATTTTTGAAAACTATTTGGTGGCTATTGATACCTCAAAGTTTAATGCTATACGTCGTGCTGCACTGTTGTTCAACCATTTGGGTGAATCCGGCCAGCAAATTTTTGACAATCTTCCGGTGGTTCCTGCTCCTGCTGGTGATGAAGCCTGGGATTTTACGTTGAAGCCCTTGCCAGAATGTCTAGGCAGTATAAGGATGAACCTTCTGTCATGCTAGAAAGGCATAACTTCTTTAAACGGAAACAAATGGTCGAAGAATCTGTAGAAATCTATTTGACTGTGGTTAGAGTGTTGGCAGCCAAATGTGAATTTGTGTCTAACTTAGATACTTATTTAAGGGATCAATTGGTTTTTAACTGCTATAACAAGAAAATTCAAGAACGGATTTTGACTTGTTAAAATCCATCTCTCGAGGAAGTAATGGATATTGTTTGCAGCATTGAACGCTCTGTAATATCCTCAAAAATTCTGATGGAGGATTTAAGGAGTAAGACTGTGGAGGGTCATGTTGCCACTGTTTGTGAGGGTAATGGTGTTGATATCAATGCAGTTTCCAATAAAAGTAAGGATAAGAAGACAGTTGTTAAAAAATATTCGGGTGCATGTTACAGATGTGGTTCTAAATATCACATGGGTAACAATGCTTCTTGTCCGGTGCAAGGCAAGAAGTGCAACAATTGCAAAAAAAATTGGTCATTTTTATACTGTGTGCAAATCTGTCAACCCCAAAGCCAAGGTGAGTCATATAGGAGTGGAAGAAGACAGTCTGTGTGAGGAGCTTAATAATGTTTTGTTGACGGTGGAAACCAATACCCTGGATTAACAACAAAAAAGGTTCAAAGGTCCAATTGTGATAAATATTGGGATTGTTAATTTGGGTGTTGTGGCTGATTCTGGTTCGCCTGTCACAATTCTGGCTGAAATCACTTTTGATAAGTTATGGTCAAAAACATTTTTTTATTACCACCTGATGTCAATCGAAAGGCATTTGGGGAGTATGACATTTTGATGAAAGGTTACTTTACTGATGTTATTTGTTTCAAAGGAAGGGAAGTTTTCACAAAAATGTATCTGGCTAAGAATGGTCGTGATTTGTTAGGATGGCAGGATCAAGCTAAACTGCGTATTGGGCTGAAACCGGGTCACAAAGAACCTGTGGTTTTAGGAGAAGTGCCTGTGTTTTCTCTTATGCATAGCGATTGCGTTGATAGTGTGGGTGAGTTAAACGCCTTACTTGATAAGTTTTCTGGTGTGCTTTGTGAGAAAGTGGTCTTATAAGAGGATTTGAGCACACCATTACGTTGAAAAGCAATGCTTTGTCTGTCATCCAAAAGGTTAGGCCTGTGCCATTGTTGGTGCGTAAGGATTTAAAAGCATTGTTGGACAATATATGTACACAGGGATTTATTACACCTGTCGAGTCCTCCGAATGGGTTTCGGCTGCCATTATAGCCCGTAAGAAAAATGGGGACATCCGCTTATGTGCAGATTTGAGAGTATTGAATCGTAACATTCTTGTTGATTGTCAACCCCTTCCCAAGATTCATGATATGCCTGCTAATATAGATTCGAGCAAGGTTTTTTTCCACAATTGACCTACGGTCAGCTTATCACCAGATCCCTTTAACAGAAGAATCTCAACCTCTTACAATGTTTATTACCCCTTTTGAGGCATATATGTACAAACGGATGCCATTTGGACTTGCATCTGCTGCAAGAGTATTCCAAAGATTAATGGATACAAATTTTGAGGGGCAAGTTAGGATTCAAGTATTTCAGGATGATATTCTGATTCACACTGATGATGTTAGTCTTCACTTAGAACTTTTGGAGGTGGTATTGCAAAAACTTGAAAAAACATGATATGACTGTTAATAGAGATAAATGCAGGTTTATGGAAGGCCAAGTTGAATATCTGGGCCATAATTTATTGCATGAGAACTCAAACCTTAGGAGTGCCTTGTGAAGGCAATTAGTGATGCCCCAGTCCCTGATGATAAAGATTCCCTCAGAGCGTTTTTAGGGCTCAGTGAATTTTACGCAAGATTTGTGCAGGGATATGCAGTCACAGTGCAGCCTTTGAGAGCCCTTTTTAAAAAAAATGTTAAATACATATGGTCAAAGGAAACTCAACAGGCTTTTGATTGTGTCAAAAATGTATTGTAAATGCTTCAGCTATCAGACATTTCACTCATGGTTGTAAGAGTGTTATCACTGTAGTTGCCAGCGCCAAAGGTATTGGAGCAGTATTGAGTCAATTTGTGGAAGGTCAGGAAAGAACTGTTGCTTTTGCCTCCAGGATGTTGAGTTTGGCTGAGGTAAAGTACAGCACTATCGAAAAAGAAACCCTTGCTTGCTCATGGGCTGCTGAAAAGTTCAGGATGTATATTTGGGGAACTAAATTCGAGCTAGTCACTGACCATGAACCATTGATATATATATGCTGGGTGATAGTTGTTCAAATAAGGCTTCTACCCGTTTGATAAGATTACTCGCAAGACTGCAGAAATTTAATTTTGACATTAAATATATTCCTGGTGGGAAAAACATTAGAGCCAACTGCTTGTCGTGTCTTCCAGTCAAGGATGCGAAACATAAGTGTAAGGATGATAAGGAGTTTGAGTGTGTGATGACGGTGAATGATGCCACTGTTTTTTTTTGTGGTATTCCTGAGGTGGAATGGAATGAATGTTGCGTCAAGGATGAGTGTTTGGGTTTGGTTAAGAAGTACCTGGTTAAAGGATGGCCTTGTGACAGGAGTTTGGATGCTGAAATGCTCAAGTTGCGTCGGAATTGTCAGAAATTAATGGGATTGGCGTGAGACAGGATGCTTTTGTACCACCTGTAGGGTTACGTGATAAAAATATTTCTTAAGCGCATGTTCGTCATTTAGGTATTTAGGCTACTGTAAAAAAAATCAGACAGTGTTACTGGTGGCCGGGAATTGATGGACTTGTTAGGAAGTATGTTGAGTCTTGTGGAGAGTGCCTGTGTTCCGACAAGCATTGGAGAACGTCAACTTCCCCTTTGTGTCCTGTTGAATGGCCTTGGGGAAAAAATTGGTGTGGATTATGCAGTCCCTTACAATATTTTGGGCACTGACAAGAAATATCTTATTGTTGCAGTGGATTATTTTTCAAAGTGGTTATATTTTGCATTTGTGAGGGCGGCTGATTCTAGCACAGCTTTGAAATTTCTTGAACATTTGTTTTATTTGGAAGGTAAAGGGAAGGCGGTGGTGTCTGATGTTCATTTTGTCTCTGAGGAAATGTCTAGGTTCTTTAGCAAGCACTTTATAAAACATGTGAAGGTGCCTTTGTACAGTCCCTCTTCGAATGGTTTGGTGGAAAGGGGAAATCGCCTACTTAAGGAGGGTGTACACACTGCCATTGCAAACAAATTGAACATTGCAGAATTTTTGCAACAAATGGTATGGAGTTATAATACCTCTCCACATAGTACTACAGGAGTTGCACCTTTTGTTTTGTTGAGAGGCAGAAAACCGGTGTCTGGATTAAGTCCAGCTTGGTTGGTTGACAGAGTAGGGCACCGTGAAGTCAAAGTGGACTTGGACAAAGTTTGTGAGCGTGTTAAATCCAAGCAGGTATCCAGTAAGGAATACTTTGACAATAGTAGAAGGGTGAAAGAGATGCGTCTGGTGCCTGGTGACTGGGTTCTTATAAAAAAAAAAACCAAGAAAGTTGTGAAAGGAGAATCTAAATATTCTAAGCCTGTGAAAGTCATGAAAGTGTCCAGAATGGCGGCATTGCTGTCTGAGAAAGGTTGGTGGAACAAGAATTCCTTGGTTAAAGTGAGCCAAGAGCAAGCTAAAATCATCAGTGAGAGATGTAATTCTGGAGAAGCGAGAGAGACAAAAGGTGATGGTTGGTTTCACTTTGGTACTTCAGGTGATGGTAAGGGGGATGCTGTTGATGATCCTTTGCTGGACTGAGGGGATGGTGTGTCAGAGGGCAATGCTTTGGAAGTGAGCAATCATAGACTGGTCACTTCTGGTTATGGCGATGCTAGTGGTTGAGTTAGGAGTGATAGAGTGAGATCTGTCCCTGTCATATTCAGAGATTATATTACTTACTAATTTCTTCTTGCATATTCTGTGTCTTCCTTTAGTTGTTCTATTGTGTGGATTATTCTGTTTTTGTTTTGTTCTATAAGAAGGGGGATGATGTAGTATGGTACGAAGTATATTGAGTATATATAGATAGTAGGGTATTTGTTCTTTAAGTAGGTATATTGCTCTTTAATTGTGTATATTGTTAGAATGTAGAATGGGATTATGCTTGTATTGGGGATTCTCAAATTTAAGCACGTGGCAAGCACTAGTGGTGCTGCAGTGCAGGGAAGCAGTCGTGTATCTCTTAACGGACAAAAGATATTTCCCTATTCCTCTGGATTTCCGTGTATCTTTCTGCCTGAGGGATTACAACAGGAGCCAGAGAGGCTAGGCACTAGGGTAGGAAGGTCTTTTCATCAGTAAGTCTGGCTCAGAGTGCTTGCAATCCAATCTGCCTCTTACAATATGTAGTTACACACATTGTGGGAAGGGAAACAGTTTGCCTTAAACAGTCTGGTACAACAATTGAGGTCTACCTTTGAGTGGCTCATTTTGGAGTGAAATCGAGGTGTTCGATTATGACCTAGCCAAGCAGTTCCAACCTGTGGCGCGTTGGCTGTTTAGCAGATTAAATAATGTTAGCAAATTAATAAAGTACATGTAAATGAAGCATTAATGAAATTTTTAAATCTTTCTCTAAAGCTGTAGGAATTTAAAATTAGAGGCTAAAAACGTAAGTTGGTATCCCTAGCTTGATTCGTGGGAGCAGTGCAAGTACTGCAAACAGAATCTAGGACGAGTGACTGGTGGCCTCAATTGAAGCACTGCTATGCACTGGCAAAAAGAGTGCATGCATTAGCCGCAAAAAAGACAAAGTGGTATGTTAATGTCTAGCATATCACTTTTACAATTAAAAAACAAATTTAGAAAAAGCTCCAACCTTCCCATTAAAATTGAGATATTTCTATATTTCTATATATTAAATAAATAAAACACTTGATTTTTGATGTATACTTCTGTATTTTTTTGTATTGTTTTGAGGTTCAAATCAGAGAAATTGCTTAGGCTGGGTTTCCCAACTACCTGTAAGGACGCAGTGGCAGTCCCCAGACTCTTATAACGACTCAGTGGGGGTCCACAGAAGTCAAACGGTTAAGATCTGCTCCTCTAGTCCTTAGGTACATACATGGTGATGAGAAAATATGCCTAGATACGCATGTATTAAAGAAAACAGACTCTAGGTCAGAGGTCTTCAAACTTTTGGATGCCGAGACCCCCTGTCAACATTTTCAGGTGTGAGGACCCCTCCTAACAAAAATTTCTAAACCTGTAGGCAGGGCTACTGGAATTATGAGGCAGGTGAGGACCAAATTACGCGACAGGTTTGACTAAATTGTGTGGGAATAAAATGTAAATAATATTATGTTATGCCGCGTATTTTGGGATAGCATTGCTTCATTATTTTGACATTTTGTACACACAGTAACACTGAGGAAAGATTTCACCACATCAGTACCAGTTTATAACCAAAATACAGCAATTAACATCAGAAAGATGTCTAGTCAACCTTTGTGAAGGGCACTCCACTCTGCAGGAATACGTGCTGCCACATTAGAAGCTCACCTGGCCATGAGCAGCAGGGGTCCCTTAAAACCCTGGCGGTCTTGTGCAGAGTTAAGCAGTTTACCTATGCTGCTTTCCTCTCACCCCCTCCCTTCCATCCCTCTCTTCTCTCGTCTCCCAACCCTGGATCCCTCTCTCACTTTGCAGGCCATTTTCTTTCACCCCTTTTTACAACTTCTGAACTCTCCCCATGCAACCTCTCACTTCACCTTTAATCACCCCTTGCCATTCTGTATTTTCACTGCCCTCATCTCTAACAGACTCTCGCATTTATCTCATCGCCTCTCTGGCCCCGTCACCTCTCGTGCCCCTCAGCACTTCTCATTCACCTCTAGTCTCTCCATTCAAATTTTTGTCTATTTGTATCTTACAACTCTCCAGTCCCCCCATTCATCTTTAACATCTCCCCTTTGTTCTTCCACACATTCTTGAACCAACATCCCTCTCACCTGTTACCTCAGCACCAGTGCCTAATTTGATCAGGTGGTTTCCGGTGCTCCGCACTGGCACCTAACTGTACGCACTGGCACTATGACAGACTTCCACATGGTGGCTGTGTCTGTGTAATTTAGAGATGAGCAGAACAGCTGTTTATTAATTCAATATACATTAAAAAACGATAAACTCCTGACACCCATGCCATTCTTATAGCTTTGGGGGCTTGAAATAGTCTGAATAGTCACACTTGTACAAGTGTTATGGTTGGTAGTTGCATAGGTATTGTCATTGGCCGCGCAGGCCAGGCAATGGGTGGGTGGTTAAAGTTGCAGTGACCTACTGGTGAGGGCACATGTTTTATTACAAATTAATCACTGCTCAGCACCCACCTCTCTTCCCCTATCGCTGCTGTCCCTCACCCATGTCGCATCAAATTATCTTTTTAGGTCACAGATCATCTCTCAGCTATCTTCTCTCACGATTTAACAGTAGCCCTCACCTTTCGCTCACACTCACTTCTTGCGTGTCCGCACTTCCCTTCGGCACTTCACATTTCTCCTCATCCCTGACCTCTTCAATCGAATTCTCTCACTCCTTTGCTGTCCTCTCTCATCCTCTCATCTCTCCTCACAGAGCATACGGGTCGGACCGGTATGCTCCTCTCGGCCTGTGCCACTCTGCTTATTGTTCCCTAATTCAGGAAGGCATGAATTGTCTGTCTCACTGTTTCAGTGCAGGCCGCGCAGTTATGGAACTTGCACCCTCCTTTGCTTCGCTCCACCAAGAATCTACATCTAAATCTGCATATTCATCAAACTCCAGCTCTGGTCCAGGCAGCACAACAAGTTTTGGTCCCAGAGCAGGAGTGGGCAAAAGCCTGGATTCATGGCTCTGCCAATGCCGCAGGTTAACATACGGTTCCCTAAGCCTACATACTCAGTGCTTTAAAATCTTTACAACTCCAGCACATCCACAGGACCAAATTCTCACGAATTGGAGTGCCGAGATGCAATGGGACTTGTATATAATGTTTTTATAAGATTAATTATTCTTATAATAGAAATTGGCAAAAGTGGAAAACACTTTGTGTACAGAAAAAAACCTTTTAGGATATATGAAGCCCTGGGAATTAGATGAAAGGTGGGATATTGGTGCTTTACAAAT
The DNA here is from genome assembly GCA_963921515.1 of Calotriton arnoldi. NCBI lineage: Eukaryota > Metazoa > Chordata > Amphibia > Caudata > Salamandridae > Calotriton > Calotriton arnoldi. Next base: position 794,280 of record CAWUFW010003182.1, on the reverse strand, counting down.
ACACAGATAAATTGTTTCATTAAGGGACAACTTGCTTATGTGCTGTTTTCAGACAAGCAGTATCAATAAACACCATGTAAAATAAGTGTTACTGCACACGATCCCTGCTAAATGGCCCTCTCTTTAATGACCTCAGATAAAGGAAAGTTTGTGCAATCCCTCCGTGATTTGCTCACGAGACTTGAAGTCTGTATGAACATTTATTCACTTATTTGTACAGCGCTATTCCACCCTTCTGTCACTTCTGAGCGCTAGGGCATTAAACGATTTTTTGTTCTTGGTTAATTTCATTTGTTGTTGAACTGTGACATTCTTAACTTCCTGGAGTTTTATTCACAGCTGCGTTTCGTAGAACTGTTTAAATGTAAGGAATAGGCAGAGTGGGGGCCCAGGGGGTACTGGAACCAGAAAAAAAAAACTAAGCCTCGGTAAGCAGCTTACAAAGGCATGTAAATATGCAAATGGTTTTTAACGACCTGTTAAAAACTCGGGCGTGTCGGAGATAAGACTCCAGACACTGCCCAGCCGAGCCCACAGCTGCAGCAGCCTGGGCTGAGACACGACGGGAGGAGGGGGGCTGAAGCCCTTGTAGTTCTATGGGCCTGGGCAGAAGTGTGACTGGGAATGCGCGACCCCCTTTGTATCACTCCACGCCCCCCCTGGGGGTCGCGCCCCACAGTTTGAAGACCCCTGCTCTAGGGAGAGGTCATAGAAGTCTTTAATGTAAAAATAGCCCGCAAACACCAAAATATGCTAAGAGCAGATTGCCATTTCAGTCGACCAGAGCTTTAACCCCTGGCCAGTTTGAGCATGTAATGCTAAAATCAATACACTGCAGCACTACATTTGTACACTTTGCTCTCAATGCAATGAGTGGAGGAAAGAAGATGTGATACAACTGAAACTACAGATAGACACTAAGATGCAGGTGCGGGGCTCTTCTTCTGGTGAGAATGCGAAAAGACCTTGATGAGGGCTGCAGTAAGCTAGGGAAAAACGGCCGGCTTCACCAAATCAGCAGTTCTTGCCTCTTTTCTGCAACTTCAGAACGAGGCTATGCTTACTAAAACAGTTAATCTAAATGTGCATTGAACAATATGGTATAACAAAATTTGCTGAGAGGATATAGTCTGCATTCATTTTATTCTGTACGAACATGGCTTTCTGGCCTTCCAGTTGATCAGTTATCAGACCTACAGAAATGGCTGTAACACTGGCTACTACTTCAAGTATTTGAGCATTATCTCTTGTATTCATGATGGTCCCTACATCGTAGTGGGAAAACAATATGGAGAAGAATGACGATTCTCAGATTAACATGACAAGAGAATCAGGATTTCATTAAAGACGCGGAGGCTAATATTATGCATAACCTTTTAATACCACTCCTGACAGCAGCCCCTTTAAAGAACTTCACCATAACAATCCAAAATGGAATAACAAAGTCAATAAATGTCCTCAGCATAGAACACTCATCCTCTTTTAAATGCAATTCTGCAAATATAACTTCTTATCTTGCTCCACCTCCAAATCCACGCCATTCTTATTTCTTCATGACTGAACATCTGTAACAAAAACATCTTATAAATAAAATAAATTCACCTGCAAATAAATCATCAATCCATCAAACTTACAACCATAATACTCCAATTAATACTTCTTTTTTCTTTTTTAATATGCAACATGCATAACAAAAAATTCTAGAGAATCTCCAAACAAGGGAGTGGAGGGAGGGATAAAGTTAGCCTCCGCGTCTTTAATGAAATCCTGATTCTCTTGTCATGTTAATCTGAGAATCGTCATTTCATTACAAGACCGGAGGCTAACATTATGCATGTTGAAAGCCCTTTAACACTACTTCAGACATATGTTCCACTGGTCTAAAATAATGTTTCGCAAAAATGCCCACATTTGACCAATCTGCTGCTTTCAAAATATTCTCCAAACTCCCACCATACCAACAACTCTTGCTTGACATAGCTCCTCTGATGGAATGTGCCTTGAACTTATCCAAATTCACACCTGCTTGATCCATCACACTCCTTACCCATCTTGAGATCGTTGCTGTACTTTCCGCCCCAAAGGGTCTTACAAAAAAAATAAGAAGCTGATGTTCACCATCCCTTCTATTCTCCGCTACTCTACACTCATACTCCTTCAGACATTCCACTACACATAATTTCTTACACTCCTCATACTTTGGATAAAAAACTGAAGTGGACATAGTCTTAGTCCTTTTATGAATCTCAAAAAACACACCATCCGGACAAAAATGTCTATTATTAACCGCTAAACACTTCACATCAGACACTCTTCTACAAGGAATTAAACACAACAGAGTCGCTAACTTAATAGAAATATTCTTATTACTTAAAAATCTATTCATAGGCCAATCCACAAACAACTTCAAAACCAAATTAACATCCCACATCACATCATATCTTGCCTTAAGAGGTCTCTTCAACCTCATACTCTTCAATACTCTACACACCAAAACATTACTACCCACAGATCTACCTCCTACAAAAGCATGTCCTGCTGAAACAGCTGACCTATAACAATTAACTGTTCTATAGCTTAATCCTTTATTAAACTGTTCCACCAGGAAATTCACCACCTCCACTACAGGAGCCTCCACAGGATCCAAACTCCATTCCAAGCACCAACAAACCCAGAACTTCCAAACTCCTCTATACCTCTTCCTTGTTCCTGGTGCCCAAGACTCTTCGAGTAGATCAGCAGCCTCCTGTGAAAGTCCCTCGACTGTACTGGATCTCCTGATACCTTCCAAACAAGAAGGTCCAACGTTCCGCTCTGAATCAAAGGATGAATCTCTCCTAACTCGTTTACCAGCAGACCCTCTTCTGCCCTCATCAAAAATGGAATCTCGCAAGCCAATTCCAGAGCTGCTGGAAACCAAGCTTGAGAAACCCAGAAAGGTTTACTAAAACAAGCTGACAACCTTCTCTCCTCACCTTCAGTAATAGCCTCTGAATCAAAGCAAACGGTGGGAAAGCATAACCCTTCGTCTCTGACCAAATCTGCTGCATCTATCGCTAGAGCTTCTGGATCTGGTAACCAACTGTAATACTTCTCCAATTGGCATGTCAACCTTGTTGCAAACAGGTCCACATCCAATGGACCTAAAACTTCTTGAATCCTCTCGAAATACTCCGACCCCAGCATCCAATCGCTGTAATCTTTCACGTGCCTGGAATTCCAATCTGCTACCACATTTCGTACCCCTGGGAGATACTCCGCTCTTAACACTATCTTGTTCCTCAAACAAAACATCCACAACTCCTTTGCCACATCTGAAAGACTCTTTGATCTGCAACCTCCCAAACGGTTTATGTAAGAAACTGCAGAAATATTGTCCATCTTCAAAAGCACTGTTTTCCCTTGTAACATCTCCCTGAAACTCTTCAATGCATATACCCCTGCTGTCAATTCTAGACAATTTATATGTAGGTCTTTCTCTTCCCTTGACCATGCACCATCTGTCTCTTGAGGACCCAAACGAGCCCCCCAACCTAAAAGGCTTGCATCTGTCTCCAGGATCACATCCGGATGGCAACCAAAAATCGCCCTTCCGTTCCAAACCTCCAAATTGTGTAACCACCACTCTAGCTCCTCCTTTGCATCCATATCCAATTCTATCTGGTCCCCAAACCATAATCCTGCTCTCAAGGCCTCTGCTTTCACCCTTTGCAAAGCCCGATAATGCAATGGACCTGGAAACACTGCTTGAATTGAAGAAGAAAACAACCCTAGACTCCTTGCTAAATCTCTCAAGGTTAATGACGTCCTCCGCAGAATTCTCAAAACTTCTTTCTTCATCATCCTCACCTTCTTGTCTACTAACCTCAATACTTCTCCTACTGTATCTATCGAAAAACCTAGAAATTCCAAACTCTGTCCTGGAATAAAAACAGACTTGGCCTGATTTATTAAAAACCCCAAGCTTTTTAAAACATCTATCACAAATCGTAGCTGACTCTCTAGTTTCACCGCATCCTGTGACATCAACAAAATGTCGTCCAAATATACAATCATTCGAAAACCTCTCTCTCTGAAAAAAGCCATTACTAAACGCATCAATTTCATGAAGCGCCAAGATGCTGAGGAGAGACCAAAAGGTAGACACAGGAATTGATATAAAAGGCCTTTCCATCTGAACTGAAGATACTTCTGACTGCTTACTCCCAAAGGAACCGTGAAGTAAGCATCCTTCAAATCTAACTTCACCAACCAATCCTTTGACTGCAACATGTCCCTCAGAAGATGAATCCCTTCCATTTTGAAATGCCTGTAAACCAACGATTGATTTAGACTTCTCAAATTTATCACTGGCCTCCATCCTTTGTCCCTTTTCACCACCAGAAACAAAGTGCTTACAGATCCTTTTAAATGTTCTTCCCCCTTATAGATCGCCCCTTTCTTTAACATTTCTCTCACTTCCACATCTGCTACCTCTTCCTGATCCCTTGATAAAACCAATTCCCTTGGTTCTGCATTCTGAACTGGATGTTGCACAAAATCTATTTCGAATCCTTGAACTACCTCTAAAACCCAGGTATCCCTTGTTATCTTCTGCCAATTTTCCTGAAAACATTTTAAACGTCCTCCTACTTTTTCTAGGAAAGAAACCAGAAATAATCTGCTTACTCGCCTCGAGTATTCGGTCCTGATTGACTTCTTCCTCTTCCTCCTCTTGTTCTAGGATATCTCCCTCTCTGAGGAAAGAAACCTGAGAAGCCTTGGAAACCCCTTCCTGTTCCTCTGTATGTAAAATTATATTGGGACCTCTGAAATCCTCGGCCGGCATACGGTCCCCGTCTACCGGCCCTGTCAAAAACTCCTCCAAACACCTTCCTCATGTTGCTCTGCGCCTTCTCTAGTGCTGTGAAAGTCGAAACGTGTTTTCCTATACTTTTCACAAAACCTTCTCCAAAAAGTAACCCTTTAGGATCCTCACTTGTTTCCTTGTTAGCTATGTCTCCTAACTTAGGACTTATTTTTAATAAAACTGACTTTCTTCTTTCTGCTAATAAGCCAGAATTTGCGTTTCCCAAGAAAACCATAGCTCTCTGGCTCCAACCGCGTAATAATTGTACATCAACTTGCTCTCCGTTAATGTGAGCCTTCTCTGCCATGTCCATTATTTTTGCCAATGGACCCAAGACATCTAATAAACGGTCCTGGCACTGTTTCAATGAACGTTCTAGACCCTTACGTGGATCCTTTCCCAATTTAAATAAATAAATTAAATCAGGATCCAAATTCGGTGTGTAAACAAACCTTATTATCTATCTGAGGTCTAGAGCACTCTGCTCTCAACACACGCCTTACTTCTTTCTCCAAAGGCTTTCGAACCCACTGTTCTATAAACTTCGTCACATGGTCTAAAGACCACCAGTCTGCACTTCTAGGATGCCTTAACTCGTAAGTGCTAAACATCTCTCCACCAAGAGGATCTTTAATAACAGCCTTAGAAGTAGAGGGTAGATCATTTCTTAAGTCATCATTTAGATCATCTTCATGATCCATATCAAATACGTATTCATCGTACGTTTTTTCACTCCTTTCTCCACTTCTTTCCTCTATTTCCATATTAAACTCCTCTTCGGAGCAATCCTGCGTGCCGCCAAGGACACCCTTCTTTTGTATGCCGCCAAGGACACTACTCTTTTTAATGGAGTCCCCCTCTTATCTAAATGCTTAGTTTTCCTAGCTCTCTTAATTGGTCTCCTTCTCTCATTTTCATCTTCTGAAAAAGACCAGAAATGCTCCTCAGATCTAGACTCTGTTCTCTTATTATCCATAACAATTTCAACCACCTCTCTAATCGAACTCTTCATTTCACTCTGAATAAGTCTCCTCAAACTTTCTTCACCTATTCTTCCTTCAACAGTCTGGTGACTGACACTCCCTTCCTCTGATGCCATACTCCCAAACTACTAAACTCTCCTCAAATATACCCTAACAAGCAAAACAATACTGACTCGATATCCCAAAATCACCTCTGAACTCCTGCCTCATAAACCTCATACGAACTGTCAAAGCAACAGCTGTTAGATCGTTTTTTTTTTTTTTTATTCAAACCTCTTCACGCGAACACGCTCCCGCGTTTGGGCCTATAACCTTATTTTTTGACCAATACAAAATGGCCGCCGCTCTCACGCGAGACTACGGCGGCCACTAACATTCAATCCTGATGGCGTGACCTCACTACGTCACACCATCAGTCCTTCCGTCTGCTCGTGTCTCAAACGGACTACCATCCAGGAGCCTACACACGCGTGCTCACCGTCATCATGAAACTGACACGGTAAGCGTGCACGCGCCTTACGATCACCTTCCTCCTTTGCCTGCTGCTTACTCGCGGGGCAGCCGTTCGAGCCCACCAGCTCGCGAACAGCTGATCTCCGCACACGAGCCTACCGTCAGTAAAAAACTGACATGGTAAGCACGCGCGCCTAATAACATCTAAAAATACCTCTTACTTTCTTTCAGCAATATTTAGTGATAATACTGTTTCCCTGATAACTAAAAAATATACACAACATATAAAATCCTTGAAAATATATATTTTTTTACATACTACAATAAAATACTCTCTACAATCTTTCCACATGTACTGCTTCCAAAAATTAGAAGCTTTACACACAACAAACCAATTTTAAACAATATTATACACATAAAGCACACTTTAAAACTGAATATTAGAAGCCACTTATCTGATGTTGAATTTGTTTATTAGCATTAATAACTGTAAATAACATATATACTTGTATCAGCTTTACTTTACTCTATTTCATATGCGCATATTTTCTGAACAGGAGCAGCATTTAAAAGAGGATGAGTGTTCTATGCTGAGGACATTTATTGACTTTGTTATTCCATTCTGGATTGTTATGGTGAAGTTCTTTAAAGGGGCTGCTGTCAGGAGTGGTATTAAAAGGTTATGCATAATGTTAGCCTCCGTTCTTGTAATGAAATCTGCTTGTTTAGGAGACCTCACGACACACTTGCCACTGTTAATGGGAATGAATGGCAGATTGTCGATGACCGAGACCATGTACCCAGCATAACGGCCCCAGCCTGGTCTCAGGACAGCCAGGAATAGGCTTTCTTGCCACAGATAAAACATACCTATTTTTTTCGGTAAAGACATTTGTGAAACAGCATGCCGGTGAGAAAACGTAGGGGGATGCTTTATTATGTATGATCTTCAAAACAGTGCCATGTTTATTTTGGCCCACAAAGATAGTCCAGTTAGTTTTTCTTTGGTGTTCACGAAACTGCTCCCATTCAGATTAATAAAGATGAGGACCACCAGACAAATAGTAACTGATCGGATTTTTAAATTCTTCAAGACCTTGCCAAGATTCAGGGGAATACTGGCACATTCTAGGAGTCGGTGCCCATGGTAGAGCAAGTCTAGGCAAGTTTCGGATTTGCTGAGGGCCACTCTGATCAAAGGCACACCCAACAAGACATCAGAAGGCAAATGAGCTCAGATCTATCATGAAAAAAGATTCATGTTTTGGCAATTTTTTCTTCAACAGCAAATAGGAGTTAGAGTGGCAGCTCTGTTCAGGGACAGGTGCAATACAATTTGACTTTCCGACAACTCGCCATTCCACAGCAATGAGCTATCCAACCAGAAGCCAGAGGTTGTGGGCAGCAGTGTAGTTAGCAGGCCCGAACTTTAGAGCGATCCACTATCTATGAGACGATTGCTCACCTTGAAAGGGTGTGGAGGAATAGATGGGGCTACCGATGACCTCGGATGTCCAGTTTTATTTTTTTTTGGGGGGGGGGGGAGTTTTATATACCGCAAACTAGACCCAAAGGAATCCGAGCACTTTACATGAGCACCAGTTGCGTTCCAGATGGACACATTCATTTTATTTTTGCTAGGCACGGGAAGATTAAGTGATTTGCCCAGAATCACAGGATGTTAAGCGTCCCTGCCGAGACTCGAACCCTGTTCCCAGCTCCGAGGTCGACCACACTAGCAGTTAGGCCACATCCTCTCCCCTTTGCAGGAGGCCAAGCAACAGCAGGAGCAGTTCCAGCAGAGTGCCCAAGCTTAGGGCTGAGTGTGGATCTAGAGATGGGCACTCGAGGGCTTGCAGCATGCTTGCACCTGGAGGAATGTACCCACATTGGCAGTCCACAACACTTCACAGCTGTGTTGGTGATGAGAGCACAAGATATGGGCCCAGCGGCATTACAGGGAGGACTGTCTCAGATTGACTTAGACGAACACCCAGTCTCCGGGGTGGAGGGTGTGGCATACTTCTCAAGGACTGTCAGATAAGTCAGCTTGAACCTGAGAACAGAAACTGTAGAGACAGTGAATAGATTTTCTGCACTATTGGAGGACAGCATTATCTTTTGATTGAAGGTGTAACGTAGCTGCTGAGGTGGGTGGGTTTGCAGGCAGCATTATAGGTCGTCCCATAGCTTTCGCATAGGGGCTCAGTCTCGTTCTTTGGGTTGGGATGGCCCTGATGGACCACGGAGCTAGGGACAAGTCATCGGGCCACTTCTGTTGGCTCTCAGAGCTAATCTTCACTATCTTATTCTTAAGAATGCAGTGATTCCTCTCTACTTTCCCTGCTGATTCAGGGTGATAGGCACGATGGAAGTGTTGACTGATCCCTAACGCTTTGCAAATATGCACTACAGTTGAAATGAACTGTGTTCCTTTGTTTCATTCCGAAACGGGGATGAAGTTCCTAAGCAAGCACTTAAGCTCATATCTACGGTAATGGCATCTGCCCTTGAACAGGAATGAGCTTCTGCCAATACAATTACAAGCACACACGAATAGGAGGTACATTTCGATACCTGAGCGAAGTCCATCTGGAGATGGACAGAGAGGCCCCAAGGTGAAGATGAGCTGTAAGGGTGGTCTTGATTCCCTTCCCACCATTGTGGGACTTGCAAATGAGACAGTAATGGCAACATTTCTGGGCAATAGAAGGAGAGACAGGCACATACCAATCAGTTCCAGCAGCACGGATCATGCCATCCTTATCGACATGGGCCGCTCCATTCTACAACCATGCATGGTTGGGAAGTAGAAATGTTTGTGCAACCACATGCCCTGAGCTGTCTTGCCATCCTCCTTCATGGTCCCTTCTACAATTCTGTTTGGTCCAATATTGTTTTTTGCTTTCATAGTCTTGCTCCTGCAACAGAGATAGATCCTTTAGGGAGGGTATGGGAGCAAATGAGTTTGTACAACATATAAAGCAGCATCATTGGTTTGAGACAAAGCAACTTTCCTGGTCACTGAGTTAGTAAGGGCATTCCCTCAAAATACTTCATGTTGAGAATACTAGCCTGCTGCACATTTTATAACAGCAATCTTTTGGGGGTAATAGTAAAGCGTTTAATAGATTTTGCACTTAGAAGCCATTTTTAGGTCTCGGCCTGCACCAGCGCTTGCGCTGGTCTGGCCGAGAGTTTTAGTAAGCGGGTTTTGGAAGTGCAAACACTGGCTTTCGGCTGGCGACCAGCTTGAGTTCACGATGGCGTGCACGCGCAGCTGCCATCTGTTGTTTCCTATCTCTTCCTCATTTCCTCGTCATGGCTCATTAACTCTCTGGACTCTGATGTTTCAATCGCAGCAGCAGCTCACATTACCAACTGAGGGCCCTGGACTACAGTCACATGAAAAACAACAGCGATTAGCATTGAAATGCAAGCTTTTTTTGTCTAGTTAGAAATATTGCTTCGGTGGGTTGATTTCACCTTATATCGCTATTTGTTTTATATTGGGAGTCACAGCCTAATTACCAGTATTTTTGTCTCTCACTGTTTTTTTTTTATATTTATTCGCGCAAAGCACAAAGCTATATTTAAGGTTACTTTTTCCGTGTCACTTCTTCACTCTATTTAAACTCCACACCCCCACTCTTATTGTCTCTCTCCTTCTCTCTCTCTCCCTCTCTAATTCTCTCTCTACTTAATTAACTCTCCCCTCTCTATCTTTTTTAGCCTTTCATTCTCTCTCACCCCTTTATCTGTTTCTCTTTCAAACTCCTTCATTCACTCTCTCTCCCCTTCTTTCTCTCTCTCTATCCCGCTCCACTCTTTATTCTATGTACACCCTTTCTCTCTCTTTCTCTCTCACCACCCTCTCTAATTGGGCATTATATCTTCACTCTATCTCTCACTCGGCAACACCACAGCATCACTCAGCGCAACCACAGCATCAATCAGAGCCAGCACAGCATCACTCAGCACCAACACAACACCACTCAGCACCACCACAGCATCACTCAGCACCACCACAGCACCACTCAGCACCACCACACCACCACTCAACACCACCACTCAACACCACCACAGCATCACTCAGCATCACCACAGCATCACTCAGCACCACCACAGCATCACTCAGCACCACCACAGCATCTCTCAGCACCACCACAGCATCACTCAGCACCACCACAGCATCACTCAGCACTACCACAGCACCACCACAGCACCACTCAGCACCACCACAGCACCACTCAGCACCACCACAGCATCACTCAGCACCACCACAGCACCACTCAGCACCACCACAGCACCACTCAGCACCACCACAGCATCACTCAGCATCACCACAGCATCACTAAGCACCACCACACCACCACTCAGCACCACCACAGCATCACTCAGCACAGCACCACCACAGCATCACTCAGCAGCACCACAGCATCACTCAGCATCACCACAGCCCCACTCAGCACCACCACAGCACAACCACAGCACCACCACAGCACCACAACAGCATCACTCGGCACCACCACAGCATCACTAAGCACCACAACAGCATCACTAAGCACCACCACAACACCACTCAGCACCACCACAGCATTACTCAGCAGTACCACAGCATCACTCTGCACCACCACAGCATCACTCTGCACCACCACAGCATCACTCTGCACCACCACAGCATCACTCTGCACCACCACAGCATCACTCTGCACCACCACAGCATCACTCTGCACCACCACAGCATCACTCTGCACAACCACAGCATCACTCAGCACCACCACAGCATCACTCAGCACCACCACAGCATCACTCTGCACCACCACAGCATCACTCTGCACCACCACAGCATCACTCTGCACCACCACAGCATCACTCTGCACAACCACAGCATCACTCAGCACCACCACAGCATCACTCAGCACCACCACAGCATCACTCAGCACCATCACAGCACCACCACAGCACCACTCAGCACCACCATAGCATCACTCAGCATCACCACAGCACCACTCAGCACCACTCAGCACCACCACAGCACCACTCAGCACCACCACAGCATCACTCAGCACCACCACAGCAACACTCAGCAATACCACAGCATCACTAAGTACCACCACAGCATCACTAAGCACCACCACAGCATCACTCAGCATCACCACACCACCACTCAGCACCACCACAGCACCACCACAGCATCACTCAGCATCACCACAGCCCCACTCAGCACCACCACAGCATCACTCAGCATCACCACAGCCCCACTCAGCACCACCACAGCATCACTCGGCACCACCACAGCATCACTAAGCACCACAACAGCATCACTAAGCACCACCACAACACCACTCAGCACCACCACAGCATTACTCAGCAGCACCACAGCATCACTCTGCACCACCACAGCATCACTCTGCACCACCACAGCATCACTCTGCACCACCACAGCATCACTCTGCACAACCACAGCATCACTCAGCACCACAACAGCATCACTCAGCACCACCACAGCATCACTCGGCACCACCACAGCATCACTCGGCACCACCACAGCACCACTCAGCACCACCACAGCATCACTCAGCATCACCACAGCATCACTCAGCACCACCACAGCACCACCACAGCACCACTCAGCACCACCACAGCATCACTCAGCACCACCACAGCATCACTCAGCACCACCACAGCATCACTAAGTACCACCACAGCATCACTAAGCACCACCACAGCATCACTCAGCACCACCACAGCATCACTCAGCACCACCACAGCATCACTCAGCACTACCACAGCATCACTCAGCATCACCACACCACCACACAGCACCACCACAGCATCACTCAGCATCACCACAGCCCCACTCAGCACCACCACAGCATCACTCAGCATCACCACAGCCCCACTCAGCACCACCACAGCATCACTCAGCACCACCACAGCATCACAGCACCACCACAGCACCACTCAGCACCACCACAGCATCACTCAGCATCACCACAGCATCACTCAGCATCACCACAGCACCACCACACCACCACTCAGCACCACCACAGCACCACCCCAGCATCACTCAGCACCACCACAGCATCACTCAGCACCACCACAGCAACACTCAGCACCACCACAGCACCACCTCAGCATCACTAAGCACCACCTCAACATCACTCAGCACCACCACAGCATCACTAAGCACCACCTCAACATCACTCAACACCACCTCAGCATCACTAAGCACCACCTCAACATTAGAATAGGCAGGAAGAAGTTGCCAACATTGCAACGACAAAATAAACGACAAGACCTTTCTTATGTTTATTCTTTTTAATTGGGTCATTCAGTTGTACATAATGTCGTCTTAGTTATATATAAAGTAACAAAAATGCTTATAAGTCTTTTTTATTATAACTTTTCAACATGCTGCACAGCAGCCACAATGCTCTTAAAAACATTGGCAAAACCAATAGCTCTGCCTAAACACTTATAAGGTCCCAAAGGCGAGACCTATTGGCTATGCCAATGCTTGTTTATCAGGATACCTGCCGAAGTCAAGGAACATCTCTGCATTCAGAGGCCCAAAGTCACGCGTGACTCCAAACGCATACTTTTAGCATATGTACACAGTTACAATCTTTTACTCAGCCAGGATGCAGGCTTGGGTAAGGGCAACAAGTAGTATACTGTACATAAAGTGTATCCTGCAACTAGCTCACCTTCGTCATTTCTAGGGTATGATTCATCCACAAAATGCACAAGATTATATTTTAGCATTGGTGCATCTGTAAGATCAGTGCAGGGCTTGGTTACATGCTCAGTTACCATAAGACAGTCCTGATGTTCTCACTCCTCAGTGGTGGTCATGAGAGATGCCGGGGTTAGGGCGAACAAAGCGATACCAAAGGGGATGATGGACGGAGCGTTAGAGCAAATCAAACACTCACCCCCAGTCAACTGATCTGGGTTTAATCCATCATCATTCTTTAGCTCACTCCACCACCCCAGTTCAGACATAGCCATATGCAAATCAGTCTGACCCTGTGCCTCATGGGAACAGTCCAGCCCGAACTGCCAAGCCATGTCTTCCCTGGACCGGAAACAAGCATCCTGGGACCGGTTTCGGGTTCAAAACCCTCATCAGCCAGGCTATCTTGAATCCAGTGGCAAAGTGAGCAAGGGACCCACGTCTGGGCATACCCTGCCAACTTAGGGCGAACAAAGCGATACCAAAGGGGATGATGGACGGAGCGTTAGAGCAAATCAAACACTCACCCCCAGTCAACTGATCTGGGTTTAATCCATCATCATTCTTTAGCTCACTCCACCACCCCAGTTCAGACATAGCCATATGCAAATCAGTCTGACCCTGTGCCTCATGGGAACAGTCCAGCCCGAACTGCCAAGCCATGTCTTCCCTGGACCGGAAACAAGCATCCTGGGACCGGTTTCGGGTTCAAAACCCTCATCAGCCAGGCTATCTTGAATCCAGTGGCAAAGTGAGCAAGGGACCCACGTCTGGGCATACCCTGCCAACTTAGGGCGAACAAAGCGATACCAAAGGGGATGATGGACGGAGCGTTAGAGCAAATCAAACACTCACCCCCAGTCAACTGATCTGGGTTTAATCCATCATCATTCTTTAGCTCACTCCACCACCCCAGTTCAGACATAGCCATTTGCAAATCAGTCTGACCCTGTGCCTCATGGGAACAGTCCAGCCCGAACTGCCAAGCCATGTCTTCCCTGGATCGGAAACAAGCATCCTGGGACCGGTTTCGGGTTCAAAACCCTCATCAGCCAGGCTATCTTGAATCCAGTGGCAAAGTGAGCAAGGGACCCACGTCTAGGCATACCCTGCCAACTTAGGGCGAACAAAGCGATACCAAAGGGGATGATGGACGGAGCGTTAGAGCAAATCAAACACTCACCCCCAGTCAACTGATCTGGGTTTAATCCATCATCATTCTTTAGCTCACTCCACCACCCCAGTTCAGACATAGCCATATGCAAATCAGTCTGACCCTGTGCCTCATGGGAACAGTCCAGCCCGAACTGCCAAGCCATGTCTTCCCTGGACCGGAAACAAGCATCCTGGGACCGGTTTCGGGTTCAAAACCCTCATCAGCCAGGCTATCTTGAATCCAGTGGCAAAGTGAGCAAGGGACCCACGTCTGGGCATACCCTGCCAACTTAGGGCGAACAAAGCGATACCAAAGGGGATGATGGACGGAGCGTTAGAGCAAATCAAACACTCACCCCCAGTCAACTGATCTGGGTTTAATCCATCATCATTCTTTAGCTCACTCCACCACCCCAGTTCAGACATAGCCATATGCAAATCAGTCTGACCCTGTGTCTCATGGGAACAGTCCAGCCCGAACTGCCAAGCCATGTCTTCCCTGGACCGGAAACAAGCATCCTGGGACCGGTTTCGGGTTCAAAACCCTCATCAGCCAGGCTATCTTGAATCCAGTGGCAAAGTGAGCAAGGGACCCACGTCTGGGCATACCCTGCCAACTTAGGGCGAACAAAGCGATACCAAAGGGGATGATGGACGGAGCGTTAGAGCAAATCAAACACTCACCCCCAGTCAACTGATCTGGGTTTAATCCATCATCATTCTTTAGCTCACTCCACCACCCCAGTTCAGACATAGCCATATGCAAATCAGTCTGACCCTGTGCCTCATGGGAACAGTCCAGCCCGAACTGCCAAGCCATGTCTTCCCTGGACCGGAAACAAGCATCCTGGGACCGGTTTCGGGTTCAAAACCCTCATCAGCCAGGCTATCTTGAATCCAGTGGCAAAGTGAGCAAGGGACCCACGTCTGGGCATACCCTGCCAACTTAGGGCGAACAAAGCAATACCAAAGGGGATGATGGACGGAGCGTTAGAGCAAATCAAACACTCAACCCCAGTCAGCTGATCTGGGTTTAATCCATCATCATTCTTTAGCTCACTCCACCACCCCAGTTCAGACATAGCCATATGCAAATCAGTCTGACCCTTTGCCTCATGGGAACAGTCCAGCCCGAACTGCCAAGCCATGTCTTCCCTGGACCGGAAACAAGCATCCTGGGACCGGTTTCAGGTTCAAAACCCTCATCAGCCAGGCTATCTTGAATCCAGTGGCAAAGTGAGCAAGGGACCCACGTCTGGGCATACCCTGCCAACTTAGGGCGAACAAAGCGATACCAAAGGGGATGATGGACGGAGCGTTAGAGCAAATCAAACACTCACCCCCAGTCAACTGATCTGGGTTTAATCCATCATCATTCTTTAGCTCACTCCACCACCCCAGTTCAGACATAGCCATATGCAAATCAGTCTGACCCTGTGCCTCATGGGAACAGTCCAGCCCGAACTGCCAAGCCATGTCTTCCCTGGACCGGAAACAAGCATCCTGGGACCGGTTTCGGGTTCAAAACCCTCATCAGCCAGGCTATCTTGAATCCAGTGGCAAAGTGAGCAAGGGACCCACGTCTGGGCATACCCTGCCAACTTAGGGCGAACAAAGCGATACCAAAGGGGATGATGGACGGAGCGTTAGAGCAAATCAAACACTCACCCCCAGTCAACTGATCTGGGTTTAATCCATCATCATTCTTTAGCTCACTCCACCACCCCAGTTCAGACATAGCTGGTTAGGGTGGGGCAACAGATTAAGGTGAAATTGGAGACAGTTAACTGTAGAATTTCATATCAAGACAATGTGGCAGTGGAAAGATGCTGAGTCTTGGTGGTAAGGAGAAGAGAAGCAACAGAGTGGCCAGCAGCAACAATTGGGGTGGAACGCTACACAATATTTTCAGATGCTTTAAAAAGATGAGCGACAGACTAATCTCTTAATTCTTTTCAGATGTGGTTTATTTTCCCTTTCTAATGACATTCAATTTACTTTGTGTTTTTTGATTCTGAAAAGATAACATTTTTGATATGACAGTAATGGTAGATGACAACAAACACTAAAAGTCTTTGTATCGCAGACCCACAGAACGTAACATGTTGAGATATAATAGTGACCATACATGTAACGTCAGGGACAATTTACCCTTTGGCGAGTTTTTACGGGTTAGATGGAACTGCACCAAGATAAAGACTGTTTCTGTGAATCTGACACTTGGATTAATAGATTGTTGGAGAGGGACTACCCTAATAGATTACTGCAGCAGGCCAGAAAAAGAGCAAGGTTTTGTCCTAGGAAAACACTAACCCAACCCAAAAACAAGAAGCATTAAAAATGATAAATTGATGTTTATCAGCACCTATAATACAGCTAGTAATGACATCAAAACGATTGTCAACACACATTGGAATATGGTAAAAGATGTTTTACTATCTTCACAGAAACCCATGTTCTCTTTTAAAAGAGGTGCAAATATTAAGGACTTTTTGGTCAGGGCTGTCCTTACTGTTTGCAGTCAACCAGTTCTTTATTCTCAGTGGGGTCTGCCACCTGTCTCTTTTAATGTGGTCAGTGTAGTCCATATAGATATTGCGTAGAGACCAAATGCTTTGAACACAATGACTTGAAGTACCCTTAAAGTCCTTAACCAACTGTAATTCAGGTGCAATGAAGTATGGCACTCATGCAATCTCATCTATATCGGTCAAACTACCCAGGAGATCAGAGCCAGAATCCTCTATCCTCATAGCAGGATCAAATGTGAAATTGCTGGAGCGCCTTAAGTTGAGCACTATAAGTCATATGGCCATTCCATTGAAGATCTTCATCGTTAGTTGGGGAACTTATCCCTTCCAGTCCACGCACAGGTAACTGTTAAGGTATGCTTAGTCTGTTTGAATTAAAATGGAATAACTGTTTTAAATCTATCGATCACGATCTTAACGAACTGGAAGAGTGGGGGCAATAAGCAACCCTCAAAAATGAACATTTATATGCTTATTGTTTCTTTTGTGACATTATTGCTTATTGTATATATGAAAATATATATATATTTATTTATTACCTAGTGGCATTTGCCACTAGGTAGCTATAGTTAGGTCTGCTTTTCCATAGAAAGAGCGTTTTTTGGTTTGCTAATAACTTTGACCCTGTTTGACGAATCTTCTCAAAACGCTCCCCAAAAAATGTTCATCCACCTCAGCTTCGTCCTGGAAAGTTTTAGCGTGATTCGTCATGTGAGGGGCTGACAAAAAAGGGCAGTCTCAAAACACAAAATCCCCATGCATTGTCCATAGACTTAAGACGGGCTACATCAAAAACTGCTGAACGGAATTACACCAAATTCGGCAGGTCTGCAGATTTAGCTTTTTGTGACTGGTTGTAAATCTGAACAAAACATAGGAATCCACCCCGAGAAAGGTTCATAAGGGTGTGTTTCCTGTTATGACAGGACGCACGCAGTGTTTGCTTAAATACCCCTCACACACCAAAAGGGCCCTTGGTGTCATGCTTCATCATAGGGGTCTTCCCGCCCCGCTGCGGGACAGGGCGTGCTACGACCAGCGACTACGCGGGAGCACTGTTTTTACAGAACTATGTGTGGTGTAGGGGTAGTAAGAGGAAGGGTCAGAAGTGAATGCAAAAAATGTGAATTAAAAGGACCTGGCCTCGTGGACTTAGAAATTTTAATACGTCGTGGAGGCTGGTGCTGTTAAAAAAGTGGTTCGGAGATGTCCTGCGTATAATGTGCGGATACTCCTGATCAAGTCAACATGTTTCGAAGCATCAAGGCTTCTTCATCAGGACTAGGAATGATCCCTTCAGTGCTCACTATGTTGCTATCAATGCGTAATAAAAAAAAGTGTGCTATATACAAAACGATAAAAATGCAACAATCATGCACTTTATATTACCCAATCAGTATTTCAAAATGTAAATCTGTAAAAGAGAGAGCATGGTTAGTTACACAATTGCGCAAACACATTAACGCCTGTAAATACAAAAGTGATTATGGTATCATTAGCCTTAGTTGTAACTCGAAAAACAAGCGCTGTGACCTGTTTAGGAAAAACGGGACAAAAGCGAAACATACACACACAAAACAGAAAACACACTCTCTATGTTAGAGATCGGAGTCACTATAAAAGAAATATCCATAGGTTGGTACATACCCGGAGATATAAACACAAATACACAATAATACTTCAATTGTAAACAAGTAAGTAAACACAAAATATAGTGGTCACCACGGGGAGACCAAACCATATACTAAAAAAGTGGAATGCGCACTGCGACCAAAGTCGAGACTTGGACCAGGAGACTCAGAAAACCAAACTGCAGCCAAATCTCTTCTCCTTGCCATTCACCAATATAGCAGTGCTCAAGTAGAATAATCTGCATCTCCTTGTTAAATGAATAGTGCCATTTAATTTTTTAAGGTAGCCCGGCTTCTCCCTCCTCACTCCAAGGGAGTTTCCTCCCTCCAGCTACAGGAATGCAGGCAATACACTTCCACTGTCTGGGAAGGTGTCCTCACCTCCGTCCTATTCCATGCTAAACCAGGGACATCCAGATGCTTTCCTTTCGTTCTTAAGCAAAGCATTTATGAGGCAAATTTTAAGGGTAAACATCAGAAGACATGGTCCCCACATTTGCAGAAACTCCTTTCTATGTTTGCATTATTTACCCTGTATATTCTCTCATGTTGCTTTGATTCATGAAGGTATTGCATCATTCTAGTGGATCGTTAACGTGCTCGATAGTTCCCTATATATGCTTCCAGCCATTAATATATGCTTCCAACTCCTCAGCTGATCAGCTGTCGATTCTGAAGCAGTGGTCTAACAATAGCCTGTTCACCTTCACTTCCTCTAGGAAGAGGCAGAAACATAGCTCCAGAGATGGGCAGTGGTATTGGTTCCACCTCAAGGTCATAGTTTTGGCTGCCACACTCTGGACCGATCCACAAAGAGCCTCCGCAGTTGTGTCGGAGTATCTGCACTCGTGGCAGAACCACCGCAATGAGAAACTGCAGTGTGGAGACTCTGCCACTAGTGCGGGGCCTCCGTCATGACTGCGGAGGCTCTTTGTGAATCATGCCCTCAGTATTTCGAATAGTGGTCCATGTGAAAAAGGCCGGCTTTAGGGCAATGCGACTGGTGCGGCCACACTGGGAGGGGGGTGCTCTGTTTAGAAATAACTTATGATTGGAGAGATAAGGGGCACTTGTGCCCGGTGGTAGTGAGAGAATCCGAGGAGGCGGCCATGGGGTGTAAGGGCGCCAAAAATGATTGTCGCTCCGGGCGCCACCAGCGCTAAAGCCAGCCCTGCATGTGAAGGGCAATTCATAGCAAGTTTTTTCAAATGGACAAATTAAAAAATTGTTAACCCCACACCCTCGAACATCACTCCTGCTTGGATTTCAACTTGCCTCAAAAGGTTGCATTGCCATTATGTTTCCCCCCCTCCTTATCTTTCCAAACATAAAAAGCATGTTGACAATGGGCTGTTTGCAGGTTCATCTGTACAAAACAATTACAAAAAGGCAAAACAGACAAAGTTGAATGTTCTGTATTCCTCGGAAAGTCCTGCAAGTGCATCTGCCATAGGAAAAGCTGCCACTTCCACCTGCTTAGAGAAGAAAATGACTTACCTTCAGTAGCAATATTCCTGGTGGATACTGTATCTTCCTGCAGATTCTTCAGCTATGAATATTCTCCAAGTGCCAGACTGATTTGGTAAAAATTTCCCCACCAATGGCTTTTCATTATTGTCAGGTGGTGCTCTCTGACTCTATATGTAGCTCCATCTGCCCAGAGTGTGATATCAGTTGTAAGAAATTATCATGTTTTGCGTGATGTCCCCCAGATTTCTGCCGGCAGTAAAGCTCTACACTTTACCCCTGATAAGTGCCAGTGCTCCTCCTTTCAACATGGTGAAATTGGTAGACTCCTAATTGGCATATTCAATTTTTTTTGCTAATTGAATTTTATGGTTTTCCAAAAACATAAACAGACAGCAGTCAGCTCAGCCGCATCACACTGTATCCATACATCACATAGAATAGTAATCAGTCCTCCATAGCCAACCCATTATCCATTTGCCATTATAACCATTTGCCCCAGATCTTCTTGTGCTTCTGTGGGCAACCATGAGCTGCATAGATGGCTTCTCCTGCTGGGCGCACCAGACCACTCTGGTATGTGATCTCCCACTGTGGGAGGGTTCGCGGAGTTCCATTTCTGGGCCCTATGAACGTGCATTCCAATCTCGGCCCCCCCAGGACTTCCATCAGCCCCAGGAGAGCGACTCTAGGAGAGAGTTCCAGCGACCGGTGCAGAACCAATGAGAGTTTGTGATCCTTTTTCCGCCAGTAGTTGGCCATCACTGGGCAGGCCAAGACCATATGAACGAAGTCTGCGTCCAGCGCAGGACAGTGGAAATAATTAGCATGGGGGTCTTGTTGGCCCGATGGAGCCACGGGGGGGTCATATAAGTGAGGTGCAGATAGGTGAATTGAACCAGCCAGAGGAGTGTAGAGAGAGCCATTTCCTGAGGTGCTATCCTAGCCTTTCTCCATTCTGCTTCATCCAGCTCGCCCACCCAGGCCCCCCATTTCTGTTTCAATCTGGAGAACTGGTTTGAGGCATTAAGACCAGAGATAAGTAGACTTGGCACCCTTGCTTAGCTTCATGATTAGTAGTTTGGCCTCTAGAAGGCTAAGATTGGGAATGGCGGTGTCTGGGGGAATGTTAGCAGTGAGGCTGTGTCGCTGTTGCAGATATATCTGAAACTGGGTGCGGGAGAGCTGATACTGTTCCTGCATCTCTTGGAACGTCTGTGTATGGTTGCTCCGCCAGACATCGCCAAGTGGGTGATTCCTATTGCATCCCAATTTGAGAATCCCTCTAACCTTGCAGTGTGGATTAACCAGTTCCCTTTCCAGAGAGGCGGGGTCTTTCCCATCAGCCTACGATCCCAATTTAGAAAACTTGCTTGAGTGATTGCTGGGAGGGGTCAAGGAATCGAGACCCCATAGAGGATATCTAGTATCCTGTCAAGGCCCTGTCAAGGCCCAACATGCCGAATAGGTCGGGACGTCCCAGCCACCTTTAAGCCAGTCCTTAATCACAATTAAATGTGAGGCTATGTAGTAACAGTGAAGATCCGCCAGTCCCAGATCACCTTTACAAGGGAATAGCAGGCAGCTAACCAGGGTGATCTGGGAGCAACCTCCTGCCCATAGAAAGTTGCAGATGAGAGACTTAAGGTTGTAAAACCATTTCTTGGGGAGTGGGAGGGGAAATTCTGGAAGACGTACAGCAACTAGATTAACACCATCATTTTAGAGAGAGCCACTAACCCTAGAACATGGAGGGGAAGGTGCCTCCACTTCTGGAAGTCTTGCTTTATCGTGGCAACTAGGGGTAACAAATTGAGACTCCACATCAGCTCTGGGAGTAAGGAGATATGGATACCCAAGTACTGGAATGATAAGCGATGCATTGGGATGGCGGACATCAAAGAGCAGGTGCTTTATCAGCACCAGCAGGGATTTGGCTTTGTTCATTCAGAGACCCGAGTCCTCCTCATAAATGTAGAGTATTTCCAAGCAATGAAGACCTAAGGTTTGTGCTGCCCTGCCAAGTACCACGCATCAGGTGTAATACTAACGCATTTTTGTGCGGTGATCCGCATCACTGCACAAAAATGCAAAGTCACACATTTGTATTGCCTCCTTGACACCACCACCGGAGCAAAGGAAGTCGATGGCCTGACCAAACACTCCCGACGAGCACGCAGCGAAGACCGCGTGCTGCTCTGGCAGAGTGTGTGATTGTAGTAGTGTGCAAAGTCTATTCGTTAATGGAAGGTCAGAAGCATCGTGCTGACCTGGTGGCTCATTGCTGCACTGGCTGCAGCAATGATCATTCATTGTTAGTCCAGCTGCTGCGGCCGGCCGGGGGTACCCTCGGCATTCACGTGACATGGTGAGGTCAAGTGATTGCAACAAATACTGTATCCGTAACTCTCGCTGATTGCGCTGCAGGGCAAGCAGCAGTTTTGTTTCTTTAGTTTGCCACTGCCCGCCACGCCACACTCATTATTTTGGTGCCTTCCCAATAATGTGCACCGGCGTTCTTTGGACGGATCAGTCATGACAAGAGGCAGGAGCAGATGATTATTATAAAAGATCCGGGGCAGCTGAGGTGATGAGCACGCCACCGCTCGCACCACCGCAGGCTTGCCTCTGCCTCTCTGAAGCTCACCCGACCCCTCCAGCGTTACCTGCTGCTGACCCGCCGTTGTGAGCCTGCTGCCGCCCTGTAGCAGAGATTACTGCTCGCCACTTTCGGCCCGCTGTGTGCTCCGTGTAGAGTGCGTAGTGTGGTATATTCATGAACCCGCGAATTAGGGGTCAACTGACTCGGGCCGGGCTGCTGCCTGCAGCTGTGAGAGCATGTACCAGCCTGCTTCAAGTCGTAGTAAGTGCAACATTAAACATCACTTGTAACCTCTGAACTCGTAAAAGTATCAGTGCTCTTAATAAAATTGATGTCCCTTTGCTCATTTGATTGGCCAGATTTATAGCGTCCAAGCAGTCAAGAAAGCGATTATAGGTAAAGCTTTTTTTTTACGTTTGTCTGAGCAGAAGAAATTAAAGAGGAACACCTGCACAAAATTTCGATAGGGGAGTCTGCGCCTCTGACACATTCAGTACCCCAGCGAATGATGATGTGTGCTTTCAAACTCATTGCCTCCTTTTCTTTTTTTCCCCCCACTATAGCAGTCATTATGTTATTCTCTGTACTCGAGGTGAGCAAGTGGCAGGCACACTGCGCCGGTTTCGCAACCGATAATCTGATCCTACTACAATAACTGACTTTGCTGAAATTCACAGAAACGTTCTTTTGTTTGTAGTGACGCTGCGCGCACTGTCAATGAGAGTGGTGCAGATCTGAGTCCTCATTTTATTTAACAGTAGGATCAGCTTAGAAGCAGGGCCGGACTGGGAACCGAAACCGGCCCTGGCAAACTGCTCGGCTGGCCCCCCTGGGGTGGGGGAGGTGGGTGCGGCCGTGCTGCTTGCTAGGATCGGTTTCGGCTGATTTTGTTAGAGGGGGCCGATATTGCTGGCCCCCGGTAACAAAAACGGCCCCCCAGGGGCCTAAAACCGGCCCCCAACCTGGCGGCCCACCGAGGAAACGCCCGGTGCCCGCTACGGCCAGTCCGGCCCTGCTTAGAGGGGCACTAGCTGCTTCAGTTTCTGGTTATTTCCAGCAGTTTTAACATCTTCTTAGAGAGTCTTGCGGCTCAAATGGGTGTAATTGCTCATATTTATATGTTTTTCTGGTCTTCGTTGCTTGATTTTGCTTGCGAGAAAGTGTCACTCATAGTCATTGAAATGTCGCTCATATTTACACTGGAATTATGAAAATGTCACACATAGCAATCTGAAACCTTGGCAGCTATGTTTGTGGGTTAGCTAAAAAGAGCAACATTTCGTCTGCGTATAGCGCAATTCATTCCTCCTGGACAGTGCACCATGACCACGCCTGTATCTGGGCATCACAGCATATGAGCCGTGCCAATGGCTCCATTGCCAGAGCAAATAGAAGGGGGAGGGGGCAGCCCTGCCAGGTGCCTCTGTGGATTGGGAAGGGAGGAGAAAGGAACACATTTATTGCAGCAAGATGGGAACACAGGAGTTCAGCGAGCCTACTGAAGTAAGCCCACAGTCCAGGTTGTTCCAGAATCGTGCTCAGGGAGGACCAGTCGACTGCATCAAAGGCCTTCTCAAAATCTATGAAGAGCAGGGCCAAAGGCTGTTGGAGTGAGAGTGCCTGAGTAATTGCCACTTGGACCATCCGGATGCAATTGTGTGTGCCGTGGGCCGGCATAAAACAACCCTGGTAGTGGTGAATCAGGTAGGGTAAAGTCTGTAACAGCCGGTTGGCCAGTACATTGGCGAACAGTCTATTTTCAGTATTAATTATTATTTAGTATTAGTATTGGGGAAGAGGTGTGGCGCAGTGGCCAGGGCAGCTGACTCCGGAACCTGGGGGCTCACGGTTCGATCCCCGGTGCCAGCGGCAGATCAGCCTAGCACCATGTGACTCTGGGCAATAGCTCTCTTAATCTTCCCGACGGCCCCCAGCGCCTTGACACCCTCGGGTAATTGTTCGCGCTTTACAAATACTGGACATTTACATTTAATTAGGGAGATGGGCCTATATGAGGTGCATCTATCCGGAGGGTGACCTGGTTTTGGGATCACCACAATTGTGGCTGTGTCAAGCTCGAGAGTGGGGGATCAATAGTAGCGGAATTTCCGCTACCAACGGGTGCGCCAGCTCTTGGGGAGGTGGGCTGAGGTCTGCGACTGTATAATGCCCGGTAGTCATCAGCAAACACCTGCACAATTTCAGCAGTGAGGGCCCTCTGTTGTCCCTCTGCATCCACAATTCATGGTACCATCTTGGCAGCAATGTCCAGCCAGTAGAGAAGCTTCTCAGTCTTATCGCTGTGCCCATAGATCTGCCGCGTCAATGCCCTCCAACATTACCGGGCCTCCTCTAGGGAGATCTGTCTCACCGATGCCCTAGCTGCCGCCAGCTGGAGGTCAAGCTCCTTGGAGGGCTCCGATCGGGCTCGGCGTGGTGCACTTGAGTCATGAGGGTAGCACACTAAGGTCCCAGCTCTGGGGTTCAAATAACTTCGGTGTGCACATCAGTTGTTCCACGTGACTGTCACCTCTGGGCAGTGTATGCTCAGCCTCTGAGCCAGAAGAGTCCAGATGTCCTCGGGGAGGAGTTCGATTTTTGTGGGATTGTATACGCCTCCTCCATTGAGGCTTGGGGAATGTACAGAGGGAACTCCTCATCGCTCACGTCAGCAGCTCCAGCCTCTCCCATCCAGTGGAGCTCGCTCTTTTCCATATCCCACTCCCAGGGTTGTTCTGGCATCTCAAACAAGTGAGTATTGGAGTTGAAGATCACTTTCATTTTCGGGGGAAAAATAATCATACACTGGATCTGGTGGGCATGGAGTTTGTACTTGACCTCATCGAAGGAAAGTCTGCATTGCTGAACTGCCCGTGTGTAGTCCGGAAAGATCATGATAGGATGATATGAGATAGCGGAGGTCCAGTTGGCCTCTCTGTCACTGTAATTAAGTATTCTGGCGATCATAAAGATAAAAAGATAATTCCTATTTGTAAAGCGCGAACATATCACACCCTTAAGGGTTTCAAGGCGCTGAGGGCCGTCTGGGAGATCAAGTGAGCTATTGCCCAGAGTCACATGATGCTGAGCTGGGCTGGTGCCGGGGATCGAACCGTGAACCTCGCGCTCCGGAGTCAGCCGCTCTGGCCGCTGCACCACACCTCTCCCTGCTGATCATTGGGCGTGCTGTGCTACGGGAGGGGGGTTGCTGCACCAAGGACCTATGGCCCCTTTCCACCACAAACTACGGTGACAGTTTGCCTTCCGCGACCCATGACCATAGCAATCCTCCAGCAAGCGCCTCCATGCCCTCAGGGAACCCAACAAACCAGAAGTTATTTCTGTGTGGCAAATTTTCTGCGTCCTTGGCCCATTCCTCCAATGCCACCATTGTGCAAAATAGTTTGGAGACTTGGGGACATATTTACAAGGAAGTGGCGGAGCGCTGTGTTAGCCTCGGCTTAACGCCGCGCTCCGCCACTTCTGAAACGCAGAACACCTTCCTGCACATAAACAATCAATGGCGTTTTGCTCTTTCTATGTGTGCTGCACAATGCAGCACACATGGAAACACCAAAAACGAGGAGAAATTAAACATTTCTCCTTGTTGCGCCAGGGTAAGATCAGGTTTTTCCTGGTCTTAATTTTGGCGCTGCCCCATATTTACGCTACCCTTGCAAATATGGGGCAGCGTCAAAATCAATGGGGGTTGCAGTGGAACGCCCACCACAACACCCATTGCCCGCCCTTTTCCTTTCACGCTAAGTGTAGCGTGAAAGGGTGCCTTATTCACAGGGCAGCGTTAAGCCACGTGCCTTGTGAATAAGGCAAAGCCCCTATCGCCACCACAACATCAAAAAAAGTGACGTTGTGGTGGCGACAGTGGCTTGTAAATATGCCCCTTGGTTTTTAAGGATAGCAACATCGTCTTATACAGAAAACACCCGACTCTCCGCCTTGATGACATGACTGGCGAAGTTTTGAAGGTCCTGGTGCAGCAGCGAGACATCCGTTCTAACCTTAGTCTCCACAGCTTCTTGTTAGTCTTGGATGGCCTGAAGGACTGTGGCGAGGTCTGATTGCATCAGGTTGCGTTGCGGCGCTGGAAGATTACAGGCCGCCGGTGTCATGTACTGGTCGATCTGTGTTTGCACCTGCACCAGGGGAATGGGTTTGTCCTTCCCTATGCCATCTGCTAGGTGCTGGGATCCGAGGCCAAACAGGGTAGACTAGGTGGGCCACGGTCCGCTTGCCACAGGGACAGCACGAGCAGCCAGGGCCTCCGTGGTATAGTTTACTGAGGGGCCCAGGTTGGTGCCCCTGGGCCTCAGTGTTCCAAAGTCCAAGGTAGGAGAGGACATTCAGTGGCGAGCCAGCTGGGCAGCCCAGGATGTATTAGTGGTATTATCATGGGGTGCGCTCCAGATGTAGTTAGGGCCAATTAAGGAGCAGCACCTGGTCAGATGTCCAATCTGAGCACCAGGACGAGCCACGGTAGGCTGCTGGATCCGTAGCGCCGCTAGGGCCTCAGGTGCAGCCCTGCAGCACCACGTGGACTCTGGGCTGCCGAGGCAGTGAATCTCCTCAGTCTCTCTCTGGGCCCCCAGCCCGCCTCACTAGCCCCCGCAGGCTTCCTCCTATGATGCCCGGAGTGTCGTGCCTCCTCTGTATGCCGGCAAAGCACTATCCACCTCCAGCTTAGATGGGGTTGACCAATGACCACCAGTATCATGGGTGCGTGATCATCGGTGGGCCCACCGCTCTCTCTGCAGCAGCCAGCAGTCACCCTGGGTGGTCTCTGCGCCACTTCACCCGCTCCACTAGCGCTGCTCCGGTGTTCACTGGCAGCCGCACAGCTCACCAGTGGTGGAGGGCTGCCATCTTGGGGGGGAACAGGCAGCGGGAACACTCGCTGACCGCAAGGCTGCCAGCTTGGCTCAGTCTCGGGCCCCCAGCAGTCTGGAGCGCCCCTCAGCCTGGGTGCACCCCAGGGGGGGTTTAAAAGTAGTTGACTGGCAACGGATTGTCAAAGAATTGGTGAGGAAGTTGGCAGTGGCGCTAAACTGCGACTGCCATCTTGCCCGCCTTAGCCAAACCCCCGGCATATTCAATTTACATACAAGTCCCTAGTAAATGGTACAAAGTGTACTAAGGCCCTGTAAGTTAAATGTCACTACTGGATTACAGCACCTATTGTACCATCTACTACAGTGACAGTGTAAAACATGCCTTCAGGTCTACAAGTGTAGCCTGAATGTCGCAGTGTAAAAACTACAATTCTATCTGCCTAAATAAACCCTTTTGACAAGTCAAAGCCTCCTTTTTAAATATTAATGTAATAATTTGCACCCTTTGTAGGCCTTGTAGCCCACATGGCGGAGTGCAAGATATTTAAAAGTAGGACATGTAGAAATTTAATGTTAACATGTCCTTATAGTGACTAGCACCCAAAAGCTATTTTTCAATGTGACAAGCCTAGCTGTCTTATGTAGAAAACTAGAGTACAGAGTGAAATCCTAATTCTGTATCTTGAGAATAGGACTAGCTAGAAAAATAATTAGACAACTATTTTTAATCATTATTAAAAGTCCAATTCAATGGTGAAGAAGGTTTTTTGATAAACATTAAGATAAATGAACCTTTATAAAATTACCTTTTCTCTGCCTGAAGTTCATGGCGGCTAATTTGCATTTACTCTCCAGCTTCTCCCAGATAGTGAATAGCATTTAAATAGGTGTGAAATGCCTCTCATGAGCAAACAATAGGCAAACAATGTAGAGTGCTACCTGGTGCTAATTCATTGCATTTTTCCATGTCCAATCGAGGTATATAGAGAGTAACAGAAGAGTAAACACATTGGTATACCTTGGGATCTTATTATAAATGGCATAAACTCAGGAATCTAGAAGGATATAGTATCCATCAGAATTATTGTCTCCAAAGGTAACTAACTTTCTTCTGATGGATATTTCTTCTTGCAAAATACTCACCTTGTGAGTTTGTCCCAAAGTAATACCTTCCCAGGATCTGGGATTGAGTAGTGCCAATTAACGTAGAAGTTTGGCCACTCCGCTACAGCGAAATGCTTTTCAATGAGGGACAGTAAAGTTTGGCAAAAGCATGCAAAGAAGACAAAGTGCCATCCAGTAAATGTCATCCATCCTCAAATGTGCTAATGCCCTTATCACAGACTCCGCAAGGCTTTGTCCCCCTAATTTTCCATTTAGCTCTGAGATAGAAGAGCCAGCAAAAAAGCAGAGCTCAAGCCCCCTGACAAAACTGGCTCCCCCTCCTAAGATCCCAAAACTTGGCCTACTAGAGGGGAGATGTCAGTAGATGGATGATACACGAACCGGAGGATCAACATCAAACGAGAATCTCCTTTCGGCTAGCTCAATTTCTTACTGATGACACCTACAGCACGGGCAAGAAAGCCATTGATGGTCCAAGTTTTGTGCACAGTATAGGAATTACCCGTTACTTTCCTTTTCCCCATCTTCTCAAAATATGAGATAACACTGGAAAGAGAATAGGCCCAGCCCGGGCTCTTCTGGGAGAAGGTAGGCCCGCTCTTGGCCTGGTCTTCACCAGGGCACGTCCTGCCTTGTCGGCTCCAATCACAATTTAATAACACCATAATGAAGTATACCTGCCTCCACCACAGCAGGATTGTGGGCAAATGAGTTCCAATGCCCAGACTAGTGCAGCCAAAAAAGGATGAGACTCAAAAGGATTAAAGCCCTTTGATTCGCACATGCAACAAGTTTGGACCAGTGACCTGTATAGACAGTTTTTGTAACAGGTTTTTAGGCACCCAGTATGACATCTGCCACATTTGATGGTTAAAAAAGGTCTCTAATTCAGTGGCCCCGGTGATCCAGGTCTAACGTAAAAATTGCTAATTTAACTCTACTTCTTTTGCCCGTCCACACTAGGGACACCAGAAGGCTATTTAATTTGGTGAACGTGGACCTCTGGATGCTACAAAGTGAATTTTATAAAGTATATAGGCATCTAGGCAGCATACCCATTTTGCTCAAGGCCACCCTAACCATCGCCGACACTGGCAGTTGGTTCCAGAACCAGATGAAGGCTCCTAGGTTTTCAACTACTTTGCCCATATTCAGACGATGTCGATCCTTCGAGGAGTGTGCTATTCGAATTCCCAGATAACGGAAATGACCCGTTCCCACAGGAGCCCCGTCACTGGGAGGTCAGCGGGAGCCTGACCCGCCAGCGGGAAGTGAACTGTTTTATGCTTATTTACATGCAGCCCCGATACCCTGCCAAAGTCATACATAATCTCCAATAAGAGTTTCACTTATGTTTCCGGGTTTTTGACATATACGAGTGTAGTGTAGCTCCTATTTCCCTAATAGGCTCTGCGCATTGGAATAATATATCCTATAGGTTTGACATAGGACTAAGGTCAGTATGTCCCTATCGAGTATATTAAACTTAATTACTTGTGCCAGCTAGCTCAGAGGCCACTAGAAACTCCTTGACAACAAGAAGGGAGTAGTTTATGGCAGCCGCAAAACATGACCACTTTGTTTCCCTTTAGAATCAGAACGTGTCCCAGAGTCGTGGAAACAATAGATAACTATTTCACTCAGCTCAATCGTGCATGCTTAGTTTTCTCCTAGTTACACAGAAAGAAATAGACGGGCGTTTCAATAAAAGATTTATTGAACAGTCTTGTTTCTGGTGTAAGTAAAATGTGCTGTTACGATCACAAGACAGTATGCGAGATAAATAATGTACAGTGTGAGCAGTAGAAATAAATAATACTGCAAGAGCATTATCTTTTAGTACATATGCTTTTACATAAATAACACAGACTAAAAATGCGAGTACTTATACGATGCGTTTCTAATCTAGTTCTACCCCAATGTACCTAACCTAGGTGTAGGGAGAGGTAGGAAGTAGGTGAAGTATTCCTTACTATGGTATACTAAGAGTATGTTAAGCCTAGTATGCCTAGTATGCCAAGAGTCCCTCTAGGTTCTTGTCAGCTCCATACCTGAAGAAAGAGAGGTAGGAATCTCTTTGCCAGACTCGAACTCCAACACCCCGCAAGGGAAGTCAGATCACTGGAAGCTGGACTCTCTGCGTGCAGGGATGACAGCGTCTTCTCAGTGCGTCAGGCCGGGAAACGGGCTCCTCTGAAGTCGAGGTCTCCTCTGATTTACAGGGGCTAGGGAAGGTATATTTATACCTGAGAGTACCTAAGAATGTTAGTATTGACGTGAGTCGGCCAGCGAAAGACGTCATGAATGAACCCCTAAGGAATAATGGTTCATGCATAATATAAGAGTCCTTGAAGAAATCAATAGTCCTGGACTAGGGAAACTCCCGCAGCCTAAGGGTCTGTTCTTCATGAACTCGTTGTGACGTTAGGGTGGACGGATGTGAGAGACCATGCCTGTATTTGGAGTGCACGGTTTAATGCCTAAATAAGGGCTGGGATTTTATGCCTATATAAGGGCAGGGCGAATTGTGCCTATATAAGGACATGATACTGGAAAGCCCGTTTATGGACACCCTAAGAGGAATACAACACCCACTCCACTTTCGTGTGTACGATAATACTAAAATGCTAAACATTTAAAAGGCTAAACATAAAATGGAGTACCGCATATTTAAAAATATTTCTTAAAAGCATTAAAAAACATAGTAAAAAATGCAAAAGGTACTGTACATTTGAAGCAAATGCTTTTCATTTCAGGCATAAAGTTCGAAAATAAATGCAATTGGAATGAAAAAAGCAGTAATATTTACATGTGACAGAAAATGATCGATAAGTTGTTCAAAAATCAAAGTCATTTCATGTCATGAAAATTAATGAACTGTTTTAGACACACAAGATGACTAAGTGTCTGTGGAAGTACCGCGAAGTCTGTACTATAAGGCTAGTTCTACTTTAAGCATATTGAAGTGCCATTTTCGTTCGAAAAATGGGAAAAAAGTTCAATTTTGGTAGAGTTCCAAGTTGTTTTGAAAATGAAGGCCAAATTATTACTGCATCTCTGGAACACTGTATGCTGAATCAGAGTCAGTTTACGGGTCTTGTGTAAACATGAGATCATCTATTTCTATACACAAAACATCATCCACTGTAGTTGGTGTCAATTGGAACACCTTGTGTAGTAGATTAATTGCACAGAGATGAGAAGCATCGCTTCCAGCATAGGTTGCCTCAGCAATGTTCGCGTCCGTTGTTACCTGTGTGCCTGTAGATCTTTCTCGTACCTCAGCAGCTGCCGAAAGCGTCTGTGAGATCTCAATGAATGCTGACATCAGGATCGGTAGCCTCTGGGGACAACACAGAGCATGGGCCGTTATCGGGACCAGCAGAGTATCGACATCCGTTAACGTAGCTGATGGAAACGTTAGACAGGTGTCCAACACGCATTCTTCACCGCATAGCAGGCATCGTAGAACAGGTAAGATGCAATCTTGCCAGATTGGTCTGAATGACAGGAACCAAGTTGTATTAAGGTCCCGTAGACGAGTCATGCCCAAAAGCTGTACTATTCGCTCACGGCACTTTCGTTCAAGGAGAGCTTTCTCCATTTCGCTCGGAGTGATGTCTGCGAATAGGCTGGCCATAGCGCAATAGCAGGAAGAGTAATAGAATTCCGGCAACAAGTGCTAGAATTAATGGTATGCCACCAAACACCGAATGTGCAAAGTTCGGGATGATTCCGAGTATTGCCTGGAAAGGTGCTAACAGACCGGAGCAGATGCTCTTAAATACATGTACAATTCCGGTTGTATCAGACATATTGAAGATACGTCCTATCATTTCTACGAAATTTATAGGGCAGTTTGTACGTATTAAAGTCTGTATCTCAGCCGAAGTCCTTGCTACTTGTAGATCATAGGTTTCTTTGGCCGAGGTCAAAGGCACTGTTTGCTGTAAAAGCATGGCTTTCATTCTGCTCAAAGTATCAAATCTTATAAAAGAGACGTTCAGCGAAGGCCATAGAGGCGACTCCCTGACTGTGTCTATTGGGGCAAACAATACTTGCATACAGCAAGTGACCCTGGAGTTGACCGTTACTAGATATGGGATGCCTGGCAGCATGCCGCAGCAACTCTGATCATTCAACATGAGGTAACTCCCATTAGAAAGTTGTCCAAACGTTGGATTAATCACAGCAGCTGGTGTACCCTGCTGATGGCAAGACAAATTTGCCACAGAACCATTACAAGCCCCGTGTAAAGAAATGTCCTGACATATAAGTGAACCACTCAGTGCACGTTTACAGTGTGTACCGCTCAAAAACACTTCACGATCCCCACTCCAACATCTGTATGTATACGGTAAATCCCAAGATGTCTTAATGTATTCCTTACCCAACCTTTCATATTTGCCTGCTTACATTTGTCTGAGGCAATACTGAAACTGAAAAGTACTCACAGGTAATGTTATTTTGCCATGAATAAGCCATTCTGTAGCTGGTTTTTCTGCCACTGTGAATGGTAACTTTTCCAGTTTTTCAATGCTCAGCACTGTATACTTTGCTCCTCTTTGTGCCAGTTCGATCTGTTTATCAGTTAGATTGTATTCTGCAAACAGAGCCGATGTGTTGATAAAACGCCAAGGCACATAGCCCGCTCGCAAAGATTGCAGCGTCCAGCTTAATAACACAATAGAACGTAATTGAGACTGGCCTTGCTGTAACATCGCCAAATCTTGTTCTAGTAGGTCGATAGCAGAGGATACAATGCTGATGGAGCAAGGACTCACAAATGAGACTTGCTCGGATGCAATCCTCTTAAGGTATTAATGTATTAAAGTGTATTGTTTATACTAACTATTGCACACACAAATACAAATAGCAAGGAAGCTTGCCTATGTGTTTTTACTAACAAGTAACGCTTGTCTATTCTAAAATGGCCGCTAAAACGCGGGAACTTTATTGCGCATGTCTCAACCATATCACGTGGTGTGACGTCTTTCTTTGCTTGGTGGGAAAATTCTTGCTTCTGCGCAGTGTGATTTAAAAAGGCTGCTATATGTTTTCACATGCTACAGCTGCCTCTTATGTCTTGTAACTGTAATATTCTAACGCTATTAATGCGGGGATAAGTTTATAAGTAAATGGGAATAGAGTAGAAAGAGTGGGCATACAGTGAAACATTTTATTTGTGATTTTAATATTTTCTTCTTTTACTTTATTAGTTCGTAAATGTTGGGCCTGGGGTTGGTGAACTGAAAACTCGAATGACGTGGGTTCTGCGCATGCTCCTTGAAAGACTGCCCAGAGCGGAAAGGGATGAAGTCAACCTGGACGTCGTCCAAGGCCATGACCTGATGGCCAATATTGTCATATTCATGAATGTCCTTATAAAATTGTAACAATGTACATGAGAAAGGCACAAACTTTGTCATAAGACGGGTGGGAAATAAAGCAAATGTATTACATTTGAGGGGCGGTATTCTAAAACAAAGAGCTTTAAGAAAAAGAATTAAATCAATATGGTGTGAGGATCAACCCCCTGTCCCCGTCCAATCAGAAGTAGTGGCCCCATAAGTTAGCAACATTAAGGGGAGGTACATGGGCGTAGAAGGGTATAATAGATATAGAATTAGCAAATTAGTGCAGGCATTCAGTCATTCAAGCTTAAGCACAGTGGAAGGAGCAGAGAGGCTGATCGATTGCAGACTGAACCTCTCCAGAGAGGTCCTGAGGTGGGGGCGGCGGAATCCATTAGAAGGAAGAAACAGGAGAATCGAGGAGAAGCGAAGTACCAGAGAGGGGAACGACGCAGGCGTCGTGGGTAGAGAGGTCACGGGTTCTGTCCTGATCCGGGAGGAGTCTTTTGCTCTTCATCCTTCCAGGGTCCAATCTTTCCAACTCCTTGGCCAAGGGGTTTGGTTCTCGCACTTAGGTAAATATAAATGCAAACCTTAGTTGCGCTGCTGTCTCTATCTTCTCTTTTCCTAAGGGACCGTCATTAATCGATAAATCATTGTTGTGCTTCCTCCTTGAGGTTTGATTCAAGTACTATGTGGCTTTGTATTTTACTCTGCAAAAACTTTAGATAAACATTTTAAAACTTCTTGACTTTGTGATTATTTAGAAATCATGAATTGTATGGAATGTCACTCATTTTAAATTTCCCAATTAGCAAAGGATTCATTGGTAAGTCATTACTCTTCAATCAGAAGGTAATTGGTAGCAGGGATTTGATAAAGAGTACCAACTGACCCACCAGCGAAAAATACTAGCGTAGTGTGAATGTATGGGCCCAAGTGAGTATCTGGTGTATGAATGCTTGTTGCTAGTAACCCGCTGGATCAGTTTTCTGGTTATCAGAGGATGGTTGTGCTTTGTTAATTGGGTAATGAGAATTTTATTTTTATGAACTAACATCCGCTTTTGTTTAAAGAGTGTTTTATGTTGTCTAGAATCCCTGGGGAAAATTGAGAAGCGGTTGGTAAGTGGAAGCCATACTGCAGTGAGGTTATCTGTCAGGCAGAAATAGTACTGAAAAGTTAAGTAGGGCTATCAGTACTTGTTAGGGACTCTATGTGTGTGAGTAATAGCAAGGGAATATGCTAGTGAAAGTTTGATGTTATATCACCTAGAAAGGGTAACATTGAAGAAGTAACAGGTATTTCTGAAGCTTGCGTGAAGAGTAGACGGAAATGTTTTACTCGTAGTGTATGTATAGTAAACGGAAAGGTTTTACTAAGGGTGAGAGAAACTACTTTTTTCAATTTAGAGAAACTGGCACGATAGCGAATGTTTTATGTTGTTACTGAATTTTAAAAAGTATAGAGAGAATAAAACTTTGCGTAAGTTTTTGTAAAGGGAGGGTCAGCTGCCGGAGAGGAAGCTGACGTCATAAACGCCGCGCTGGGATTGGTTAAAACCGCGGGCGTGAAAAGACTCTTGTAAAGGAGGGGTCAGTAGTCAGGAGTAACACTGACGTCACAGGTGTCGCGCTGGGATTGGTTGAAACAGTGAGGGACAGAAAGGCGCAGATTGTAAAGGAGGGGTTGTCAGAAAAGACGTCACTGAAAAGCCGCGCTAGGATTGGATCAAAGGCAAAAGTTAGCTGGAATCTAATTGGTAGTTAACATAGAAGCTGAAATATTACTGGATAGTGGAGATTATATGTTAAAAGGTGATCCGACTTTAATAGGAATTCGTCCGGATAGGAGATTCCTAGGATTTGCAGAATATACATTTATACATCGAGATTTGCCAAAAATGTATGGAGAAAAGAGGAAAATGTCAGTTCTACAGAAGATTAAGAATTATTTTAAAAAGGACAAACCAATCAAGACTAGAGAAGGGATTATCATTCCACCAGCTAAAACGCCCGCTTCATTTATGATGATGGAGAGAGGTTATCATACTTGCGTATGGATAGAAAATTGGATAGAATATACAAAAAATGATGGAATATTAGCTTTTCCCGATAATGGTACTTTCAATGGGAGAATTCTTCAAAATTTGAGATTAAGAATGAATGACCTAGAACCCAGACCTAGATTAACTCAATACGAAGCCTTAGAAGAATGGGAAACCGAGGCATTTGAACGGGATCGACCCAGAAGTAATAGGGGTTATCGGGGATTTTTTCCCAGATACTAAAACGAGTCAAGGGACAGTCAGATGAAACAGTGGAGAAGAGCAATGCTTACAGAAGGACTGTATCCCATATTGCTGGCAGAAGAATCGTCAGGGAGTAAATGCACAGAAAAGACCAAACATTTGGCTAGATTTGGAGATTCCGAAGACGAATTTATGGAAGATTTATTAAAGAATCCACCACCATATCAAGAAGGGACAAGTGGATGCACCCCAAGTGCACCCTTGTTACGGACACCCTTGGTGCCTGAAATATTACATGATTCACCAGTTAGTAAAGTGCTTCACGATAAAGAAAAGGAAGCGATAGATAGAAACAGAGCAGAATTAATTCAAAAAGTAACGCAATTGAGAGTTCACCCTGATTCATTGACCATACCTGTAACGATTGGCCCAGTGGTTCCCTTATATGGTGACAAGGCAACTTATCCCAAACCTCTAGTTGTACCTACACCTGTGAATGTTCCCAAACCTGAAGCAGTAGTAATGGTTGAGGATCACTTTAGTGATTGTGAGTCTATGATTTCATTAATGGACTTGCCCATTCGAGATTCTGTAAATAGTACTCCCAGAAGAGTAACACCTGGTTGCTCCAAAGATGTAAACATAATAACTTCATCAGGAACGAAAAGTGCCACAGTAGTTACACCTGAAGATTTAGAAAGGTGGGCACAAGGATCAGACAAACAGAATTCACCCCCAAAGATCATGGACATTTATAAATTAAAAGTTGAATTAGAAGAAATGATAGCAGGAAATGTAGGAGTAGATCGCCTAAATACTTACAATGAAGAAGAATTATTGTTCGTATGCAGAAGCATCACAAGAAATGCAAAAATATTTCATGAGAAATTATCAGATTTAGCTCAACAGATGGGAATTGAAATAGGGAAGTCAAAAGTATTGCAAAAACCCTATAGAGCAGATTTTTCAGACAAGGATTTAGAGAATATGAATGCCTCAGGAAGGAAATTACAAGTAAAGGAATTAATGACAGTTTTGCAGAAATGAGGAGAGCTAGATAAATGGAAAGCTAGATGGACAAAGAAAAAGGAAGAGGCACGATACAGTAAAAACACTTCAGAATATTTAATGAAGGAAGCAGGGAAAGGAGATCAAATGTACCCGATGTGAGAAGTTCCAGGAGGGGGATATGTACATGTCCCATGGAGCAGACAGGATATTTTATCATTTACGAATGACTTTCCAAAGTTGAGAGAAAAACCAATTGAATGGTACAAGCAGGTTGAGAGGTTTGTGAAGGTGTCAAAGGTGTTGTTGAAAGACTTGGATGGTTTGTTTGACATAGTGGTACCTGCAGATTTGTGGACAGATTGCAAAATCACAATTGATTGGCCTAGTGAGGAGTATCCTAGAGATCCAAAGACAGGTGCCCCATCTAATGATGTAATGAAAAAATATCAGCAGGTGATAACATATTTGAAGGGAAAAATACCACCAAAGGAAACAGATTGGGTGAAAATAGACAGAACTACCCAAGAAGCCAGTGAATCGGTACATGCCTACTATGAGCGTTTATTGCAGGTATTTAAGCAGTATAGTGGATTTGAGGACATTGGAGATAAAAACATGAGTCAGTTTGTTTACCGATTTGTTTACGGTCTGAAGCCAGAGATTTGTCAGATGATTAAGCAGCACATGTTGTGCTGGCAAGGGAAACCCATTGACGAGATTTTGAAATATGCGAAATATTGTGGAGATGATATTGAAGATAGACACAAGAAATTGCAAGAGAAGGTGATGTGGGCTCAGGTGAAAATGGCTGAGCGACAGGGAATTAATTTGGACAATCCAAATGATAATCAAGGAAAAGATTCTGGAACGAATGGTGACACTGGGAACGGAGGAAAAGTGAGAGGACGAATGAGCAGAGAAGAGGCTAAAAAGAAGTTTCCTTGTCATGGATGCGGAAAATTAGGGCATTGGAAGGATGAATGTAAAAAGATTCGGAATAATAATGGCCCAAATCAAAATTTAAATCCACAGACGCAGAATGACTCACAGCAGGGTGTAAATCCTCAGAGTCAGTTGCCACCTGCACCTATACAGGGTAATGTAAGCAGAGCAAAGCACGGTGCGGACGTCGGATATCAAGGAGGAAGTGGTAAGAATGATTATGTAACATCACAATTTCTTTTACAGGACGATTTCGATACCTATAATTTATGACGGTGCCTGGGAGAGGGGAAGAAGGAGTGCGTACTTGGTGCATCCTTACCTGTAGATCAGTCAGGTCCATATGTTGAAGGAAATGTGAAAGGTAATGATATTACTTTTCTTTTGGACACTGGTGCTACTAGGTCTACTGTGAGAACAGTAGACATCCCAGACCTTCCTCTCTCTGGAGAAGCTATCCAAGTTGTGGGAGTGGCTAATCAGAAGATTAGAACACCTCTTACCGAACCAATGGAAGTAAAAATCGGAAACTTTAGAGAAATGCATCAATTTGTAGTATGTGATTCCAGTCCAGTAAATTTATTGGGCAGGGATTTGCTCTGTAAGATGAACTGTACAATTTTCTGCACACCGGATGGTGTGGCAATTCAGACCCCAGATGAAGACCATGTATATAAATTTATGATTGCAAAGCAAGGTACAGAAGTAGATGAGTTGTTTTCATTGATAACCAAAGATGAGTTACCAGAAGAACTGAAAACTACAGTGAATTCCATGGTATGGGATTTCACGGGAAAAGAAGTAGGACTTATGGCCAAAATAGACCCAGTTAAGATTATTGTAAAGGAAGGTGCGATTTTCCCAAACACCCAACAGTATAAAATGAGTGCAGAAGTAAAAGCAGGAGTCATTGAAGAAATTAACAGAATGGAAAAACAAGGAATATTAAAAGAAGTAATGAGTAGCCCTTGTAACTCACCAATCATGGGTCTAAAGAAACCTAGTGGAAAATATAGGATTGTTCAGGATTTACGCAAAATAAATAAGAATGTGGAACCCTGTTGTCCTATAGTACCAAATCCTGCAGTAATTCTGTACCAGATTCCTTGGAGTGCAGGCTGGTTTACTGTGATTGATTTATGCCAAGCATTCTTTTCCATAACATTGCATCCAGATAGCCAGTATCTATTTTCATTTAAATTTGAGAACAAGGTCTATGTATGGAATCGTGTTCCTCAGGGGTACACGGAAAGTCCTTCCATCTTTAATCAGATACTGAAAAAGTGTCTAGAAAAACTGGTGATGCCAGGAAGCTCAGTCTTAGTGCAGTACATAGACGACTTACTAGTGGCATCTAACACCAGAGAGGATTGTGTTGTTGACACCATAGCATTACTAAATCATTTAGCAGAAGAAGGTCATAAGGTGTCACCTGAAAAATTACAGTTCTGTACTAAAGCAGTAAAGTACCTAGGACACCAAATTGAGAGGGGCAGAAGGAGAATAACAGATGAAAGAATAAAACTAATAAAGAAAATGCAGATGCCTGTCTCTCAACGAGAAGTAAGAATGTTCCTTGGAATAGTAGGGTACTGTAGACAATGGATATTAGGATTTTCTCTACTAGCAAAACCATTGATTTCAGATGACGAAAAAGAAGGCAAAAGACCCAGTTGAATGGGATGATGAAAGTGTAGGTGCATTTGTAAAACTAAGAAATGCTTTGTGTGCAGCACCTGCCCTAGGCATGCCTCATTATAAGAGAAAATTTGCATTATTTTGCCATGAAAGAGAAAATTGTGCACTTTCAGTCCTAACCCAAAGACATGGTTTGACCAGACGTCCTTTAGCATATTTTTCTGCTACATTGGACCCAGTGGCAGCCGCGTTGCCAGGCTGCTTAAAAGCAGTAGCGGCTACTTGTTTGAGCATTGAACAAAGTGAATCAATTGTAATGGGACACCCTGTAAAAGTGTTTGTTCCACATGCGGTTGTGATTTTGCTGACAAGAACCCGAACTCAGCATCTTACTCCTAGTCGACTGACTAAGTATGAAAGAATAATACTGGGTGCTGAAAATGTGACCATTGTAAGGTGCACAATAGTAAATCCAGCTACCTTACTACCAGACCCATATCATGAGGAAGTTAAAGATGACGAAGAAGAGCATGATTGTTTACAAGTCACAGAATTGTGCACAAAACCGCGTCCTGATATTCAGGAATTACCTCTCAGGGAGCCAGACAGGGAGCTGTTTGTTGATGGCTCATGCCAAAGGCATGAAGATGGAAAACTAACTGCAGCGTATGCAGTATGTGAACTAACTGGAATAGTCGAAGCATCCTATTTACCAGGGGTAAAATCTGCACAAATAGCTGAATTGATTGCTTTAATAAAAGCTTGCAAAATTGGGAGGAACCAAAAGGTAACTATATTCACTGATAGTCAATATGGTTACGGGGTTGTGCATGATTTTGGCCAATTATGGATGCAGAGGGATTTCATGACTTCTTCAGGATCCCCCATTAAAAAGGGACAGTTCGTAAAAGAACTACTAGAAGCAATACAATCACCAAAAGAATTGGCTGTGGTGAAATGTGCCGCACATCAGTCAGGAGATGACTGGGTGGTAGTCGGCAATAGATACGCAGATCTTGTGGCTCAACAGTGTGCCAAAAACAGATTAGCAGTAAACAAAAGGGTGGAAAGAATGGGAATCAGCTGCCTACTTATGCTGTTTGCACCTCCTGAAACATGGAATGATGTAAAAAGATTGCAAGATGATGCTGATGAGAGCGAAAAGAGTGTATGGATTAAAACAGGATGTACCCAAAAAGCAGAGGATGATGTATGGACTTGTGCTGACGGCAGACCAGTCATGCCTGATTGTCTGCTTTCACAAATGGCTAGGATGTATCATGGAGACACACATGTAGGGAGAGATGCAATGATCAGGCTCTTCAGACAAAATTGGTTCAATACAAGGTTTAGGGCAGTAGCAGAGAGTCTTTGCCAGAGATGTCTAACTTGTCAAATGCATAACCCAGGAAGAAAAACAGTAATTGGGTTTGGGAAAATTGGAAAGGCAGAGGGTCCATTCATGAGACTGCAACTTGATTTCATTCAGTTACCACCATGTAGAGGGCTGAAATATGCACTAGTCATAGTGTGTCTATTTTCCAAGTGGGTGGAGGCATACCCTACCAGAAGAAATGATAGTCTTACAGTTGCAAAGTTGTTACTACGCGAACTAGTACCTAGATTTGGTTTTCCAGTAACTTTGGAATCAGATAGAGGAAAACACTTTAACAGTGAAGTGGTTAAAATACTCTGTGAAGCATTCCACATTGAACAAAAGTTACACAGTGCATATCGTCCAGAAGCCTCTGGAGTGGTGGAACAATTGAATGGCACAATAAAATCCAGACTGGGAAAAATGTGTGCTTCAACATCATTAGATTGGCCAGACGCATTGCCCCTTGTTTTAATGGGACTCAGAAGCATTCCTGATAGAAACACCGGATTGAGTCCGCATGAGATAATAATGGGAAGAGCAATGAGACAATCACATATACCCACGAATAAACTGCTGAATATATCAGATGATATGGTTCTGGATTATTGCAAAGGACTGGCTGACTTAGTGCGTTCTGTCTCTCACCAGGTTGGAGAAGACGCAGTTTCCAGACAGCCTGAACAAGAACATGATCTGAGTCCCGGAGACTGGGTGGTAGTGAAGAATCACACCAGAGAAACGTGTCTATCACCCAGGTGGGGCAAACCATGTCAGGTCATACTGATTACGAACACAGCAGTGAAGTGTGCAGGATTTCCTAATTGGATTCATGTAAGCCACACCAAAAGAGTACCAGATCCTGAAGAAGAAAATACGCAGATAATATCTATTACTGAGGAAGCTGAAGGTTGCCCAGCTGAAAAGTCTCGGGCCCGAGATTCAAGGGAAGCTGACGAAGAACAACCGAGCACAAGTCAGGACTGGATACCAGTGGTAGAAATACCTGAGATCTACTACAGAACAAGAAGTCAAGTAAATCTAGAAGAAATTGAAGAAGATCAGATAGGTGAAGAAGAAGCAGCTCAGGAAGAAGAAGAAGAACAAACACAAGAACCTGAGCAGGAACAGATAGGGAG
Source organism: Calotriton arnoldi (assembly GCA_963921515.1). Lineage (NCBI taxonomy): Eukaryota > Metazoa > Chordata > Amphibia > Caudata > Salamandridae > Calotriton > Calotriton arnoldi. The sequence continues at coordinate 752,185 of CAWUFW010003182.1, read as the reverse complement.
AGGAAACTGGTCTCAAATTAAAGAAGAACAATCAGATATTGAGCAGGGACAGACAGGTTTAGAAGAATCCGGTCAGGCTGCAGAAGTTCAAAGTGCAATAAGCCCTGATCAGAACCAGTTAGGTCAAGAAAAATACACAGAAGAAGAAGATCTTGAGAATTTCGAGAATGAAATCGTAAATCAAGAACAAGATCAGTTACAAGAGATACACAGTGAAATAGAAGAAGAAATAACAGTAAAACCTGGAAAAGAACAAGGAGAAGAAACTGAAATAAAAGAAAACAAGAATGTGCCACAACTAGAAAACAAAAGAATTTCTGAAGAAGGAAATAAAGAAACAGTACAAACAGAGAAAACAAGAAAAGGTGATCATTGGCCTAGCGTCATCAAAAGAGTAAAATACCACATAACAACCAGAAGTGGAGATCCAGAACAAGTGAATGAAGTAACAAGTCAAACAGAACAAAGAAATAAAAGTGAAAAACGAAGAAGCAAAAGACTGAAACTTGTGAATAACAAATTTAAAGGTCCTGATTGGACTTATATTATTCTCGAAGATTACGAAAGCTCAGAATCAAGTGAAAGTGGTGACGAAGGAACCAGTGCAGAACTAACTTATGAAAAAGAAATAGAACCACCTTGAGAACGTGAAAAGACTTGAAGAATACGATAAGAAGAGCAATCTTCCTTGTCAAAAATGACTGACAATAGAGTTACTGGGAGACCAAAGCAGAAAGGTTGTAAAAGATGTTGTGCTATATGCATATGCAACTTGGTAGTGATGCTTATAGTATGGTTACTTGTGATCGTAGCAATTCCTTATCTTATGATAATAGATAAAAAGATTAACAACGAAACTAAGGAAAGAATAGGTAACTTAAAGAGAAATAGAGTAGAGCTAAAGGCAGAAGACGAACCAGAATTTCATCAGGAAGTAACAGATAACGACACTAGTTTAAATGTTTTCACAAAGTTATTATTTCAATATGTAGATACTATGGAAGTTAGTAATTGTTATGTTTGTATGAAACTACCTGAATCAGTAGCAGAAGGATTAACATATCATCACTTGCCATTAACCTATGGCATATCATGTAGTGTATTGACAAGTTTATTTTATAGAACAGGACAACTTCAGTATTATTATTCAAATATAAATGTGATATTTTCTGAGGTTCCGATTCGAAAGAATATGAATCCAGTGCTTAGTAGCAAAGATGCACAGTTTATGGAAGAATTTTTCTTAACAATGAAATCAATAGACATAACACATGCTTATAGAAGCAATCTAACATGTTCTTTACATGAAGAAGAAAAGATATTTTTGAATTTAGTGGAGAGTAGAAGACAAGATTTCCAAAAGAAAGCTTCTGAGCATAAGGCTCATTTGCCACCTTGGGCTGAGAAAGAAGGTAGTTACACACCTGGCAAGGCTCAAGCTGCTATGGCTCTAGATTTTGAAAAGACAGGGAAAATTTGTCTACATAGGTCAAAGACAGAGTATAACAATGTTTTCATCGGTACCAGTGAATGTGAACACAATTTCTTAATTCTTGGAGGTTGGGGACTAAAAGGAAGAACAGATTCAGTTTTTCCTGGAATCTATTATGTATGTGGGAATAAGGCCTACTTTAGGCTTCCTGCACGATGGTATGGAAGTTGTTATTTTGGAATAGTATTTCCAAAAATATACCACGTAAAAAGAAACACTGGCAGCAATGAAAATACTAGTGAATTAACACGTAGAAAAAGAGTTAGTTTTTCAGAAATTTTAGGTGATATATTTGGTGCATTGATACCTTCAGTGGAAATAATTCTGAATTCAAGGAAAATATGTAAATTATCTACAGTGGTTGATCGTTTATCAACTGACACTGCTGGAGGATTTCTAATGATTAATGCGGAAATGGTTGAGATTAGATCTATGGTTATGCAAAATCGACTTGCTCTTGACATTATTTTGGCAAAAGAGGGCGGAGTCTGTAAATTATTGAAGACAAAAAACTGTTGCACTTACATACCTGATAAAAGTGCAGAAATTGGAACATATATACAGAATATAACAAAACTTGAGAAGGAACTAAAACCACTGGAAGTTGATAGTGTATGGGAAAGATTGACCAGTAGTATTAGGTCAATTGGTACCTGGTTTGCTAATATAGGGAAAGGACTTATAGGTAAAATATTAGTACCCTTAGCAGGGTTAGCAATAATAGTATTTTCAATAATAATATGGTGCAAATGTTGTAGAAGGAAGGAATCATATAAAGTGACAGAAAAAGGAAAGAAGAGAAAGTTTGATGAGATTGAACTTGAAGATTTAAGAAGTGAATTATACAAGAAACTGAAAGGAGATGTGAAAAGTAGAAAGTGTAAAAATGAAAATGAAACCATAATATGCTAGAGGTTGGCATCTGGTTGTGGGTAGTATTTTGATGGCTCAGAAACGGCATCAGAGAGGGGATTGATGGAGCAAGGACTCACAAATGAGACTTGCTCGGATGCAATCCTCTTAAGGTATTAATGTATTAAATTGTATTGTTTATACTAACTATTGCACACACAAATACAAATAGCAAGGAAGCTTGCCTATGTGTTTTTACTAACAAGTATCGCTTGTCTATTCTAAAATGGCCGCTAAAACGCGGGAACTTTACTGCGCATGTCTCAACCATATCACGTGGTGTGACGTCTTTCTTTGCTTGGTGGGAAAATTCTTGCTTCTGCGCAGTGTGATTTAAAATGGCTGCTATATGTTTTCACGTGCTACAGCTTGCTCTTATGTCTTGTAACTGTAATATTCTAACGCTATTAATGCGGGGATAAGTTTATAAGTAAATGGGAATAGAGTAGAAAGAGTGGGCATACAGTGAAACATTTTATTTGTGATTTTAATATTTTCTTCTTTTACTTTATTAGTTCGTAAATGTTGGGCCTGGGGTTGGTGAACTGAAAACTCGAATGACGTGGGTTCTGCGCATGCTCCTTGAAAGACTGCCCAGAGCGGAAAGGGATGAAGTCAACCTGGACGTCGTCCAAGGCCATGACCTGATGGCCAATATTGTCATATTCATGAATGTCCTTATAAAATTGTAACAATGTACATGAGAAAGGCACAAACTTTGTCATAAGACGGGTGGGAAATAAAGCAAATGTATTAAATTTGAGGGGCGGTATTCTAAAACAAAGAGCTTTAAGAAAAAGAATTAAATCAATATGGTGTGAGGATCAACCCCCTGTCCCCGTCCAATCAGAAGTAGTGGCCCCATAAGTTAGCAACATTAAGGGGAGTTACATGGGCGTAGAAGGGTATAATAGATATAGAATTAGCAAATTAGTGCAGGCATTCAGTCATTCAAGCTTAAGCACAGCGGAAGGAGCAGAGAGGCTGATCGATTGCAGACTGAACCGCTGTCCAGAGAGGTCCTGAGGTGGGGGCGGCGGAATCCATTAGAAGGAAGAAACAGGAGAATCGAGGAGAAGCGAAGTACCAGAGAGGGGAACGACGCAGGCGTCGTGGGTAGAGAGGTCACCGGTCCTGTCCTGATCCGGGAGGAGTCTTTTGCTCTTCATCCTTCCAGGGTCCTATCTTTCCAACTCCTTGGCCAAGGGGTTTGGTTCTCGCACTTAGGTAAATATAAATGCAAACCTTAGTTGCGCTGCTGTCTCTATCTTCTCTTTTCCTAAGGGACCGTCAATCGATAAATCATTGTTGTGCTTCCTCCTTGAGGTTTGATTCAAGTACTATGTGGCTTTGTATTTTACTCTGCAAAAACTTTAGATAAACATTTTAAAACTTCTTGACTTTGTGATTATTTAGAAATCATGAATTGTATGGAATGTCACTCATTTTAAATTTCCCAATTAGCAAAGGATTCATTGGTAAGTCATTACTCTTCAATCAGAAGGTAATTGGTAGCAGGGATTTGATAAAGAGTACCAACTGACCCACCAGCGGAAAATGCTAGCGTAGTATGAATGTATGGGCCCAAGTGAGTATTTTGTGTATGAATGCTTGTTGCTAGTAACCCGCTGGATCAGTTTTCTGGTTATCAGAGGATGGTTGTGCTTTGTTAATTGGGTAATGAGAATTTTATTTTTATGAACTAACATCCGCTTTTGTTTAAAGTTTGTTTTATGTTGTCTAGAATCCCTGGGGAAAATTGAGAAGCGGTTGGTAAGTGGAAGCCATACTGCAGTGAGGTTATCTGTCAGGCAGAAATAGTACTGAAAAGTTAAGTAGGGCCATCAGTACTTGTTAGGGGCTCTATGTGTGTGAGTAATAGCAAGGGAATATGCTAGTGAAAGTTTGATGTTATATCACCTAGAAAGGGTAACATTGAAGAAGTAACAGGTATTTCTGAAGCTTGCGTGAAGAGTAGACGGAAATGTTTTACTCGTAGTGTATGTATAGTAAACGGAAAGGTTTTACTAAAGGTGAGAGAAACTATCTTTTTCAATTTAGAGAAACTGGCACGATAGCGAATGTTTTATGTTGTTACTGAATTTTAAAAAGTATAGAGAGAATAAAACTTTGCGTAAGTTTTTGTAAAGGGAGGGTCAGCTGCCGGAGAGGAAGCCGACGTCATAAACGCCGCGCTGGGATTGGTTAAAACCGCGGGCGTGAAAAGACTCTTGTAAAGGAGGGGTCAGTAGTCAGGAGTAACACTGACGTCACAGGTGTCGCGCTGGGATTGGTTGAAACAGTGAGGGACAGAAAGGCGCAGATTGTAAAGGAGGGGTTGTCAGAAAAGACGTCACTGAAAAGCCGCGCTAGGATTGGATCAAAGGCAAAAGTTAGCTGGAATCTAATTGGTAGTTAACATAGAAGCTGAAATATTACTGGATAGTGGAGATTATATGTTAAAAGGTGATCCGACTTTAATAGGAATTCGTCCGGATAGGAGATTCCTAGGATTTGCAGAATATAAATTTATACATCGAGATTTGCCAAAAATGTATGGAGAAAAGAGGAAAATGTCAGTTCTTCAGAAGATTAAAAATTATTTTAAAAAGGACAAACCAATCAAGACTAGAGAAGGGATTATCATTCCACCAGCTAAAACGCCCGCTTCATTTATGATGATGGAGAGAGGTTATCATACTTGCGTATGGATAGAAAATTGGATAGAATATACCAAAAATGTTGAAATATTAGCTTTTCCCGATAATGGTACTTTCAATGGGAGAATTCTTCAAAATTTGAGATTAAGAATGAATGACCTAGAACCCAGACCTAGATTAACTCAATACGAAGCCTTAGAAGGATGGGAAACCGAGGCATTTGAACGGGATCGACCCAGAAGTAATAGGGGTTATCGGGGATTTTTTCCCAGATACTAAAACGAGTCACGGGACAGTCAGATGAAACAGTGGAGAAGAGCAATGCTTACAGAAGGACTGTATCCCATATTGTTGGCAGAAGAATCGTCAGGGAGTAAATGCATAGAAAAGACCAAACATTTGGCTAGATTTGGAGATTCCGAAGACAAATTTATGGAAGATTTATTAAAGAATCCACCACCATATCAAGAAGGGACAAGTGGATGCACCCCAAGTGCACCCTTGTTACGGACACCCTTGGTGCCTGAAATATTACATGATTCACCAGTTAGTAAAGTGCTTCACGATAAAGAAAAGGAAGCGATAGATAGAAACAGAGCAGAATTAATTCAAAAAGTAACGCAATTGAGTGTTCACCCTGATTCATTGACCATACCTGTAACGATTGGTCCAGTGGTTCCCTTATATGGTGACAAGGCAACTTATCCCAAACCTCTAGTTGTACCTACACCTGTGAATGTTCCCAAACCTGAAGCAGTAGTAATGGTTGAGGATCACTTTAGTGATTGAGAGTCTATGATTTCATTAATGGACTTGCCCATTCGAGATTCTGTAAATAGTACTCCCAGAAGAGTAACACCTGGTTGCTCCAAAGATGTAAACATAATAACTTCATCAGGAACGAAAAGTGCCACAGTAGTTACACCTGAAGATTTAGAAAGGTGGGCACAAGGATCAGACAAACAGAATTCACCCCCAAAGATCATGGACATTTATAAATTAAAAGTTGAATTAGAAGAAATGATAGCAGGAAATGTAGGAGTAGATCGCCTAAATACTTACAATGAAGAAGAATTATTGTTCGTATGCAGAAGCATCACAAGAAATGCAAAAATATTTCATGAGAAATTATCAGATTTAGCTCAACAGATGGGAATTGAAATCGGGAAGTCAAAAGTATTGCAAAAACCCTATAGAGCAGATTTTTCAGACAAGGATTTAGAGAATATGAATGCCTCAGGAAGGAAATTACAAGTAAAGGAATTAATGACAGTTTTGCAGAAATGGGGAGAGCTAGATAAATGGAAAGCTAGATGGACAAAGAAAAAGGAAGAGACACGATACAGTAAAACCACTTCAGAATATTTAATGAAGGAAGCAGGGAAAGGAGATCAAATGTACCCGATGCGAGAAGTTCCAGGAGGGGGATATGTACATGTCCCATGGAGCAGACAGGATATTTTATCATTTACGAATGACTTTCCAAAGTTGAGAGAAGAACCAATTGAATGGTACAAGCAGGTTGAGAGGTTTGTGAAGGTGTCAAAGGTGTTGTTGAAAGACTTGGATGGTTTGTTTGACATAGTGGTACCTGCAGATTTGTGGACAGATTGCAAAATCACAATTGATTGGCCTAGTGAGGAGTATCCTAGAGATCCAAAGACAGGTGCCCCATCTAATGATGTAATGAAAAAATATCAGCAGGTGATAACATATTTGAAGGGAAAAATACCACCAAAGGAAACAGATTGGGTGAAAATAGACAGAACTACCCAAGAAGCCAGTGAATCGGTACATGCCTACTATGAGCGTTTATTGCAGGTATTTAAGCAGTATAGTGGATTTGAGGACATTGGAGATAAAAACATGAGTCAGTTTGTTTACCGATTTGTTTACGGTCTGAAGCCAGAGATTTGTCAGATGATTAAGCAGCACATGTTGGTCTGGCAAGGGAAACCCATTGACGAGATTTTGAAATATGCGAAATATTGTGGAGATGATATTGAAGATAGACACAAGAAATTGCAAGAGAAGGTGATGTGGGCTCAGGTGAAAATGGCTGAGCGACAGGGAATTAATTTGGACAATCCAAATGATAATCAAGGAAAAGATTCTGGAACGAATGGTGACACTGGGAACGGAGGAAAAGTGAGAGGACGAATGAGCAGAGAAGAGGCTAAAAAGAAGTTTCCTTGTCATGGAGGCGGAAAATTAGGGCATTGGAAGGATGAATGTAAAAAGATTCGGAATAATAATGGTCCAAATCAAAATTTAAATCCACAGACGCAGAATGACTCGCAGCAGGGTGTAAATCCTCAGAGTCAGTTGCCACCTGCACCTATACAGGGAAATGTAAGCAGAGCAAAGCACGGTGCGGACGTCGGATATCAAGGAGGAAGTGGTAAGAATGATTATGTAACATCACAATTTCTTTTACAGGACGATTTCGATACCTATAATTTATGACGGTGCCTGGGAGAGGGGAAGAAGGAGTGCGTACTTGGTGCATCCTTACCTGTAGATCAGTCAGGTCCATATGTTGAAGGAAATGTGAAAGGTAATGATATTACTTTTCTTTTGGACACTGGTGCTACTAGGTCTACTGTGAGAACAGTAGACATCCCAGACCTTCCTCTCTCTGGAGAAGCTATCCAAGTTGTGGGAGTGGCTAATCAGAAGATTAGAACACCTCTTACCGAACCAATGGAAGTAAAAATCGGAAACTTTAGAGAAATGCATCAATTTGTAGTATGTGATTCCAGTCCAGTAAATTTATTGGGCAGGGATTTGCTCTGTAAGATGAACTGTACAATTTTCTGCACACCGGATGGTGTGGCAATTCAGACCCCAGATGAAGACCATGTATATAAATTTATGATTGCAAAGCAAGGTACAGAAGTAGATGAGATGTTTTCATTGATAACCAAAGATGAGTTACCAGAAGAACTGAAAACTACAGTGAATTCCATGGTATGGGATTTCACGGGAAAAGAAGTAGGACTTATGGCCAAAATAGACCCAGTTAAGATTATTGTAAAGGAAGGTGCAATTTTCCCAAACACCGACAGTATAAAATGAGTGCAGAAGTAAAAGCAGGAGTCATTGAAGAAATTAACAGAATGGAAAAACAAGGAATATTAAAAGAAGTAATGCGTAGCCCTTGTAACTCACCAATCATGGGTCTAAAGAAACCTAGTGGAAAATATAGGATTGTTCAGGATTTACGCAAAATAAATAAGATTGTGGAACCCTGTTGTCCTATAGTACCAAATCCTGCAGTAATTCTGTACCAGATTCCTTGGAGTGCAGGCTGGTTTACTGTGATTGATTTATGCCAAGCATTCTTTTCCATAACATTGCATCCAGATAGCCAGTATCTATTTTCATTTAAATTTGAGAACAAGGTCTATGTATGGAATCGTGTTCCTCAGGGGTACACGGAAAGTCCTTCCATCTTTAATCAGATATTGAAAAAGTGTCTAGAAAAACTGGTGATGCCAGGAAGCTCAGTCTTAGTGCAGTACATAGACGACTTACTAGTGGCATCTAACACCAGAGAAGATTGTGTTGTTGACACCATAGCATTACTAAATCATTTAGCAGAAGAAGGTCATAAGGTGTCACCTGAAAAATTACAGTTCTGTACTACAGCAGTAAAGTACCTAGGACACCAACTTGAGAGGGGCAGAAGGAGAATAACAGATGAAAGAATAAAACTAATAAAGAAAATGCAGATGCCTGTCTCTCAACGAGAAGTAAGAATGTTCCTTGGAATAGTAGGGTACTGTAGACAATGGATATTAGGATTTTCTCTACTAGCAAAACCATTGATTCAGATGACGAAAAAGAAGGCAAAAGACCCAGTTGAATGGGATGATGAAAGTGTAGGTGCATTTGTAAAACTAAGAAATGCTTTGTGTGCAGCACCTGCCCTAGGCATGCCTGATTATAAGAGAAAATTTGCATTATTTTGCCATGAAAGAGAAAATTGTGCACTTTCAGTCCTAACCCAAAGACATGGTTTGACCAGACGTCCTATAGCATATTTTTCTGCTACAGTGGACCCAGTGGCAGCCGCGTTGCCAGGCTGCTTAAAAGCAGTAGCGGCTACTTGTTTGAGCATTGAACAAAGTGAATCAATTGTAATGGGACACCCTGTAAAAGTGTTTGTTCCACATGCGGTTGTGATTTTGCTGACAAGAACCCGAACTCAGCATCTTACTCCTAGTCGACTGACTAAGTATGAAAGAATAATACTGGGTGCTGAAAATGTGACCATTGTAAGGTGCACAATAGTAAATCCAGCTACCTTACTACCAGACCCATATCATGAGGAAGTTAAAGATGACGAAGAAGAGCATGATTGTTTACAAGTCACAGAATTGTGCACAAAACCGCGTCCTGATATTCAGGAATTACCTCTCAGGGAGCCAGACAGGGAGCTGTTTGTTGATGGCTCATGCCAAAGGCATGAAGATGGAAAACTAACTGCAGCGTATGCAGTATGTGAACTAACTGGAATAGTCGAAGCATCCTGTTTACCAGGGGTAAAATCTGCACAAATAGCTGAATTGATTGCTTTAATAAAAGCTTGCAAAATTGGGAGGAACCAAAAGGTAACTATATTCACTGATAGTCAATATGGTTACGGGGTTGTGCATGATTTTGGCCAATTATGGATGCAGAGGGATTTCATGACTTCTTCAGGATCCCCCATTAAAAATGGACAGTTCGTAAAAGAACTACTGGAAGCAATACAATCACCAAAAGAATTGGCTGTGGTGAAATGTGCCGCACATCAGTCAGGAGATGACTGGGTGGTAGTCGGCAATAGATACGCAGATCTTGTGGCTCAACATTGTGCCAAAAACAGATTAGCAGTAAACAAAAGGGTGGAAAGAATGGGAATCAGCTGCCAACTTATGCTGTTTGCACCTCCTGAAACATGGAATGATGTAAAAAGATTGCAAGATGATGCTGATGAGAGCGAAAAGAGTGTATGGATTAAAACAGGATGTACCCAAAAAGCAGAGGATGATGTATGGACTTGTGCTGACGGCAGACCAGTCATGCCTGATTGTCTGCTTTCACAAATGGCTAGGATGTATCATGGAGACACACATGTAGGGAGAGATGCAATGATCAGGCTCTTCAGACAAAATTGGTTCAATCCAAGGTTTAGGGCAGTAGCAGAGAGTCTTTGCCAGAGATGTCTAACTTGTCAAATGCATAACCCAGGAAGAAAAACAGTAATTGGGTTTGGGAAAATTGGAAAGGCAGAGGGTCCATTCATGAGACTGCAACTTGATTTCATTCAGTTACCACCATGTAGAGGGCTGAAATATGCACTAGTCATAGTGTGTCTATTTTCCAAGTGGGTGGAGGCACACCCTACCAGAAGAAATGATAGTCTTACAGTTGCAAAGTTGTTACTACGCGAACTAGTACCTAGATTTGGTTTTCCAGTAACTTTGGAATCAGATAGAGGAAAACACTTTAACAGTGAAGTGGTTAAAATATTCTGTGAAGCATTCCACATTGAACAAAAGTTACACTGTGCATATCGTCCAGAAGCCTCTGGAGTGGTGGAACAATTGAATGGCACGATAAAATCCAGACTGGGAAAAATGTGTGCTTCAACATCATTAGATTGGCCAGACGCATTGCCCCTTGTTTTAATGGGACTCAGAAGCATATACCCACGAATAAACTGCTGAATATATCAGATGATATGGTTCTGGATTATTGCAAAGAACTGGCTGACTTAGTGCGTTCTGTCTCTCACCAGGTTGGAGGAGACGCAGTTTCTAGACAGCCTGAACAAGAACATGATCTGAGTCCCGGAGACTGCGTGGTAGTGAAGAATCACACCAGAGAAACGTGTCTATCACCCAGGTGGGGCAAACCATGTCAGGTCATACTGATTACGAACACAGCAGTGAAGTGTGCAGGATTTCCTAATTGGATTCATGTAAGCCACACCTAAAGAGTACCAGATCCTGAAGAAGAAAATACGCAGATAATATCTATTACTGAGGAAGCTGAAGGTTGCCCAGCTGAAGAATCTCGGGCCCGAGATTCAAGGGAAGCTGACGAAGAACTACCGAGCACAAGTCAGGACTGGATACCAGTGGTAGAAATACCTAAGATCTACTACAGAACAAGAAGTCAAGTAAATCTAGAAGAAATTGAAGAAGATCAGATAGGTGAAGAAGAAGCAGCTCAGGAAGAAGAAGAAGAACAAACACAAGAACCTGAGCAAGAACAGATAGGGAGAGGAAACTGGGCTCAAATTAAAGAAGAACAATCAGATTTTGAGCAGGGACAGACAGGTTTAGAAGAATCCGGTCAGGCTGCAGAAGTTCAAAGTGCAATAAGCCCTGATCAGAACCAGTTAGGTCAAGAAAAATACACAGAAGAAGATCTTGAGAATTTCGAGAATGAAATCGTAAATCAAGAACAAGATCAGTTACAAGAGATACACAGTGAAATAGAAGAAGAAATAACAGTAAAACCTGGAAAAGAACAAGGAGAAGAAACTGAAATAAAAGAAAACAAGAATGTGCCACAACTAGAAAACAAAAGAATTTCTGAAGAAGGAAATAAAGAAACAGTACAAACAGAGAAAACAGGAAAAGGTGATCATTGGCCTAGCGTCATCAAAAGAGTAAAATACCACATAACAACCAGAAGTGGAGATCCAGAACAAGTGAATGAAGTAACAAGTCAAACAGAACAAAGAAATAAAAGTGAAAAACGAAGAAGCAAAAGACTGAAACTTGTGAATAACAAATTTAAAGGTCTTGATTGGACTTATATTATTCTCGAAGATTACGAAAGCTCAGAATCAAGTGAAAGTGGTGACGAAGGAACCAGTGCAGAACTAACTTATGAAAAAGAAATAGAACCACCTTGAGAACGTGAAAAGACTTGAAGAATACGATAAGAAGAGCAATCTTCATTGTCAAAAATGACTGACAATAGAGTTACTGGGAGACCAAAGCAGAAAGGTTGTAAAAGATGTTGTGCTATATGCATATGCAACTTGGTAGTGATGCTTATAGTATGGTTAGTTGTGATCGTAGCAATTCCTTATCTTATGATAATAGATAAAAAGATTAACAACGAAACTAAGGAAAGAATAGGTAACTTAAAGAGAAATAGAGTAGAGCTAAAGGCAGAAGACGAACCAGAATTTCATCACGAAGTAACAGATAACGACACTAGTTTAAATGTTTTCACAAAGTTATTATTTCAATATGTAGATACTATGGAAGTTAGTAATTGTTATGTTTGTATGAAACTACCTGAATCAGTAGCAGAAGGATTAACGTATCATCACTTGCCATTAACCTATGGCATATCATGTAGTGTATTGACAAGTTTATTTTATAGAACAGGACAACTTCAGTATTATTATTCAAATATAGATGTGATATTTTCTGAGGTTCCGATTCGAAAGAATATGAATCCAGTGCTTAGTAGCAAAGATGCACAGTTTATGGGAGAATTTTTCTTAACAATGAAATCAATAGACATAACACTTGCTCATAGAAGCAATCTAACATGTTCTTTACATGAAGAAGAAAAGATATTTTTGAATTTAGTGGAGAGTAGAAGACAAGATTTCCAAAAGAAAGCTTCTGAGCATAAGGCTCATTTGCCACCTTGGGCTGAGAAAGAAGGTAGTTACACACCTGGCAAGGCTCAAGCTGCTATGGCTCTAGATTTTGAAAAGACAGGGAAAATTTGTCTACATAGGTCAAAGACAGAGTATAACAATGTTTTCATCGGTACCAGTGAATGTGAACACAATTTCTTAATTCTTGGAGGTTGGGGACTAAAAGGAGGAACAGATTCAGTTTTTCCTGGAATCTATTATGTATGTGGGAATAAGGCCTACTTTAGGCTTCCTGCACGATGGTATGGAAGTTGTTATTTTGGAATAGTATTTCCAAAAATATACCACGTAAAAAGAAACACTGGCAGCAATGAAAATACTAGTGAATTAACACGTAGAAAAAGAGCTCGTTTTTCAGAAATTTTAGGTGATATATTTGGTGCATTGATACCTTCAGTGGGAATAATTCTGAATTCAAGGAAAATATGTAAATTATCTACAGTGGTTGATCGTTTATCAACTGACACTGCTGGAGGATTTCTAATGATTAATGCGGAAATGGTTGCGATTAGATCTATGGTTATGCAAAATCGACTTGCTCTTGACATTATTTTGGCAAAAGAGGGCGGAGTCTGTAAATTATTGAAGACAAAACACTGTTGCACTTACATACCTGATAAAAGTGCAGAAATTGGAACATATATACAGAATATAACAAAACTTGAGAAGGAACTAAAACCACTGGAAGTTGATAGTGTATGGGAAAGATTGACCAGTAGTATTAGGTCAATTGGTACCTGGTTTGCTAATATAGGGAAAGGACTTATAGGTAAAATATTAGTACCCTTAGCAGGGTTAGCAATAATAGTATTTTCAATAATAATATGGTGCAAATGTTGTAGAAGGAAGGAATCATATAAAGTGACAGAAAAAGGAAAGAAGAGAAAGTTTGATGAGATTGAACTTGAAGATTTAAGAAGTGAATTATACAAGAAACTGAAAGGAGATGTGAAAAGTAGAAAGTGTAAAAATGAAAATGAAACCATAATATGCTAGAGGTTGGCATCTGGTTGTGGGTAGTATTTTGATGGCTCAGAAACGCCATCAGAGAGGGGATTGATGGAGCAAGGACTCACAAATGAGACTTGCTCAGATGCAATCCTCTTAAGGTATTAATGTATTAAATTGTATTGTTTATACTAACTATTGCACACACAAATACAAATAGCAAGGAAGCTTGCCTATGTGTTTTTACTAACAAGTAACGCTTGTCTATTCTAAAATGGCCGCTAAAACGCGGGAACTTTACTGCGCATGTCTCAACCATATCACGTGGTGTGACGTCTTTCTTTGCTTGGTGGGAAAATTCTTGCTTCTGCGCAGTGTGATTTAAAATGGCTGCTATATGTTTTCACATGCTACAGCTTGCTCTTATGTCTTGTTTAAAACTGTAATATTCTAACGCTATTAATGCGGGGATAAGTTTATAAGTAAATGGGAATAGAGTAGAAAGAGTGGGCATACAGTGAAACATTTTATTTGTGATTTTAATATTTTCTTCTTTTACTTTATTAGTTCGTAAATGTTGGGCCTGGGGTTGGTGAACTGAAAACTCGAATGACGTGGGTTCTGCGCATGCTCCTTGAAAGACTGCCCAGAGCGGAAAGGGATGAAGTCAACCTGGACGTCGTCCAAGGCCATGACCTGATGGCCAATATTGTCATATTCATGAATGTCCTTATAAAATTGTAACAATGTACATGAGAAAGGCACAAACTTTGTCATAAGACGGGTGGGAAATAAAGCAAATGTATTAAATTTGAGGGCGGTATTCTAAAACAAAGAGCTTTAAGAAAAAGAATTAAATCAATATGGTGTGAGGATCAACCCCCTGTCCCCGTCCAATCAGAAGTAGTGGCCCCATAAGTTAGCAACATTAAGGGGAGGTACATGGGCGTAGAAGGGTATAATAGATATAGAAGTAGCAAATTAGTGCAGGCATTCAGTCATTCAAGCTTAAGCACAGCGGAAGGAGCAGAGAGGCTGTAACAATTGGTCCAGTGGTACCCTTATATGGTGACAAGGTAAATTATCCGAAACCACTAGTTATGCCTACACCTGTAGAAATTCCTGAACCTGTAATAATTGATGATCAAATCAGTGGCTGGCTTACACCCCACCCCACACCCATCCAACACAGGCGTCACAGCACGTGTACCCTGTTAATAAAAAGGGGCCGGGCGCACGTGCCCTGGGCCAGTTCTACTCCGTAACTATCTGTGTCATTACTAATAGTGCATGAGGGCCTAGGGCCCTGCACCACTACACCGCACCATCAGGCCGCCACCACCCCTCGCAGCCCCTTCCCTGCTCCGGCAGCTTCTCGCCAGCCACCCAGCAGGCTGTCTTTCTCTGAGGTGCCCACCAGGCCAGCAGGGCGTCTCGTCTCAAGCTGACTGGGCAAGGGGTCTTTGGGGGAGCAACCGACCACAGGGAGGCTTGCGCTCCCGGGGATTTTGGGCCAGTGGTGTGGCACAGAGCCCAATTGGGCTCGGGTGTGCGTGTTTTGGGCTGGGGGTGCAGGGAGCTATTTAAACTGATATTTTGTCTGCTGTGTCACCATTTTAGTAAGGTAACACGGCAGCCGGTCCGGGGTAGTTTTATTTAGCTTTTGTGTGTAGCTTTATTGTGTTGAGCATTCTTACCTGCTCTGATGGGCGACCAACAAGTTGCTGAAGCCATGCGCCTGCTAGCTGAAGCAGGGCGCATGGACTTAGTGGTGCCGGCGGCGCAGGAGGCACGGCGTGCAGCTGAAGGGGTGGCGGGAGCAGTGTGGGCGCTTGATTTTGTACAAGGGAAGGGCGGGGCTGCTGTGACAGGGCCCAGCCATGAGGTGTCCGTGGCCAGGGAGGCCGTGTGTGACATGCCGGGGGAGGGGAGGCGGGTGAGCAAAAGGCCTCGGCAGGAGGAGGCGGAGGCTGGTGGGCTGGGAGGGCACAGTACAAAGGGGGGCCGGGCTAGGCCACCGAGCAGGGGGGAAGACAGACTGTTTCCCCCCAAGGAGAAGAGGTCTGGAGGGAGGCAGGGAGGGTGGGCAAAGGAAGGGGAGAAGGGTCGAGGAGCATGGGGAGGGAAGGGGGTCCACGCAGGCACAGAACAAAGGGGAGGCAAAGTAGGGCAAGGCAAGGGAGGGGTCTTGCAACAAAGGGGCACAGGCAAAGCCACGTTGGGTCCCCCCTGCCTCCTTGGTTCTGGGGGGCTGGCTAGACAGGGCCCCATGGGGGCTCAGATCTCGCTGGTCTGAGGAGGGGGGATGGCTACTGGGGGATAAGACGGGGGAGCAGGGAGGGCAGGGGTGGGCTGGGGGGTGGGACAGAGGCGCAAGGACAAGCCCCAGCATCCGGTTTAGTGGCGGCCATGTTGTAGTGGAGTGACGGGGAAGAACAAGAGGTGTTTGGGGAAGAGGAGCAGGTGACAGAGCATTTCCCGGGGGTCGGGATATACACGCCTCGGGGAGCCGTGCGTGTTCGGGGGGGGGCCTGCACGACAGGGAGGGCATTCGTCGGGGGCGGGGAGGAAATGTGAGTGGCAGGCAGACGCAGATGAGGGGGGTGGCTTGGGGTGTCACGGACGCGGGGCAAGACATGGGGGGGTTCTTGGCAGTGGTGCCCAGGGCCAAAGAGGGTAGGTGCAGAAGGGACCTCTAACCCCGGCTTACTTTTCCTTTACAGGTGTGGCAGGATCAAGAGATAGAGTACTCGGGTGAGTCACATGCGGCTCCGCGCTCCCGAGGAGATGTGAAGGCACAGGCAAAGGTGTCCAGCCGGAATACGTCACGGGACAGTAAAATTACCGCCAAACAACGGTCAGACGCGACCGAGGCGGTGCAACAACCCCGCTGGGTCAATGCGGCCTCAGGGGCGGCGGTGAGAGGACAATCACGCATGGCTGGGGCAGAAGGATCTTTCGCACCACCACGGTCCCCAGTGGTGGACTTAGAGGAGATAATATGCAATAAGCGGGTCAGCGCAGAGGCACGGTTGCACGAGAGGGCAAGCAACAAGGGCCTAGAGGGGGTTCTACAGTTAGATTATGATGAGGATATCATTGAGAAAGGGGAGATTGTGGAAGAGGACGAAAGGGGAACACAGCAAGGATTGGGGGGGGCATAGTAACTATGTGCCTAGTCTGTTGCGGGTCCGGAAACATGGAGATCTCCCGGTCTGGGACGACGTGGTTCAACCCCATGCTCGACTGGTTAGGCAGCTGGATCCGGTGCGAACGTCGACCTTGACGCCAGGTAAGGGCGCAAAAGGGTGTGTTCCGCCTGTAATGCCCCTGGGCAGGGTCTCAGTGGGGACTGATGCATGCAGCGGTGAGGCCGAAGGGGCAGTGCACCTGCGCAAAGGCCTGTATGTCAAGGATACGGGGGTAGGCACGAGGGGCAGACAGCAGTGGCAGGAAAGGCAGAAGGGGACTTAGCGGACGGTCGTCGGGACGAGGGACGAGATCAGGCACAGACAAAACGCCAGCGGAAGGACGGGACAGCGAAGGGGCCCAGGGAGGAGCCACTAAAGAGAGTCATGAGATAAAATTTAAGAAGCTGCCAAACATGGGGGTGACAAAGCCATTGGGGGTACATCTTATGCTGTCGACTAAAGAAAAAATTTGGAACGGAGAGTACGTGGACATACTGAAGTTACTGCACAGGGAACTAAGGGCAAAAGAGGGTTCAAATGAGGAGGAGTTAGAGTTATCCAAGAGGCCTAAGGTGCCGATGACTATCGAGAATTGGACGGCAACCTTCTTAATATTTGCAAGCGTTTACTGCGAAAAATACCCGGAGAGGTCCGTCTCGCTTTTTAAATATATGGACGTGATCAGAAGGGCTCAGGTGACATATGTGGGCTACGCTTGGTCACACTACGATGAGGAGTTTAGGGCCAGGCTGGCTTGCGACCCAGAGGAAAAATGGGGGGAGATTGATGCAGATTTGTACCAGCAAACCATGGGGGCAGTAAAGTTTGGGAAAACCACGTACACAGCCAGCGGGTTGCCACTGACTTACCGCCCCTTTCAGTGCCGCCCCACGCGGGGGTTGGGAGGGGTACACAGCAAAGAACTCAGGGGGCTTGCTGGGATTATAATAAAGGATCCTGTACACGGGAGTACTGTAGATTTAGGCACGAGTGATCCAAGTGTGCAGGGCGACACCCGCTGGTACAATGTTTTAGGGCAGGATACAACGGGCAAGGTCAACAGCATAACCAAGGTTTCCAGCATAACAGCTCCTTTCAAGGACAACAGGGACAGCAGGCGGGCGGGGGCAGGAGAGAGAGGGGAACACAAGCCTTCATGGGGAAAGGCTTGTACACCCATTAAGCTGGAATGCTTAGAGCGCTGGCTGGCACACTATCCTTGTCGGGAGGAGGCCACATTGCTGAGCCGTGGTTTTCGGGAGGGGTTCAAGTTGGGGTATGAAGGGCCACTGTTAACCAGGTGGGTGGAGAATTTGAGATCAGTTAAAGCACACAAAGCAACAGTGTGGGACAAATTGTGCAAAGAAGTGGAAGAAGGGCGGATGGCGGGACCATTCGGACACCTTCCTATCAAAGAGTTGATAATATCACCGATTGGGTGGTGCCCAAAAAGGAACTGGGTCAATTTCGATTGATCCAGCACCTCTCTTGGCTGGAGGGGGCCTCCGTGAATGATTACATAGCAGAGGACTTGACATCAGTGTCGTACTCGTCAGTAGATGTAGCCAGGGCATTAGTGGAGACGGTAGGAAAAGGTGCGGAGATGGCAAAATGCGACATTAAGTCAGCCTTCCGTTTACTGCGGGTACACCCAGATGATTTCCAATTGTTGGGAATACAGTTTGAAGGACACATTTTTCTGGACAAGGCATTGCCTATGGGATGTTCCATTTCATGGGCCCTGTTTGAGCGTTTTAGCTCGTTCTTGCAATGGGTTTTCACATGGCAGACAGGCAAAGAGACGGTGACACACTACCTTGACGACTTCTTTCTGGTGGGTCAACCCGGTTCAACGGACTGTCAACAACAGTTGAACAGTTTTGAAGAGCTCATGGGTTTACTGGGAGTGCCCCTGGCACCAGAGAAGACACAAGATCCAAGTTTGGTGTTGTCATTTCTGGGCATTGAACTGGACTCAGTGGGGATGGAATCACGCCTGCCGACAGACAAAAAGTTGAACATGATTATGCTGATTGATGACATGCTGGCCAGACGGAAAGTGACAGTAAGGGAAGTGCAAGTGCTGCTGGGACATCTTAATTTTGCATGTATAGTACGGGCAGGAAGGACTTTTTGCAGGAGTCTGGGCAGGTCCCTAGCGGGCGTCACGCTCCCACATCACCACATGCGATTGTCCGCAGGGACGAAAGAGGATTTACGCTTGTGGTGAAAATTTCTAGAGGACTTTAATGGCATCCCAATGGTGACGCCCAAAGAATGGGAATGGGGTGTGCACATATACTCAGACGCAGCAGGGGCTCATGGTTTTGGACTGTATTGGCAGGGTAGATGGTGCGCAGAAGAGTGGCCACTACATTGGAAGAAAAGGGGCAGGAGCGTTGCCTTTTTGGAATTATTCCCACTAGTGGTAGCGGCAACAATATGGGCGCAGGACCTGTCACACAAGAGGGTCATCTTCAGGATAGATAATATGGCAGTGGTGCAGGTGGTTAACAGGCAATCTGCTAGGGATGCACAGGTACTCAAGTTGATGAGTGTGTTTGTACTCCATTGTTTGAAACATGATATTAGGTTTCAAGCCAGACATGTGCCAGGGGTGGACAATTACACTGCGGATGCTTTGTCTCGGTCACAGTGGGAGAGGTTCCATGGTCTGGCCATGGAGGCCATGGAGGCGGACACTTGCAAGACACCGGTGCCGGTGGGGATGTGGTCCATCGGAGACAAAGGATGCTGCAATTGGTGGTAGGGTCATTGGCTCTCTCCACTAGGAAGCCGTATAGGCAGGCTTGGCTGAAATTTATTGGCGGGGGGCCCAGAGAAGGGAGGACAGGTGGGCAAGAGAAGAAGATGTAGTACAGTTCATTCTGGATATGATTGACAAAGGCCTGTCCAGAATTACGATTACAGGCAAGTTGGCAGGGATCGCCTTTATGGGTAAGCTGTGGTGGGGGTATGCACCTTCAGCAGGCAAGCTAGGTAGGCGAATCTTGGAAGGCTGGGCAAGAGAAAAGGGGGCCAGGCCCCGAATTGGGAGGCCAGTGTCTAGAACATTATTGCCCGCCATGTTACAGTCGATACCGAGGATTTGTAGGAACAAGCAGGAGACCGCATTATTCGTGACATTAATGTCTTGGATGTATTTCGGGGCCTTTCAGGTTTCAGAGTTGGTGGGCAGGAAAGGCCTTGCAGGTCTTCGATGGAGGGAGGTGCACATGACAGAAGGGGCGGATGAGGTGACGTTAAAACAATCAAAGACGGACCAAAGGGGAAGGGGAAAAGGGGTAGTGTTGAGAGCCTGAAAGGATACGGAGGTATGTCCAGTGAGATGGGGGGGCTCATTGAGGGGTATTTCGGGGATGGTCATTGGGGGTGTGTTTAGAAGGGTGTCTGAAAAGGGGGTCACAGCAGCTCAGCTGCTTTGGGTGATGCGGAGAGCGTTGGGGCTCTTGGGGGAAACTCCGCGGGACTACAGCACTCACTCCTTCCGGATCTGGGTTGCGATGGACGCGGCAAAGCAGGGTTGGGGGGGGCAGAGGGGGGGTGGGGAGGACAGGATCAGGCGCTTGGGGAGGTGGAAGTCTGATTGTTTTAAAACATACATTAAAATGGGGGAGCTGGGGCATGGTGATGCTTAGTGTACCCGTACTTACGCTTGTGTCTTTTCAGGTGCAGTGGCTGGGCCAGCTTCCGCGGAGCTGTCTATATGGATAGTGGGACACTCTTTTGTTAAATGGGCAGAGCAACATGAAATTCAAAAAGGGAAAGGTTTGACCTTGGGCTAGATTCGTCTTCATTCAATGTTTCTTGGCAAGGAAAGGGGGACATGCGCTGGCACAAGCTCATGCCTTGCCTGAACAAATGCATTAAAAATAACGTTTGTCCGGATGTGTTGATTGTGCACCTGGGTGAGAAAGACCTGGTGGTGTGCAAAGGTTTAGCGCTTCTCAAACAGCTAGGGTCAGGGTGTTTTATTATTTGGTCGGAATTCATTCCAGGAGGCATTGAAGAGGTGTGGAAAGGCCTGCTGCAATTGACAAGGCGAGGAGAAAGATTAATAGGGACATGAGGAACTTTTGTGAAAAGAGATAAGGAGAGTAGAACACCCAGAATTGAAGTACGCAGCGGTGTATTTTTTCAGGGATGATGGTGTACACTTGTCACGCTTCGGGATAGAGTTGTATCTGATACATATGAAAGAGATCATAGATAGATCCTTCAATATTAGGAGATATTCTAAGCACCCTAGGTTTTGGGGGGGTCAGAAAAGTCATAAGTGAAGCGCAGGGGGAGGACTTTTCTGAGTGGCGTGTGTTTTCTAGTGTTTTTACAGGTTAAATTTATGGTTGGCCACAAGTTAATCTGGGAGCAGGCAATAACGGGAAGTTAAGTAGGAGATGCTTAGGTAGGTAGATGTTTTAGAAATGGGTAAGAGGTTACATGGTAAAAAGTTCAACATTTAATGATTGTATAAGGGTTGTAAACAGTTGCAAAGAATTGGAGAGGGGGGAACCTTAGGGGTGGGGGGAGGAGGCAAGATAGTTAAAAAATGTATAGCAAGGATTAGTTTTGTAAGGCAAAGGCCAAGGGTAATGTTTTTGTGAGGTGCACCTGTCTTCAATAAAGTGGCCTTTTTCACACTTACCTGAGAGTTTTGGTGGTCTGTGCTGCGCCCCTCCCTCTGGCCCAAGGGGTCTTTGGGGGAGCTGCCGACCACCAGGAGGCTTGCGCCCCCGGGGATTTTGGGCCAGTGGTGCGGCCCAGAGCCCAATTGGGCTTGGGTCTGCGTGTTGTGGGCTGTGGGTGTGTGGAGGTATTTAAACGGACATTTTGTCTGCCGTGTCCCCATTTTAGTAAGGTGACACAGCAGATTCTGGGGTAGTTTTATTCAGCTTTCCCGCCCACCCTCCCTTTTGGGCGGGGGCTGAGGGGGGGTTTAAAAACTTTTCACCAGGTAGGATTTTCTTTGTGGGTATTATGGGCCTTTTTGTTGCAAACAGGTGCGCTGTGGGGAGAAGCATGTAAATAGTTGTCGCTGAAAGCAGGTGCAAGGTGTGTGTTTTCTAGTGTTTTTACAGGTTTTACAGGTTAAATTTATGGTTGGCCACAAGTTAATGCGGGAGCAGGCTATTACGGGAAGTTAAGTAGGAGATGCTTAGGTAGGTAGATGTTTTTGAAATAGGTAAGAGGTTACAGGGTTAAAAGTTCAACAGTTAATGATTGTATAAGGGTTGAAAACAGTTGGAAAGAATTGTAGAGGGGGAAACCTTAGGGGTGGGGGGAGGAGGCAAGATACGTAAAAAATGTATAGCGAGGATTAGTTTTGTAAGGCAAAGGCCAAGGGTAATGTTTTTGTGAGGTGCACCTGTCTTCAATAAAGCGGCCTTTTTCACACTTACCTGAGAGTTTTGGTGGTCTGTGCTGCACCCCCCTCCCCTCTGGCCCAAACAAGCGTAACTGCCTCGGGGGGGGGGGGGGACCGAGGCCCAACGCAGGTTGTTAAAGTCCTGCTGTGCTCCCAGGACCTCACCAGACTGCCGTGAGGTGAGTTGCAGGGCGCAGCAGCTCCCCGTGATTCCGGTCAGCCCCCAGCATCTCACCACCTGGGATGTCGTCCGCGCTATCCCTGCATAAATCCCATCAGTTCAGGAGAGTTTTCGAGTAGCAGGCATGCAGTATTATGTACGATGTAGACGGTCTAGGATGGGAGCCGTGAAAACTAAGTCCTGGCGGCCATCTTACCAGGCCACGCCCCACCGAGGATATTTATAGAATGGGTGACATCTGCTCGAAGAAACGTCTATCAAAATTATTTTCATTATTATGGTTCATTAGCACCTGCATAACCCAGAATGTGCTTATCTGGGAATCTGGCTGTTCCTTTACTAAACACTGTGTGGTGGATGCGTTGGCCTGGTGCTGCTTTTTTTTGCTATAAACCACCTCTGGGTTTCTAAATTGTAGTGAGACTGCCTCTGATGGGATTATCTGCTGAGGGAGTTTTTTCAGTAAATGATAAATCTGCAGGAAAAAAAAAGCCAGTAGAAGAGAAAGGTACTTAACTTGAATGGCTGTTTTTGTGATTAGATTTTCCATATTTCCGATGATTTACCGTCACCCTTCTTCCACTCTCTGAATACTGATGGGTTCTATTTTTGAGTGTTTTTCTATAACCATTTTTCCTGACATTGTAGGCGTTAGGTAGCGCCTTCACTGACTGGTGTCATCCTGAGATGCTTTGAAACTTTTGAAGCAAGTTAATGCATACATGCCAATAGCCCCGATTCAGGCTTTATTTTGGCTGGCTCCCGCCTGAAATTGTCTCAGCTTATATAGAAGTCAATGGAGGAAATACCGTCTCCCAATTATGTTTTTTTTTAAATCTCCCACTTTTCTCTTCTAAAATGTTGGCATGTATGCTAGTGCCTATTGTTGGCATAAAAATTGGATACAAATTTCTGGATGTAGTATGACCGCACAAGATAGTTCCTAAACAGCCCCATTTACACACTAGAAGTCTGCTGATGCCCTCACCGAGCCCTCCACTTACAAGAGTTATTTTTGTTAGGAAACCAGCTGTTTAGAGAGCAAGAAGCAAAGTAACTTGGGGCGTGGCCAAGCAAGATGGTCGTTTAGACGCGTCCTTCTGAGCTCCAACCGGAGCGATAATCATCCTGCCATAAAACGCTGGTAATCCTGAGCCAAACTTCCCCCCAGCAGCTTCTCAACTCCTCGACACCATACCTGCATTGACTGCGGGCTCCTCCGTGATCTGTTTAGCCGTGCAGCAACATTCATCTCATTGTGAACCTGGAGGGAGGAGCGGCCGCCATCTTAGCCCGGGGCGCTGCTCCACTTACCATTGAGATTGGATGGCCCAGTGGATCCCCCACGACACCTTGGAGCCTGTCTGGGGCCCTGGTGAGACCCTCTGTGGTGAGACTGCTCGGTGGTGACCGGGACGGACGGACGGTTGCTGGGCTTGCGGTGCAGTGCAGTGTGGGTGGGCCTCGACTGGAGGCGGCCCGTCGGCAAGGACTGTAAGAGGGCCCTATAACGAGAGCGGCGCTCTCCTGCCAAACTGCCATAAACTCTGTTGAGGTCGGCGGGGGCCTAACTTCCGGGTGCGTGCTTGGATCTCTGGAGGCTGCATGCCGCAAACTGGTGGGGCTTGTGGCTCCGGGACCTGCCATTACTTTTGATCACCAGTTGCAGCTGAGGACCGTGCAGACTCCTGAACGGTGGGTGCAGTGTTGGTGGCTCCCTCCTGGGTCACTGTGGGAACTCTTGATGACTGCTGGAAGCCTGGCCCCCTGATGCCTGTGTGGGTTTCTTTGAGGCCGGGTGGACCGGGTTTGTGACTGGGCGGGCCCACCGCCGCTAGGCCCTCTAAAACACTTAACCTTCAGGAGAAGGTGCACTTTGAGGTTTATGTGGGCCCCTGCGGAGAGCCCTACGCACTAACAGGAGGTGTGGATGCCCCGGAACCCCAGGCAGGTGGCTGTGATCCTTGAGAAACCGCAGAGGATATGTTTGCTTGCCCACTACAGGGGTCCCCGTCCACTGAACAGTCTGCTTGGTCTGGTGCTGGGGGCGTGAGCGATGACCCGGAGCCATCTATTGTGTCAGTGACGAATACATCTGCTGCTGCTTCTACGAGCTGGGACCCTAGGGCCTGGTGATCTACTTCCCCCTGGGCCCGTTTTCATTGGGTCCTGTCGAAGTGTGTGGCTGTTGTTCAGTCGTGCCGGGTAAGGAGCTGGGGGGTCCCCTGGGGAGCAGAGTTCTAGAATCCTAACTTGGGGCCCCTCGACTGTCGGGGGTAAAGTGGTGGTCCACTTGAGATTTGACACAATATAGCTGTTTGTGCCGCCGGGCCGCGCTTGCCTGACTATAGAAGTGGTGAGATCCCGAATCTAAAGGGCCGCACCCAATGGACCACCTGACGCCACAGCGCCCCTATGGGCGGAAGTGTATGATCTTGGATTCCTATGGCGGACAAGGCCCAGGGGTCCCCACTCGGAATTTAACTTGAACCACCTGCAAGCAGGGGAAACAGCGGCGAGCCTCCTGAAAAGCACATCTGGCCCTCTCGGTGTGGGCTATACTTCACCACCATGGTGATAGACAAGGGACCCAAACCCACTCAGCAAAATAAAATCATTCATCATGCGCAATCCATCCCCGCCGGAGGGCCGGTCGAGGGAGGGTCGCTTGGTTGACATGCCCGTAGAGGCGAAATCCGGAGCGATACATCTCTGTCACTGGCGGACTTACTGGCAGCAATTCAAAACTCACAAGATGAAATGGTTCACAAAATTGACTCAGTGGCTATCGATGTTAATCTCTTGCACACTGATTAACGTAAAGTGGTGGATCGAGTAACGACCACAGAACAAAATGTGAATACCCTACAACAGGAGGTCCACACTTTGCAAGATACTGTTCTCAAACTCAAAACACTGACAACCCGTTTGGATGAAAGAATGGAAAACTCCAAGGGGAGCTCCCGCAGAAAATAATTTAAGATTTGTGGGATTTATGGAAAGAGTGGAGGGTCAGTCTACCGAACTCTTCCTGGAGGATCACATCAGTCCTTAAGCCTAAGAGACTCTCAAAAAGTTTTACAGTCGAAGGGGCGCACAGGGCTCTGACTCCTCCACCATGACTGGGAACCCCCTGCCCGGAGCGATTATTGCCTGATTGTTTAACTTCCGTGACTGTGACGCCATCCTGCAAAGTACCCGCACCCGTGGCCCACTGTAGTTCGAAGACCACCACATCTCTATATTCCTGACTATACACAACAGGTACAGAAACAGCGGAAGACCTTTCTTGTAATCGAGAGGAGGCTCCGGGACCTCAATATGAAATACAGTCTAATGTACCCGGCAAAACAGAGTACAATGCGAGGGGAAGGCCCTGTACTTTTTCTCGGCAGAGGACGTCGGCGACTGGTTGGATGTCTTGCCCTGTTTGTTGGACCGGAGCCCAGGTCAGTCTGCTCTATATCAGTCTCATACACAGCGACAGTCGACACGTCTCAAGTGCCTAAGGGGTCGATGGAAAAGCCTGGAGGATGACTGCAGGTCGGAGAGAATTGTAGTCGGCACCGATGGCACCCTGCAGTCCACGAGGGCGCTCTTGGACTCAGGAGCAGACTCCCTGGAACAAAGAGAGGACCAGGGTTCACCCAGTGACAAGCCGACTCGCATTTGAGATGCAAACTAACCTTGTTCCACCGGAGGATGGGTTGGATTCTTATGCGGTGGACTAATACAATAAGGTACTGTGAACTCTTGACTTCTGATGAGACTGCATGCTGGGGAACATTTTGCTTGTCATTGATGATTCAGACGTTATACCTTAACGGCGGGAGATACCATAACCCAGAGGCTAGTAGCCACAGGGGAGGAGCTTGAGTGCCTTGGCCTCGCACCTTTTCTGACAACCTGCCCTCTTGCATAGCATCAAATTTTGAACTGAGTTGGGTGGGGGTGGGTTTTCTTTTTGCACTATTTTCTTCTTATTGAATTGCATTAATTGGGGAATGGAGCAGCGTTCACTGACTTCCGAGTTGTCTGTGTTTAAACGGGGTGGGTTGATCATACTGCCCAAGGGGTGGTGGAAGTTCTATGGGAACAGATGTTTTTGGTTGTGGGTGAGAGTTCAGACACTGATTTCGCTCTCGTGCATGTGTCCTGTCCAATGGTCAGATATTACTCACTGTTGGATTATGTGTTGTGGGACAGTACCGAATGTATGGCAGACTGTATGTGCATTTAACGTATGGCTGTTCCTATGCTGAAACTGATTACCTGGAACATTAGTGGTATTGCCCGATTTGAGAAACGTAGATGTATCCATGCCTATTTGAAACGGTACATTCCTCCAAGAAACTCGTATATGTGGGGGACTGTATTCCTTATTTGCATAAACGCTGGAGAGGACACATGTATGCTACCTCATATTCAGGCTACGCCCGTGTAGCACTAATTTGTGTGGTTCCAGGGGTCCCTTTCAGCTATAAGACTCACATTGTCGACCCGGAGGGCTGATTTGTTATTCTGTTTCGAACCTTAGATGGCAGGGAGATTTGTTTTATCAATGTCTATGCTCCAAATATTGACTGCCCAGATTTTTATGAGGAAGTTGTAACAGACGCTTCCCAGTACTTAAGTGCCCCCATTGCACTTGCTGGAGACTGTAATTGTGTCCAGGATGGCGTATTGGATTGGGAATCCGCCCAGAGGCCACACTAAGCCCCATTTGATCTCAGCGCTCCATGACATGACACACGGCTAACACCTCCGGGATGTCTGGAGAGAAAGACACCCAACCGAAAGATTGTTCTCCTGTTACACCCCGGCGGCCAACACCCATAGTCGGCTGGATCACTGCTTTGTCTCTGCTGATCTGGTGATCTCTTTCCATGATGTCTCCTATCTGGCCAGAAACATTTCAGACCACTCCCCGATCCTAGTGAGCTTTGGAGATCCGCCCAGAGGTCCTACGATTCCTCTCTGGCCCCTCCGCGCTAAGGTCCTGTCAGATCCCCTATTTGCAGAGTCCGTTACTCAAACGCTGGAGCAGTATTTTGCCGACAACTGTGGATCAGCATGCACTAGAGCCCTAGATTGGGAGGCTATGAAGGTTGTCTTATGAGAGGCCTGTATTAAAACATCCTACGGGGTCTGTCGTCAGCTGGAACGCAACAATGATGTACATGAATGGGAACTGCAGAGATTGGAGGCGCTACTGCCTTCTCAGCCACTGCAGCTGTCTATGTGACAGGTGGTCAGAACTGAACTCTTGGAGGACTGGCACAGGCAGGAGAAGCATACTTACACAGCCTATTACCAGAGGCTTCATGTGGAAGGGGATAAAACTGGTGCATTATTGGCCCGGTTGATTAGACAGGAGGCCCCCGACACCCTATCATGACTAGTCTATATAATAACGTAGGGACTCTGGTCTGTAGTCAAAGGGCTGTTAATGATGTTTTTCACGCCCATCTCTGTAACACATATGATGAACAGCTGAACCCCTCCACAGTAACTTTGCAGCAATTCCTAGTAGATAATCCCCCTCAATGTCTCCTTCCAGAAGACAGAGAATCTCTGGAAAGTGCACTCTCCAAAGAGGAGATACTTGCTGCAATCCGACGCCTTTAATCAGCGAAAACTCCAGGTAGTGATTGGTACCTTCAGAGTATTATCACAGATATGCGGAGATGATGGCTGACAAGCTCTTGGAGGTATAGGAAGAAGCAATGCGCATCGGTAGCCTACCTGCCACGATGCGTGAAGTACTGATTGTGATGGTGCCGAAACCTGGTAGAGACCCGACAAAGGCATTAGTATACTGGCCTATATCACTCCTAAACATTGATGTGAAATTACTTAGTAGTGTGCTAGCGGCTCGCCTACTTCCGTTGCTGTCTGGGTTGGTCCATACTGACCAGTCCGGTTTCATCCCAAAATGAAATACTCTCCATAATCTCCGACATCTGGCTCATGTTTATCATGCTCCACAGCTCCTGGATGACTCCTACACCCTGGCTCTCTTAGACATTGAGCAGGCATTTGATTCCCTCAATTGGACCTACATTTGGCATGTGATGACTAGAATGGGCTTCGGCCCGAAATGTATCTAATGGGTCTGTCTTCTTTATTTTGATCCCTGTGCCCGTATACTCTCGGGTGGTCTAGTGTCCAAGTCCTTCCGGCAGAGAAGGGGCACCAGACAGGGATGTCCTCTTTGCCCCCCTGCTGTTTGTCCTGGCCAGGGAGCCCTTGATGGTGGCCCTGTGACGTACTTTGGGCCTGGGGGGGGGTTAAGATTGGGCAACCGATAGCGATATTAAAGTTAGCGGTAGAGCCAGTCTCTCAAGTTTTGACACCCATTTTTAATTTGGTGTACTCAGAGGGACATTTTCCGCTAGACTGGAAAAAAACCTCTATTCTCCCCCTTCTGAAGAAACCGAATCTTGATACAAAAGACCCTAACAATTTTAGACCAATATCCAGACTTCCGGTACCTGCTAAAATCATCGAGAGAAATTTAAATACGCAACTTAGCCAATTTCTTGAGTCTACACAAGCATTGGACCAAACTCAGTATGGTTTTCGAGGGGGCCACAGCACCGAAGCTGCCCTCCTGAAATCTACTGAAGAGATACGGACCATTTTAGATCAAGGTGGCAAGGCTGCTCTGATCCTGTTCGATCTTTCTGCAGCATTTGATACGGTCCATCACGATTTGCTGATGGACCGGCTGCAGGAGATTGGGGTACAGGGTTCGGCCTGGAGACTCCTAAAATCATTTTTGTCAAACCGGAGTCAGCGGGTAATGTTGGGGGAATTTGTATCTAAACCTTTTTCACTACCATGTGGGGTCCCGCAAGGCTCCTCACTGAGTCCGACACTATTTAATATATATGTGTCCTCTTTGGCACCCCTTATTCAGTCATTTGGGTTTAGTCTAACCACTTATGCGGATGACACTCAAATTGTGGTGTCTCTTCTACCAGCTGAGTCAAAGAGTACGGCAGTTCGTTTTAAAGAGTGCATGAATGCCGTAGGGATCTGGATGGCCCAAAACTGCCTTAAGCTAAACTCCAGTAAGACGGAGGTGGTATGTTTTGGGAATGATCCTAATTTTTGGACTCTAGATTGGTGGCCAGATTCCCTGGGCCCCCTTCCCGCACCCAACAGGAAGGTTAAAAACCTAGGTGTGTGGGTGGACCAGAAGCTCAATTTTAAAGACCAGGTTAACTCGGTGGTCTCTGCTACGTCTTTCGCTCTGAGGTCATGCAAGAAAATTCTGCCACTGTTACCTACAGAATGTCGTAAAACAGTTATCACAGCTCTCACTATGTCGAGACTGGATTACTGTAATAGTCTGTACTTTAATATTCAGGAAGGCTCTCTGCAGAAGTTGCAACTCCTTCAGAATGCGGCTGCTAGACTGGTGTCGAGCATCCCAAAATACGCTTCAATAGCGAAGGAAATTCGGAAATTGCATTGGTTGCCGGTAAGGAAGCGTACTATGTTCAAGGCAATGTGTCTGGTTCATAAGGCACTGTATGGAGCCGGGCCGGCCCATTTAAAAGAGCGGCTGTACTGGTATACGCCAAACAGACTACTGCGCTCATCTGATGCCAAACTGGTTTATGTGCCATTTGTAAAAAAAGGCCAACTGGGGTGGAAAAAGCTTTGTAGCTAATCCAGCCAAAGCGTGGAATAAGCTTCCCCTATATCTTAGAGGTATATCGAGCCTTTTGGCCTTTCGAAAAGCTTTAAAAACCTGGCTGTTCACTGATTAGAATGACTCTGGTTCAATCCTCGGGTAAGATTTCACATAGCGCCAGGACACCTACGGGTAACAAATGTTATAATAATAATAATAATAATGTTGTCTACCTTTATGCTGACGACGCCCTGGTGTACCTGCGATGTCCAGCTGACTCGGCACCTGTCTTACTACACATGATGCATAAACTCAGGGAAATATCCTGGCAGTGCGTCAATCCGGAGAAATCCAAACTTTCCACTAGGGATGTTGATTGGGATCCCACTGGAGGAGCAAACGAGGGTGGGATCTCCTTGGACAACGGATGCCGTTCGATATTTGGGCATTCAGATAACACATTCATCCCCACCATATCTAGCTCTAAATATAGACAGGGTGATTGAGGGGCTTCGGGTGCCCGTACACTTCTGGAGGGACTTACCGCTTTCCCACATGGGCAGAGTAGCCATTGCTAAGATGATTGTTTTACCGCGATGCCTCTATGCACTCCAAAGCACCTTATATGCTATTCCCAGACATTATTTACGTACATTGAATAGTCTTCTCGTGGACCTTCTCTGGGGCCCTAAACGTAAGCGATTTAACCACGCTCCAGAAATCATGGGGGCCTCGAGGTCCCGAATCTAGAACTGTATTACATGGTGTCACACCACCAACATGCGATCCATTGGCTTGACCTGGATGGCAACTGAGAAAAACACCTTTTGCAGGGCACACATGAGGGAAAATCCCTACCGGTCCTGCTAATGAGCAGTTCACGGGTTCCTTCTGCCTTCCCCAACATCATTCGATTGGTGGCGGGTGTGTGGGAGGGAGTGGTTCGCAGAGTGCTTCACCGCTCCCCTTATGCCCCACATATGGCACTATGGGTGCTACAACCTTTCCTAAAAATTGCTGATTGAACGTCGATACAAAAATGGCGAGATAGAGGCTCTGCTACTATCGGGGGCCTTTATACCGAAGGGCAGTTCCTCACCAGGGAGGATGCCATGGAGTCCTTTTCTTTGGGTACAGGACAATATTTACAATACATTCAAATTTCGACCACAGCACGCAAGCTTTGGCCGACATTTTTAGAGGCGCCGCCTCAATCTCACACCCTAGTCATGCTGCTGGAGATGGCACAGGGCCGCAGACTTATCTCCCGTATCTACAGAGCGTATCGGAATGATCTCCTACTCTCACCACTTCCTGTACAGGTTAAGTGGGAGGAGATCCTGGAGGCCCATTGTCAGCTAAGGAATGGACTAAAATACATGAGGGAGTGGAGACAGTTAGTTCTAATGCACGTTTCAAACTCCTGCAATGTAACTTTATACATCAAAAATACCTCACCCCATGGACCTTACATTCTATATATACCACCCGATCTGACTGCTGTCCGTGCTGTAGGGCCACAACAGCGGATTTTATCCATATGGTATGGTCATGTCCCGCCCTAACCTCGTTCTGGCAGGAGGTTCTACACAATCTGAATGGGACTTCGGGTTGGACTGTGCCATTAGATATTCGTCAGGTGCTCCTGGGACTGCTTCCTTCTCCTGTTAAAAAAAAAATAAGCAGGAAATTTGTTCTACTCTGCTTGGTTTTGGTGAAACATTGCATAGAAATAAGTTGGCTTAGCCCAATTCCCCCTAATATTTGGCGTGGTTGAGAGATGTCTCCAAGTGGGCAATTGCTGAGTAGGTGTGCATGAGACACGTATGTAAAGATGACAGACTTGAGGATGACCAGAGAGCTTGGTCATCCATGTTACATGATTTGAAGGTGTCACGGGATCTGGCAGCTCCAGAAAGCGTGCCCACTTAAGGTACTACGTACAATATCACATGGTTGCAATAAATACTGGGAACACTCTGGTTGGCGGTGCATTGCACCACGAACACCCACAACCCCCTTTTTTCCTTTATCGTGATATTATGTGATATGGAGAAGAAGGTTTCAGCACAAGAGTGGGGGGGGGGGAGGAAGGGAATGTTTGTTCGTAGGTTTACCTCTTTTTTTTTTTAAGGGTTGTTCTATAAACAATTGTTTGTCACACATCACCAATGATGTTCAACTATAACTAATACTGATGTCATCCTAAGATGCTATTCATTTGGAATAGCAAACTAGAGCCTGTAAACCATGTTACATGTCTGTTTATTTTCACTCAATTCCATTAGTGGAAACGGATTGTCTCACCTGTATTGCACTTGGAATCTGTTTACTTTTATGCTTATATTACCTTGGCTGTGGAATGTGACACTTAATGTTCAAATAAAACTCCTAGGTTGTACTGCTTATACATCATTGACTAAAAAAACAATAAAGTTTATTAATAAATAATAATAAAAAAGAAGCACAGTAACTCATGGCGCTTTTAATTACTTTATTGTAATAATTTATCATGTTAACATTCAGATTTCTTAAAGATACGCCTTACGTTAATGGAATAATGAAACATTTACAATGGTAAAGCTCCAGGTTTAGGAGTAAAAATGTTGTTTTCCCTTCCTACTTTTACCACCCGGCTACCCCATGCCACTCACTGTGGCTTCCTGCGCTTTTTTGTACACCCACCTCCCTAAGCCCTAAACATACCAAGGGGCAAGTACAGGGCCGGACTAGCCTTTTATTTCACCGGGCATTTCCCCAGTGGCCGCGGGCGATTGGAGGCCGGCTTTGAAAGCCTAGGGCCTCTCTTTGTGCCCTGCCACTTTCTCCAGCTCCCTAAGGTTAATTGGAGCAAGCAAGGGGGCGCTTTAAGACAGGGAGAAAGGGGAGCGGTAGAGAGATAACGTTCAGAGAGGGAGAAGAGAGGGGATAGAGGATGGATGGAGAGAGAGAGAGAAATTGCGCGAAGAGACGGAGGGAGTGGGACTGCTGTGAGCATTTTTGTACGGGCTGCTTTTGGTTCTCCAGTTCGGCCCTGGCCAAGTATGGCCGGGTAGGAGAAAAGCAAGTTCACCAGCACCTGAAAGGTCTTTTTATTTGGCATGGTTACTCTCTGCAGTTTGGCTATGTCTGTTTATATCCCACTTGCGGTGTTCAGAAAGGGGAGTGGGCCCCTCACAGGTTAGATGGACGTTAGCATGTTTCGTATGGGAGAATCGCCCAGCACAAATGTTCACTTATACTGGGGTCTGTGATTGTAGGACGAGATGCAAAGGTCATGATCTATACGAGGGTGCACTGCAATTAGTATAGACGAGTCGCCCAAATAACTTCCTCATACATTTCTTTAAAAAATAAATTTTAAAAAAGGCACAAAAGCCATAGTTCGTCAATTCAAAAGACTCGGGGGGGTGGGGGGGGCTTATTTACAAGCTCATTACGCTGCCGGCACGTCACTTTTTTGACACACGGGCAGTGCAGTGTGCCTGCCCATATTTACAAGGCCACGTAAAGTCACCCTGTGTGACTTTTCATGGCCTTGTTAATATGGGCCCCTTTCACGCATTACTCTGCGTAAAAGGGTCGTTCCGTGGGTGTTGCTGTTGGTGTTCCCATGCAACATCCATGGAACTTGAAGAATTCCCAGATTTACAACATTTTGTAAAACTGGGAATGCGTCAGAATCTTACGCCTCCACAGGAATTGCACAATGAGGAGAAATACTTTTATTCCTCCTCGTTATTTCCTCTTTCTATGCATGCTGCATTCTGCAGCACACATAGAAAGAGGAACATTACATTAATGATTTTTTTTGTGCAGGAAGGTGTTCCCGCATTGCAGGCACCCTTGCAAAAGGTGCCTGTGCTGGCGCAAGGCAGCCAATTGTGTGCCAGCGCATGGGAAAGCACAGGGATGCGTTGTATTGTTAATACAACGCATCCCAGTGCTTTGAAAATGATGCAGCACGGCGTGGCAAAATGACTTGCGGCGCCGCACTGCTTCATTTTCTTGTAGATGAGGCCCCTAACCCGTTCCATTCATTGATCACGATAGTAACTCAAGTTTCCCAATATTGCTCACCACTTCTTTGGGGCAAAAGATTAAAATTCCCTCAAATGGTTTGCATTCTGAAAATGTAAAAAAGAGACACGTCTTTTGGACTCACGGACTATGACGATTTGGTCTTCTGTTCATGAAAGTAGGTTAACTGGAAGAATCGACTAATTGTAGGGTACCCTTCCCAAATGTCCTATTGCACTGGTGCATATTAGGGCAGCATCCTGCCAACCGTGGAGAACGAGGTGTCCCAGAGCGGCCGTTGGTACACAGAGTCCTGTATTTCATTGTGCCTCATTAGTATCCCAGTCACGGAGCTAAAATAGAAAGCTTTTTTCTGTTTTATATAGCGCGAACTCGACCCGAAGGTATTGGAGCGCTTTACAGGAGCACCAGTTACATTACGCAAGAACACATTCATTTTTTGTAGGTACAGGAAGATTGAGTGATTTGCTCAGAATCACAGGATGTTGAGCCAACTCCGAGACTCGAACCTTGTTCCCCAGTTCAAAAGTTGGCTGCTCTGGCTGTAACGCTACATCCTACTGATGATAGTTGTACCTGGAAGCGGGCTGCTGATTAACATAATCCATGGCTCTGTAAAGGCCTTTTCAACACTGCACACGACTGGCAATATGGGTCGTAATTGTTTAACGTCAAAAATAACCAGTTGTAGGCGGAGCAGTGCGTACTTAATTTGTTATACTAGTATTTGGTTGTTTCGGGGAACAGCTTTAGACTCGCCTGTTCAAGTGAAATATAAATAAAATGCAATAAGCAGCCCGATCAACACAGGGGGTGATGTTTTACAGAAGATCCTTCCTGTCGTCTCTGAAAATTCAGGTCACTTTGTGGTCTTCAGTGCCAGATGCTCGGACTTCCGAAAGGTGACCTGTTTTTGCTCTGCCGAAATGCACCCAATAAATTCACTAATTTCCACCAATAGTCATAGCTCTGGAAAAAATATTCCCTCTACATAAGGAGACAGGTGGTGATTTTGCCCAGCCTTGGTCGCGTCTCCATGGTTGGTGCCATCAGCAGAGTGCTGTTGTCATTGGACCATGTCTTCGCAATATGTCAAACAGGTTTGGCTGCTACGCAGAACAGGGGATGAAGGCACCATCCTTTCTGTGTGCTTTGTGTAGCCTCATACAACAAGTGGGCAACTTTATCGAAATTAAGATCAGGAGAAACTGCAAAAAAAGTTCTCAAAGAGACAACGGGGGTAGTGTAGATAGCAAGGTCCTCTTTCGGGTGGGCCACACCACATGAAGGCATTGCTATTACTCTCCTGGACATCAAAAAGCAGGGGTGCACTGTCCATCTTCTTGGTTTAGTCAAAGCCGAGGTAGACATCACTGACCATCTTCTCGATGAAGATATCAGTAGACATGGCATAACAACGTACCTTCACAATGGGGAAATCCTTGGGAGGGCTGCAATGCTTAGATTCACAGGCACAATATCTCATGACATAGCCAAAGAATCACTTGCCCAGTGAAGGGGCCTAGCAGCCAGTACACCTTTCCATTGAAGGGTAAGTATGATGTGACCACACTGGTCCCTTCCCAATGAGAACACTACTGGAAATGCCAACCCTGTCCACATTTCCAGTGAAGAAGTCACTTGGAATGGCAGCCTTCATAGTTAAGACATCACAAGGGGGAGCAAACTTTAATATCCTCCTATGGGAAAATCACTAGCCAAAGCAATGCTGATCATCCCACCACAGTTCAGCCTCCCAGTGAAGACATTACTGGTCTTGTCACCACTATTTTCCATGGGAAGCTATTGTTGGACATGGCAGCAGAGTTCACCGCTTGAGTGATGACCGCACTGGCCATGGTCGTAATGTCTTTCTTGGAAGTGCAAGCGCTGTAGCTGGGGTGCCTTCCCACTTCATCTAGAGCTGGGATGCCTCCGGGTAGCCATGCGCTTTAGATGTCTGCCTAGAATAGAATAGAAAGAGGTGCTCTAACAGTGAGGTAAGGTAATGATGGCTGCCACCTTTACATAAAGACACCACTGGATATTGTGATTGGCTGCCGCTCTCCAAGGTGGCCTAAGCAATGTCGGATTCCTCTGCCTTCTAGGGGCAGCACCACTGGAAATGCGAACAGACCCTTTTGTCAGTTAAGTTGCAGACTGCAGGTAGTGAAGTCAAGCATTCAGCAAAAATAATTCTGATTTATGTATTGTAATCAGTGTCTCCGGGAAATTGCTCGCCAACTTCTAGAAACCTAATACCAAAAAGCATTTACCCAGACCATAAAAAAGGGAGACTTTTGCGTTGTTGGCCATGCCATCTAAAACACTGCCACATTAACTTTCTTCCAGAGAACACAAGCCCATAACTGTACAAAACAGTAGCCAAGTGGCAGGAGGGGGTGCTATTAAATAATAAATAAAAAAAAACAGCAGCAAGTTCAACAAATGACAACTCTTGCCCTAAACTGCCCGGTGCATTAGTGGTCTAGATATGTCGAAGTTACATTCTACAGCAATATATACAACTGACTCAGTGAATATTAACATAGAAAGTGAATTAAGTTAAACTAATAAAACATATAAAGGAATGGTAAAGAAAATTCGCTAAAGTGCCAGATTACTTTACATTCTGTACCATGCTTAAGGGAGTAACCTGGAGCTGATGAATGAGGGGTTCTGGGGAGATGATTTCTCCAAGGCTGTACCTGAGGCTTCTTCCTGTAGAAAGACTGGGGCGACTCAACTCTGAGAGGTCTAGAGGACAATACCCCTGCCAACTGGAGGTGAGGGCAGTTATGGCTTCTGATACACCCTGCTGAAGCCTGTAAGGTCTGGGGGCTCGGGGTTTGACACTCATTCCTTTCTAGTGGTTTTTTCACAACAATGCCCTTGGCCAGGTGAGGCAACATATGGTTCTGATGCGCCTTCTGTGATGCTGCAGAAAAGCCTAGTTTCAGATGTCCCGATTTGCCAGCGTTGCTTCTTGGCTAAATGAATGGTCCTTTTTGGAGTGTTGCAGAAGAGTCCGCTCTGAAAGGTTTGATCCATGGACACCATATTCTTCCTGAGACAATCTTACTTCATAGAAAAGGCCACCGTCCCTGTGAAAATGGCTTGTAACTATACAGTGGTGCTCAGACCAGTGGTCTTGAGACTGACTGCAAGCTGGGCACTTCTTTTAGGGACATTTCACAAATTAACGGTTTAACTGGGTGGCTCTGGGGGCAGGGTACTGCACATATAGGAGCATTATTTAAATGAATGCTTGAAAACACACTGAGGCACCTCGTCCATCATAAAAGGTGCTTCCACAAAATGCGTTCAGAAATAACAATGCTCTGCATTTTTAAATAGTGTGCCTTGTGCCAAGCATCTTGCTAGCACTGATCCCTTTCAAAAACTATGTTCTGAGCACAAACATTAGGGTTTGGAGCAAGAAGAAGGCTTCATACCAGGTTCTAAGGAAAATAAGGGGGTGGATGATGTAGGGAAACCGTGTGGTTCTGTGTTGCTACTAGGGGTGCACCACCAAAGTTTCCACCTCTTGGAATTTTTGGCAAAATGTAGTTATTGTTACACAGTTCGGAAACAGATCTGAGTGAGCAAAGTGTTATGGCCAAAAGTAAAGTTGGAGACGCCTCCCACTCGGTGTACTGTCTGGGCCAGACTCGTCTGCCGCTTATAATGACTCGTGGTTTGCTTGTGGGAGTGTGCATTTCCTCCAAGGTCCACCAGAATTAGCCAAATCACGTGTCTACTTCCGAATTCTCCAAAAATGTTCCAATCCTCTTATGTGATGCTGCAGGAATTTAGTGTGAGCATGGCTCAAGTCCACTATCCTAGAGACCAGCCTGGATGAAGAACACCAGAGATGAATGTGATGTCAAACCTTCTGCATCCACCACACCAGTGGCCCCAATGCGGAGTCATCATCACAGAGACCAGGGTGGCAATGTTGGGAATCATATGCACAACCCGCAAAAGAAATTGAAACAACATTGAATATTCCGCATTACCCATGTCAGAGATCAATGTGATATCAAATCTTCGTCAATCAGACTAGACCCGACTTCCAATTTTTTGTACCGAGCACAACAGATACCATGAAGTCAAACATTCTACATCAACACTAGCATAGATCCTGGTACAAAACGTTCTGCATCAATCACACCAGAAGCCTAACGTCAAAATCCTTTGCATCAACCACAACAGAGAAAATGACATCTAACTTTCACCATCATCTACACGGGAGACTGACACAAGACCAAACTTTCTGCATCAGCCACACCAGAGACCAGAACGTTAAACTTTCTGCATTGACCACATGAGATAAGATGTCAACCATGTCATCCAAACCTTCGCAATCGACACCAATGACCGCAAAATGAAACCATATTCATCAAACACACCAGAGGCGGACATGACAGTAAATCTTCAGCATCAATACCAATGCCCATCATGACATCTAAAGATTTCTATCAGCGACACAAGAGCTTGGAGGCCTGTTGTGAATTAAATCAATCTGAATCCCCCACAAGAGATATTGTAATTACCTTGAACTGTTATCATCTGAAGGACTAGATGCTGACATGACTCGACCATCCACATCAAAGACTATCAAGCTATTGAACAGCCTCCATCGATTGCATCATCTCCGTGGAGGGGTAGAAACATTCACACTCATCAGCACCAGAGACTGAATAGGATGGCGCACAAGCTAAACTGTTGAAGGATATCTTAGGGGGAAGGGTTGTTTGGAGGGGTAGTCATATTGAAACAATTATAATATTTAACAGGATGAGCAATTATGGGTAATCTGTGGGTTGAAAAGTTGCCTTCGATACAGACAAACGTAGTAGTCGTGTTTTGCAGGGAAGAAGTAATAATGGCTGCAGGAGAATTGGAGGACAAGTGTAGAATGTGCACTCTGAAGGGACTGGCGGCCACATATAGGAGGCACACTCAGGGTATCATGTGTCGGGCACCACTGTAATCCACAAACTCAGAGAGACTCTTGCAGAAAATGACATTCATTCTCACAGACTCACTCAATATTACATCCACCTTCACACTGATACCATTTAAACACAGACATGCCTTCACACTAATGGAATGACCAATCCAAGCCACCAATACTCGGACTATCAGAAGTACAAAGGTTGTTACTCTGCAACAGATAAAAATGTTCATACTCGCACTATGGTATTTTTCACTGATGTGCCTGTGCTTAGGAACAGAACACAACACACTCAGTCACAATCAAACTCCTCGAGGTTACAGTAAGACTTCCATTGACGCACGTGGCCACTGCATAGATTCAGGACAGGGAGCACACATCCACGCAGTGAGGTGAAAGACTCTTACTTCCCCATGGTTTCATGCCAGTAATTGGGTGTCCATCAGTCCAGTGAGCCCCACTGGCAAAGTATGGTGTTCCCTAGTCAGGTCTCCTAAGATCTGTCCCTTCCCCAGTTCATGACCCCTATCCACCTGAGTACCAATGCCACCCCCAGCTGCGTGAGTCCGTCTTTCCGAGCAGCATTCTGGTGGCTGTCAGGATAGGAGGGGCAGTATTCACTTGAGCAGGGAGATGTCATCAGCAAAGTCATCACCGCCACGGCGTAGACAACGACAGCAACGCCACTGGAACACCATTAGGCATAGCGGCAGCATGAAAAGTGCACAGATGGCTGCCATGATGTATGCGATGGTCATTAGTGTGGACTCGTCTGTCTGTGGAATGTTGTACCCACAGTCGTCCAGGTCCGAGCCGAAGAAGGGGCCAGCCACTGCCGCCATGCGGTACTCGTCGTGAGCTGCAGAAAAGAGGAAGTCTAATTAATACAGGGCGTGCCTTGCTGCACATTATCTTTTAAGGTGGTGGGCAGTTCCAAAGCCTTTCAGCCAGTCAACGGAGAGATCAACTTGCTAGTAATGACTATATACAGAATTCTATTCAAAATGCTGAGCCTCTGATTTACAGTCATACACTATCAACAGAGCATTCCCAAAAATAATAGATGATGGCTGAAAACATGTCTTTGCAGTGAAATATCATCAAAATCTTTAATAATCAAGCCACCAGGTATACTGTGGCTTAAAAATCATTTTGTTTTAACTTTCTGTAAAATGACAGTACCACACTCTTAATGTTACTAATTAGCAATGTTCTTTCTAATTTAACACACAAAAGAGCGCTTTACACCAGTCTTTGTAGTGTACATTTAAATATATTCTAAATATATTTTTTTATTAATTAACCTTCTTTTTGTTCATAAACACAACACATACACACAAAAGCAAACATGAATTAAAACAAATCTTGTTATTACAATACTAGCTAAAATATACATCCGGTAAATTACATGCAAAAAATTATTCATAGAGACAAATAAATTACTTGCAAATCATGTATGTCAAACCTAATCATCTTTTTCTCTTTTTGAAGGATTGACCCTTTCTTTACTGTTTATCTCTTGTTTCCTGCAGTATTTGTTGTCTTTAAGAACCAAAAGGATCCAAACATGCTTTCTACAGGAACCTGTTAGTAATTAGCCCGACTTTAAGGATAGGTCATATGCCTATATTATTTTTTCGAAACGTTTGCATTGCACTATGGATGTCATTCTCAAAACTCAAAATGATCAAAAAATGACCTGGTAAGGTACCCATCATGTTTCTAAGTGTGGATGCAAATGTCTTTCCAGGACTGATTTTATTTCAGACAAAGGCCAAGGTTAAACAATGGATATTCGATAAAATGGTGCATCTTTACTATTTTATTGAAATAGTCACTGTAGGAAAGTGCCTCTTTTGGACATGTTTAGCCCCCACTTTTTGCCTGGGAAATGATGTAAATTTTTTTTTTTTAAATCCTCATACCACCAGGGGCATCTGTAACTTTTCAAAACCGCTCGATCTATCCGCCCTGCAGTCACTACATTCGCCCGGAGTCCTGATAAACAAGCATTTGCAATGCAATAGGTCTCGCATTTACGCGAGTTTGAGCTATTGGCATTGTAAATGACAATGCTTTTTATTTATGTTTTAAAAAATAAAACATAAATAAAAGGCATTGTATGGCTTTGCCATTGTTGGATGCTTTTATACTACACTGGCAAAGCGTGAAGTGACGACGAGCCACGCTAAAAGTATAAAACACACTGTTTTCTGTACTTTAAAGATGGACACCACATTGCGCCATACAACATGATAGGGCAAAGCAGCAGTTGCTCGTTTTCTTTATTGTTCTGTTTTGTGTTCTTGTTTTCTATATTTTCGACACCACATCTACAGATGACTGCCACACTGCAAAACACAACATGATGAAGTAGGTATGGATGTAATGAAAGTATACTAGTCAATGCTTTAAATGGGCCGGTACTCACCGGTACCAAATACCGGCACTTCCGAATTATCTACCCATCAGTACCAGAACTTCTCTGGCTAAAGAACTTCTCTTTAGCCAGGGAGAGTACCGGTGCTCTGGTGGACAGCATGTCAGGCTTAGGGTAGGTTTATCTACCTGGGCAGGACAGGTGCTGGTGTGGAGATAGTGAGAGCACCGAGCCTCTATATAGGTGGAGTTGTTGCTGAAGTCTCCACCACTTTGTGATTTTAAGTGCAGGGTCTAATTAAGGCCCACGCAATCAGTCACACTATGCTTCTCATGCCAGTCAGTGTGTCCTCCTGACAAAGAAGTGATAAGGGCGACTTCCTGTGA
Source organism: Calotriton arnoldi (assembly GCA_963921515.1). Taxonomy (NCBI): domain Eukaryota; kingdom Metazoa; phylum Chordata; class Amphibia; order Caudata; family Salamandridae; genus Calotriton; species Calotriton arnoldi. Next base: position 710,322 of record CAWUFW010003182.1, on the reverse strand, counting down.
CCAGGTCCAGTTGGGAAGGCTATGAACTAAGCCAGTAGTCGCAGGTTCAACTCGAAGGGGCCCAGTGGAGCCTTCTCCATTTGGCGGAATGTTTTTTTTGTAAAATCGAAACATATCGTCTGCCAGCCAAAATGAATTTGTACGGAAAATGTAAACGCATTAAACATATTGAATGCTGTGCATGGGTGGCTGTGTGTGCGAGTGCCTGTACTTTGTTCTTGCATACATGAGGTGTGTGTGTGTCTGTCACCATTGCCCACCGCTTTCAAAATGGAGCCAGCGCCCCCACACAGCCCGCAAGCCCAGCTCTGCAACCCTTTACCAGCATTCTGCAGATAACCTACAAAGGTAAGGAAGCGCAAGAGCCAGTCGTTGGAAGGCGGAGTAGTGAACCAGTGGAGATGGTTGGTGGTGGGTGGCAACTGGAAGCTCTGGCACCATTATCATGGGGAACAGTTGTTATAAGACAGGTCAGGGTTCAGTGGTGTGGATGTTGCCATTAGGGCGGTTGAATAACCATAATATTTTTAAAGGAGGAAGTGAAGTATCTAGAAGGAAAACGGCTGAACTAGTGAGGGTACAGATGAATTTAGCCTCATGGCCTAGTGAGTGTTGACCCGTGGAATAGAACTTGCCAGTGGACCCTTTGTTGCCCCAAGTCTCTCATTGCCTATCCTCCACAAGACCATCAATGCTGGACTACCAGCCCTCCATGCAGCGCATTCTAATTGTGGGTGCACTTTTGGTACAGCTTGCAGAGAAGGCATTGCTTTTGTTGTAATTACAGCCGGAGTAGGCCCACGTTGTGACTGCACCTCTGCTCTGAAGTACAAAGCAGCTAGTATTGTGCTGTTGGAAGTAAAGATGCATACACTCCACGCAACAGTGTGTGTGTATACCTTGTCATACTAGGGGTCGATATGTCTCTGCAGGAATCCCACCTTATTATTCTAATGAGGTATATGAGAGCGTCTTTTAATATTGGCATAATTTTAATCTTTTAATCTGTTTTTACCTGTTATTGTGCTGTGAATCTGCTTGTGGTGGCTTGGGAGGGCACCGGGACGCCTTGGGGCTTTTGCGGGGGCTGCTGCTTTAGTTGCGGCCGCCATCTTGAAGGCACTGTGGGGTCAGCGGGCTAGTCTATTCCCAGGACGACATAAATGGGAGCGCTGACGCGATCGCGCAGCGCTGCTTTCTCCGGAGGCTTGAGCCGGGAGACATTGTTTTTGCTTCTCTCACCGAACTGCTCGAATTACACACTCGTTTGATATTCATATTGCTCTGCTGCTAAAACGCTGCTCATTTTAACCATCTGCACAGAAGAGAGCGTCTTTTAATATTGGCATAATTTTAATCTTTTTATCTGCTTTTACCTGTTATTGTGCTGTGAATCTGCTTGTGGTGGCTTGGGAGGGCACCGGGACGCCTTGGGGCTTTTGCGGGGGCTGCTGCTTTAGTTGCGGCCGCCATCTTGAAGGCACTGTGGGTTCAGCGGGCTAGTCTATTCCCAGGACGACATAAATGGGAGCGCAGACGCGATCGCGCAGCGGGCGCGCCAAAGGCGCACCAAAGGCAAGCCCGTCTGCGCCCGTCCGCGCCTGGGTCGCGCTCAGCGCTAGAACCCATGTCCATTGTCCATCAGGTAAGACACCTACCCTGATCTATTCTAGAGCTCAACTATGCAATCTGAGGCCGGCTGTGAATACTCACGGCTGTGTCTGCCTTTTGCTGAGTTCAAGACCCCCCTCCTCACATATTACTTGCCCCAACTGTAACTGCTCTCTACCAAGATTGGAATATCAGGCGATTAGGACCTTTAATAACAAAAAGTTTAAATGGGTGGAACCAGAGGAAACATTGATAAAATGTACGCTGCTTAATGCCAGATCATTGGTGAAACATAGCTTAGAGTGTGCTACTTTATTAGAGGAAGAAAACATTAAATTGGCCTTTATTTCAGAGACATGGACTGATGAAGCTTCAGGGCCAGATATAGTGAAAGCCACGCCTCCTGGATTTATCTGCTACACCCTCAATAGGCCAGGTAGGAGAGGTGGGGGCCTAGCGATTATCTACCATGATTCCTTGAAGGCAGGTTTTCAGATAGCCTCAAACGCAGACTGTGAGGCATTATCTTTTAGTTTTAACCTTACTAATCACTCTGCGTTTAAGGGTATTCTATTATATAGACCCCCTGGCCCCAAAAGTTCCTTCTTAACATATGTTGGTAACTTCCTGGAGGAGGGGCTCTGTGCTGATTCATTTACAATCATGGGTGACTTCAACTATCATCTAGAAGTTCACTCCGAAACAGATACAGTGGCTCTTCTAGACCTAATGAAGAGTGCTGACCTCAGTCAACGGGTGATAGGCCCGACTCATGAGGCAGGACACACCCTAGATGGAGTTTTTTCAAACCATTTGCAACTCCACTTTACAGGTGTGTTGCCCCTTACCTGGACTGACCACTCTGCTGTGCAATTTGAGTTGGCTTGTTCAGTGCACTGTCAGAATGGGGAGGGGCCGAAGAGTCAAATTAAAAGCAGGGCTTGGAACAAAATTGAGGGCCCTGCGTTAACTAATGCTCTTTTAGTAAGTGTGGGCCAGTTTCCTCCAGGATTAGAGGAGGCCACCACACACTACACCAATTGGATCGAAACAGCATGTAACGATCTCGCCCCGGAAAAAGTGCGGGTCCCTAGAAGATCCCAACCTACGGCCCCCTGGTATACGGAGGATCTAAGGGAACAGAAACTTATCTGCAAATCTCTTGAGCGGATTTGGAGGAGAGAGTATGAGGAAGCTGCTAAAAAGTTATAAACAAAGTCTTGCAATTTATAAGCAAATGATATGTAATGCAAAAAGGATTTCTTCTCAAACCGCATCAGCCTTGCAGGGAATTCGACCAAGGAACTTTTAAGATAGTGTCCAGCTTGGCATCCCCTCGTCCCAAAAAGATTGAATCAACACAGGAACTATGTGAGGATATTGCCTTGTTTTTTCAAAAAAGGTTGATATTATTTTCTCAGCTTTCCAACACCCAAGTGTTTTGGGGATGGGGGCTTATTTTGAGGAAAGTACCAACACTTCTACCCCACTTGTTGTCTTTGATAAATTTGAGCCACTTTCTTCTGTGGAAACAGAGAAGCTCTTGGTGACAGCAAGGTCAGGCTCCCCCTATGATCCCTGCCCGGTATCAGTAATCAAACGGGCTTCGGGACCGGTTGCCCGTTCACTTAGCTCCCTATTCTACTCAATGTTTGAAGTAGGGGAGTTCCCTAAACGTTGGAAGATCGCCTCAATACTTCCTCTATTAAAAAAGCCTAATTTAGATCCTAAAGATCCTAATAATTTCCGCCCAATATCTCGCCTTCCGCTGCCAGCTAAATTGGTTGAAAAAGCTATGAATGGACAACTCACTGCTTTTTTATGCAAGACAAAAGGCTAAGATCCAACTCAATATGGATTTTGAGAGGGCCATAGTACAGAGTCCGCTCTTATTAAATCCACCGAAGAGATTAGAGAAGTTTTGGATAGGGGAGGTAAGGCCGCTTTGATTATGTTAGATCTATCAGCGGCCTTTGACACGGTCCATCATGATTTACTGATGGACCGGCTGTCAACTTGCGGGGTCCAGGGCAGGGCCTGGAAGTTGATAAAATCCTTCCTAACGGATAGGTCTCAAATTGTGGCATTGGATGGATTTTGTTCCAGACCCTTCTCCTTGCCCTGTGGAGTGCCACAAGGGTCCTCCTTAGCCCAACACTTTTTAAATATTTATGTCTCCTCTCTGGCATCTCTAATTGGCTCCTATGGTTTTAACCTTACCTCCTTTGCAGACGATACACAAATTGTGGTTGCTCTGCATCATGGCTTGAGAGCGAGAACAGAAAGTCGGTTTCATGACTGTATGGAGGCGGTAGGGAGGTGGATGGCGCAAAACTGTTTAAAACTTAATTCAAGTAAGACAGAGGTCATTTTATTTGGCAATGACCCTAACTTCTGGGCCCCAAGTTGGTGGCCAGACACTCTGGGCACTCTCCCCACACCTACCAGGAAGGTAAAGAATCTGGGAGTGATTGTTGATGATAAGCTCAACTTTAGTGATCAGATAAATGCTGTAGCTTCAATCACCTTTTACACTCTCAGAATGATTAAAAAATTCTACACTTCTTGCCGGCAGACAGTAGGCGGACAGTTGTCACGGCCCTCATCATGTCTAGGTTAGACTACTGTAATGGTCTTTACCTAAACATACAAGAACGATCCATGAATAAGTTGCAATTGCTGCAAAATGCAGCCGCTAGATTGCTTACTAACACTCCCAAATTTATGCCTATTGCTAATGAAATAAAAAAACTCCACTGGCTGCCGGTGAGGAAAAGGGTGCGCTTTAAGGCACTGTGTACAGTATACAAGGCTTTGCAGGGCATTGGCCCAGAATATCTTAAGCAGCGACTGCAATGGTACCAACCAATAAGAACACTACGCTCCTCCGGGGCAAAGTTGGTATCAGTACAAGCCATAAAAAAAGCTTCATGGGGTGGAAGAAGCTTTTTAGCTTGTGCAGCAAAAGCCTGGAATGATCTTCCCTTCTACTTGAGAAACTCCACTGATCTGCTACTTTTTAGGAAGCAACTGAAGACATGGCTTTTTAATCTATAACTTGTGTTTATATCTTAATTCCCAGAGGAAAGCAGTTAGCGCCAGGACACCCTTGGGTAACCGTTTGCGCTTTAGAAATACCAATAACATAACATAACATATGCAGGCCAGTGCGTCATGCAACAAGTGAGGTGCGTTCCGCAGGACAGGATGGGACGGGAGAGAGGGAACGTGCACCCACCTTCCCCCACAATTTGTTTTCCAGGAGGCCCTGATCATATACTGAGGCAACGGTAGACGGAAAGAAAGGACAGGGACAGAGAGATGATAGGAGACAGTAAGATGCACATTAGATAGAAGAGGCCGGGTAGAGAGATGCAGGTACAGAGGTATGAAAGAGAGAAAGGGAAAGCCTGGGGCGGGGGGAAGGGGTCAGACATGGGAGAGAAAAAAGTGCAAAGAAAATGAGAGACTGAGCATGAAAGGGGGATGAGTCATGGGAGGAACAGAGCAAGTGAAATATACTGCATAAAGCAGAGGAGCAGGAATAAAAGGAAAGAGACATTTTAAGCACAGGGTTTGACAACGGGAATAAGAGACTGCAGAAGAGATGCGGAGCAGAGGGCCCCCGGCCCTTCAAGGACCCCAACCCGTCAGGGAGTCCAATTCAGCCCAAGGCCAATTAATGTCTGTGAGATATGGGAGACTCGGAGCCCCTCGTCACATTCTACAGGGGACACCATCATTTTGCGTTACGTTACTGCTTCGAGATTCCCACTGAAATGCTCAGAGACTCATTACATGGAGATGTTAATCCGTTTAGAGACTGAGCTAATGCTGTGACCGAAAAGCACCCTTTGGACAAACGCAAAATTTTGAGACTCCAGAGATTAAGGAGGCTGAATGTCCCCCGGGTTCGCCGTGTTTTTTTCATACATGCAGCTCGCTCTGCAAAAGCTTTTTGTTGCATCTGCAGCCCTTCTTTAGCAGCGTTATACTTTAGCGTTTTAAACAATGCCCTTTAATTTCGAAGTGCGAAATAGCACTGAAAACACCCAACTCCTTTGGGGAACACATGGGCAGCTGCTACTGATGGGGACAGGTTAGCGCTTCTAGGGACATTCGGCGCTGCGAGGCACGATTAATTACAATACATTGCTCCAGAAATATCTGTTAAATTGTTCTTGCAGTGTTCGCCAAGCACGCCTAGTTGACGTGTGGTGCATTGGCATATGTGGCAGAGCAACTACGATAGAAAGAGGAGTCTAACGGCTGCAAAGGCGCGAAATCAAAACGTAAGCGAGGAAAGAAACGACACGGCCTCTCAAAATGACGACATATCTTTTGTGACCCTTTAAAACATTAATTGAACAGGAGGTCGCTGCTAGCGCTCTCGGGCTTGTTACGCGCTATAACAAAACAAGCGGTACCAGGGTCTGCTCCACGAAGCGGGTCTTAATTTAAAGTAAGCGCGCCTCTTCGCACCGTGTGCAGCCGGAACAGCGAGTGCACCTCCGGCCAGCGTGCGTGTCTGGACACCATGTGGGAAGCAGCGCCGCTGCTGAGCAGTGTGCGGCTGAATGAAACAAAATAGTGCTCACCGCCTACATATCGAGGACCGTGTAACGCCGCCAGCAAACGATCCAGTCGGGATGGGCGGGGCCACAAGGAGGCAGGGCGGTAACAAAAAAGCCTCAATTTCAACCGGAAGCCAGCGTTTAACATAAATGATGACGCGATCCAATAAGATTGATGGGCGGGGCTTCAAGTCCCCTTCCGAAATCATCTCGATCACAATAAGCCTCGCAAAGAGAGGAGCGCATGCGCGCTCCAGCGCTAGGTCTGCGAGACCTAAGAACCAAGCAAGACCTTCACCTTTGTCGGTGCCTTGGTGTAATCATTGGAAGCCCTGTATGATTCCCAAATTTCTGCACCACCTCGAAAAGTCAGTCCATATATCCGGGGGGAGACTCGTTTTTGACCCCAGATCTGCGCGCCATATCCAAATTGACGCCCTTACCCAGTCTTATACATTCGGAGGGGGTAGATCTAACCACTTCCTACAAATTTCCCTTCTTGAAATTAAAATCAAATAGAAAAGCAGCCCTCTCTGCTGTCGCCTTAAGGGGTTGCACATTGTCTCATCCACCCCCAGGAGGGCGAGCATCGGGCTCATAATGATTCTTATGCGAAAAATGTCTTTCAAAGTAAGTTCTATACCTCCCGAGTATTCCTTTAGCCTAGGACAATCAAAAAAGATATGAACATCATTTGCTTCAACATATCCGCACCTTTTACACTTAGGCGTAGGCATTGGGGCAAATTTTGTGATTTTTTGTGGTGTCCAATAGAGCCGATTAACAGTAAAAAAATGATTCCTCCTTAAATTGGCTGGCTTGACAACAGTATAGAATAGCCTCAGAAATTTATCCCATATAGATGTCAAATCCGACTCCTGAAACACTTCTCTCCAGACTGAGTGAGGGGGAGTTGATCTTTTCTCTTCGGCTTCCAGGAGTTTCCCATACCACCTTGCCACCTCCTTTCTTTTAGGGCTTACATCCTGCAAGGATACCTCTAACTCCCAATCGCCCCCTATCTCACACTTAAATGCAGCAAACCAGGAGGACAATTGAATAGATTTAAACCTAGAGACGTCATTCCCAACTTTTGCTACTAGGACTTCCCAAGGGTGTATCCCCTCACTCGTCATCAAATCTGCCCACATAACAATACCTGCCCTCCTTAATGGGAGACTTAAGCTATCTTCCATGCACATCAGGGTGCCGGGAGAGTCCCAGACTGGGGCAAAGTCGGAATAATACCCCAATCCCAGCATTCTCCTGATCTTATACCACAAATTTGCCGCAGATCTCAAAACTTTTAAGCGGACTTTCTTGAAAACTCTGGGGGCCCCAAACTTATATCGAAAGCCCTCACCACTCAGATCTCTCACCATTTCTTCAAGTAACTTCCCCCAAGTGGTGTTGTCTTTCTTCCCGAGCAACATCCTGTACGTTTTTAAACTGAAATGCTACACTATACAAATAGAAATCGGGGAAAGCCAGACCTCCCTTATCAAGCCTACGTCTAAGTTTTTTCCATGCTAGCCTAGCCCCCTTATTGGCCCAAATAAAACTAACCACCTTCCCCATAATCTTATCTATATTAGATTTTGGGGACACAATGGAATAGAGTTAAAAAGATACATCAACTTGGGGAGAATCACCATCTTTATTAGATTCACTCGCCCAAAGATAGTTAACGGTAGGCTCTTCCACCTAGCAAGAAGACGCTCTATCTCTCTAGTTACCCTTAGAAGGTTATACTGGAGAATTTCCTCCACTTTTTTTACGATTGAAATACCTAGATATCTAAGGTCCGAGCTGACTCTCCCAGCCCAACCTTGGATATTCCAGTACATTACCTCAGTTTTAGAGGAGTTAACTGTATATCCCGAAAGCTCACCAAATTCTGCAAGCAAGTATTCAAATCGCGGGAGAGTTATAACAGGATCAGACGTGTAAATCAGTAGATCATCTACATAAAGCGCCACCTTACTACTGTAGGAGGGAGAGCTAAAGGGGACGACCTTCTCATCTAATCTTAAACGTTGTGCCAATGGCTCTATATAAATGTCAAACAAAAGGGGGCGACAGTGGGCAGCCCTGCCGCGTTCCTCTTAATATACTAAAGCTATGATTCAACATTCCATTTAGCGGAATCTTCGCCGATGCCCCCTCATACAACGACTGAAGTGCATGTATGAAACCTGGGCTGAATCCCATAACTCTCAGGAACTCCCAGAGATACACCCAACACACTCGGGCAAAGGCCTTGGCTGCGTCTATAGCGATCACAGCCAAGGGGACCGAGCGCGTCGTGGCATGATCTATTGTGCCAATAAGCTGTTGCGTCAATTCCTGTATCTGCCTCCTGGGAATGAAGCCCTTCTGATCTGAATTAATTAGCTGCAGAGCCAACTTGGCCAATCTTCCTGCTAAGATACTCATAAAAATGTTATAATCTGCATTAAGCAGGGAGATTGGACGATAGGAGTCTCCTCTACTAGGGTTCTTAGAGGGTTTTAGGATTAAAACTATGGTGGCCTCCTTCCAAGATGCGGGGATACGTCCGTCCTGCCGATATATTGAATTAAATAGGTCTTCCAAAATTGGAGCAAGTTCCTCCGGTAAGAGTTTATAAACTTCATTCTGCAGAGCGTTCGTACCAGCAGCCTTACTGTTCCTACTCTTTGCTAAACATAAACAGATCTCTTCCTTAGTTATAGGGGCATCAAGACCCTCCCCACTTTCCACTGTCAAACTTGGTAATTGTACTGTACTCAACCATGTTTTAAGATAAACATGATTAGGGGAGACCTCCTCCGTGTATAAATCTGAAAACAAGGATACAAGATAGTCATGCATTTCTTCTAACTTATCTCAAACGTCGCCCCTCCAGTTTATTACCAGCTGTCTAATGACATTCCTTGATCTGTCTGTTCTAGCTTTCCACGCTAATAAAGCTCCTGCTTTCTCCCCGTATTCAAAATTCTCCATACAGCCGGCTAGCCACTGCGCTCTACATTTTTGATCCTTTTTAAAATGATGTAATTTCGACTGGAAATGCACAGGGTCCCTGCCAACCAGGTCCCCTGTGCTAGGAACTCTTTCCCTAAATTGTACCGGTTGTTTCCCAATTGGCAGAACTTCAGTACCCCTTGTAAGTCCCTAGTAAATGTTGCCCCTAATATCTAGGGCATTGGCACTGAAGACGGACCCCAAGGATAGCAGCACTAATTCTGCCACCCTAGGGTCCCCTTACCAAGGCCATGCACACTGCCATCGCAGACCGCATGCCTTGGTGCACACAAAACCCAAGAGTCGACATGGCACACATCCCTGTGTGCCATGCCCACAGACACTGCATGGGATATAGGTAAGACAGCCAGGCAGGGTGTCATATCTCCAGTGAGGACATATCTGCATGAGCAGATATGCCCCTGCAATATCCATGTCGATTCTTGGATATTGTAAATTAACTAGGAAGCCATAGAGAGTACATGGGCTAAACACTCGTAATTTCGAGTTCCCCCAGCTCCATGATGGCTTCACTGTATTATGGGATGTTTGGTACCAAACATCTCGTCTTAATAAACCTGCACTGATTCCAGTGTCAGATTCATTACAAATTGCTCACAGAGGACCCCTTAAAGGGGTCCCCTGAAACCTACCAACCCTTAGTGTGATCACCGACTGGTCTAACCCAGCCTGTCACCATCAGACAGAGTTCTGAACTCATGGGGTGATCACCAGCGTGCTCAGAGGTCGAGAACAAAGCCTGTCCTGGGCGGAGGTGTTCACACCTTCCCCCAGTCAGGAAGAGCCATCTGTGGCGGCAAGCTTCAAAGGCCTTGCTGCCTTTGGAATGCGACCCCAGCCCCTCCCCCTCCTTTCCTCTGGTGGGAAGACAGGTGGGAAAACCTAGAAAGAATAGGAGGTGTGCCCTGTCTGCCAACTTCACCCATCAGGTGCTGGAGGCAAGGTAAATGCAAAAACAACAATTGATGGACAGAATGCAGAACAATGTCATACATTCACCCCAGTACAGAGATCTGGGCCTAAATCCATTGTTTTTTTGCTCACCATGCCATTCCAGTTTGAACCCAGCCATATGCAAAGGCAAGGTAAAGCACATTTTTCAGTGCTCACCATCTTGAAGATGGTGGGAATTCTCCAATCAGGGCTAGGGCTATGTCTCCCTCCTACAGGAGGTGGGTAAAATAGAGTGTGTAGACACCCCAGTTAAGGGGCCCACTGGCCAATACCTGTCACTCCTTTGTAAACACCCCTAAATTTAGTATTTAGGTGGCATCCCAGATCCTGAACTTGGATTCCACGAACACAAGAAAAAGACGAACGAAGAAATGCTGTTGGACCGAGAACTGCAGACCTTGTGGTGGAATTTGGGGGCAAACTCCTGCCTGCCACCATAGAACTCGACAATCGCCATCCTCCAGCTTGTCTCGTCACTGTGTGGCCTCCACAATCCCTGGAGGGTCATCAGCACTTCGCAAATTATCAAAGAACTCCCTTGAGATAGAGGTACAAGCTCCCTGCAGCCGCAGGCACCAAAAACAGCAAAGTCCGGTCAAGCGTCGTCCAGCCCGACCGACGTCTCCGAGTACCAGCGAGAGGTACACCTGCTCTGGAGGGTCAGTTTAGCCTCTGCACCCAGTCTTGAGGCCCCAGGACCCACCGGAGCTGATAGGCACAAATACCCGGGGTACTGAACTCTGTACCTGTTGCAAAAACCTACAAAGCCGAGTGCAAGCGGACTCAAACTCTACAGAGAGCCAGCACCGGACGAGGGACATCAGGACTCTGGAGATCCACCTGAGCAGTGGCCCAGCAGCTCCAGAATCGTTCCTCCAAAGTGCCAGCCCCTGACCACACCTTTGCCCAGCTGCACATCTTCACTACACCCAGCTCGCCCTGCCGGGGCATCTTCAAACCAACTGTGCTCCAGAGGCCCCGAAGCCCTTGCGGCATCTACTCTCCCTTGAGAGCCCTCGGACTTGCCTGTAAGTCCCCCTTTGCTTTGCTTTTACAAGAGGCCGCTATCCTTCGTAGCGCGCCAGCTACAAAGTCCCTTTGTTCCTTGTTTCCCTAGAGACCTGGAAAGCTCCTGAGAGCTTCTCCTTGGCACTTTGGATCTTGGCCCGAACCTTCCGATTTCCAAAAAGGTAAACACAACAATAACTGTACTGCATTGCTTTTTCCAATTGCCTTTTTCCTTCCATAGGAAATGTATTTTGGGTAATTGCGCACAACTGTATCTATTGCATTTACTGTGATTTTCTCATGTTGCGAAAAGTATTTACCTTGTACCCGAAGTTCTTGTTCTAAATATATAAACAGAAGTATTATTTTTCAAATTTGGTCTCGACTTCACTCATTGAGTGAGTGCATTATTTGTTGCCTTGATGTGTGCAACAGATGCCTTGAGGGAAGGAAGACTCAAGGTCTTTGTCACTGAGTCTATCACAAAACCCAGAAAGGTGGCCTTCTGAGAGGGAACCAGGAGGGATTTCACTTCGTTGATAACGAATCCCAAGTTCTCTGACAGGTCTATTGTGCCCTGCAGGTGCTTTGATAATCTGTGTGCGTCTTGATCCATGAAGAGCATGTCGTCCAGGTAGATGATCATGAGCAGGCCTTGCGCCCGCAGGTGTTCCACTACAGGCTTGAGGACTTTTATGAAGCACCACGGGGAGGAGAACAGGCCAAAAGGCAGGGTGGAGAACTCGAATACCTATCTATGATACAAGCTTTATACCCTTTATACTACATCCAATGAAATCTTGATTGTAAATAAAAATATTGTTGAAGCCATGTTTCGCGTTTCAGTAGTCTGTTCCAGCTTCCTCAGGACAAACTATAGATACATAGACCCTTTTTATATTATGAAGGGGTGAACAATCTTTCAATTTTTTTTCCTATATAAACAACAAGTAATATACATATACAAACACATTACATCAGATTACGACAGATGTAATACTGTAGTAGCTATAAATGTATATTTTATTGGAAATTTAATTGGTTCCAGGGAGTTCCTTCACTGTGCCCCCCATCACTCTATTACTTTGCGCCTCGTTAACTTGAATTTGTAGTCCGATGGTTTTATTAAGTGTCTCTGCACGGTCACAGAATGGATGAATAGCAGTTGGTTAAAAATTAACCATGGATAAATCAATGACCCAAAGACCTGGCCCCCTACCTTATGGATATGTTATTTTAGGCCCTGTTCCACAACTGAAGCCCTCCGTGAAATGTTTAAGCTTCAAACTTAATCGTAAACTCAAAATGGACATTCAATTCCCTCCTAGTACAACCTATTCTTCCTTTGCTCTCTGAAGACTGTCGTGGCTGCATGTGTTGATTTCAGGCTGGATAATTGCAATGCTCTATATTTAGGTACTGCAAAAAACAAATTAATAGACTTAATGGTATTCAACACCAAGTTACTAGGGCTGTTTCTCTAACCTTGCATTGCTTGCCTGCCAAGCCACTACGGCAGAAGCTTCCCTGGCTTCCAGTACGATATAGGATCATTTTTAAAGTTATTTGCCTTGTACATAACTATCTTTTTAGCTCTTCACTGAAATGTCTCAAATCCAAGCTGACCAAATACATACCTCAATACCTGAGTGCCAACCCCAGTCTTCATCTATCTCTTAATCATGCCTCGATTCAAGAAAGCCACCTATGAAGAGGAAGGCCTTCTCAGTACTTGCCCCCAAGCAGTGGAACTGGTTGACATGCAATCTCAAGTCTCTCTCTTTTTAGGAAGAAACTTAAAACATTAAGGCACTAAATTACTTGCAAATTATGAACATCTTTGTTTTCTTTTTGAAGGATGCTGTCTTAATATCGCTTGTCATGCAATAATAGATTTCCTTAAGAACCCTGAGGATTTTAACCTGCTTACATAGGCACGTGTTAGAATTACATTCCAATGACATAGGGAAGGAGAGGAGTGGTCTGTCCAGGAATTGTATCCTCCCATGCAGTGATAACCTCAGAATCAAAATGATCCAGACATGAGAAAATATCTTACATCTTTTAAAGTGTGTGAATATCCTCAATGAGAAGGTGTGAGTTCCTCAAAAAAATGGAGACAATCCCTCACACATCAACTGAGGTGGCATGCTTCATCGTCTGGTTGCTCCGCATCAGTACCACATTTTTAGTGGACCAGATTGGCTCCTAGATATTAGGAGCTCTTAAGTGGAGTTATTATTGATATGCCTTGTAGTAGTAGTGGTGGTGGGATCCAAAATAACATAAAATTCTCTATAGGTTACCCGTGATACTTTCATTGGAGGGGATCTATGGAAATTAGAAAAACAGTGGAAGTCGAGATGTTGAGGTTTCTTATTGGTCCTCAGCTGTATCCCTCTGGCCTCATGCGAGGTCCACCGCTTGTTTCAGGAACAGGATGCCTGCCTATAATGTATCTAATCTCAGCCCTATTTATTGCATTGTTAATGGTGAGGGTTGCCCCTTCACATCCATACTCATGCATAAATACTCATGCACAGCAACATTATACCTGCATCTTGGGCAAAATCCGCAAATTATAGAAACCCATAAAGATATATATCAACAGACATGAGACGCGCATCATTTGAATAGCTGCATTGCAGACCCGTTTGGTATGAAATCATGTCCTCCAAAAATACTTCAACTCGGTGCTTGAAATGGAAAAATAGAAGTGCAGGTACTCTGTAGCAGAGTACCTGCTTGTTTCTGAGAAGTGCCAATACTCTCCAATTAAAAGTATTACGTCTCTCTTGAGAAGTGCCGGTACTTTACCTCTCAAAATAAAAAAGTGCAGTACCGGCATGTATGCGATGGCTTAGCTGGTGTGTGCGACGGGGTGTTTATCCCATGGTCGCCGATGAAGTGCAAGTTCTCAATTTTCTGGCTCATTTGGCACAGGAGGGTTTGGCATACAGCTCCATTAATATGTTCCCATGCGCTATTTCTGCAGCTCATGTGCCTACTGACGGATCCCCCGTGAGGGAGTATCCCTTTATCGCCTGCTGCGGGGTATTCGTTTGTCGCTTCCACCGGAGCCCAGGTACTCTGCGCTCTGGGACATGAATTTGGTGCTTAACTTATTTCTGTCATGGCAACCAAACAGGTTCTTGTCAAGGAAGGAACTGTCAGAGAAGCTGGCCATGTTACTGTGTCTGGGGTCTTGCCGGCGGGCCTCTGATGTGAGGGCCTTGGACATTTCAGGGCGATGTTTTCCCCTTCGGGGGTCTCGTTCACCATTTCTAGACGTACTAAGTCTAATACTAGGGTTATTGAGTACCCTTCCTTTCTGGAGGTGCCAAAGTTGTGTGCGGTTCAGTGCCTCAAGGCATATGAGGAGATGTCGGAAGAGTTCCGCCCTCTGGGTGAGAGACAGCTTTTAATTGCGTTTCAGAAACCGCACAAGGCGGTTTCTTCGCCCACCATTGCCCAATGGGTTTGCTGGGTTATGCAGGAAGCGGGCGTGGACCTCCGAATCTTTGGTGCGCATTCAGCATGAGGAGCAATGGCATCAAAGGCGTTCAGCCTAGATGTTCGTCTGGAGGACATTATGAATGCGGCCGACTGGTTTTCTGACTCCACATTCAAAAGGTTCTACTTCTAACCTGTGGTGGATGTGGCTCGGCTTGTGATGAGAAAGCTTTAAACTGGCATAATCCTTGCCTCCAATCCTGCCATAGAATGAAAAATTTCCTAGTTATCGTAACAGAAAGTTTCAACTCTATTAAGGACTAGGAGGCGAGGAGTATCCCTCCCGTGGAACATGGACACGGTTCACCCTCCCCGTGACTCGTAAGAATCGACTTTTCCTTCCGAATTTGAACAAGGATATGGTTACAGTGTTGTCACTGACTCTTGTGGTTTGTGGTTTTAGCACAAAGAATATTCCTGTGGACTACACCATTAATTCTGTGATTGTTGATCTTGCTTGCATAGTCGTGTGCTGTTTTTGGCAAATGAAACCTTTGGCGTGAAGGGTTTGTATAATGGTTCTCCCTTTTTTCCCAGAATTGGATTCGGGGAAACGGGAAGCTTGAAGGCAGAGTTATGGCTTGACTCGCCCTTCGAAAGAGGATGTGGGCTTGCAGGAACACAGATTTCAATGGCAGTGCCACACCGTGATTGGACGGTGATGGACTGTTGATGCAAAGTTGCCTGTTGTTGATTTCTACTAATTCCCGTTGGTTCAAGGGAATTGTAGTCTTCTGTGTTTATTAAATGAAATGGCTGCTGTTGAATAAAGAAGAAAGTGAAGACATAATCCTCACCTCCTTGTCCTTAATAGAATTGAAACTTTCCGCTACGACAGCTCGGAAATTTTTCATTAATGTGTAGTTAGAATACATTGTTTAAGTAAATATGCACTACGAATTCTGGTGTAAGGTGCTTATTTCTTTGATAAGATAGAACAATGCTAACATGTAACACTAAAGTGTGATATTGTAATTTTAGTGAAAGCTAAAACGAAATAACTTTTAAGCTACAGTATATCTGGTTGCTTCGCATGATAAACTTTATTAATACAAGTGTGCTTAGCTAACACCAAGGGTAGCATATTATGTGAGTGATGATCATTGATTACCATTGCATTTTGATAGAAATCGCATACTTAAAAGTGTTTGCATGTGAAAAAAAGCATAGGCTCCAAAATATTTATTGCACAAATATTGACCATACATAAATATCTCCCAATACAAATTTTGATATGCACATAGCGCCACTACAAGTGGTTGGTCCTAAATATGTAAGGATACGATTTGCAACATGCAATTACCCCAGTCCTACTATAAATGAGTTTGGTTGAGTTTAGGATTTTATAACAGGTCGAAAACTGTGCAATGCTTTCTTTCTACTGTGTAAGGCTTTGCCAGACCATTGTGATCTGAGACAGGGGGTGTGACGTGTGTTCACTCAATGCTTTCGAATATATTTACAGAGAGATAGATAGATGTGCTTTGAGTACATGTATTTCTTAGGTGTACCTACACATAACACTCATATCAAACTGTGCTTGCACATGAAGCCCAGTGGAAAGAGGTCCTAGATTTACCACCCAAAAAGCAAGCCCGGACCTGTCCAATATGTTTTGCCACATTATCGTCTCACATCTGGCTCATATGCTCAGAAGCCGGATCGGTTTTCCTCTTTCTAAACACCCCCTTCCTTTGTTTGTCACAGGAAGGCAAATCTGCCTAGGGCAGACATAACCTCTTTCCTGTACGCTTTGAGCATCTTTCCATGTTGAATGGTCTACTTTGGAGCTGGGATAATTTTTGCCTCTTTTTCCATGCTGGTGTTGACTGTATTCACTATTTTACATTTACATAGACTTAACAGGGGAGGCTCCTCTGCTAAGGCGGAGGAGAGTCGCCCCACTGCTCTAAGAGCAGAGCCAAGTAAAGATAAAATTATAATGACAGAACGTTGTCATTTTATTTTTAGTCTGCCTTTAAGGTAAAAGGGCCACTTCCTTCAAGGTCCATGTGAGGGCGGGACAGGGTGGGCTGCGTGACGCCAGCAGAGGGAGGAGTGGTGGCTGCGCCATAAGTGCGCATGACGGTTTGGCCAGCCGTCTCGGGCCGGCCAAACTGTCATGCGCACTGTGCATGTGCTCCACAGGCTGTATTATACAGGCTGGGTGGAGAACATGCCCAGCCTACCAGTCCCTCTCTGAGAGATGAACCACGGCACTCAGACCAATCACAACGTTGCTGTAAGGCAGCGTCGTAATTGACTGGGAGCCTGGGTGCTTCCATTCCGGAGAAGAGAACGGAGGAGAGGTGGCGGCCTTGGCATACGCAGGTAAGTCTGTTTTAATTTTTTTTCCTACCCCCTCCACCCCCACCACCGTCCCTACCAGCCGGCACTGAGCCTTAAGCAGATGGTTGACCTGGTTGACCATAGGCTTTGCAAAGAAAGTGGTTTTGGAACAGTCCCTTTTGGCATCAGTATACATTTTTTAAGCAGTTCGGCAAGTTTAGGAGAAATTTGGCAGCATAGAATAGACAGCTAGAAGAGACAGATACACGTAGAGAGTGTGATTTAAAAGTTCAAGATACGCTATTAGTGACATGTTTACAATGCATGATGGCCTTAAACACAATGTAGTTTAAAGTTCTACACAAAGTTAAAAAAGGTTAGGTTTATAAAGACGATTTCTGAGGCTCCACTGTGGACTTGAACCTCCCATCTATGGCCAGGGGTTATGTAGAGTTCTGCAGTTGGAATTACACTGTGAGAATGGCAGTTTTGCCAGTCTTCAAGATTGGACTATGGGTCGATGAAATTCAAATGTTACCCATGATGCGTGCAAAGTTTACAACAAAACGTATTTGGCAAAGGTGAGAAATTTTGTAAGCTTTGCATACAGGCAAATATTCTTGCAAATCTATTGCTAAAGATATGTAACATCTAACCATAAAACATTTTGCAAAAAATCTCCCACTAAAAGTTGATTTTTACTGAGAGCTTGCTTAACAAAATAATTTTTTGCAGGTAGAAGTGGATTTTGGCTGAGACTATTACTCAAAAAACAAATTTTTGAAAGAAAACTCTATCACTATAAGTGGATTTTGCTGCGTATTTTACCTTCAAAAACTAGAATTGCGGTTTTTTTCTTGATTTTAAACTTCCTAACCTTTGTGAAGTTTAGCAACGCCAATCGGTCTCTCCGAGGCTAAAGGAAAGGAGTGTTGGTCTGATACTTTAAGCATACAAATATATCCAGATTGACAGTTGTATTTCCGAACGATTTAAATATACTAACAGTAACTTGTCTTTTTATTTAGCACTTCACGCACTGCAAATATTAGATGTTACTATTTCATTTGTGCTTATTTATTGCATTTATAATGTGCTCCATCACTTATGAGCAAAAAGTCACTAGGAACAAGTGAACAATTTGTACTTAATTTATCGAGAGGATGACGGAGTCGGCGCTACAGGGATTCAAACCTATGACCTGCTCATCACCACTTTGTTCTAAGTGACGAGCATTTAACTCATCGAGCCAGCCCTCGTGTATGCCAACAGATAGTTTTACACCATTTAGAAAAATACAGCAGAAAGTCCCTGCGCTTCATGTGCTGTAAATATGTTCTTACGCAGGTACTTGGTTTATTGACGTTTTGGAGAATGGCAGACTCGTTGCTGCTTGGATTCAAACTCCTGGTCTGCTGACCACCACTTTGATCCAAGCAATGAGCGTGCAGCATCGGCATCCCTCCGCTAGCTGATTAATAACTTCACAGCTCTTAGAAAAAGTGAAGCAGAGAGCGCTCATGTATAAAAATAATACACGTTTGTTTAATGCCATAACACTTTAACTACTGGTAACAAAGAGGATGCTGTGGTGATGAATAAATAAAATAATGTGGGCAATCAATAGGAATGGTATGGAGGGGGAAACAATGGCGCGTGCGAGTAAGCTGCTGCATGGCTTTGTTTGGTCGACACGGCACAGGAGAGCAAGCAAAGTCACTTAATGAAATAAAATAAATAAATTAACGTGTCCAAGCAAAACGAAGGGTATGGATGGGGTGGAACAATGGAATTTGCAAGTAAGCGGACACTTTCTGTAAACGATAAAGTGTGGCATCCGTGAAGGGGGCACCGCACGGAGCCAGGAGAACCCATGCAAAGAGCGTGCGAACACAAAGGGAAAAACCCATTTGTTAAAGGATACCGTAATAGGCCAATACTCCAGGGAAGGAGCAAGACAGAAGAAGTTGGGACACAGAAGGCACATAAACCATTGAGAAGCAAGCTTTTGCGAGTGGCGCTCTCCTTAACCAATTGGCAGCGAGGGGTGACCAAAGCCCTTAGAACTGAATACAGGATGCTTTGCACACTGCTTGGCTCGACCTAAAAATGAAACTGCAAAGTTTCATTTTTTCTTTTTAAACTCATCCGATTTTCCTTTAAAGAAAACGGGCATTTATAATAATAAAAAAAAAAAAAAGATTGCATTATTTAAAAGCAATCACAGACAGAGTGGTCTGTTGACCCCAGCAGGCCACAATCCATGTGATGGCTGCGATTCCTAATGGGTCGCAAATTGCGACCTACCTCATTAATATGTATGAGGTAGGTCTATTTGCGACCCACTAGGAATCACTAATGAAACTCAAAAGAGTATCATACATTAGGACTATCGATTTGCTAATTGCGATTCGGAGAGAATCACAATTAGGAAACCGGTATTCCTAATGTTTATACATCTGGCCCCAAATCCTGTAAAAATGGAGTAAAGGTCCCTGTCCATTTAGTCATGAATGTGTCTGCAGGGATTCTACCGACAGTACCTACTACTTAGCGGCAGGTAAAAATGGAAGTCAAACACCTACTTAAAGTTGTATGCTTCATCACTGCCTCTGTTCCTCGCCAAAGTCTAATGCACATGTCCATGGCGGACTCCAAGTGAGCTATTAAGAGATGGTGTGTGACCAAACATGAATCTTGCGTGTCTGACTTGTGCCCCTTCTTCTAATTACAAGATGTTTTTATGTAAACCATGAAGTAAAATTGTGCCTGAGAGGAACATTTATAGTAACTCCCTCTAATGTATTTAAAAACAGAAGAGTCTACTCAGACCCTTCATATCTATTCACTTTACTTATGTCCACCTACCTAGTCGGCCTTCCAGGTCTTAGGCAGTCATCAGGACTATGGTCGCTGCCTACAGGTATCCCGGATTAATATTTTGACAGGTGTTAGAGCCAATACTGTTGAACATCAGGTGCATGACCTGCAACTTATTTGGAAAAAATGCCTATGTTCAACTTTAACTTAAGGGTGTCTGAGGTGGAATGAAAACACTGCCTCTCGCATCAGTAAGAACTCTCTTGCACCCTCCTTGGCATGCTATTAATTTACCAGCTTTAACTTTAAGTAGTGGGGAGAGTCCACTTTTGCTAACGAGAAGGCTGCAGGAACTTTTTGGACTCACCCACAACAAGTGACACAACATACAGTACATCTCTTAATATCCTGGCACTGTAGATTGGATTGTTAGCTAGTTCTAATTGGATCATTCATCGTTATTGTGGAAAATCTATTTAGTCTAGCTCACTGGCCTTCTCGTTGATGTATGACAATGAAGGTGAATGGATGTTGTTACAAGTTTCTCTGGTGAGGAAACAGAAATGGTCTGTCATTACATATTTGTGCAAAGTACGCTGCTTAGTTTGAAATGTTCCGGTGTTTCATACTTTGTGTGCCAGAGTCCTTGTCAAGAAATAGGGCATTTGTTTTGCCTACCTAGTTTTAGTATTTCCAGGGTTCTGCCTTTGCACTATAGTGAGGCTGACCAACTGGCATCACCCAGAAATGTTGTTGGTGTGGTTACGTATCGACACTGAATGCCTGCATGATAGCGCTTCAGTCTAAATAGGCGCCCTCTGCATGCTTTTTTTTGGTATGCAAAAATCATTCATCTGAGCTTCAGGCAGGAATCTCGCCTGCCAAGCCTAACCCTTTCAATGCTATCCTGATGGGCACTGTACAATAATCTTTCATCTTATATTGAAAGAAGGGGGACGAAGCTGGAGAAGATGGAATTGTTTGATGTCCTTTTAACTTACAACAGTGCAGTAGGTACTCTTGGCAAAATATGTGAAAAGCAATCTTGTCAATATTGACAGGGTCCTTCCCTATCTGTTTTCAAGGACTTTGATACCTTTTGGTGTAGGGGTGGAATTTCTTGGGAAGATATAGCACAGTGCGCTCGCTTCCTGACATAACCCGTCAAAACAGCCTTGCTCTGGCCATCACCCTCCTTTACACCCAAAAAGCTCTCTGATCCTGGCATGAGGTCAATTTGAACTTTTTCTGCAAAAAAGAGACAATATGGCTGCTGGTACTAGCTATTAGAATATACTGGATATGAGATCAAGTTAAATGTAGCATCTTTGAAAATGTTAACAAACTAAAAGGTAAGTTTCAAACAGTTCCTAAGATGCACGAGATGATGTGAATTTTCCTTCAAAGATGGCCCCTTAATAATAAACGACACTCATGAGAAGAACCATGTAACTGCCTCTCACCAGTACAGCTGCATTCAAGTTGATCTCACCTTTCAGTACTCGGTTTACTGCAGACATTAGGATGTTCTCTTCATGATCTGCCAGACTCATTATCCGCATTTTATTTGCCAAGTGCCTGTTCTCTATTTCTTCTCCCCCTTGGCTTCCCCCTCACTGCTAAATAAGGTCCTCACCATGGCAGGAGCTGACTGCAAAACCGATCCGCTTGCGAGCACGGTCAAAGACCACATAGAAGCCCTCCATGATCACGGCTCCCATCACAGTCCCAGTGGATGATTGGGAGATGGCAAACTTGTAGCAGTCATCCTGAGAGGTTGCCACATCCTCCACAGGCCGCAGGTATTGCTAGGAGAAAGGACAGCACTGTCATTAGTGACATTATATTTTTTTTCAGAAAAGAGAATTCCTTCCTCTAGCACAGGAATTTATCGTGTTCCTGTACACTCTGCCATCAATAACAAAATCTGTGAAGGGGAGGTGTGCACCTGGGAAGATTTCAACAATACATTCAATGAGGCCACACACTTCAGATAGCGTTCCACAACAAATCACATTTACATAAACATGCCCTGATACATTTTCTCTCTCTGCATGACTCCCTACAACTCACATTCAGCAGTATTACTTAACGTACAGATCCAAACAGGCCATACAACTCACCACAACAACATTAAGCAAGCTCCAACAACAAACATACTCTTCCCATCTCTTTCTGCTGCACACAAAATCATGGACCCCACAACCTATGTGACTTACTTCACACACTCTTTTTGAAGATGTTGCCGCTGCACATCACACATTACATTTGTACTTCTCCACCCTGTTACTGAACACTCTATTTTTTTTAAAATCTAAGTTTGTTGAAAAAGTGACTCTCACTTGTGCCTGTTAGGGGGAGGTGACTTCTTTGTTATCTCTCTCAGGCCCCTGCCACCTAAATGACTGCCTTGGCCCAGCCTCTTCCAACTTAACATCCAGATCACAAAGCCTGTGCGGATCACACAAATCTCACTGCTAATGGCCAATCGGCTAATGGCCAAGGGGACCTGGGCCTGGAACACTGCTTGAATTATAGTGAGTTAATCATTAAATTGTCTTGTTAGTTATTGGCTATCTTTGTCCGATCTATAAAAATTGACCTTTTGCCTTTGCAAAAAGGCCTACATAGGACTGTACCAACAGGAACACTGACTAAAAACTTAAATTAGAAACTTTGAAAACAAAAATAAAAAATAGGCAGTGAAATAGCTCACAACTTTTAAATGGACCCGTTCTTTAATTTATTCAATGGTAATTATGTTTTTGAATTGCCTGGCTGTAAAAGTAAGGCCAATAAGAATGGAGAAATAACCCTTAAACACAAAGTGATTTAGGTCTGTCTTCCCCCATTGTGTCATCTATTTGATCTTAATGGCTGAAAAATAACTAACCATGAGGGGCATGAAGAAATGGCTGCCTGACCCATGACGTGTCTGGGCCTCACTGCCATGGCCCTGTGAGAGCGGTACCCTTAAGACACTGCAAGTACTGCCGTCTACTGCACGCTGAAACACCTGAGAAGGGGTATGGGCAGGGCAGAAGAGTTGACAGTCTGGTGCATAGTCAACTACGAGCAGGCAGGGCAAGCGCACTATACATTAACCGCAGTGCACCACAGAGGCCCCCACTCCACGGAGATACATTTAAACCACCATCGTAAGATGTTCCAGAGGGTCGAGGGTACCCACGCCAATCACTCATGGCAGCCGCCATTGCCCCCATTGCAGGAAGAAAATGCATAGGCGTAGGCCATCATTTCCGGGTGGGGAGGCGGAATAGGAATTTCCCGCCCACTCCACTACTTAGACCCATGTGTGTCCGGCCGCGCAGCGGGCGCGCGGCTGGCACACCGAAGGCGCGCCTAAGGCAAGCCCGTCTGCGCCCGTCCGCGCCCGGCAGGGTCCAGGGGCCAGGACCCCTGGCCCTGCTGAGCCACTTAGGAGACTCCGGTACACAGCTGAAGAGCTGTGGAACCTGGCAATGCCCATGGATATATGTTGCAAACACAACATAAATTTAGACAGTATTGAGTTGAAATGTGATCACTGCAATAAGACATTAAGAGCAACTAATGACAAGGACAATAAAGATAGACTGCAGCTAGCACTGCTAAACTGTAGATTTTTAGCGAAACACAAATATGAGGTACAGGACCTTCTCAGGGAAAGATCATTGGATGCTCTATTCCTGACTGAGACATGGCTGAATGAGAGCTCCACCCCTGATGTTCTGGATGTAATCCCCAGTGATTACATGTTAGTAAGGCAAGATCGGGAAGGACAAACAGGAGGGGGCATAGCCATTATTTTTAAAACCTCAATGAAGTGTGAAATTAAACAGGCCTACCTTGACAAATGCGAGGCGTTCTTTTTCACTTTATCGGATACAGCACATAATACTTTAGCCGGCTTTCTAATTTACCGTCATCCAGGCCCAGGGTTACAATTTATAACTAGCCTGGAAGAGAAAGTAGTACAACTCGCACTTCGACATAAAAACTTTCTGGTACTAGGTGATCTGAACTTACATTTTGATAACATGCAGAACCAAGCAGTATGCACCCTACGCAACGATTTACTGACCCTTAACCTAGTTCAAAGAGTAGGATCTCAAACGCACCAAGGAGGCCACATTCTAGATCCTATCTTCTCCAACTTTGAGGATATAGAGGTTGAGACACCATGCCCTATTCCTTGGTCTGATCACTATCTAGTCCAGTTTTCTGTCCCTACGCACAGGAAGAGGGAAGTACAACCTACTAAGGTAATTACTACGAGGAACTGGAAGAATTTTAACTCCAGTTCTTTCACACATGCCGATAGAGGAAATGCCCATCTTAGATATAGATGTTAATCTAGCTAACAATCAATTGGAAGCCTGGATCACCGAGGCATTAGATAAGACAGCACCGTGGAGCACCAGGACTCCTAAAAGACAAAATATAACAGCACCCTGGTTTAATGAAGAGCTGATGATAGCCAAAAAAAAATGCAAAAGGTGCAAGAGAGTCTGGAGGAAGGAATATAATAGTGAGTCGAAAGGAAATTATAAAAAAAGAACTAAAACAATATCATTCCATAATTAAGAAAGTCAGATGTAAGTTTTACACTGAAAGGATAGAAGGTGCCAGCAATTCCCAGAAAGAAATGTTTGCGATACTGAAATCTTTACGAACACAGGAAAACAGGAACGATACAGATGCCTCGGAGGAGAGCTGTAACAAGGTGGCAGAATTCTTCGCAGATAAAGTGGCCAAAATTTACGACACCTTCCCGATTGAAGTGCGTGAAGGAACTACTAGGGCAGGTGATAGCCAGACAAACTTTGTTGGAGCAACGTTGGATGAGTTCAAGATACAGGAACTTGAAGAAATCACCACCATAGCAAAAGGGATAAAATCGGGATCCCCTTTGGACCCAGCCCAACCAAAAATTATAATGCAGGGAGCTAATGTAATCATGCCATATATTTCTGATCTTATTTCTTGCTCCTTTCAAAATAGCGTGGTCCCCACAAAATGGAAACAGGCCATTGTGAAACCACTCAAAAAGAAGCCATCACTGGAGTACACAGTGCTGGAAAATTGACGG
This sequence comes from Calotriton arnoldi, assembly GCA_963921515.1. Lineage (NCBI taxonomy): Eukaryota > Metazoa > Chordata > Amphibia > Caudata > Salamandridae > Calotriton > Calotriton arnoldi. Next base: position 685,434 of record CAWUFW010003182.1, on the reverse strand, counting down.
CCTATTTCGCTGCTGCCTTTTGTAGCGAAAGTTGCTGAAAAAGCGACTAATAAACAACTCATAGACCACATAAATAAAATCGACCTACTGCATCCTTCCCAATCAGGTTTCAGAGTGGCCCACTCGACTGAGTCAGCTCTTCTTATAGCCACAGAAATATTGAGGAAATATGCAGATGAGGGACAAACAGCCGCACTGATTTTATTAGATCTCAGTGCGGCGTTTGACATTATCTCCCATAAGCTTCTTATCCAAAGACTAGAGGCGTGTGGCATAAGGCGTAGGGCATTGAGTTGGTTGACATCATTTCTCTCCACACGAAGCTTCCAAGTTGCTCAACAAACCCATCTGTCTAAGAAGACTCCCTTGGCTCAAGGGGTCCCACAGGGCTCAATCCTGAGCCCCACTGTAGGAGAGTAGGATCTGCCTCTTATGTTACCCCCACTTTTTTTCTGATGTTTACACTGGTTTCTGGCTATAGTCTGGCTGGGACCCTGCCAATCAGGGCCCCAGCCTCTCTGTTCTCTCTAAACGATTTGGAGTGCACTCTAGGTGCACTAGTGATTGGATACTGTGGTACCTTATGAGCCCCTAGTATATGGTACCTTAGGTACCAAGGGCATAGGTACTTCACAGGCCTACCAGGGGCTGAAGCATGTATTATGCCACCCCTGGGAAGCAGACTAAACCTGACACCACAGGCCTGCTACTGCAGCCTGGGTGAGGAGGTGCTAGCACCCCTCACTGAGATATAGGTCTCCTATATCTCCCCTGCACACACATTGAGACTTATCGGTCACCCCTAAAGCCGGCCCTATCAATCCTGAGGGCAGGGTGCTTAGTTTCCATGTGAGTGGGTGCCTCTGCCTGAGCAGGACCCCTCTGCAGCTCTCAGAGTCTATTCTCTGGGGCTGTTTGTGAATGCAGCCAAACCATATACTATTAAGTGCATTATATCCTCGCGGTAAATGCTAACTATGGAATGGCTGCATCAAAACATGTCGTGTTTGGTGTCAAACACTTTGGAATCATACCCCCACACCAGTAACTGGTGTGGGAGTATGATCCCACCCTTCTAGAGGGATAGACATGTAACTACTGTGGAAACGCGGTAGAATCCTGAAGAGCCCTGGCATCACAAAATGGATGCCACCAGTCACAGACACTGGGCTGCCCTCCTGCTGACGACCGACACTCGCAGTGGAGGAAGCCCAACAATAGGTATCCTGTCCCCAGGGGGTGTGACCACCTCCCAGACAGGGTTTAGTGTATTGGGGCTGGGTGGGTGCACTCCTAGAGTGCTTTGAAGTCCTGCACTGGGGGAGCAGAAGGCTCCTCTGTGCATATGCCAGTTCAAACCAGCTCAGGTGCTACCTGCCCCTGCTCTGGCGGGAAACTGGACAAAGGGAGGTGGGTGTAGCCACCCCCTCCTCTGACCCTCCCATAGGTGGGGTCATAGAGCTAGTCCCTCCCTTTCTTTTAGTATAAGAGGGGGAACCTGTGCATTGCAACCCAGATACCCCTGGATGACGCTCTACAAGAAGAATCCCGGACCTTTGACGTTCCACTACCTTTGGAAGACAGAAGAATCTCCCTTGGAGTCAAGGAGTGACTCCCCTGCTTGGCAGGCACCAAAAACTACGACGACGGTCGCAAACTACGCCGCTCCCGCCGGAGCCCGAAGTCCCTGCAGCCCAGGAAGAGGATTTCCTGACTTCTCCAAGGCCATCGTGAGTCCCCAGCGAAGCTGAGGCCAGTGGACCCCATGAGTGACGAGGAACCGCAGACCCTGGGTACCGTGCACTATTGTCGAGTGCAACCCCTTCACGAAGTTCTACGAACTTGTGCTTTGGACCACGTGTGGTCCCAGCCTCCAACAGAGATCCCTCCCAAAATCAGAGGCCTACACCGTCCCGAGTGACCGTGGGCCCCTGTTGAGTGCATCCGGGCGAGGCGTCTTCGCGATCCCTTGCCAGCCGGCTTGTGGGTCCCCAGAAGACTTTCCAAAGAAACCAAAGGGCTCCCCTGGTTGCTCCAGGCCTACCCTGACCTACCCTCGCTGGGTAAGTTCCTCAGACCTTGCTGGTCTGCCCCATTGACTTTTTCTTTCCACCACGAGATTTGCTGCTACCAAGGCTTGTTGGCTCCAATCGGGTCGCCGACACCGCAGTCAGCTGCAGACTTCGTGGGACACGCTGAATCCAGCTCCTGGCCGTCCTCGACGCCTCCTGGACCTCGTGGTCGAAGAGTCAAGACTCCCGTGAACGACCTGAATCTGTCGACGACGGTGGGCATTCATCTTCCTTGCCCCGAGTCACTGCCAAGTGCCCTTGAACACTGTCCCCTCTGCTTTCAGATCTTCCATCTTCTGAATCCAGGCTTGGATTCCAACGGACACTTCTTCAGTCGCCGCAAGCAGCAAGTCTTCACTGGCTCCCATTGAAAACGACGCCGCGACCCGACACCAAAGGACACCTATGCACCCGGCTCCCCTGGGTGAGGTAACTTTAGCATTACGGTGCTCCCGTGGGTGTGGGCCCTAGAACTACTTACCCTGTAAGTGCCTTGCTTGTAGCTACCCTAGAAGTACCCTAAAACTCTTATTCTCTAAGTGCGACTATCGCGCTGACTCGTACAGGGTTCGCGTCTGTGTTAGACACATCGCGTCCATCTCCCTTGCAACTCTATCTGTAACCGCGTCCTTCGACTCGTACAAGGACCGATCGGTGTGTTCACCTCGAACACCCAAGGGGCTTGTAACATTGAACTCTCAATTGCGCTGACTCGTACAAGGACCGATCGGTGTGTTCGCCTCGAACACACAAGGGACCTTTAACATTGAAATCTCAAATGCGCCTATGCGCATAGACTCGTACAGGACTCGCACCAGTGTCTGAACACCGCGTCCGTCCCCTGTGGGTCTCCTGCAACTACCTGGGGTGGTTCTTTGGGGTCCCTCGATTCTATAGGCTCTAGGCCCAGGTCTAGCCAAGCTAGGATTGTGATAAATGATTGTGCTAACTTATTTGTGATAACATTGCATTGTACATATGTTCCTGACTTCTAATCTCATAAAGAGATTAGTAGAGAGTTGTTTATTAATAAATACATATATATTTAATATATATACCTGGTGGTGTCTTTTCATTTGGTGATTCAAGAGATGGTGTGGTAAAACAAGCTGCTTTACATTCCTCCAAGACTTAGCCTGAAGGCTGCTCTCCACAGCTACCACTAGGATAGCTTTCTATAAAGGTTGTCTTAAACCTACCTACCATAAAAGTCGATTTGTACTGGTGCAAGGTGTTCACTTTAATTAGTGAACAGCATATACCAGGCCAACTTCTCACATTGGTGGCAGCGTGTGGGATTCCAGCTTGCTATTGTTTTACCAGAAAATCTCTATTTGAATTACTAACTGAAAACCACTATAGGTACTCAAGGTACATATAAAATCAAGCTTAGTATCCATAAGTTCTACTGAACTTAGAGCTGTGTGCAAAAGGGATAGCACACCCTTTCTACAGCTCAAGCTAGTATCAGTAGGCCACAAACTAGAGTAGGTAGTACAACACTGCACAACACTAGAATGTCCTCGAGGGATGGACCCAGTGGATCCACCCAGCTTCAGTATAAGGACATGACTTTCTTTGACCTGAAAGCCATGTGTGCTGAAAGGCACCTGAAGATAGGACAGAGTCCCTCTACGCTACACCTGATAGATCTGCTGACAGCAGATGATCTTAGATTAGCTCTAGGAGCTAATGGATCTGAATCAGTGGGTGGGTCAGTCATAGTATCTGGGTCAGATGATGACCAAGACTCTGTGATTGTAGGGCCAGGCCCCAAGGGGCCAGAACAGGACAGAGGAATTCTCCCTAAGAGAACTGACATAGTGGAAGACAGGCACAGGTCCCTTTCCAGGGAATCTGAGCACTCCTTTCACTCGGGCAGAGAAACTGTCCACCAGAGAGACTCCTACTTCCTAAGAAGAGAGAGTTCCTCTGAAAGACTGTGCAAACTGCTGCAGTATGAGGAAGCAAGGTTTGCCCTCAAAACCAAGCAGTTGGCATTAGACAAAGAAGCCTTTGAGTTCCAGAGAGCTTCTAGAAGAGAGGGGTTAGAACCCCCTGGTGGCAGCAACAGTGTCCCTAGAGGCAGAGAATGTATTCCAGACCATAGGAACCTGAGCAAGGTTGTTCCTCCCTACCAGAGTGGGGATGATATCCACAAGTGGATAACTGCTATGGAAAGGGCCTGTAAAGTACAACAGGTCCCCCAAAAGCAGTGGGCAGCAATCTTGTGGCTCTCCTTTTCAGATAAAGGTAGAGACAAGCTCCTCACTGTTAGAGAAGAGGATGCTGATGACTATGAAGTCCTGAAGAGTGCACTGATAGATGGGTTTGGCTTAACCACTGAGCAGTACAGGTTGAAGTTCAGAGACACCCAGAAGGCACAGACTCAGGACTGGACTGACTTTGTAGATTGTGCAACCAAGGCTCTGGAGGGTTGGCTGGTTGGCAGTAGGGTTACTGATTTCAAGGGATTGTATAATCTAATGATGAGAGAACAGATCCTTAATAATTGCCAGAACCAGTTGTTGCATCAATACCTGGTAGACTCTGATCTGACCTCTCCCCAAGAATTGGGAAAGAAGGCAGACAAGTGGGTCAGAACCAGGGTGAGGCAGAAAACCCAGAACCAAGGGGGTGACACTAAGAAGCAGGATCAGAAGGGCTCTGAGAAAAGTGGGGATAAGGCAAAAGACCAGAAGTCTTCACAAGGGCCCCAAAAATCTGCATCTGGTGGGGAGTCACAGTCCAATCAAGGAAAAGGCCAAAAGAAGCCCTGGTGCAAATTCTGTAAACAGAAAGGGCACTGGACTTCTGATTGTAACAAGTCCAAAGACCAAACCACCACCACTCCTGCCCCTAAGGCAACTGTTCCCCCTAGTTCAGCTACTGGTGGAGGTGGTACTCAGAAGAAGGGTGTAGTAGGGTTGACCCTGGGTTCTGAAGTGGGCTCTGGCCTAGTCAGAGAACCCACTCAGGCAATGCTGATTTGTGATGGAGACATTGAAATGTCCTTCCTAGTGAGCCCCAGTAATCTGGGCAAATACAAACAGCAGCCTGTAATAAATGGCAAACAGGCTTTGGCATTTAGGGACACAGGTGCTTGTGTCACCATGGTGGCAGAGGATCTTGTGGACCCTGGACAGATCATCCTGGGTGAAATGTACCAGGTGACCAATGCAAGCAATGCCAAGACCAACCATAGTCTGGCAGTTGTGAATTTCTCCTGGGGAGGGGTAACTGGCCTCAAGAAGGTTGTAGTCAGTGCAGACCTCCCTGTAGAATGTCTATTGGGCAATGATCTAGAGACTTCAGCCTGGTCTGAAGTAGAGTTATGGACTCATGCTGAGATGTTGGGCATCCCTGCAGAGGTATTTGCTGTGACCAGGTCACAAGCCAAAATGCATGACACTGAACCAGCTCTGGATCCTGAAACTATGGACCAGATGCTTCCCAAGAAGAGGAGCAGTAGGGTTAAGGCAGTGCCTTCCCTCTGTCTTAGATTACAGATTCCTCTTGAGGGAGGAGAAGCAGACCCTGAAGAAGGAACTGCCCCAGAGGAACTTGAGCCTGATCAGGTTGAGTTCTTGGGGGCAGGGGGCCCTTCTAGGGAAGATCTGAGTAAGAAGCAACAGTGCTGCCCCTCTCTTGAACCCCTCAGACAGCAGGCTGTTGCTGAGGCTGCTGGGAGTGCTAGTGGGTCCCATAAAGTTTATTGGGATGAGGGACTCCTATATTCTGAAGGTAGAGATCCAGCCCCTGGAGCCACCAGGAGGTTGGTAATACCTCAGAAGTTTAGGGGGTTCCTCTTGACCCTAGCACATGATATCCCTTTGGCAGGTCACTTGGGCCAAAACAAGACCTGGGACAGGCTTGTTCCACATTTTCATTGGCCACATATGTCAGAAGACACAAAGGAGTTTTGTCGCTCCTATGTCACATGCCAAGCCAGTGGCAAGGCAGGTGGCACAACAAAGGCCCCCCTGAAACCACTACCAGTGGTGGGGGTACCCTTTGAGAGGGTAGGGATCGACATTGTTGGTCCCCTTGACCCTCAAACTGCATCTGGGCACAGATTTATCCTGGTGGTAGTGGATCATGCCACCAGGTACCCAGAGGCAATTCCCCTGAGGACCACCACAGCCCCTGTGGTGGCAAGAGCCCTCATTGGAGTTTTCTCCAGAGTGGGTTTCCCAAAGGAGGTCATCTCTGACAGAGGTACCAACTTCATGTCAGGATATCTGAAGGCAATGTGGAAGGAGTGTGGTGTAACTTATAAGTTCACCACCCCTATCACCCACAATGCAATGGTTTAGTTGAACGCTTCAACAAAACCTTGAAGGGAATGATTAAAGGACTCCCAGAGAAGCTTAGGCGGAAATGGGACCTTCTTCTTCCCTGCCTGTTGTTTGCATACAGAGAAGTTCCACAGAAGGGGGTTGGTTACAGCCCATTTGAGCTTCTGTTTGGGCATCCTGTAAGCGGTCCACTGTGTTTGGTAAAAGAGGGCTGGGAGTTACCTCTCAAGCCCCCAAACAAGATGTGATGGACTATGTACTTGGTCTCCGCTCCCGGATGGCTGACTACATGAAAAAGGCAACCAAAAACCTGGAGGCCAGCCAAGAATTACAAAAAGCTTGGCATGACCAAAGGCTGTGCTGACTGTATACCAGCCAGGACAGAGAGTGTGGGTGTTGGAGCCTGTGGCCCCAGCAGCCCTCCAAGACAAATGGAGTGGCCCCCATACAATAGTTGAACAGAAGGGAGAAGTCACCTATCTGGTGAATCTTGGAACTCCCAGGAGCCCCCTGAGGGTGCTCCATGTCAACAGACTGAAGCCATATGTTGACAGGGCTGACATGGGCTTGCTCATGGCAACTGATGAGGAACAGGAGGAGGAGAGTGACCCTCTCCCTGACCTGCTCTCACAGAACCCTGATGATGGGTCAGTAGATGGTGTTGCTTTGGCAAGCAGCCTCACTGACCATCAGCAAACTGAGTGCAGACAAGTTCTGCAACAGTATAGACATATGTTTAGCCTGACCCCTAGTCAGACTTCCTGGTGCACCCATGAGGTGGACACTGGAGACAGTCTGCCTGTAAAGAGTAAAATCTACAGGCAACCTGACCATGTCAGGGACTGTATCAGGACTGAAGTCCAGAAGATGTTGGAGTTAGGCGTGATTGAGCCTTCAGATAGCCCTTGGGCTAGCCCAGTAGTCCTGGTACCCAAGCCTCATACCCAGGGTGGTAAGAAAGAAATGAGGTTTTGTGTAGACTACAGAGGCCTCAATGCAGTCACTAGGACTGATGCCTATCCCATACCAAGGGCAGATGAGCTGATTGATACTTTGGCCTCAGCCAAGTATCTAAGTACATTTGACCTAACAGCTGGCTACTGGCAGATCAGGTTAGCTGATGATGCAAAAGCCAAAACAGCATTTTCGACCCCTGGTGGGCACTACCACTTTGTGGTGATGCCCTTTGGATTGAAAAATGCACCTGCCACTTTTCAGAGGTTGGTGAATAAAGTTCTGGCAGGGATGGAAACTTATTGCTCAGCTTATCTAGATGATATTGCTGTCTTTAGTTCCTCCTGGCAGGATCACCTGGTCCACCTCAGAAATGTTTTAGAGGCTCTGCAGAAAGCAGGCCTCACTATCAAGGCCACTAAGTGCCAGATAGGGCAGTGTCATGTTGTGTACCTGGGCCACCTTGTGGGTGGAGGCCAGGTTCAGCCTCTACAGAGCAAGATCCAAACCATAATGGAATGGGTTGCTCCAATCACCCAGACTCAGGTGAGAGCCTTCTTAGGCCTGACTGGGTACTATAGGAGGTTTGTGAAGGGATATGGATCTATAGTGACCCCCTTGAATGATCTGACCTCAAAGAAAATGCCAAAAAAGGTTCAGTGGACAGCTAGCTGTCAGAAGGCATTTGAAGACCTAAAGCAGGCCATGTGCACTGCCCCCATCTTACAGAGTCCAGACTACACCAAAAAGTTCATTGTCCAAACAGATGCTTCTGAGCTGGGTGTGGGAGCTGTACTGTCTCAACTGAATGATGAAGGTCAAGACCAGCCAGTAGCTTTCATTAGCAGAAGGCTGACCCCTAGAGAGAAACATTGGTCAGCTATAGAGAGGGAGGCCTTTGCTGTGGTGTGGGCCCTGAAGAAGCGGAGGCCATACTTGTTTGGCACTCACTTCATAGTTCAGACTGACCACAAGCCCCTCCTATGGCTTAAACAAATGAAAGGAGAAAACCCAAAACTTTTGAGGTGGTCCATTTCCCTACAGGGGATGGACTATACAGTGGAACATAGACCTGGGACCCAACATGCCAATGCAGATGGACTCTCAAGGTATTTCCACTTTGAACACGAAGACTCAACTGGTCAAGGTTAGTTTAGTGTCCCATCGTTTGGGGGGGGGGGGGGTTGTGTAGGAGAGTAGGATCTGCCTCTTATGTTACCCCCACTTTTTTTCTGATGTTTACACTGGTTTCTGGCTATAGTCTGGCTGGGACCCTGCCAATTAGGGCCCCAGCCTCTCTGTTCTCTCTAAACGATTTGGAGTGCACTCTAGGTGCACTAGTGATTGGATACTGTGGTACCTTATGAGTCCCTAGTATATGGTACCTTAGGTACCAAGGGCATAGGTACTTCACAGGCCTACCAGGGGCTGAAGCATGTATTATGCCACCCCTGGGAAGCAGACTAAACCTGACACCACAGGCCTGCTACTGCAGCCTGGCTGAGGAGGTGCTAGCACCCCTCACTGAGATATAGGTCTCCTATATCTCCCCTGCACACACATTGAGACTCATCGGTCACCCCTAAAGCCGGCCCTATCAATCCTGAGGGCAGGGTGCTTAGTTTCCATGTGAGTGGGTGCCTCTGCCTGAGCAGGACCCCTCTGCAGCTCTCAGAGTCTATTCTCTGGGGCTGTTTGTGAATGCAGCCAAACCATATACTATTAAGTGCATTATATCCTCGCGGTAAATGCTAACTATGGAATGGCTGCATCAAAACATGTCGTGTTTGGTGTCAAACACTTTGGAATCATACCCCCACACCAGTAACTGGTGTGGGAGTATGATCCCACCCTTCTAGAGGGATAGACATGTAACTACTGTGGAAACGCGGTAGAATCCTGAAGAGCCCTGGCATCACAAAATGGATGCCACCAGTCACAGACACTGGGCTGCCCTCCTGCTGACGACCGACACTCGCAGTGGAGGAAGCCCAACAATAGGTATCCTGTCCCAAGGGGGTGTGACCACCTCCCAGACAGGGTTTAGTGTATTGGGTCTGGGTGGGTGCACTACTAGAGTGCTTTGAAGTCCTACAAGAAGAATCCCGGACCTTCGACGTTCCACTACCTTTGGAAGACAGAAGAATCTCCCTTGGAGTCAAGGAGTGACTCCTGCTTGGCAGGCACCTAAAACTACGACGACGGTCGCAAACTACGCCGCTCCCGCCAGAGCCCGAAGTCCCTGCAGCCCAGGAAGAGGATTTCCTGACTTCTCCAAGGCCATCGTGAGTCCCCAGCGAAGCTGAGGCCAGTGGACCCCACGAGTGACGAGGAACCGCAGACCCTGGGTACCGTGCACTATTGTCGAGTGCAACCCCTTCACGAAGTTCTACGAACTTGTGCTTTGGACCACATGTGGTCCCAACCTCCAACAGAGATCCCTCCCAAAATCAGAGGCCTACACCGTCCCGAGTGACCGTAGGCCCCTGCTGAGTGCATCCGCGCGAGGCGTCTTCGCGATCCCTTGCCAGCCGGCTTGTGGGTCCCCAGAAGACTTTCCAAAGAAACCAAAGGGCTCCCTGGTTGCTCCAGGCCTACCCTGACCTACCCTCGCTGGGTAAGTTCCTCAGACCTTGCTGGTCTGCCCCATTGACTTTTTCTCTTCCACCACGAGACTTGCTGCTACCAAGGCTTGTTGGCTCCAATCGGGTCGCCGACACCGCAGTCAGCTGCAGACTTCGTGGGACACGCTGAATCCAGCTCCTGGCCGTCCTCGACGCCTCCTGGACCTCGTGGTCGAAGAGTCAAGACTCCCGTGAACGACCTGAATCTGTCGACGACGGTGGGCATTCATCTTCCTTGCCCCGAGTCACTGCCAAGTGCCCTTGAACACTGTCCCCTCTGCTTTCAGATCTTCCATCTTCTGAATCCAGGCTTGGATTCCAACGGACACTTCTTCAGTCGCCGCAAGCAGCAAGCCTTCATTGGCTCCCATTGAAAACGACGCCGCGACCCGACACCAAAGGACACCTATGCACCCGGCTCCCCTGGGTGAGGTAACTTTAGCATTACGGTGCTCCTGTGGGTGTGGGCCCTAGAACTACTTACCCTGTAAGTGCCTTGCTTGTAGCTACCCTAGAAGTGCCCTAAAACTCTTATTTTCTAAGTGCGACTATCGCGCTGACTCGTACAGGGTTCGCGTCTGTGTTAGACACATCGCGTCCATCTCCCTTGCAACTCTATCTGTAACCGCGTCCTTCGACTCGTACAAGGACCGATCGGTGTGTTCACCTCGAACACCCAAGGGGCTTGTAACATTGAACTCTCAATTGCGCTGACTCGTACAAGGACCGATCGGTGTGTTCGCCTCGAACACACAAGGGACCTTTAACATTGAAATCTCAAATCGCGCCTATGCGCATAGACTCGTACAGGAATCGCACCAGTGTCTGAACACCGCGTCCGTCCCCTGTGGGTCTCCTGCAACTACCTGGGGTGGTTCTTTGGGGTCCCTCGATTCTATAGGCTCTAGGCCCAGGTCTAGCCAAGCTAGGATTGTGATAAATGATTGTGCTAACTTATTTGTGATAACATTGCATTGTACATATGTTCTTGACTTCTAATCTCATAAAGAGATTAGTAGAGAGTTGTTTATTAATAAATACATATATATTTAATATATATACCTGGTGGTGTCTTTTCATTTGGTGATTCAAGAGATGGTGTGGTAAAACAAGCTGCTTTACATTCCTCCAAGACTTAGCCTGAAGGCTGCTCTCCACAGCTACCACTAGGATAGCTTTCTATAAAGGTTGTCTTAAACCTACCTACCATAAAAGTCGATTTGTACTGGTGCAAGGTGTTCACTTTAATTAGCGAACAGCATATACCAGGCCAACTTCTCACACCCACCTTGTTTAACATTTATGTGGGGCCATTGGCCGAGTGTGTGGAGAAGTATGGGGTGTCAATTGTTTCTTACGCTGACGACACACAACTAATTATGATGCTAGCACAAGACAGGGGCCAGACAGCGACCCGGTTCTCCAAATGTTTAGAAGAGGTGGCAGACTGGATGTCTAATCACTGCCTCAAGCTGAACGGGAGCAAAACGGAGGTCATGGTAGTAGGCAGAACGCCATCCTTATGGTCACACGCGTGGTGGCCTGAAACTCTAGGCCAACTGCCTCTCCCCAAATCAGAAGTTAAAAACCTCGGTATATGGCTTGACTCCCGAGCTGACTTTTGAAAGTCAGATTCGGAAGGTAGCAGGCAAATGCTATGGGAATATGAAAATTATGAGGAAGGTCCTAGACCTACTACCACCGAAATCCCGGAAAACTATAGTACATGCGGTAATAACTTCACAACTAGATTACGGGAATGTACTTTACCTAGGTGCTACTAAAAGGGGCCTTGCCAAACTACAAAGAGTACAGAATGCGGCAGCACGGCTGGTACTGGGCCTGCCAAGAAGAGCGAATACGAGGAAAGCATTGATAGCCTTACATTGGCTCCCGGTAGAAAAGAGAATCGCTTTTAAGGCAATGTTCCACTGCCATCGTATTCTAGCAAAGAAAAGCCCTAGATATTTGCAACAGCTAATAACCCACTACATCCCAAGACGGAACCTAAGGTCTATGGGGATGGCACAGGTCACTGTACCGAGAATATTCAGAGCTAGAATGGGAGCTCGCTCATTCAGGTACCGTGCAGCCATAATGTGGAATGCCCTACCACTAAATCTAAGAACAGAACCATGCGAAAGCAGTTTTCGTAGACAGCTAAAAACATGGCTGTTCAGGCAAACCGGATAGACGTACAGGTTAAGGAGCTCTACACAGCATAGCAGTTTAGGTGGATGACAGCTATCTCCCCCCAGAGTATGTCTTCAGCGCGGGGACACACCGGTGGTGTAACCAGGCGCTCTACAAATGAATAAATAAATAAATAAAGTCTCCCAGGAGGGAGAAGGCAAGTGCCCGGGAGCAGGAGGGCACCTGCTAGAACTGTTTGCAGGTGTGTAACTTTTGTCAAGGCCCTGGGACAAAGGACACCTGTAACTGTTGGAGGGTCTAGGCAACAGCTAATGAGTCACAAAGGATGTGTGGCCCCTTTGGAAATTAAATGTAAGTCTCGCTGTATTACGCTTTGTCTCTCAAGGGAATGCACTATTGTATTTTTAGGTCTAGCCACAACACTGTTAGCCCCTTTTCTACAGCATCTTATGTTAATTTGTTACGCAGTTTGAGGATTGCCTAAAGTATGGTTTTTCCCATTAGCAAGGGGCCTAATGTAAATTACCAAAGTCATTAGGCCTGATTTTATTTCTTGTGAAAGTGTTTGTTAAGGGCTGTAGATCTCCTTTTTGAATTATCAAAAAACTGGTGATGTTTGTAGGCCTAAGATTTATGTGTGAAAAGTTAAATACTAAAATAATTGCCTTATTTAGGAAATGTTGCTAGTTTTGTATGTGTTAGGCACCACTGGTGAAGAGTTTGCTTCATGGTACCTTGTAGATAACACAAACATGCTAGGGTTAAGGTGTTAGTTATTTCTGTAGTGAATCTTTGGGGTAGGTGATTGGCACCCTGTTTATGTGCCAGGGCGCATTTAGGAGGGTTTTAAATTTATATTCCCATCAAGAACCTGCTATCTATTGGATATACTGTTTTGCAAAATGTATATTGTGCACTTATTTGTAATTTTTACAAACAGTATTTAGCTGTGTGTAGTCTTTGGTAATAAACGTTCTAAGTTTTGCCAGCCTCTAGGGTCTCGGTGGTCAAGAAGTGCTGTTTACTCAAATGTAAACGGGAAATCTCAATTGAAAATGAATGAAAACTGCTCTTCATGCAACAAGTGGCCTAATAAGATTTAATCTCCTTCTCTGTGGTTATTACATTCAAACCATTAGTTATTCTGTATGGTTGCGCAGCGCTCATCTTTATTGAATTCCCAACTCTGGAAAATTGGAAGGGAAAAGTCTGTAGAAAGCTCTTCATGTGCCTGTGTTTGCTAGCATTGAATGGGTAACACTGGAACTAAGCCCGAGAGGCTTCACTATGGCGCCAAAGCCTTCGGATAGAAATTTAACATTCTCTTGATTGGAGAGAATCCTCTCTTATTACTACCTGGCCTGTGCCTATGGCAATTTTATTTAAGTGGGTTGGCATGGACTATTACAAAGAAGACGATTGCTAGATATTTGGTTGTGAATTCTTATATGTCTCCTCCACTTTACCCCTCATACATCAATTTTAATAAGAAACAGGCTATAATTCTATCATAACACCATTCTTTTACAAGTGACATTAGCTATGTTGAAAAAAAGGCACATTTGTACGAGTTACTTACCTTCGGTAACGATGTATCTGGTAGAGACGTTGTCTAGCCGCAGATTCCTTAACTTAGAATATCCCCAGGCGTCAGACTGGATCCGGAATTTATTTTGCAGCAGCACCTCTGCGCGCTGCGGGACGGCGCCACACGACCCTGCCCTGACGTCGTCCACGTACGTGACGTCAGCGAGGTCATATAAGTCCCTCCCGGCGCGCTGACGTCAGTTTTCTTCGGAGAAACTTTTCCGCGGCACAACGCGGAGCCACCAATAAAAAACTGTGAAAGTATGGGAACAGTGTGCGAGGGATGAAAATCCATGAATAAAGGAGGAGGATGGTGCACGACGCCATCGTAAAAGACAGAATTAGATACTGCGTACATATAAATGAAAAAGCTGTGAGAAAGGACCCCGCAAGCAATGCGAAGACCCTTCCTAAGTGCAACAAGGGAAGAACATCTCGACAGAGAGAAATAGTCTATTACCACGTAGAACAGCAGACAGAACTAGACTGTTATTACCATGTAGAACTGTGTTGTCTAGAAAGAACAGAGCACAGAGAGAACAGTCCACCGCATGAAGGTATGAAAAATGAAAAGACTGGCACTACCCCTATAGTAATGGAGGTCTGAAATAGAGGTTAACAGACCCCAAAGAAGACGACTGTAGAGGAGACCAGAACCCTGAGCCAATAGAGAAGGCGGGAGGGAGGGAAGGCAGCAGGAGAAGAAAAGAAAATGAAGATGAATCTCCTGGTGAAGGTTAATCAAAAAAGGCATAATTTTAGATGTAAGAAACCCCTGAGAGGGAGTCAATTGTATATGGCAACTCTCAAAGGAATGCAACAATGTGAGCACCCATGAGCGAAAAACCAATGGCAACAGAGAGGCCAGCCGAGAACCCCACTTGGCAAGATTTTCGCAGAACGGGGAGGCTGGGTGAGCGTTAAGGAATCTGCGGCTAGACAACGTCTCTACCAGATACATCGTTACCGAAGGTACGTAACTCGTACATCTGATAGAGACATCTAGCCGCAGATTCCTTAACTTAGAATAGATACCACAGCCATACCCCAAAGGGGAGGTGGGTCTGCGACAGAACAACAGAAAGCGCCAAGCATCCGATCCGGCAACAGAGTGACGGATAAAGGGGGGAGGCTGTGGCGGAACAGCCAGACAGCAACCCAAGCAGCTCGGCAGAAATAATGGGATGGTAGATATCCTAAAAATTCCAGAATGGCGCTACACCATACCCGTACAGAAATGACAGGTAGAACGGCATGAGCCATATACCAGAGCAAAGAAAGAGAGAGAGAAAAAAGGACCACTCTCCGCTTAATGGCGCACGATGAGGACACCGACCCAAGCGCGAAAAGAACCTGAAGAGATGCAACCAGAGCCTAACACCCTAGCCTATATAAGGAAGGCTGAAGGAGCCGGTGCCAAGAGTCCAAAGGCAAGAGCAGTGCGCTGGGAATAGCCGGCGGGACAAGAAACACACCAAGTGCACACCCAATTCCAAAAAGGGAAAATAGGGGCAAATAGCATCAACTTGAAACCCGCTGAAGCAGGTAGAAACATGCAGCAGGCAAACGGCCACAGAGACCGTAAAGTGGCTCACATAAGAAGCATAAGAGTGCCCGACCGGGCAGTATGAAGCCAAAGTGAGAAACAATCCACAATCTAGACCTGCAGGCAGTAGTCAAAGACCACTGCCATCAGAAGAGCTGTCCCGCAGGCGTAGCTTTAACAATAGGAGTCGATAATTTTGAAACAAGGCATATCCGAAGGAAGTGCCCAAGAACACCAAGATAACGAATGGTGGGAAGAGCCTCAGAATCCGAGACCAAACACTCCAGAAAAGACACGTACAGTGTCGGACACCAAAAAGGGAGCATTTGTCAAATTGGGAAATCACCCCAGTAAGCGGAAGCAAGGAAGAACCTATGGGCAACTTGCAACCACTCAGAAAGCTCCCCCACACATGGAGATTTGATCCAGACCTTGCAGCCACGAAAAGAGGTGGCGACGTAGGAAAAGGAATACCAAGGCAACCGGCATGTATACATAAATGTATAAACATATAAATATGTAGAGACAGAACAAGCCGGGAGCATGAACATGTCCATACCGGAGCATACCTAGCACAGTAAGGGCGGGTAGGAGCCGCTTTTGAAGAGGAGATTAAGAAACCTCCCAAGGAGGTGGAACAGGCACAGGCAGGATGACCATGGCGTAAGAAGATGGCACCAGGGAAAAACACAGAACACCGTACAGCGGACCACCAAGCGACGCATAGAGCCCACAGGATCTCCAAGCCCAGGTGAGATAACAGAGCTATATAATAGCATACAAGTACCCCACATGGAGTATGCACACCCCAAACAACGGGGAACACCTCTTAGGGCAATAAGCCAAGCCAAAAGAGCGCAGTAACGAGCCAAACCCGTGAACATGAGTTCCGAGCCGTATGACATTACCGAGGTGAACCACCGGCTCAATACCACAGTCAGAGGACCAGACACAGCAACCTGTGGAACACAGCCACAGCAGGCCCACAGTCCGCTCAGGGCAAAACGCATCCAAGGGATGCCAATAAAAGGGGTAATCACCCTTGAGAAAAAGAAGACGTAAGGCTCACTGCCCATGTTAAACACCGAGCGCATCAAAAGGATGCGAAATGAGAAAGTACCACCACGGAAGACAGGCCTAAGAAGACCTAAGTGGGAGGACGAAAGCCCGCAAGGAGCCGGTGAACCGCCGATTCGGCGTGAGCATCAAACAGTAAAACCCCATCAAAGGGTAAGTCAACCAGTCGCTCCCGGACATTTTCAGGGAAGACGCTATCTCGCAGCCCAGCGTGACGCCTTAAGGCAACAGAACCCGCCATAGCTCGGCCCAAAGAATCCGCAGTATCCAAGGCTGAGCGGATTGTGAATTCGGCAAGGTCGCGGCCATCCCGGAGGAGGTGAAGGAGATCAACGCGAGCACCTTCAGAGGTGGCAGAAAGCAAAGACTCTGCAGAGTCCCACAGGGCAGAGGTAGCCCGAGCCAAAATACACACTGTATTTAAGGACCGTAGGGCCGCACTAGTGGATGCAAAGATGTTCCTACCCCATGACTCAAGCCATCTGGACTCCC
Source organism: Calotriton arnoldi (assembly GCA_963921515.1). NCBI lineage: Eukaryota > Metazoa > Chordata > Amphibia > Caudata > Salamandridae > Calotriton > Calotriton arnoldi. The sequence continues at coordinate 668,630 of CAWUFW010003182.1, read as the reverse complement.
GAGAGGGATGAAGTGTTAGTGGGGGAAAGGAAGGAAAGGCAGTCTGCAACACAAACCCCTGCGCATCAGGGTGCATAAAAAGACAAACAGGATCATGTGGAGCTGGACGGTGGCAGTGCAAAACTGAACGAGCCACCGGTTCACCTGAAGCAGGTTGAACCCAGGTACCCAAAAGGGCATCATAAAGAGAAGCCTCAAAGGGAAGAAGCAGCTCCACATTCCCGGACCCACGGTGAAGGACCTCGAGCAAGGGGTCCACAGACAAGGGGGCAGAAGGGGGTTTCATGTTTAAAATGCGAGTGGCCAATGAGACCAATCTCAAAAAAGCCGCACCAGCCTCGGTAGCCCTCCGCGGAGGGGACAACAACTCATCAGTGGGGGAGGGTTGTAAGCTGACCCTCCCAAGACACTGAGGGTGCGACCAATGCCCCACGGAAGGGAGCCCCATTGAAGAATGAGGATCCTGATGGGGCTCCTGGGGAGGCGAAGAGCCTGCCGGATCTGGGAGCTCCTGAGGAGGCTCCACAAATTCCAAGGGGGGCACTGGCAACAACACCTCCGGCGACGCCGGGCGTGAGGGCGGCGCCGAACTCTCTCCAGAGGCCGCTAGAGAAGAGTCCACAATCGGGCGTCGATACGGCGCCAAAACGAAGCGTGCCGGCGCCGATCGTGCCTCGTCAGGCGCCGACTCGGCTGCATCCGGCGTCGAGTCGGCGCCGAAACTATGACAAGCTCCCCTTCCGAAGAAGGAGAAGGCGCCGGAGCCGGGGAGGCAAGCCTTCGGCGCCGCACCGGCGCCGACTGCCTCATCCATGAGAGGCTCCGACTCCGGGGAAAGAAGCAGAGGCGGAGCCGGGGGGGCGAGCCTACGGCGCCGGAACGGCGCCTACCCCGGACAGGCGGCCGCCTGCCAGGAAGCCCGGGGTGTGCTCAAGGCAGGGCTATGAGCACCGGCAACCACCTGCGACGCCACAGGGAACCCAGCTGGGCTATGCGGCGCGGCAGAGGCGCAGTGGGTCGTAGAGGGGGCCCCAGCTGGGCCGCGCCCTGAAGACTCCATGTGGACCGTAGAGGGGGACCCAACCGGGCCGCGCCCTAACGACACCACATCTCCGGCGTTCCCGGGGGGCAAAGGCTCAATTGGCGCCGGGGGCGAACCCGCCGGCGAGTCCGTCGGAGACCCCACAAGAAGCGGAGGCCCCGAGGACGCCCCAGGAACGGGAGAGGACCCAAGGGAGGCCTGCAAAGCCGCGGCATATGCCTCCATTTGGGGCCCGAGTCGCCCCCACACCCGGAAAGGGCGGATAGAGGGGGGGCGACTGCTGGGAGCACACGTCCGGAAAGTTCCGGGAACCAGTGCCCCGGACAACAAGAGAAAGGGAGGTCGAAGACCTCAGCGACAAACGCCTGAACTTACCCAGTGGCAAACGACGGCCCCGGACCCCAGAGGGCGATCGACAGCGGAACCGGATAGTAGAGGAACCTGCCGGCGATGAAGAGGCCGGGGGACGAGACGACTCCGACCAGGACAGCCGTGCCGAGAGAAGCTTCATACGGCGCTCCCGCAGAGACTTTGGCTTCAGGTGTTGGCAGGCGTCGCAGTCCGTGGAGTCATGGTGCTCGCCCAGACACCACATACAAATAAGATGAGGGTCCGTCGCGGACATCTGCCGCGAACAGGAATTACAAGTTTTAAAGCCCGAAGGCATCGACACACTGTTCCGGATGCGAAGCGTCGAAAAGAAGGCCTGAAAACAGGCCAGAGGAACCGCTCACTCCGGATCCGCGTTGCACGCCGAAAAGAAGGAAACTGACGTCAGCGCGCCGGGAGGGACTTATATGACCTCGCTGACGTCAGGTACGGGGACGACGTCAGGGCGGGGTCGTGTGGCGCCGTCCCCCGGCGCGCAGAGGTGCTGCTGCAAAATAAATTCCGGATCCAGTCTGACGCCTGGGGATATTCTAAGTTAAGGAATCTGCGGCTAGATGTCTCTATCAGATATATTAGGTTACACTATGATGCACTGAGTTGCAAAGGCCACATAAGTATTGACCCCGATACGTCAACGCAAAACTTACTGTTGACGGCCAGAATGGGTTTAGTTCCTCAGCACTCATACATATTAGTAATGCTAATTATGAATACAATGATAAACTGTAGATATGTTTATAAAAAGTCTAGTTTAAGTGCGTAACTTTTTTGTATGAAGCTTCCCAGTGCTAGAATTTGGTATGTAACGCCTGTGGTTATTAAGTACAGTACCAGGATACGTGCAAATGCTTTTGTACTAGGTAGCATGAAATGGATATCACAGCATCAGTTAGTTGTTTTTTAATAAGGTGTAATGTGTTTATAATTTAATTGATTCTTTGTTGGTCTCTTTCACTTTGTTTTTGTATATTTTAACACAATTGTTTTTATTTTGTTTGTATTGGCATTTGCTTATTTCAGAAATACGTAAAAATATAAACTCCTGGCTGGACAAAGATTTATTATTATGCAAACATAATATCGTGATTGCATTTGACAGCAGGATTATGCTATCAGTGTGAAAAATGGACTCTTAGCAGATAAAAAAAGTGTCCCCCTCATCATTACTTACTCTCAGATTACAACATCAGATTCACATGCTTCACCTCTAGGTGTGGATATTGAGGTAGATGGTCCCATATGTTGTGTATTCTTGCCACAAGATGTATGTGTACTACGGACATGTCATTACAATATATGAGATCAAATAGCTTCTCTTTTTTTGTTCAGTGAGGTACATCCTTCATTTTGCCTTTAGTATATTAGCTACATAACCCAGAAATGCAACAAGCGGGTAAAATTGATATTCATGGCATTCAAAACATAAAAAAAGTGAACCGAAAATTATGTATCATCAGACACTTCTAGGCCAGATGTCTTGCTTGGAAGTCTGCTGCATCTACAATGGAGTGATTTCACAAATCATCATGACTAGGGTCACATTTGTGCACCAAAACAGGGGTACGTTAAAGGAGATGCACACATTTAAACTGCAGCTGCTTACTGCTCAGGACACGTCTTCGATCTCATTGCAACAGGACTCTTTGCTGTAACCCATTAATTCCAGACGACACTCTGCCACAGCAATATTTAGCATGCTTGCTCTGTTGTTGCAGTGGCTCTAAGAGCCTCGTCATATAAAAAGGCCTCTATTTGTTGGCATCTTCAGGGAACACATTGCAAAAAACACAAAGACAACCTGGCCCCAGTGCTTTTATTCTAAAGAAAGTGAAACCGTTTCTTCCAGAAAATGAATTCAGAACTGCTGCTCAATCCCTCGTACTGGTGTTAACTCCGCACTCCATGGCATTCCAGGCTCCATACCAGCACTTCTTAAGGGCATCCTACATGCCGCAGCACGTCTCATCCAGGACCTGATGAAAAATGGTCGCATCATCCCCATCCTCATGGAACTCCATTGGCTCCTCTTGCCGGCCCGCACCATCTTCAAAGCCTGCAGCATCATTTCTAAGCCCATAACAATCAGCACCCAGCTTATTTTGCAGTCAAGCTTACCATCTCTTGTGGTTCTCGGCACACCCACAGCCAGAACACTATCAGGCTGCAGACTAAGAAGTGTAAAACCAATATGTCTTTGGCAATGTGTTTTAGCCATTATGTACACCAGTGTGGCTGATGTTCAGCATGGCTAAAAGTGACGTGGAGAGGGGTGGGGTAGATTGGGGTATAGTGGGATGGGATCGATTGGGGTAGAGTGGGGTAGATTGGCGTAGAGTGGAGTGGGGTAGAATGGAGGGGGTGGAGTGGGGTAGATTGCAGTGGAGTAGATTGGGTTTAGAGTGGGTTAGAATGGAGTGGGGCAGAATGGAGTAGGGTAGATTGGGTGCATAATAGTAGGGTAGAATAGAAAAGAGTGGGGATTGAATGGGGTAAATTGGGGTAGAGTGGAGTGGGTACATTTGAGGAGTAGGAGTGGTGTGGGGTATATTGGGGTGGGGTAGATTGGAATGAGGTGGAGTGGGGTAGATTGAAGTGAAGAAGATTGGAGTGGGGTAGATTGGAGTCAGGGAGTTTGATAGATTGAACTGGAGTAGATTGGGTGAAGTGGAGTAGATTGGGGTGGAGTGGGGTAGACTAGAGTGAGGTAGATTGGAGCAGCTTAAATCGGGTAGAGTGGAGTGGGATATATTGGAGTAGACTGGAGTGGAGGGGGAATATTCGGGTACAGTGGATTGGAGTAGATTGGAGTGGGGTAGGTAGGAGTGGAGTGGGGCAGAGTGGAGTGGGGCAGAGTGGAGTAGAAAGGAGTGGGATAGTTTGGGAAGATTATGGTATGGTAGATTGGAGTTAAGTGGGGTAGATTGGAGTGAGATAGAAGTGGGGATGTTTGGTGTGGGGTATATTGGTGTCACGTTCAAGCATAGGCATACTGAAAAAGGTTCACTGTAAATACACGAAGGAATGCATGAGGAGTGCATGGGGTGTACTACATCTCCCAGAATACCGAGGGAGGCAGTAGTCCTATCTCTTCTTCTGTCTTCCTTCTCTACTTAAACTCCTCCCACACTTACACTGGTGCTTGTCACCTGAAGTCTGATCCGAATACCGTCCTTCTGAACTACATTCAGCACATACCAGAAGTTCCCACAGTACGTTGTGTCTGCCAGCGAGAGAATCCCTACAAGCAAGGATTTGCTCTCATTCCGCGCTGGGGCGCGATCACGCTCCCGACGCATTCCTGGTCTCGGCAAAAGCACAACCCCTGGAAGCGCATGGACGCGCTTCACTTTCCGTTCACCTCCGCGCTGGGGCGCGAACACCATTTCTGAAAGCGCACGGAAGCGCTTCAGTTTCCAACTCTTTCGCGCTGGGGCGCGAACAGTAATTCGGAAAGCGCACAGAAGCGCTTCAGTTTGTTTAAACCCGGAAGGCTACTTGCAACGGTTTCAAGAGCTGTTGAGAGGCTCGGAGTTCTTGTTTTGATTCGTTACCTTTTTTTTGTTGTTTGTTCATACACGCTGTATGTGTGGATAAGAAGACTCTTACTGTGGAAACCTAAAGATACAGGCATCATTACCAGAGGACTATCTGGTTACAGATAAGTACATTGTATTGACTGCTTGCTGCTTCTAGCCAGTATCTGTGCTACAGAGGGTACTTTATCACTGAGGTATAGTGATGAAAACATACCTTGCTTTCTTTGCTTTATTTTTTCCTTTTGTGCCTTTTTAAGTGGAATGCGTGCAGCAGCTTTAATTGTAAGTACAGTACATGACATGTTTAACATTGATAGAAGCTGAAGGATAAGTGTGGAAATTCATGTATGATTTGTTGTGTCTCTTATACAGGAAACACGGGGCTATCATAGGAGTGAGGTCTACAACTCCAAACCAGCGCTCCATTGAGTGTTTTCACTGCTGCAACCTTATTGTTTCGTTTGTCCCTTTTTTCCCTTTCCCCTATAGTGGTGTGATCTGCTGAGTGGTGTATACATACTCGCAGGTGGTTCCATATAGGGGGAAAGGGTTACTTAGCATCTTCCATCGCTCCCGCTGTATCCGGCTTACCAGGTTAGTGTTAACCTATCTCCGTATCACGACAGAGTGACAAGCCCACGGTTACTTACGGCCTGAGCGATGGATACCAACACTGTTCTTACTTCAGTGCTGGAGACTTTGACCGCTTTGCGGATGGAAGTAGATGCCTTTCGGGGGGAAAACCTGGAACTGAGGAATGAGATGGGCACCATGAGACGCGAGGTAGCAGGCTTGTCCCGCACCAGCCCTACAGGTTCAAGGGGGGCCTCATATATAAGGAATTGGACTCTATCGCCACCCACAACCCCTAACACGACACAGGGTCAGGGAGGGGGAGCAGGACCATCCACGATCCATGTGATACAACCCCTACAGTTGCCCCTAGCCCCACCCGAGAGATTCTTTGGGGATCCAAAAAGTTCGGGATTTTTTAGGACAGTGTAAGCTACACTTTATGTGCAAGCCTGCTGTATTTCCTGATGATCAGGCCAAAACAGCTTTCGTTATGTCCTATCTGGGAGGGAACGCAGCTAGTTGGTCCTTCCCCTTAATAGAAAGAAACGATCCTATGTTACTTGACTTCCCTACCTTCTGTGAAGAAATGCGCAAACTATTTGACAGAAAGGCGCACCAGCTTTCTCTAGATAGAGAACTCATTACGCTTAAGCAGGGCACACAAGACCTGTTAACATACATAACAACGTTCAACAGACTCGTCATAGAAACGGAGTGGCCTGTGGAAAAAAGAACTTCCTTATATTACCAGGGGCTGCGAGGTGAACTGAAGGACGTTTTAGCCCAAGTAGTGCATATGCCAGCTACCTGCGACGAACTGATTGACCTAACAGTACAACTAGATCATCGCCTCCAGGAAAGGAAGGGTGATAAACAGCGTCCCGATTCACGGTTTCTGCTTCCTCGACCGAAGTCACTAGCAGAAGAGCATCCACAAACCACAGATGGGACGGAACCGATGCAAATAAGCGGCATAAGTGGTCCACTGAGTCAAGAAGAGAGGAACAGAAGACGCAGTCAAAGGTTGTGTATGTACTGTGGAAAGCCTGGACATTACATCAAAGACTGCAGGACCAAGACCAAGGCGATGTACAAAGACAGTAAGGGAACTAGAAACGTGCCTGTGGTGGATTATCTGTCAGAGAATCCGGGAAACTAATATGCTCAAACAAGTTAGAGACCCCTTGTTTGAGGCAAGAAGTTGAAGAGGTCTTTCCTGCTGTGGCCAATACAGTACAAACATCTGTGGCCCATATGAATGTGTGTGTTAAGTTGGAGCTTCCGGGAGAGGAGCCCATAGTTGTACATGCTCTATTAGATTCTGGGGCTACAGGCAATTTTATCGATCAGCGATATGCGCAAGAACTAGGAATACCCTGTATAAGAAAAAAGACTCCGGAACCTGTGAAGGCAGTGCACGGAACTGCCTTAACGTCAGGTCCGGTGCGTTTCCACACCCACCGGATACCAATGCAAGTCGGCATGGCCCATTATGAGACCATACAATTCGATCTCATTGACGCCCCGAACTTTAAACTTATTTTAGGGATGCCTTGGCTTACACTACATGATCCTCTAGTTCAATGGGCAGCCCGCTCCGTTACCATGAACTCCTCGTTCTGTGCGGAACATTGTACCAGAGAGAGAGTCCAAATGCCTTACCAAACAGAGAACCCAGCTGAACTACTTGCTAGTGGATGCAGTACACAGAGTGTGTGCCTTATCTCCACGTTACCGGAGGAATATACGCAGTACAAGGAAGTGTTCAGCGAACATGAAGCAAGCAAATTGCCCCCCCCCACAGGGAGTATGATTGCGTGATAGACCTGGAGTCCGGTGCCTGCATACCATGCAGCCGTATATACGCCCTCACAGAGGCGGAAACAGCCTACCTGCAACAATACCTGAAGAAATTACTGTCCTCTGGTTTCATCCGTCCTTCTTCCTCCCCTGCTTCCTCGCCACTGTTTTTCATTCCGAAACGCGAAGGGGGCTTAAGGGCGTGCATCGATTATAGGGCGATCAACAGAGTGACCAAGAAGAACAGATATCCTTTACCCTTGATACCTGTTCTGCTGGACCAGCTGAAGGGAGCCAAAGTATTCACCAAGCTGGATCTTCGGGGAGCCTACCATCTGGTGCGGAGTGCGGCGAGGGGATGAATGGAAAACGGCCTTTCGTACCAAATTCGGGCTGTATGAATATCAGGTAATGCCCTTTGGCCTTTGTAACGCCCCCGCCGCATTCCAGTATTTTATGGACGAAGTGTTGAGGGGATTACTGGATGTTTCATGCATCGTGTATATCGATGACATTTTGATATACTCAGCATCTCTGGAGGAACATATACATCACGTGTCAGCGGTACTGGAACGCCTTCAGCAGTACGCTCTTTACGCCAAGCTAGAAAAATGCATTTTCCACACCTCAGAGGTAGAATTTCTGGGGTATGTCATCGGTCCCAGAGGTCTCTATATGGACCAAAAGAAGATATATGCCATCATCCAATGGGAATCACCCTCTAGCGTGAAAGCCCTTCAAAGCTTCCTTGGATTTGCCAATTTCTATAGAAGGTTCATTAAGGAGTTTTCCAAAATCATTCAGCCCTTGACACACCTTCTACGAAAAGGAGCCGCTTTTTTATGGACTGATGCTGCGGAACAGGCTTTCCAAATGCTAAAGACATGCTTTACTAGTGCCCCGGTCTTACGGCATCCTGATCCCAGTCAGCCGTTTGTGGTAGAAACAGACGCCTCATACTACGCCATTGGAGGTATCCTTTCCCAAAGGCATCCCGAGACAGGTCAGCTTCATCCCGTTGCCTTCTTCTCCAGGAAATTGTCTACCTGCGAGGTGAATTACAGCATCACCGACAAAGAGCTGTTGGCCATAAAGAGGGCGTGTGAAGAATGGAGACACCACTTGATGGGGGCCAGACACACAGTGGAAATATACACCGACCATCGGAATTTGCTCTTTTTAAAGAGCGCTAGAGCCCTGACTCCTCGGCAACTCCGCTGGTCATTGTTTTTCGCTGACTTTGACTTCGTAATCAAATACCGACCAGGACCACAAAACGGTAAGGCTGATGCTCTATCAAGACCCATGCCAGTTCCTGAAACGGGCCTAACCCCAGCAGAAGAACCCCCCATTATACTTCAGAAGGCTTCCTTTCCAACAGAAATAATGGCATTGACAACGTCCTCAGGATTCTTGGAAGACGTGAAGAAACAAGTTGAGAGCCTTGATGAACATGAGTGGGTTACCAAAGAACCGCAACATCGATCCACTGTGAACAACTTGCTGTTCTATGACAAACGGCTAGACGTACCTGAAGGACCACTGCAACAGCAAGTCTTGCAATGGACTCACGATTCCACCTTGGGTGGTCATCTGGGAAAACAAAAGACCCTGCAAAACATGACTAGGTACTTCTGGTGGGAAACTCTGAGGAAAGACACTGAAAAATATGTCTCGGACTGTTCCATTTGTACGCAGGCCAAGGCTCAGCACCAGCGACCAAGTGGATTACTCAGACCCATATCCCTACCTCCAGCACCGTGGCACACTGTATCTATGGACTTTATTGTGGAAATGCCTCCTAGCTTGGGTCATAACACCATCCTTGTAGTCATAGATCATTTAACCAAGATGGGTCATTTCGTAGCTTTAACCAAACTGCCCACATCAGGAGAACTGGCTACTACATTCCTACAACACATAGTACGCTTACATGGACTTCCCTCAATCCTCATTACCGATAGAGGAACCCAATTCACGTCAAGGTTTTGGAAAGCACTATGTACTGTCATGAAAATCGATGCCCGACTGTCTACGAGTTATCATCCTCAGACCGACGGCAAAACTGAGAGGCTGAACCAGACCCTAGAGCAATATCTCAGATGTTTTACACTACAACAAGGAGAAGAATGGAGAACACTTTTATGGACTGCGGAGTTTGCATATAATAACGCAGACCATTCCTCTTTGGGATGTTCTCCCTTCTTTTGCCTAAATGGATACCATCCTAACATGCTGCCATTTGAACGGTCAGTTACCTCCACACATCCCACCATACAAGAACATCATGCTCATCTCAAAGTGGTGTTACAGAATGCCAAAACACACCTAGAAGCAGCCAGAGCCCGAGATAAGCAAAACGCAGATAAGAAAAGGACACCAGAGCCGTCCTATAAGGTGGGGGATAAGGTGTGGCTTAACACGAAACATCTGAAATTTAAGGGAAACACCCGGCTGCAACCCAAGTTCGTGGGTCCCTATCCAATCCACCGTATAATCACTCCAGTAGCCATGAAGCTTACCCTCCCTTCCACTTGGCACATCCACCCTGTGTTTCATGTTTCCCTCCTAAAGCCCTGTCTCCCTGGTACCAGATTGTCCAAGAAGCCACGGCCTGTGGAGATAGAAGGGGAGGAGGAGTACGAAGTACAAAACATACTTTATTCCAAACACATTAGGGGACGGGTGCACCATCTCATTGAGTGGAAGGGGTATGGTCCTGAGGATCGCTCTTGGGAACCGAGTGCCAACCTACATTGCCCTGGCCTTCTGCGTCGTTTCCACACACGGTTTCCTGATAAGCCTGGTGGACCGCCGAGACGTCGGTCGTTGAGAGGGGGTTCTGTCACGTTCAAGCATAGGCATACTGAAAAAGGTTCACTGTAAATACACGAAGGAATGCATGAGGAGTGCATGGGGTGTACTACATCTCCCAGAATACCGAGGGAGGCAGTAGTCCTATCTCTTCTTCTGTCTTCCTTCTCTACTTAAACTCCTCCCACACTTACACTGGTGCTTGTCACCTGAAGTCTGATCCGAATACCGTCCTTCTGAACTACATTCAGCACATACCAGAAGTTCCCACAGTACGTTGTGTATGCCAGCGAGAGAATCCCTACGAGCAAGGATTTGCTCTCATTCCGCGCTGGGGCGCGATCACGCTCCCGCCGCATTCCTGGTCTCGGCAAAAGCACAACCCCTGGAAGCGCATGGACGCGCTTCACTTTCCGTTCACCTCCGCGCTGGGGCGCGAACACCATTTCTGAAAGCGCACGGAAGCGCTTCAGTTTCCAACTCTTTCGCGCTGGGGCGCGAACAGTAATTCGGAAAGCGCACAGAAGCGCTTCAGTTTGTTTAAACCCGGAAGGCTACCTGCAACGGTTTCAAGAGCTGTTGAGAGGCTCGGAGTTCTTGTTTTGATTCGTTACCTTTTTTTTGTCGTTTGTTCACACACGCTGTATGTGTGGATAAGAAGACTCTTACTGTGGAAACCTAAAGATACAGGCATCATTACCAGAGGACTATCTGGTTACAGATAAGTACATTGTATTGACTGCTTGCTGCTTCTAGCCAGTATCTGTGCTACAGAGGGTACTTTATCACTGAGGTATAGTGATGAAAACATACCTTGCTTTCTTTGCTTTATTTTTTCCTTTTGTGCCTTTTTAAGTGGAATGCGTGCAGCAGCTTTAATTGTAAGTACAGTACATGACATGTTTAACATTGATAGAAGCTGAAGGATAAGTGTGGAAATTCATGTATGATTTGTTGTGTCTCTTATACAGGAAACACGGGGCTATCATAGGAGTGAGGTCTACAACTCCAAACCAGCGCTCCATTGAGTGTTTTCACTCCTGCAACCTTATTTTTTCGTTTGTCCCTTTTTTCCCTTTCCCCTATAGTGGTGTGATCTGCTGAGTGATGTATACATACTCGCAGGTGGTTCCATATAGGGGGAAAGGGTTACTTAGCATCTTCCATCGCTCCCGCTGTATACAGCTTACCAGGTTAGTGTTAACCTATCTCCGTATCACGACAATTGGAGTAGATTGGAGAGGAGTTGGATAGAGTGGTGTGGGGTAGATTGGAATGGGGTAGATTGTAGTAGAGTAGATTGGGGTAGATTGGAGTGGGGCAGATTGGAGTAGGCTAGTTTGGTGTGGAGTGGGGTAGGGTAGATTGAAGTGGGATGGAATGGGATGGAGTGGGGTACATTGGACTGGAGTGGGGTAGATTTTGGTGGCAGGTGGTAGACTGTAGTGAAGTGGAGTGTAGTGTAGTGAAGGGTAGAGTGGAGTACGGTAGGTTGGGAGGACTGGAGTGGGTAGATTGGAGAGGGCTGGAGTGGGGTAGACTGTAGTGGAATGGGTGGAGTGGAGTTGAATAGATTGGAGTGGAGTTGAGATTGGAATGGAGTGCGAGAGACTGGGGAAGAGTGGAATGGAGGAGGGTAGATTGGAGTTTAGTGAGGTAGATGATGGTGCAGTGGAGTGGGATAGATTGGGTGGATTAGAGTAAAGTAGAATGGAATGGAGTGAGGTAGATGGGAATGGGGGAGATTGGAGTGGGGTAGATTGAAGTGGAGTAGATTGGGGTTAGAATGGAGTGGGGCAGAATGGAGTAGGGTAGATTGGGTGCATAATAGTAGGGTAGAATAGAATGGAGTGGGTATTAAATGGGGTAAATTGGGGTAGAGTGGAGTGGGTACATTTGAGGAGTAGGCAGATTGAAGTGGTGTGGGGTATATTGGGGTGGGGTAGATTGGAATGAGGTGGAGTGGGGTAGATTGGAGTGAAGAAGATTGGCGTGGAGTAGATTGGAGTCAGGGAGTTTGATAGATTGAACTGGAGTAGATTGGGTGAAGTGGAGTAGATTGGGGTGGAGTGGGGTAGACTAGAGTGAGGTAGATTGGAGCGGGTTAAATCGGGTAGAGTGGAGTGGGATATATTGGAGTAGACTGGAGTGGAGGGGGAAGATTCGGGTACAGTGGATTGGAGTAGACTGGAGTGGGGTAGGTAGGAGTGGTGTGGGGCAGAGTGGAGTAGAAAGGAGTGGGATAGTTTGGGAGGATTATGGTACAGTAGATTGGAGTTAAGTGGGGTAGATTGGAGTGAGATAGATAGAAGTGGGGTCGTTTGGTGTGGGGTATATTGGAGTAGATTGGAGAGGATTTGGATAGAGTGGTGTGGGGTAGATTGGAATGGGGTAGATTGAGTTGGGTCGGGGTAGCTTGGAGTGGGATAGATTGCAGTAGAGTAGATTGGGGTAGATTGGAGTTGGGCGGATTGGATGGGGTAGATTGGAGTAGGCTAGTTTGGTGTGGAGTGGGGTAAGGTAGATTGAAGTGGGATGGAATGGGATGGAGTGGGGTATATTGGGGTGGAGTGGGTTAGATTGGACTGGAGTGGGGTAGATTTTGGTGGCATGTGGTAGACTGTAGTGAAGTGGAGTGTAGTGAAGGGTAGAGTGGAGTACGCTAAGTTGGGTGGACTGGAGTGGGTAGATTGGAGAGGGCTAGAGTGGAGTTGGGTAGACTGGAGTGGAATAGGTGGAGTGGAGTTGAATAGATTGGAGTGGAGTTGAGATTGGAATGGAGTGCGAGAGACTGGGGAAGAATGGAATGGAGGAGGGTAGATTGGAGTGTAGTGAGGTAGATGATGGTTCAGTGGAGTGGGGTAGATTGGGTGGATTAGAGTAAAGTAGACTGGAATGGAGTGAGGTAGATGGGAATGGGGGAAATTGGAGTGGGGTAGATTGAAGAGGGATTATTAAAATGGGATAGATTGGAGTGGAGTGAGGTAGATTGGAGTGGAATGGGGTAGATTGGAAAGAGTGGGTTGGATTAGAGTGTGGTGGGGTAGATTGCGGTGGGGTGGAATGGGGTAGATTGGGCTATAGTGGGGTACATTGGAGAGGAGTGGAGTAGACAGGGGTAGATTGGAGTGGGGTAGATTGGTGTGGGGTAGATTGGTGTGGGGTAGATTGGGGAGGTGTAGATTGGAGTCAGGTAGATTGGGGTGAAGTGGACTTGGGTGAAGTGGACTTGGGTGTAGTGGGTGGGACTGGAGTGGGGTATATTTGAGTGGAGTGTAGTTTTGTAAAATGCAGTGAGGCGCTGTGGAATGGGGTAGATTAGGCTGGAGTGGGGTACACTGGAGAGGAGTGGAGTTGATTGTGGTAGACTGGAGTGGGGTAGATTGTGGTAGATTGATGTGGGGTAGAATAGAGTGGAGAGGAGTTGGATAGATTGCAGTGGAGAGTGGAGTGGGGAAAATTGGAATGTAGTAGGGTAAATTGCAGTGGAGTGGAGTAGAATAGGGTAGATATGGAGTGGATTGGATTAGGGAACATTGGGAGTGGGGTGGATTGGGAAGGTTTGAGTGGGGTATATTGGAGCAGCGTGGGGTAGATTTGAGTGCAGTCCAGTAAATTGGTGTGGAGTGGGCTAGATTGAGTGGAGTGGGACAGATTCGAGTGGGGTAGATTGGGGTAGAGTAGAGTGAGGTAGATTGGAGTAGGGTAGATTACAGTGGAGAGGGGAAGATTGGATTGTAGTGGAGTGGATTGGATTGGGGTAGTTTGGAGTGAAGTGGGAGAGACTGGGTTAGAGTGGGGTAGATTGAAGTGGGGTAGATTGGAGTGGAGTAGAGTGGAGTGAGGTAGATTGTAGTGGAGTCGGGTAGTGTGGATTGGATTGGGATAGATTGAAGTGGGGTGGATTGGGGTAGATTGGAGTGGGGTAGACTGGGGCAGATTGGAGCAGAGTGGGGATATCTGAGTGGAGGCGGTAGACTGGTGTGGAGTATGGAAGATTGGGGTGGAGTGGGGCAGATTGGAGTGGAGTGAAGTGGAGTGGGGTAGATTGAGGTAGAGTGGAGGGGGGTAGAATGGAGTAGGGTGGATTGGATCGTAGTGGAGTGGCTTGGGGTAGAGTGGAGTGGGATAGATTGAAGTGGGGTAGGTTGAAGTGGGGTGGGGTAGACTGGAGTGGGGCAAATTGAAGTGGGGTGGGGTGGAGTAGGGTAGATTGGAGTGGAGTAGACTGGAGTAGATTGTAGTGGAGTGGGATAGACTGGAGTCGAGCGGAGGGCATAGAGTGGAATGGCATGTTGTGTTGTGGAGTGAGTGACATAGATTGGCGTGGCGTATCATTGAGTGTCAGAGTGGAGGGGCGTGGCTTAGAGTGGAAGGGCATGGAGTGGTGCAGTGTGGAGTATGCAGAGTGTGGTAGTGCACTGCCATTACAGACAACACATTTTTAATTGAAATGACCATTACATTGGCAGCAAAATACAGTTTTACTGTACACAAATGATAATGTGTGCAAGTGTCATCACCTAGTATTGATGTGTTTTGATCGTATTCAAATATTTGTTTCCACCACACTTCAGAATTACAAAAATGTGCTTCCATTTGTACTAATTCTGATATATGCTGTAACATCAGCGTAGTTAATTTTTTTGTTGCATGATAGAAAAAAAATCATCATACACCCTCTCCTCTTACATGGATACTTAGCAGGATTGTCACAAGAATTCTCTCACTTTGAAGTCAGAGAAAGAAAAGTAAACACCAGGCTCCCTCAAAAGAGAGAGCTTGACATTTGTCCACTGTCTTTGAATGCACAGCAAATGTGACATGATAAGTACAAGATTTTAAAGGCCTGTTTACAGAAAGCGAGTTCGTGGAAGAATACAGCAAACAAGGTTTGGGCAACAGGAGGGATGAACTCAAGTCGGAAAGCCTAAAGCTAATAAAGCCAACAAACAGAAAGCCAGAAAATGTGAGTTACAAACCACAAAGCCAATGGTAAGCATCGGGCGGAATGCATTCCTAGGTCAGCTTTCTGAATGTCTCCAAGATGTCTTTAGCAAATCAGACAGCTGTGCTGTCTGGTAGGCTGCGGCCTAAAAAACAGAAAAAGCACCCAGAAACTGGAACAATATCCCTCTATGTTATTTTATGTGTATTTGTAAAGCGCACTATTACCTGCAAGGGTATCCTAATGCTGAGCAGGTGTGTGCCCCTAGCTCTGCCTATGGTAAGTTAGTTAATTGAATAGCCAGGTCTTCAGCTTCTTGCAAATTCAAGAAGAGAGGAGGAGGCTCTGATGTGGAGTGGGAGGCTGTGCTATCAGGACTTGCCCAATGCTGTCAAATTTAGGGAAGAGTTGAAGACCCACCTCTTTAAAGAAGAACACATAAAAATGCACTGCTAGTACACAACCCAGCTACCTCTTTTACCACTCATTGACTTTATTTTTTCTTTGACCCTGTACATTGCTCTGCCACCTTTTGGCTCTGTTCGCACTACAGAAATACCAGATAAATACATACATCCACCATCTGTAACAATTTTAGTAGCAGCTCTAATCCACGCAGCAGACCTGTGAAGCTTTGATAGAGATCTTTCAATCTACAGAGCAGTCTGAAGTACAATACAATCATATTCTCTATCACATTTTACACTTAATTGTATGCTGCCTAGGATTTGATTGATGCCTGTCTCTAACGTGAGTTGAATATTGGTATTGCTAGTGAGTGCTATAAGGAAAGTTTACAATCTAAAGGCCAGCAGAGAAGTACTTCTTTAGAGTTTTTCCAGATCCAGTCTGACGCTAGAGAAATATTCAGAAAGTGACGAATCTGGGGTTAGATAGAATAGCCACCATAAAAAGCATTACCAAACTTGTTCTTTATGAAGGTCACATTTCATGGCTTCCTGTACTGCCATAGTAAAATCTGGGAACAAGATTTGGCCTCTTCATATTCCAAGTTATTGCATTCCGGCTCTCTGTTTGTTGCTGCAACCCTGTCTTGATAATTCATCAACTAGGTGTCTATTGGATACAGTGACTGGCTGGGAAACAGCAGCTGCTGAAGCACTCTCTATGCTTGTTCCACCAAAAAATTGTAAATAGTGCCAAACACTCACAAACAATGATGGTTAATAGTTCCTCCACAAAAATATTTGTTTTCCCCCTAGCTGTAACCTCTGGGATTTTAACAAACTCAGATATTATTGCTGTCCTCACACTCTTCGTGGTCCTCAACACTGAACACTGAAAAGACGGAGGTCATTGAGTTTGGGCTGGGCCCTTCTGTATGGAGCCAACTATGGTGGCTTTCCAAGGCGGGGAACTGTCCTGTTCCTGTGACTAAGGCTAGAAACCTCGATTTCTTGTTTGATAATGAACTAAAGTTTGCAAAACAAATCAATCAGCTAACTTCCTCATGTTTTTTTACCCTGAAAATTTTGCGTAAAATTTTGCTTTTTATTCCACTAACCCTTAGGAAAACGGTGATAGGAACTCTTGTTCTTTCAAAAATTGACTATGGTAACGCTTTATACCTGGGAATTGACAAAGGCCAGACCGCCAAACTGCAGTCCTTGCAGAATGCGGCAGCACGTGTGCTGCTTGATCTCCCTAAACACCACCCCACGTCCGCTAGTATCAGACAGCTTCACTGGCTCCCATATCTACAGCGAGTAGAATTTAAAGCCCTCTGTCTTGTGCATAAGGCTCTATATGGAGGGGGAGCACGGATATTCAAAAACTATTTTCCTGGTACGCGCCGCGACGGAATCTTAGGTCAGCCAATACAGGGCTGATACTGGTTCCTAAGATAAAAAAAGCCAGATGGGGTGGCAAGAGCCTCTCCCACCGAGCAGCCAAACTGTGGAACACCCTTCAGACTACCATCAGATTACAGTCTAATAGGTCTCTTTTTAGGAAATTGGTCAAGACCTGGCTTTTCCCTTAGCACTCAGATCAGCGAGCCTGTGCAACGGTATCAACTCACCTCAGCGCCAAGACGCCTCGGCAATCGAGCGCTTTATAAATAAGTCAGTCAGTCAGTACCGACTTGTACAACCTCCAACACCTATTTGATCTTTAGTAGTTTGCCATCTAGCATCTTGCTGTCATCAGCATTTGAAATCTTCCTTTCTCAGGTTGGATGTTTGTCCATTCTGTTTTTTTAATTTGAATCAGCCTACGAGTTAAGGAGTCCATTTTATCATAATGTCGGACGAATGGAAACTGTAATGCAGTAATCAGTTCACTTGTAGGACATCAGCATAACATTATGGAAGAGCAGAGTGTACAGTACAGCTGTCAGACAACTCAGTGGATCAGTAATGTGATTACATAAAATGTTATCAAACTTGTGTTATTGTCCCAATGGCACCAAAAATTCAGTCCATTTCACTTTGTCACTCCACTTCTCATCTACATGCCAACTTGTACTCTTACTAGCAATGGGCATTATGGGCTACAAATAAGTAGCCAGATTCCACCCGCTAATACTGAGGGTCAAAGTTTATCAAGATGTGTACCAATGTTTTCCTGCCCCGGTCAGTTTCGGATCCTTCATCAGCAGCAGTCTCCGACAAGATGACAGACACCCCCCACCACATTTAAGAGTGGGAGCAGGGGAGGGACTGCATGTCAATGCATTTATTCAATGCAGCATCAGGCATTGGTCTCCACAACTGGTCACAAAACCAGTCATTCAGTGCTATGGTGAAGCCCAGCAGAAACCGCCAGCTGCTGGCTGACAAGAAACCTCCCATTTCTGAACCTGCTCCATTCACCAGGTAGATTCACAGCAAACCCAGCAGCCAGCTCCAGGGGCTCCAAGGCCAATGGGTCTCCATTGGAAGCTGGACAAAACAGGACTTAGCAGCCCCCTTCATTTACTGTCAAGAACACAAGGCTTTCACTAAAGAAAGCAGGCACCAGAAGCCCACTCCAGTTTTAAGTTACCCACATTCAATACCTGGACACCTGCTCACTCCTTTGAAACTTAGTCGCTCCTGAGACACCCATTTTTCCTAAGCCCCCACTCACTTGGAATGCCCTATTTATTTCCACACTCCTTAACACACCTGCACAAACACCAAACAATCCTTTGTTCCAACAGTTCAAATCATTTCTTAGAGATACTCTCTCACTCCTCCGTGACCCTCCCCTAAGCCACACACTCCTCCCCAAACTCTCTTGATTACCCACTCACCTGTGGAAGGATGGTTATCCGGAAGGACTGGTTTGTGGCCTCGCCCATTAGGTACAGAGAAATTACTGGAAAGATGTGCCACGGAGTGGTGCCCACCTGCCAGCACACAAGCTGCTCCCCCAACCAGAATCCATCGGGAAACTTCTCTGTCTGTCAGAGGGAAGGGAGAGAGCAGTGGTTAGGGAACAAAGTACTCACAGTATAACTTGTATAATAACTACTAATCTATGGATACTCACTGGGATCTGTTGTGAAATGCTGGGCTACTGGTCTACTGTGGGAAGGGACTTAGCAAAATAAGACCAGGGCATCGGTCTGAGCTCGCTGTGCCATAGGTCACAAGCTGCCCCTCACCAACGATACCCAACCAGGCCAAAACTGGTCTGGGGCTGCTTGAGTTCAAAGGGGATTTACAGTGAAATGAAAAACAAAGTACACACACTTAAGAATCTACGGTTTGACGTATTAATATACATTTGACTTCTAACTAGTCTTCATGAAGTCCTAACAGTAGGTACATATAATTTCACACGACAAATAGCATCCTCAAATTTAGCGTTGTCATCATTCATTAAATAAATATGTTCAGCCAACAGTCAAAGATTATTCAGAGATAACTCTACTGCTAGAACTTGATGAAGGTCAGCAATGCCTCTTTATGTAAAACCCTATAATCTTAAAATTGTGTACTTTCTTTCTTCACTGTGGCCTGGCAGATTAGACTGGGCCTGTTTGCAGTAAAAGAGCCAACACTGATTTGGATAAAGTTTTGTCCCTGATTACTGTGGCACCATGAGCAAAACAAAATGCATTAGAAATTGCCACAGAGTAATTACCAGTGGCTGAGATTAACTCAAACATTCAAACCATTGCGCATTTGTTTTCTTTATAGCCAGGATTTGAGCACATAGATTGATCTGCCTTGGTTTTATTTGTAGAATTTAGTTGGCTGAAACTGCAAAGTGAAACACATCTTTGCTCCTAAAAACTGAAAAAAGACAACACACTAGTGAATGTAGTCCAGGGTTGGTGAGCTGCCCTGCTCACTGTGGATGGTTGCCATTTACTCACCGAGGACGCCATTTTAATGGCACTAACAGCTGCCTCAAACACCTTCTTCGGCAGCCTCAGGTTCGTGGTCCCGCTGTCCACAATGCTCTTGTCGTAGTTGTACTGCAGAGAGGGGAGGGAGAGGCAGAAGTGAGATACAATGTTAGGTTAATATTGTTCACTCAGTGTCATAAACCCCCAGAACAGCCATCATGCCCAAGACACCAGCATTCCAAACAGGTGCAAGACAGCCATAATTACTACAGAGCCACCAGTCGCAAGAACTTCTCAACTGTATGTTGGAGACACGTAAGAGACAGAATGATCTATGGGGTTCCCCCAAATCCCTTGACCTCAGAAAGGCCAGCAGTTACAGCCGGGAAATTTCAATGTCGGGCTCAGCTCTGAAAGGCTAGTGAACGTCTGGCCTTTCCCTGGTGTTCTGATGCAGTCAGAGTTACCTAGCAGTACCATATTTTGTCAGTGGTGATCACAACTTGTTTCCCAGGTCCACCAAACTAACTGGCTAGCCAAGTTACTCCGTTTGGGAAAATGACTCTTCCGATGTAGTGAGGCCGAGCAATGGTTGACTTATTTGAGTGGCAGTACGAGTTAGATGCAGCATGGCACATTAAATAACGCACTCAATGTCCAGCCATTGGTGTAGCTACAAAGAGGAATAGGGATTTTATATAATAAGGGTAGTAAAATGACTAGTTAAAATATGACTGAGAAATCAAGAAGGTGGTAGTTTTTAAGGGGCACATTTTTAAACCCAAATGCTGAGGCTAGATTTTTTAACATTGAGCCAGTTCTATCCAAAATGCAATTGTTCAAGGTGGTCTCTGCGCTCTTTGGGGCTTGTTGAATTTACTGTAGTGTTTGCAAGCAAAATCTCAGTCAAAAATAGAGGTGGCAGACTAAAGGAGGAATACTGTGACAAATGTGAATAACAAACAGTTTTCCCTCTTGATAGCAACCTCACTTTTGACCTCAGGTGAGGAATTAAACTAGTCTTTGGTCTCAGCCCTCACACGCACCTACAAATCCACAATGTTTTTTTGTTCATGTGTAGTCCGCATTGTTGAACAATACTGGCCTTGAGTTAGTTTCGCCTACCCATCTGCACAAGGGATATCTGATAGAGACATCTAGCCGCAGATTCCTTAACTTTTCATTCTCCCCAGGAGTCAGACTGGTTCCGGAAAATTTTCTCAGCACTACCTCTGGTGCCGGGGGACGGCCCGTACGGCTCCACAGTGACATCGTCTCCGGATATGACGTCAGTTGATCCATATAAGTCCCCTCTGGCGCGTTGACGTCAGTATCGTCTTTTTTCACACTGCACGCGGATCCGGAGAAGCATATCTCTGGCCGTTTTCGGCCTGCTGTGATGAACTTTCGTATTTAACGTGTGTGCTAAAAAAAAAATATATATTCCTATGCCCTCTGGGTTCAAGTCCTGTGGGTCCTGTGCTCGCCAGATGTCGGGTACGGACCCACACTCTATCTGTATGTGGTGCCTGGGCGAGCATCACGAAGCTGACGAGTGTGACGCCTGTCCACGGTTGAAGCCGAAGACACTGCGGGAGAGGCGCATGAAGCTTCGTGACTTCCAGCTCTTCACGATGTCTGTCTTCCTCCCGATCCAAAGGTCGTTCCCATGAGCGCCGCTCTTCACCCTTTGGTCAACTGCACAGTTCTCAGTCTCCGACGACATCATACGGTAAGTGGCGTCAAAAGAGATCGAAGACCCGGCCTGCTGTGGCTCTTTGACTCGTGATGTGGATCGCGGAGATGTCTCACTCCCTAGTGCTGAGACCTTCGTTCCAGCGTCACTCCTGTGCCTCCCAGTTTTTCCTGGAGCAGGGACGACCTGGAAGCAGATGCAGGAGTACTACGAGGCTCTCCATCTGGTCTTTGGGCCCTCGTCTCCCTACAGTGCGCCTGCGGACCCCAAGGAGGTCGTAGGCGCAGTGACTGCGTCATTGCCGGCAGGTTCTCCCTCGGCGGCAGTTCTAGTCTCGGACTCGGAGATGCTGGTGCACGGTCCTTCGGGGCCCCCACGGGTGACGTTGGTTGACTCTGGCACGACGTTGGTAGCCCCTCCAGTGCCTGTTTCTGCGGTGCAGGAGGACTCCAAATTGGAGGCCTCTCCTCCTTCCCAGGTGGACGTCGGCACGGCGCCGTCTCAACGCCATTCGACGTTGTTTATGGAGCCGTTTGCAGCACTGGTTGTTTCTGTGGGGGTTCCACAGGACTAATTAGGAGAAGGATGGATGTGAGGAGATGAACTCCTTGGAGCAGCCAGTGATTGTGGCCCCATCCCTGTTGGACAGCTGGATTGCTGATCTGGGTGAAGCGAGCGGGCTAGATTCGTCCCCTGCTTCCTCTCTTTTATTTCCTCTTGGACTTGCCTCGGAAGCCAGTTCCTCCTTGGCAGAAGTTTTGGAAAGAGTGGCTGATGTTCTTCATCTCACTCTTCCCACAGTGGAGAAGACTACGGACCCTCTTATTGAGGTCCTCCATCCCGGCCAGTCGGGGGTTGAACCAGTACTCCCCTTTTGTGAGGCACTTTCTGACATTTTATTGGGGGCTTGGGAAAAACCTTAGTCAGGTGTGCCAGTAGACCATACTATCGCCCACAATTATCGCCCGGCCCCAGGGGGCCCCCGATTGCCTTATCAGGCAGCCGAACCACCACAGCTTTGTGGTCCAAACCATTACGGTGTCCCCTGCAGGGCCGGACTGGGAACCGAAATCGGCCTGGCAAACTGCTCGGCCGGTCCCCCTGGGGGGCTGATGGGGTGCAGCCGAGCTGTTTGCAAGGGCCGGTTTCGGCCGATTTTGTTACCGGGGGCCGATATTGCAGGCCCCCGGTAACAATAACGGCCCCCCAGCGGCACAAAACCAGCCCCCACCATGGCGGCCCACCGGGGAAACGCCCGGTGCCCGCTACGGTCAGTCCGGCCCTGGTCCACTGACATGGAGAACCTCCCCCATTCCCCCTTGACAAAGAGTCCAGGAGACAGGATTCTTGTGCTAAACATTTTTTCCTCCACTAGTGCATAGTTGTGCTCCACCAACTCGGTTTGCGCCCTCAGACGTTTTTTCCATGCCTTGTGGGATTCCTTGGGCCAACTTTTACCCTTGTTCCCCGAGGCTAACAGGGGCAAGTTGCACCAGTTGATTTCAGATGGCCACCAGGCTGCTCATCAGGTGTGGAATGGGCTCCACGAACTCCATTGGTCGAGCCATGGCATCTGCTGTGGCATTGCGCCGGCACGCATGGCTTCGGGCGTGTAGGTTTTCAGAAGCTGTCCAGTCAGCCTTGCTTGACATGCCATTTGATGGGGTTCATCTTTATGGAGCCCAAGCGTGTGTTGCTCTATGCAGGTTTCGGGCTAGTCGGAGGGGGTCAGACCCTTAGCCTGCCTCTTCCTTCCACTTCTCAAATTGTACGAATGAGGGTGCCCTGCTCCTCGGGCTTCCCTCCTTTTGCCTTGTTGTGCAATTCTGTGTCGGCGGTTCGTTATTCTGCCGCTTGATCAGTGGAGTATGCCTTGGTCTTCTATGGTTGCAGACTAGCCACCTCACCATATCACCCTGCTTGGGTCCTTCCCCGACAGACCA
This sequence comes from Calotriton arnoldi, assembly GCA_963921515.1. Lineage (NCBI taxonomy): Eukaryota > Metazoa > Chordata > Amphibia > Caudata > Salamandridae > Calotriton > Calotriton arnoldi. The sequence goes on along the minus strand of CAWUFW010003182.1, from coordinate 645,585 downwards.
GGGGATGTGCGGCTTCACTGTTTGGCAAACCCTTTGTCACGCTTACTCTTTTATCCCTTTGTGGTACTACCTACTTGGGCTTATGGACCTACGGCCATACCACCCTGAATGTGTCGATTTCGTCCGATCTCGGAAGCTAAGCTAGGTCGGCCCTGGTTAACACTTGGATGGGAGACCGCCTGAGAATACCAGGTGCTGTGGGAACGTCCTTCTATTCCTTGGTTGGGACTCGGGACTTGCTATCCTGTCTTCTTATTGTTTGGTTGATGTTCTTTGGCAGCCTCTTGATTACCCTTGGGTGTCTATTATGTATCGGGGTACACAATCTTGGTGTTCCCATCGCGGCCGGTTTTTGTGGTGATGTTGGAACCATAGGCTTAGCATCGCGTTGGTGCCATGCCGCTCTGCCTGGCTATTAATGTGGCCATTTCACAGTTGCGACCGTCCAGCAGGGTTGGTCTGGCCTCCTTCAATGTTTTCCTTGCCTCACGATTGTTGTGTGAGCTGTTCTCCTTGCTGCATGGCAGGGTTGGTCTGGCCTCCTTCAATGTTTTTCCTTGTCTTACAATTGTTGCGTTTGCTGTTCTCCTCACTTCATGGCCTTGTATGGCGATATAATATATATACATACATATATATACATATAAATATATACACACACACATATATACATATATATACATATATATACATATATATATATTCACTGAAAAACCATAGGTTTAGGGACAGTTATAGTTAGTTGGACATTTCACTTCGTACAAAACCATAGAAATTCCCCGTTATAGTTAGTTCAGCTAACTATAACTTCGCGCCCGCAATGCACTGCTGATGGCGTCACATATTACATCACTCATGACATGGTCAGTGACATCAGTGATGTCACTGACCATGTCATGAGTGATGTAATATGTGGCGTCATCAGCAGTGCATTGCGAGGCGCGAGTTATAGTTAGCTGAACTAACTATAACGGGGAATTTCTATGGTTTTATGCAGTGAAATGTCCAACTAACTATAACTGTCCCTAAAACCTATGGTTTTTCAGTGAATTTCAAAGGTTTTTAAATGCTAATTTCTAACTATAACGTGTCTGAAACCTATGGTTTTCAGTGAATTTCAAAGGTTTTTAAATGCTAATTTCTAACTATAACGTGCCTGAAACCTATGATTTTTAAGTGAATTTCAAAGGTTTTTTAAATGCTGGTTTCTAACTATGCCTACAGAGGTAGGACATGTGAAGAAAGAAGAAAAAACGCACAGAAAGAAGCAAAAGATGTGCAGAAAGAACCAACAGAGGAGCAGAAAGAGGCCTTGTTGCAAAATCATCCTGTGCCCACAACTTTTTCAGACGGGTACTGGTGGTAACTGACTCTGACTAACCAGAGCCAGTGCTATGCTAAAAGACACTTAGAATACAGTGAAAACACCTACATACACTAGGGAACACTATGCGTTGGGGTACCCCTGTGATTAGCATGACCTCCTCTGCAAGTCCCTAGTACATAATAGGGCAGGGGATTAAAACTACCTCTTAAAGCAGCTACAGGCGCGTTTGCACAGTGGTGAAGGGAGGGGGCCTGAGGTGACATGTGTGCAAACGCACCCGTGGCGCGTTTTAAGTTAGCGGGATTAAGTCCCCTTGAATTCTGAGGGTCCCTGGGGCCCAACTAGCCCCCAGGTACCTACAGTTAGGACCACAGAGCTGAGTTGCAGAGAGGCGTTCGAGGCCACGCACCTTTTTCACCTCTCTGCAACGCAACTCTGTTGTGCTTACTGAAGGTACCTGGTGAGCTAGTTGGCCCCAAGGTCCCTCAGGATTCAAAGTAATTCCCAACTTAAAACGCACCACAGGGCGTGTTTGCGCACATGTCACCTGAGGCCCGCCCCTCCCTTCACCACTGTGCAAACGCGCCCCGTGGTGCGTTTTAAGTTGGAGGTTAGGTCACCTTGAATCCTGAGGGTCCCTGGGGCCCAACTAGCCCACTAGGTACTTCCAGTAAGCACCACAGGCCTGCGTTGCAACGCCTGTAACAAATTGTGCAGTTGTGTTTAGGTAGTGAAGAGGGTCGTGCTGGGGGTAGTGTTTTAGGGTTTAGGGTAGTGCAGTGGTGTTTGTGTAGTGTAGGGGTCATGCTGGGGGTAGATTTAGGGTTTAGGGTAGTGCAGTGGTGTTTGGGTAGTGTAGGGGTCGTGCTGGGGGAGTGTTTTAGGGTTTAGGGTAGTGCAGTGGTGTTTGGGTAGTGTAGGGGGTCGTGCTGGGGTAGTGTTTTAGGGTTTAGGGTAGTGCAGTGGTGTTTGGGTAGTGTAGGGGGTCGTGCTGGGGGTAGTGAGTTTAGGGTAGTGCAGTGGTGTTTGGGTAGTGTAGGGGTACTGCTGGGGGTAGTGTTTTAGGGTTTAGGTTAGTGCAGTGGTGTTTGGGTAGTGTAGGGGTACTGCTGGGGGTAGTGTTTTAGGGTTTAGGGTAGTGCAGTGGTGTTTGTGTAGTGTAGGGGTAGTGTTTAGGGTTTAGGGTAGTGCAGTGGTGTTTGTGTAGTGTAGGAGGTCATGTTTTAGGGTTTAGGGTAGTGCAGTGGTGTTTGGGTAGTGTAGGAGTCGTGCAGGGGTAGTGTTTTAGGGTTTAGGCAGTAGTGTCAGTGGGGGTCATGCTGGGGGTAGTGTTTTAGGGATTAGGGTAGTGCATTGGTGTTTGGGTAGTGTAGGGGGTCATGCGGGGGTAGTGTTTTAGGGTTTAGGGCAGTGCAGTGGTGTTTGGGTAGTGTAGGGGTCGTGCTGGGGGAGTGTTTTAGGGTTTAGGGCAGTGCAGTGGTGTTCGGGTAGTGTAGGGGGTCGTGCTGGGGGAGTGTTTGAGGGTTTAGGGCAGTGCAGTGGTGTTCGGGTAGTGTAGGGGTCTGTGCTGGGGTGGTGTTTCAGGGTTTAGGGCAGTGCAGTGGTGTTCGGGCAGTGTAGGGGGTCGTGCTGGGGGTAGTGTTCTAGGGTTTAGGGCAGTGCAGTGGTGTTTGGGCAGTGTAGGGGGTCATGCTGGGGGTGGTGTTTTAGGGTTTAGGGCAGTGCAGTGGTGTTCGGGCAGTGTAGGGGTCGTGCTGGGGGTGGTGTTTCAGGGTTTAGGGCAGTGCAGTGGTGTTCGGGCAGTGTAGGGGTCGTGCAGGGGTGGTGTTTCAGGGTTTAGGGCAGTGCAGTGGTGTTCGGGCAGTGTAGGGGGTCGTGCTGGGGTGGTGTTTCAGGGTTTAGGGCAGTGCAGTGGTGTTCGGGCAGTGTAGGGGTCGTGCTGGGGTGGTGTTTCAGGGTTTAGGGCAGTGCAGTGGTGTTCGGGCAGTGTAGGGGTCGGTGCTGGGGGTGGTGTTTCAGGGTTTAGGGCAGTGCAGTGGTGTTCGGGCAGTGTAGGGGTGCTGCTGGGGTGGTGTTTCAGGGTTTAGGGCAGTGCAGTGGTGTTCGGGCAGTGTAGGGGTCATGCAGGGGGTGGTGTTTCAGGGTTTAGGGCAGTGCAGTGGTGTTCGGGCAGTGTAGGGGTCGTGCTGGGGCTGGTGTTTCAGGGTTTAGGGCAGTGCAGTGGTGTTCGGGCAGTGTAGGGGGTCGTGCTGGGGCTGGTGTTTCAGGGTTTAGGGCAGTGCAGTGGTGTTCGGGCAGTGTAGGGGTCGTGCTGGGGCTGGTGTTTCAGGGTTTAGGGCAGTGCAGTGGTGTTCGGGCAGTGTAGGTGGTCGTGCTGGGGCTGGTGTTTCAGGGTTTAGGGCAGTGCAGTGGTGTTCGGGCAGTGTAGGGGTCTTGCTGGGGCTGGTGTTTCAGGGTTTAGGGCAGTGCAGTGGTGTTCGGGCAGTGTAGGGGTCGTGCTGGGGGTGGTGTTTCAGGGTTTAGGGCAGTGCAGTGGTGTTCGGGCAGTGTAGGGGGTCGTGCTGGGGCTAGTGTTTCAGGGTTTAGGGCAGTGCAGTGGTGTTCGGGCAGTGTAGGGGGTTTGTGCTGGAGGTGGTGTTTCAGGGTTTAGGGCAGTGCAGTGGTGTTCGGGCAGTGTAGGGGTCGTGCTGGGGTGGTGTTTCAGGGTTTAGGGCAGTGCAGTGGTGTTCGGGCAGTGTAGGGGGTCGTGCTGGGGTTGGTGTTTCAGGGTTTAGGGCAGTGCAGTGGTGTTCGGGCAGTGTAGGGGTCGTGCTGGGGGTGGTGTTTCAGGGTTTAGGGCAGTGCAGTGGTGTTCGGGCAGTGTAGGGGGTCGTGCAGGGGGTGGTGTTTCAGGGTTTAGGGCAGTGCAGTGGTGTTCGGGCAGTGTAGGGGGTCATGCTGGGGATGGTGTTTCAGGGTTTAGGGCAGTGCAGTGGTGTTCGGGCAGTGTAGGGGGTCGTGCTGAGGGTGGTGTTTCAGGGTTTAGGGCAGTGCAGTGGTGTTCGGGCAGTGTAGGGGGTCATGCTGGGGGTGGTGTTTCAGGGTTTAGGGCAGTGCAGTGGTGTTCGGGCAGTGTAGGGGTCGTGCTGGGTGTGGTGTTTCAGGGTTTAGGGCAGTGCAGTGGTGTTCGGGCAGTGTAGGGGTCGTGCTGGGGGTGGTGTTTCAGGGTTTAGGGCAGTGCAGTGGTGTTCGGGCAGTGTAGGGGGTCGTGCTGGGGGTGGTGTTTCAGGGTTTAGGGCAGTGCAGTGGTGTTCGGGCAGTGTAGGAGGTCTTGCTGGGGGTGGTGTTTCAGGGTTTAGGGCAGTGCAGTGGTGTTCGGGCAGTGTAGGGGTCATGCTGGGGGTGGTGTTTCAGGGTTTAGGGCAGTGCAGTGGTGTTCGGGCAGTGTAGGGGGTCTGTGCTAGGGGTGGTGTTTCAGGGTTTAGGGCAGTGCAGTGGTGTTCGGGCAGTGTAGGGGGTCGTGCTAGGGGTAGTGTTTCAGGGTTTAGGGCAGTGCAGTGGTGTTCGGGCAGTGTAGGGGTCGTGCAGGGGGTGGTGTTTCAGGGTTTAGGGCAGTGCAGTGGTGTTCGGGCAGTGTAGGGGGTCGTGAAGGGGTGGTGTTTCAGGGTTTAGGGCAGTGCAGTGGTGTTCGGGCAGTGTAGGGGGTCGTGCTAGGGTATGTGTTTCAGGGTTTAGGGCAGTGCAGTGGTGTTCGGGCAGTGTAGGGGGTCGTGCAGGGGCTGGTGTTTCAGGGTTTAGGGCAGTGCAGTGGTGTTCGGGCAGTGTAGGGAGTCGTGCTGGGGTAGTGTTTTAGGGTTTAGGGTAGTGCTGGGGTAGTGTTTTAGGGTTTAGGGTCGTGCTGGGGGTAGTGTTTTAGGGTTTAGGGTAGTGCAGTGGTGTTTGTGTAGTGTAGGGGGTCATGTTTTAGGGTAGTGCAGTGGTGTTTGGGTAGTGTAGGGGGTCGTGCTGGGGGTAGTGTTTTAGGATTTAGGTTAGTGCAGTGGTGTTTGGGTAGTGTAGGGGGTCGTGCTGGGGGTAGTGTTTTAGGGTTTAAGGTAGTGCAGTGGTGTTTGTGTAGTGTAGGGGGTCGTGCTGGGGGTAGTGTTTTAGGGTTTAGGGTAGTGCAGTGGTGCTTGTGTAGTGTAGGGGTCGTGCTGGGGGTAGTGTTTTAGGGTTTAGGGTAGTGCAGTGGTGTTTGTGTTAGTGTAGGGGTCATGTTTTAGGGTAGTGCAGTGGTGTTTGGGTAGTGTAGGGGGTCGTGCTGGGGGTAGTGTTTTAGGATTTAGGTTAGTGCAGTGGTGTTGGGGTAGTGTTTTAGGGTTTAGGGTAGTGCAGTGGTGTTTGTGTAGTGTAGGGGGTCATGCTGGGGGTAGTGTTTTAGGGTTTAGGATAGTGCAGTGGTGCTTGTGTAGTGTAGGGGGTCGTGCTGGGGTAGTGTTTTAGGGTTTAGGGTAGTGCAGTGGTGTTTTTGTAGTGTAGGGGTCATGTTTTAAGATGCAACGCTCCAATACCTGACCAGTCTGCACTACATAAAACTGCAAAAAAACTAAAAATAAAAGTGTTTTGCACACTTTTGTCATTGGAGCTATATGTGGGCTACATCTGGGTAATATTTGTGCTACATTTGGGCTCTTTTTTCACTGGTGGCCATCTTGGAAGACTTCTTTGTTATGAAGTTTCCTAATTTCCTCATTTACTGCAGTCTCCTCAGTAGGAAATGCTTTCAGTTTTTACTTTGATTCCATCAAGAAGGCATTCAGATGTGTCACACATTTGCCATAAATTCAGAATGTTATTACTCTAGTTGTTCATTAGATCACTGTAGTAAAGCTACTGCTCACCAAGGAGTTAACTGGAAGTCTACTGCTGGTATTGAAAGTGATTGTTTCAGTCTGCATGTCAGAATTTTCTAATGAAATAGAAGAGGATTTGAGATCTCACTTAAAACATGTCACTAATTTTTCTTTCTGCAGCACTAACCATAATTTCTATGGCAAAATGAACCCCCTCATTTTGTTCCTTTTTAAATTAAATGTTTTAAGTGTTACCAGTTTATTCCAATCAAGATGGCTTCAGGTGTGCCATACTTTTGTCATAAGTAAGACTGTTAGCGCTCTAGTTGTTCTTTAGAACACTCTGGGAAGCTGCAGTAGAACACAAAGGCATCAACTGACAGGCTGCTCCTGTTGAAATATAACAGGAAGATATTTGAGATCACACTTGAAACATGTCCTAATTTTTCTTTCCAGAGCACTAACCATAATTTCTATGACAAGATGAACCCCATCATTTTGTTCCTTTTTAAATTAAATGTTTTAAGTGTTAGTTACCAGTTTATTCCAATCAAGATGGCTTCAGGTGTGCCATACATTTGTCATAAGTAAGGCTGTTAGCACTCTAGTTGGTCTTTAGAACACTCTGGGAAGCTGCAGTAGAACACAAAGGAATCAACTGACAGTCTCTGCCCTTGTTGGATGTACATGTTTTACTGAGAATGTCAGACTTCATTCTCACATGACTGAGAAAGATAATGTGAATTTACAGAAAATATGCTCTCATTTTAGCTTCTGGGGCACCTTCCAAAACTGTATGGGACAAGCATGTGAAAATAGTTTTCTCTCAAACATGATTCATGATATCCCAGCAGAAGGTTTTTCACAGGGTAAAATCACCTTAGAACACACCACAATTCCTGAAATTAGTATGGTACCATCAACAAATGAATTCTAATGTAACTAAAGTCTGTTATCACCCTTTATAGTTCTCCTTTTGGTAACCCTCAAAATCTTCGATTCACTACAATGCATTTCAAAGGGGTACTATCATTTATATTGGTCCCAAGATGGCTGCCAGCAATTCCAGGATGAAGTGCTGACAGCCAATCAGATCTCACGATGACATGTGTGGTTAGGCTCCGCCCAGATATATATGTGTTTTTACTTTTGATTTTCTCAGCAACTACTGAACGGATTTACACCATTTAACAAAAAGTGTTCTTTTGAACCAAGAACTACCTCTTTGCCAAATTTGGTGTAATTCCGTTCAGCAGTTCGGGCTGTAGCCGTGTCTAAAGTTTACTATGGGAAAATGAATGGGGAAAACACGTTTTGGGACCCCCCTTTTTCTCGGCCCCCGCTTGACGAATCACCCTGAGACTTTCAGGATAGGAGCGGACCGGAGCGGGCCATAAAGTTTGAAAATTTCGCGAAGATTCGTCAGCCGGCGCCAAGAGTTATTTCAAATAGAATGTCGCGGATTTCCTATGGAAAATAGGTCCTAACTATAACTATCTACTGGCGACCGCCAGTAGATAATATCTATATATATATATATATTCACTGAAAAAACCATAGGTTTCAGGCACGTTATAGTTAGAAATTAGCATTTAAAAAACCTTAGAAATTCACTGAAAAAACCATAGGTTTCAGGGGCGTTATAGTTAGTTGGACATTTCACTCGTACAAAACCATAGAAATTCCCCGTTATAGTTAGTTCAGCTAACTATAACTCGTGCGCCCACAATGCACTGCTGATGACGTCACATATTACATCACTCATGACATGGTCAGTGACATCACTCATGACATCACTGATGACATCTCAAATGACATCACTGATGACATCACTGATGACATCATCCTTGTGATAGAGTGGCAGACCTCCTCTCACCCTAATATAACCTTTGATACACACACTCAAAAATACAAACTAACATTTTCAAAACAATGGACATACCAATACCAGTTACAACACACCTATTCAGTAATTCCAAGATCTACACACACATCCACTCATTCACCAACAGTCCCTATACAGTCACTCATACATGTACTCACTCATCATATGTACTCATACACCTATACATCCTGTTACACACCGCCACTCATCCATAGAGTTACTCACACACATAGTCACACATGCAAACAAAGTATCAAACATCCATTTACTTGCATATACAGTTATACACACACTACCACACTTACTTCTACAGAAACTTACACATACTTACTCTCTTAAACAATCACTTATAGAAACACCTACTTATTTGTACAGGAACTCTTCCAATCTCTCACTCTCACATATACTCACTTATATACACCAATACTCACATATACTAGTTTAAAACATATGTAGTTACTCATAAAGACACTATTGAGACAGTCATTCACTCACTAACACACCCATACACATACTCATCCACCTATACAGTCCTGCACACATGCTGTCTTCAACACATACAAACAGTGAGTCACTCATTCATGCATCTATGCACTAAGTAATACCCCCACCGAACCATACAGACACTCAGACACTCATACTGATACTCAAAAAACCAACTAATAACCCATATAGACACTCATGTAGCTACTCACCAACCCATGCAGCCACTTATACACAAAGTGAGAGACTGATACAGATATTTTCATATTTAAACATTACTCACTAACCCATGTATTCACTAAGATACACTTAGTCAGTTATACAATCAATTTTACAAAAAAATCATCCATTTAGACACTTATATACCCATTTATTCTTCCATCGACCTTGAGATATACATATATAAAACATATTTAATTTTCAGAAAAACACACATTCACTGGATGATGTCATCAGTGATGTCATCTAGTGAGATGTCATCAGTGATGTCATGAGTGATGTCACTGACCATGTCATGAGTGATGTAATATGTGACGTCATCAGCAGTGCATTGCGGGCGCGCGAGTTATAGTTAGCTGAACTAACTATAACGGGGAATTTCTATGGTTTTGTACGAGTGAAATGTCCAACTAACTATAACGCCCCTGAAACCTATGGTTTTTCAGTGAATTTCTAAGGTTTTTAAATGCTAATTTCTAACTATAACGTGCCTGAAACCTATGGTTTTTTCAGTGAATATATATATATTTATTATACTATGTACACATGTGAAAATGTCTCGGTCCCCTGTTTGCCTCGGGGGCACGGAAAAAATGGGTGGAACTGACGTCAGCACGCCGGCGAGGTCCTCTTATGGCTCCGATGACGTCATACGGTGTCGCGAGCGGAGCCGTGCTCGTTGACGTGGGAGAGCTAGGAAAGAATTTCCGTGGAATGCTGGTGCAGGGGATATTCACCTAAGTGTTCAGGCTAGTCCTTTGGGAGCAACTGTTTATGTTGCCACTCCAGAAACCGAAACCAGTGATCCGAGGGCAGAGGCCCTGCAGATGGCACACGAGGTGGGGTGCCCAGTCGTGTGCACCGGCGGGGCAGCGAAGTGACAAGCACCACAACCCACAAAAAAGGTAACGAGGGCACTGAATAACACAGGATCTTCTCTTTGTATCTGGCAGGAACAACGAAGTTAAAATGCCCTAGTACCAAAATGTAGAATTAGTGCTACAACGGTCTTCAAGAGGACCTGCGATGCCGCTTCTGCCTCCCGTACCCTGGAGGCGGCACATGGGTCACGCGGTACGGTCATACTGCGGTGGGACGCACACTCGTTGACCTCTCATGGCACTGCTCCACACTTCAGGGAGGACGCTTTCCATTAGCTATGTTTTCTGATGACATGTCGCGCCGGCCCCGTCCAACAACAGAACTCCTTTAGATCCAAACAGACTCTTCCACTCTCTCACCGGAAGTGAAACCAGGCCACGCGGACACTTTCACAATACAACAGCCGGGAATGCACTTTTCGGTAAAAAAACACATTCCTTCCTCCTAATTAATCAAATAAACGTCTCACTGAAGAACAGGGGCCAGCTTCGATCGGTAAACAGCCGTTACAACGACTTTTTACTTTGCGATACCATTACAACGCATGCATTACCACGCATGCGTTGTACATCACGAAAGTCATTACTACGCATTTTTTAGAACGCATGGTCATTTACCACGCATGCCTTTACAACGAATTTTGTTGTAAAGGTATGTATAGTAAATGACCATGCGTTCTAAAACATGTAGACGATCCATGTCGTTGTAAGGAAACAGAGGCTGTTCCGTTTCCTCACAACGACGTGCACCGCCCCTCAGAGATGACGTGAAGCAGGAACCACGAGGAGAGAGGAACCATGAGGAGTGAGAGGTAAGGGGATTGGGCATGGGGTGGGGGTTTCTTTTCTAGGGTTTAGGGTAGTGCAGTGGTGTTTGGGTGGTGTAGGGGGTCGTGCTGGGGGTAGTGTTTTAGGGTTTAGGGTAGTGCAGTGGTGTTTGGGTAGTGTAGGGGGTCGTGCTGGGGGTAGTGTTTTAGGGTTTAGGGTAGTGCAGTAGTGTAGGGGGTCGTGCTGGGGGTAGTGTTTTAGGGTTTAGGGTAGTGCAGTGGTGTATGGGTAGTGTAGGGGGTCGTGCTGGGGTAGTGTTTTAGGGTTTAGGGTAGTGCAGTGGTGTTTGAGTAGTGTAGGGGTCATGCTGGTGGTAGTGTTTTAGGGTTTAGGGTAGTGCAGTGGTGTTTGTGTAGTGTAGGGGTCATGCTGGGGGTAGTGTTTTATGGTTTAGGGTAGTGCAGTGGTGTTTGGGTAGTGTAGGGGGTCGTGCTGGGGGTAGATTTAGGGTTTAGGGTAGTGCAGTGGTGTTTGGGTAGTGTAGGGAGTCGTGCTGGGGGTAGTGTTTTAGGGTTTAGGGTAGTGCAGTGGTGTTTGTGTAGTGTAGGGGTTGTGCTGGGGTAGTGTTTTAGGGTTTATGTTAGTGCAGTGGTGTTTGGGTAGTGTAGGGGTAGTGCTGGGGTAGTGTTTTAGGGTTTAGGGCAGTGCAGTGGTGTTTGTGTAGTGAAGGGGGTCATGCTGTGGGTAGTGTTTTAGGGTTTAGGGTAGTGCAGTCGTGTTTGTGTAGTGTAGGGGGGTCGTCTTTTAGGGTATAGGGTAGTGCAGTGGTGTTTGGGTAGTGTAGGGGGTCGTGCTGGGGGTAGTGTTTTAGGGTTTAGGGTAGTGCAGTGGTGTTTGTGTAGTGTGGGAGGTCATGCTGGGGGTATATTTAGGGTTTAGTGTAGTGCAGTGGTGTTTGGGTAGTGTAGGGAGTCGTGCTGGGGGTAGTGTTTTAGGGTTTAGGGTAGTGCAGTGGTGTTTGGGTAGTGTAGGAGTCGTGCTGGTGGTAGTGTTTTAGGGTTTAGGGTAGTGCAGTTATGTTTGGGTAGTGTAGGGTGTCGTGCTGGGGGTAGTGTTTTAGGGTTTAGGGTAGTGCAGTGGTGTTTGGGTAGTGGAGGGGTAGTGTTTTAGGGTTTAGGGTAGTGCGCCCAACCAGCCACAATATCCGTGGACAAAGGGATCCTGACTCTTTGGAACGCTCCGTCAATTGAATAATTTGGGTCAAGGGCCCTACCACGTCCAAGACCTATCAATTCCTTTCTTGGGATCCCTCATATACTTGGAGAAAAAGGTACATAGTTTCTCATCAATTTCAGGCGTGTGTGCCACCTTCCCCTTCAGTGAGGGCCTGGGGCATTCTCCCCTCATCCTATTCCTGACCTCCCTTTCAAGGGGTTGATGGATTTTCCCCACCACATACTCTGCCACTTTGGCGTCAGGTGTCCACTCTGCCGACCTAGGATGGTAAATTTGGGTAGGCTCGAACATGTCCGAGTGGACCCCGTCCCCAACCGGGGACTGAGAGGAGTGGGACTCTGGACGCCAGGGACGCCCGAGTCCTTATCCTCATCGGAGGAGAAATCGTCCTCCGATACACCCTCTCCCTCTAAGGAAACCCGCCGTCGGGGTCTACAATAGTGGTGACAGTGTCGCAATTTTCTCCGGGCCCCTCCTCCTCCCGGCAGGAGTGCATGTTTTAGCGTTCGCGCACTCTTGAGAAGGTCTCCGTAAGTTTATCAAATCCTTCCAAGTGCCCCGCGTTATGCTAACGGCCCTTTTATTCCCCATCTGGGAGCTACTTGGACCCGCCACCACCAGATCTGGGTCACTGAACACCCCAGGGATGCTTTTCGCCAGCTTATCAACCTGATCCCTAAGAGGAGCCAGCGCCTAGAAATAGCCAGAGAGAGGGCTTGGTCCACTGCTGGAGGGAGAAGTTGGGGGCCATTCCTCCTCCACTTCCTGGTAGGAGGAGTAAAAATGGTCTTCTGGAGAAGACATGATAGCAGAGGGTGTGAGCACAGAACAAATGCCCTTAAAATCCTTAAGACAGCCCCCTCGCCGGTGCTCCAACAGCTGGGCTTTCCCGAAGCTGTTATAAGAATAGACTGAGGCGCAATACCAATTACCACCACCAGGTGGCGCTGGTCACTAACGTGGCCGTGTGGGGAAATCACCGCGTAGCGGTGTCAAAATTAGGCGAGGTTGGTCGGGAATCAAGCGGACACTAAAGGAGTGACCGGATTCCCAAACGCGCGTAAAGACCAGCGGGAGCGCTCGGCGGAGCTGCCTCGCTCGGACCAGACGCGCCTGACAGGATCTCACCGCGCGCAGAGCACACAGCGGGAGAAACTGCGAGGGGAGAACGCGCTCGGGCAAGAGCCTGCTGCGCAGGGAATATGAAACAATACCAAGGCAATAATGCTAATAACGTGCACAAGAAACCGCTATACAAACAGCAACAACGTCAGATTAAGCCAAGAATGTAAGGAATGCACTTAACTGACGAGCAGTGAAGAAAGAGGAAGCGGAAGGGACGTCACGATATTATATACGATGGACTGTGATATGATTGGACTATAGTTGCCTTGGAGACTACCCCCTAATGGTTCATGGGTTGTGTAGTCTTTTGTTTAATGATTGTTGTGTTACGTTTTCTTTGAACTGCTATGCAAATAAAGTGAGGAAAGATATGCATAATCCTCGCCTCCGTCCTGCCATAGAATTCATTAAACTTTATTTGATCTGATTTAGAAACATAGATCATAAAAGTGTACATAAAAACAGTAAATCCTCTTTCCTAATACAATACAGTGAGAATTAATTAAAACCAGTAGGTAAAAACGGGTGTTACAAAGCCCGGTTCAGAGCAACTTCAGGTTAACAGAATCGTAAAGTTCAATGTTTCGCAAGATCAATCTCATGTACTTCGTGCAAAATACGCAATAAGGGGTCCAAGTAAGATGTAACGCTCCAATACCTGACCAGTTTGCACTATATAAAACTGCAGAAAAACTAAAAATAAAAAGTGTTTTGCACACTTCTGTCATTGGGCTATATGTGGGCTACATCTGGGTGATATTTGTGCTACATTTGGGCTCTTTTTTCTCTGGTGGCCATCTTGGGAGACTTATTTGTTATGAAGTTTCCTAATTTCGTCATTTACTGCAGTCTCCTCAGTAGGAAATGCTTTCAGTTTTTACTTTGATTCCATCAAGAAGGCATTCAGATGTGTCACACATTTGCCATAAATTCAGAATGTTAGCACTCTAGTTGTTCATTAGATCACTGTAGTAAAGCTACTGCTCACCAGGGAGTTAACTGGAAGTCTACTGCTGGTATTGAAAGTGATTGTTTCAGTCTGCATGTCAGAATTTTCTAATGAAATAGAAGAGGATTTGAGATCTCACTTAAAACATGCCCTAAATTTTCTTTCTGCAGCACTAACCATAATTTCTATGGCAAAATGAACCCCCTCATTTTGTTCCTTTTTAAATTAAATGTTTTAAGTGTTACCAGTTTATTCCAATCAAGATGGCTTCAGGTGTGCCATACTTTTGTCATAAGTAAGACTGTTAGCGCTCTAGTTGTTCTTTAGAACACTCTGGGAAGCTGCAGTAGAACACAAAGGCATCAACTGACAGGCTGCTCCTGTTGAAATATAACAGGAAGATATTTGAGATCACACTTGAAACATGTCCTAATTTTTCTTTCTACAGCACTAACCATAATTTCTATGACAAAATGAACCCCATCATTTTGTTCCTTTTTAAATTAAATGTTTTAAGTGTTACCAGTTTATTCCAATCAAGATGGCTTCAGGTGTGCCATACTTTTGTCATAAGTAAGGCTGTTAGCACTCTAGTTGTTCTTTAGAACACTCTGGGAAGCTGCAGTAGAACACAAAGGAATCAACTGACAGTCTCTGCCCTTGTTGGATGTACATGTTTTACTGAGAATGTCAGACTTCATTCTCACATGACTGAGAAAGATAATGTGAATTTACAGAAAATATGCTCTCATTTTAGCTTCTGGGGCACCTTCCAAAACTGTATGGGACAAGCATGTGAAAATAGTTTTCTCTCAAACATGATTCATGATATCCCAGCAGAAGGTTTTTCACAGGGTAAAATCACCTTAGAACACACCACAATTCCTGAAATTAGTATGGTACCATCAACAAATGAATTCTAATGTAACTAAAGTCTGTTATCACCCTTTATAGTTCTCCTTTTGGTAACCCTCAAAATCTTCGATTCACTACAATGCATTTCAATGGGGTACTATCATTTATATTGGTCCCAAGATGGCTGCCAGCAATTCCAGGATGAAGTGCTGACAGCCAATCAGATCTCACGATGACATGTGTGGTTAGGCTCCGCCCAGATATATATGTGTTTTCTTTTTCAAATTTCTCAGGAACTACTGAGCAGATTTACACCATTTAACCAAAGGCACGACTCTGAACCAAGGGCTACCTTTTTGCCAAATTTGGTGTAATTCCGTTCAGCAGTTCGAGCTGTAGCTGCGATGAAAGGTTCCTATGGAAAATTGCATGGGGAAAACACGTTTTGGGACCCCCTTTTCTCGGCCCCCACTTGACGAATCACCCGAGACTTTCAGGATAGGAGGCGGACCGGAGCGCGCCACGAGTTTTGAAAATTTCGCGAAGATTCGTCAACCGGGCGCCAAAGTTATTTCAAATAGAATGTTGCAGATTTCCTATGGAAAATAGGTCCTAACTATAACTATCTACTGGCGACCGCCAGTAGATAATATATATACATATATATTTATTCAGTACTCCTTTTCTCCGCCGGTTCCCTGCACACCAGAAAGGGAACGGACTCCTCTTATTTTGTGCAATTTCATTTACTTCTTTCGTGCTATGACGCGTTTCAACCCACCAGGGGCCTTGATCACATGACATGCTGACGTTACCACCCCCATTTAAAGTGCTCAGTGCATGTAAACTCAATAAATACAGAAAACAGACTGCCCGTCTGAATTTTGATTTCTACATTTGCAACATTTCAAGTTTTTGCAGGATTTGTGCATTTGACAAAAAACTGATCCATATTTGTTGTTTTTTAAATTCTTGTATAAAATACACCTTATTTCCGTATAAATACTCCATGAACATACCCAATATATACACAGTTAAAAAAATATATCATAAAAGCAGAATGCAAAGTTTAATGACTTTTAAAACCATGTGCAAATTATGCAAAATTATTTTCGTATAAATACATTGAGGTAGTGTATACTTAAACAAAATTCCCCAAAGACTTTTAGCATGTGTGCTAAATGCACCTGTAACAATCTTTTTACTGTAACAGGACGCGTCTAATCTGTTTCAAATATTCAGATTGTTGCGTTATCCATAATTGTCTTTTGGCGGATATTACTCGGATCAGTCATGTCATAACAGTGCACATAAATATATTGCCCATGTGGGCACATACCCCGCTACTTTAAAAAATGCAGAAATATGTGCAAAGTTAAAAAAAAAAAAAAAAAGTGTTGATTTGCATGTTCTTGTTGCTCCCCGAGCATTTCCATGCAAATAAAGTGCATAAGTGCCTTAAAGTGCTGATATATAAAAAAAGAATTTTTTTGTCAAATGCGAACCCATGATCACAATAAAACAAGGAAAGAAGGGGAGATTCTTATGTCGGAAAGGGGAACAGCTTATTAAAACCAAAATCAGATATATTTCTATTTTCTTGGGGCCTAAACTGATATGTATTGCTAGAACTGAGCTCTAGCCAAGTGTACAAATCTTCGGTAGTATTCAGGCCATGTGGGCTTTTGCTATCGAGTTCTAGGATGAACCTGGTTTCCAACCTTCTCAGTATTGCATCTCTGTTGCCTCCTCGTCTTAGTGGTGGAACAGCATCCACCACATAATATTTCAAATGGTCCCGATTGTTAGCATGGACCTCTTTGAAATGACGGGCCACCGGGTACGTAATGTCTGAATTAATTATGGCCCGAAGGTGCTGGAGAATTCTCTTGTGGACCTGCAGTTTTGTACTACCTATATACCGCAGGTCCACAAGAGCACTCCAACACATAGACTGCAAATTCAGATTTGCATGTTAGAAACTTATTTATTTTGGTGGGCCCATCCCTGAAAGGGAGTGCAATAAGAAGTTTTACTCTACACCATATTTGCATGCCTTGCACACTGTACATCGAACAAAACCTTTACGGTCTGTCATCCAATTGGCACCTGTTCGAATCTCAGGGCTGCTACTGACTAAAAAATCACTTGTACTGGGGGCCTTTCTGAATGTAATCACTGGAGTAGTTGAAAGTGTGTCTCCAATAATCTGATCACTGCACACTAAGTGCCAATTCTTTTTGATGATTTTCCTCAAATCATCTTTTTGTTTATTGTATGTTAAAAACAACCTAGGGTTGTTTTCAACAGTTCCTGCTCTATTTGTCCTTTTGTTTTTTCTGCCTGATGGTTTTAGCAATAGATCTTCTCGGGACAGATCCCTAGTGCAGCGTATTGCTTCCTCAATGGTGCGTTCTGAGTAGCCTCTGGCCAGGGAGCAGTTTTTACATTCCTCCTGTGCGGTTTTTAAATCTTCCTCATTACTGCATATTCTGCGTATTCGCAGCATTTCTCCATATGGTATGCTGCAGATAGTGTGTCTTGGGTGAAAGCTGCTTGAATGCAATATCGTGTTCCCTGCTGTAGGTTTCCGATGTAATTTGGTTTCTAACCTACCATCTACCACGTATACTTCTACATCTAGGAAACAGATGGAGCTCTCACTGATGTTATAAGTGAAGTGCAGATTTATATTGTTGCAATTTAGTTTAGTTATAAACTCTTCTGCACTATGTCTGTCACCCCTCCAAACCACAAACAAATCATCAATAAAAGCAGACATTTTATCACATTATTTGCCATTATGTTCTCATACAGAGTTTATATATATATATATATTCACTGAAAAAACCATAGGTTTTAGGGACAGTTATAGTTAGTTGGACATTGCACTCGTCCAAAACCCGTGAAATTCCCCTGTTATAGTTAGTTCAGCTAACTATAACTCGTGCCCCCACAATGCACTGCTGATGACGTCACATATTACATCACTCATGACATGGTCAGTGACATCACTGATGACATCACTGATGACATCTCAAATGACATCACTGATGACATCACTGATGACATCATCCAGTGACTGTGTGTTTCTGTAAAGTTTAAATATGTTTAATATATATAGGGAAAGGCATATTGAAGAATGAGTGGGTGTATAAGTGTCTGAATGGATGATTTAGTACGTGAGTGACTGACTCTACAAGTGAGTGATTAAACGTATCTTACTGAATGCATGGGTTAGTGACTAAACTGTGTGAATGTCTGTATCCGTCTGTTTGTTGGTGTGTAAGTGGATGCATGGATTTGCGAATAGCTACATGAGTGTCTATATGGGTTATTGATTGGTTCTCTGAGTATCTGTATGGCTGCCTGAGTGTTTGTGTGGGTGGGGTGTGTGTGACTCTATACATAGATGTGTGAGTGGGTGATTCACTGGGTGCATGATTTCAAGAGTGCATCTGTGATGGACTGCTTGGGTGGGTGAGTGTGTGTATGGGTGTGTTAGTGAGTGAATGTATATCTCAGTGGTACATGTGCGAGTAACTACATATGTAAAAGGCAGTATATATGTGTGTTAGAGTATTTAAATGGCTATAAGTGAGAGTGTGTTATTGTGAGAGTGGCTGTATGGATGCGTGTGTGCTTGTATCAGTTATTGTATAAGAGCGTAAGAATGTGCTAGTATTTGTATGAGTAAGTGAGCTGGTGTGTGTATAACTGTATAGGTGAGTAAATGGGTGTGTGATTAATTTTTTGCATGACTGACTAGGTGTGTGAGTACCTCTATGGATGAGTGGCGGTGTGTGAGTGTTTATATAGGTGTATGAGTGCATATGATAGTCCTGTACTGAGTGACTGTAAGTATGAGTGACTGTACAGGTGAGTGAGTGGATGTGTGTGTAGACCTAAGAATCAGTGAGTGGGTATGTAGTTTTTGGTGTTGGAGTGTCTATGGTTTTGAGAATGGCAGTCTGTAATTTAGAGTGGGTGTATCAAAAGTTATATTAGGGTGTGAGAAGATGCATGAAATTATCACATGGATGATGTCATCAGTGATGTCATTTGAGATGTCATCAGTGATGTCATCAGTGATGTCACTGACCATGTCATGAGTGATGTAATATGTGACGTCATCAGCAGTGCATTGCGGGGGCGCGAGTTATAGTTAGCTGAACTAACTATAACAGGGGAATTTCACGGGTTTTGTGACGAGTGCAATGTCCAACTAACTATAACTGTCCCTAAAACCTATGGTTTTTTCAGTGAATTTCAAAGGTTTTTAAATGCTAATTTCTAACTATAACGTGTCTGAAACCTATGGTTTTTCAGTGAATTTCAAAGGTTTTTTAAATGCTAATTTCTAACTATAACGTGCCTGAAACCTATGGTTTTTCAGTGAATTTCAAAGGTTTTTAAATGCTAATTTCTAACTATAACGTGCCTGAAACCTATGGTTTTTTCAGTGAATTTCAAAGGTTTTTAAATGCTAATTTCTAACTATAACGTGCCTGAAACCTATGATTTTTAAGTGAATTTCAAAGGTTTTTAAATGCTAGTTTCTAACTATGCCAACAGAGGTAGGACATGTGAAGAAAGAAGAAAAACGCACAGAAAGAAGCAAAAGATGTGCAGAAAGAACCAACAGAGGAGCAGAAAGAGGCCTTGTTGCAAAATCATCCTGTGCCCACAACTTTTTCAGACGGGTACTGGTGGTAACTGACTCTGACTAACCAGAGCCAGTGCGCGTTTGCACAGTGGTGAAGGGAGGGAGCCTGAGGTGACATGTGTGCAAACGCGCCCCGTGGCGCGTTTTAAGTTGCGGGATTAAGTCCCCTTGAATCCTGAGGGTCCCTGGGGCCCAACTAGCCCCCAGGTACCTACAGTTAGGACCACAGAGCTGAGTTGCAGAGAGGCGTTCCGAGGCCACGCACTTTTTTCACCTCTCTGCAACGCAACTCTGTTGTGCTTACTGAAGGTACCTGGTGGGCTAGTTGGCCCCCAGGATTCAAAGGGAATTAACTCCCCAACTTAAAACGCACCACAGGGCGTGTTTGCGCACATGTCACCTGAGGCCCCGCCCCCTCCCTTCACCACTGTGCAAACGCGCCCCGTGGCGCGTTTTAAGTTGGGGATTAGGTCACCTTGAATCCTGAGAGTCCCTGGGGCCCAACTAGCCCACCAGGTACTTCCAGTAAGCACCACAGGCCTGCGTTGCAACGCCTGTAACAAATTGTGCAGTTGTGTTTAGGTAGTGAAGAGGGTCGTGCTGGGGGTAGTGTTTTAGGGTTTAGGGTAGTGCAGTGGTGTTTGTGTAGTGTAGGGGGTCATGCTGGGGGTAGATTTAGGGTTTAGGGTAGTGCAGTGGTGTTTGGGTAGTGTAGGGAGTTGTGCTGGGGGAGTGTTTTAGGGTTTAGGGTAGTACAGTGGTGTTTGGGTAGTGTAGGGGGTCGTGCTGGGGTCAGTGTTTTAGGGTTTTAGGGTTTAGGGTAGTGCAGTGGTGTTTGGGTAGTGTAGGGGATACTGCTGGGGGTAGTGTTTTAGGGTTTAGGGTAGTGCAATGGTGTTTGGGTAGTGTAGGGGGTACTGCTGGGGGTAGTGTTTTAGGGTTTAGGGTAGTGCAGTGGTGTTTGGGTAGCGTAGGGGTACTGCTGGGGGTAGTGTTTTATGGTTTAGTGTAGTGCAGTGGTGTTTGGGTAGTGTAGGGGTTCGTGCTGGGGTAGTTTTTTAGGGTTTAGGGTAGTGCAGTGGTGTTTGTGTAGTGAAGGAGGTCGTGTGTTTAGGGTTTAGGGTAGTGCAGTGGTCTTTGGGTAGTGTAGGGAGTCGTGCGGGGGTATTGTTTTAGAGTTTAGGGTAGTGCAGTGGTCTTTGGGTAGTGTAGGGGGTTGTGCGGGGGTAATGTGTTTTAGGGATTAGGGTAGTGCATTGGTATTTGGGTAGTGTAGGGGGTCATGCGGGGGTAGTGTTTTAGGGTTTAGGGCAGTGCAGTGGTGTTTAGGTAGTGTAGGGGGTCGTGCTGGGGGAGTGTTTTAGGGTTTAGGGCAGTGCAGTGGTGTTCGGGTAGTGTAGGGGGTCGTGCTGGGGGGAGTGTTTTAGGGTTTAGGGCAGTGCAGTCGTGTTCGGGTAGTGTAGGGGGTCGTGCTGGGGGAGTATTTTAGGGTTTAGGGTAGTGCAGTGGTGTTCGGGTAGTGTAGGGGGTCATGCTGGGGGTAGTGTTCTAGGGTTTAGGGCAGTGCAGTGGTGTTCGGGCAGTGTAGGGGGTCGTGCTGGGAGTGGTGTTTCAGGGTTTAGGGCAGTGCAGTGGTGTTCGGGCAGTGTAGGGGGTCGTGCAGGGGGTGGTGTTTCAGGGTTTAGGGCAGTGCAGTGGTGTTTGGGCAGTGTAGGGGGTCATGCAGGGGTGGTGTTTCAGGGTTTAGGGCAGTGCAGTGGTGTTCGGGCAGTGTAGGGGGTCATGCTGGGGGTGGTGTTTCAGGGTTTAGGGCAGTGCAGTGGTGTTCGGAGCAGTAAGGGGGTCATGCTGGGGGTGGTGTTTCAGGGTTTAGGGCAGTGCAGTGGTGTTCGGGCAGGTGGTCAGCGGGGTGGTGTTTCAGGGTTTAGGGCAGTGCAGTGGGTGGTGTTTCAGGGTTTAGGGCAGTGCAGTGGTGTTCGGGCAGTGTAGGGGGCGGTGCAGGGGGTGGTGTTTCAGGGTTTAGGGCAGTGCAGTGGTGTTCGGGCAGTGTAGGGGGTGGTGCTGGGGCTGGTGTTTCAGGGTTTAGGGCAGTGCAGTGGTGTTCGGGCAGTGTAGGGGGTCGTGCTGGGGCTGGTGTTTCAGGGTTTAGGGCAGTGCAGTGGTGTTCGGGCAGTGTAGGGGGTCGTGCTGGGGCTGGTGTTTCAGGGTTTAGGGCAGTGCAGTGGTGTTCGGGCAGTGTAGGGTGTCTTGCTGGGGCTGGTGTTTCAGGGTTTAGGGCAGTGCAGTGGTGTTCGGGCAGTGTAGGTGGTCGTGCTGGGGCTGGTGTTTCAGGGTTTAGGGCAGTGCAGTGGTGTTCAGGCAGTGTAGGGGGTCGTGCTGGGGGTGGTGTTTCAGGGTTTAGGGCAGTGCAGTGGTGTTCGGGCAGTGTAGGGGGTCGTGCTGGGGCTGGTGTTTCAGGGTTTAGGGCAGTGCAGTGGTGTTCGGGCAGTGTAGGGGGTCGTGCTGGGGGTGGTGTTTCAGGGTTTAGGGCAGTGCAGTGGTGTTCGGGCAGTGTAGGGGGTCGTGCTGGGGGTGGTGTTTCAGGGTTTAGGGCAGTGCAGTGGTGTTCGGGCAGTGTAGGGGGTCTTGCTGGGGGTGGTGTTTCAGGGTTTAGGGCAGTGCAGTGTGTTCGGGCAGTGTAGGGGGTCTTGCTGGGGGTGGTGTTTCAGGGTTTAGGGCAGTGCAGTGGTGTTCGGGCAGTGTAGGGGGTCTTGCTGGGGGTGGTGTTTCAGGGTTTAGGGCAGTGCAGTGGTGTTCGGGCAGTGTAGGGGGTCGTGCTGGGGGTGGTGTTTCAGGGTTTAGGGCAGTGCAGTGAGTGTTCGGGCAGTGTAGGGGGTCATGCAGGGGGTGGTGTTTCAGGGTTTAGGGCAGTGCAGTGGTGTTCGGGCAGTGTAGGGGGTCATGCTGGGGGTGGGGTTTCAGGGTTTAGGGCAGTACAGTGGTGTTCGGGCAGTGTAGGGGGTCGTGCAGGGGGTGGTGTTTCAGGGTTTAGGGCAGTGCAGTGGTGTTCGGGCAGTGTAGGGGGTCGTGCTGGGGCTGGTGTTTCAGGGTTTAGGGCAGTGCAGTGGTGTTCGGGCAGTGTAGGGGGTCGTGCTGGGGGTGGTGTTTCAGGGTTTAGGGCAGGCAGTGGTGTTCGGGCAGTGTAGGGGGTCTGTGCTGGGGCTGGTGTTTCAGGGTTTAGGGCAGTGCAGTGGTGTTCGGGCAGTGTAGGGGGTCTTGCTGGGGGTAGTGTTTCAGGGTTTAGGGCAGTGCAGTGGTGTTCGGGCAGTGTAGGGGGTCGTGCTGGGGATGGTGTTTCAGGGTTTAGGGCAGTGCAGTGGTGTTCGGGCAGTGTAGGGGGTCGTGCAGGGGGTGGTGTTTCAGGGTTTAGGGCAGTGCAGTGGTGTTCGGGCAGTGTAGGGGGTCGTGCTGGGGCTGGTGTTTCAGGGTTTAGGGCAGTGCAGTGGTGTTCAGGCAGTGTAGGGGGTCGTGCTGAGGCTGGTGTTTCACGGTTTAGGGCAGTGCAGTGGTGTTCGGGCAGTGTAGGGGGTCGTGCTGGGGCTGGTGTTTCAGGGTTTAGGGCAGTGCAGTGGTGTTCGGGCAGTGTAGGCGGTCGTGCTGGGGCTGGTGTTTCAGGGTTTAGGGCAGTGAAGTGGTGTTCGGGCAGTGTAGGGGGTCATGCTGGGGCTGGTGTTTCAGGGTTTAGGGCAGTGCAGTGGTGTTCGGGCAGTGTAGGGGGTCGTGCTGGGGGTGATGTTTCAGGGTTTAGGGTAGTGCAGTGGTGTTCGGGCAGTGTAGGGGGTCGTGCAGGGGCTGGTGTTTCAGGGTTTAGGGCAGTGCAGTGGTGTTCGGGCAGTGTAGGGGGTCGTGCTGGGGCTGGTGTTTCAGGGTTTAGGGCAGTGCAGTGGTGTTCGGGCAGTGTAGGGGGTCATGCTGGGGGTAGTGTTTCAGGGTTTAGGGCAGTGCAGTGGTGTTCGGGCAGTGTAGGGGGTCATGCTGGGGGTGGTGTTTCAGGGTTTAGGGCAGTGCAGTGGTGTTCGGGCAGTGTAGGGGGTCGTGAAGGGGGTGGTGTTTCAGGGTTTAGGGCAGTGCAGTGGTGTTCGGGCAGTGTAGGGGGTCGTGCTGGGGGTAGTGTTTTAGGGTTTAGGGTAGTGCAGTGGTGCTTGGGTAGTGTAGGGGGTCGTGCTGGGGGTAGTGTTTTAGGGTTTAGGGTAGTGCAGTGGTGTTTGTGTAGTGTAGGGGGTCAGTGTTTTAGGGTTTAGGGTAGTGCAGTGGTGTTTGGGTAGTGTAGGGGGTCGTGCTGGGGGTAGTGTTTTAGGATTTAGGGTTAGTGCAGTGGTGTTTGGGTAGTGTAGGGGGTCGTGCTGGGGGTAGTGTTTTAGGGTTTAGGGTAGTGCAGTGGTGTTTGTGTAGTGTAGGGGGTCGTGCTGGGGGTAGTGTTTTAGGGTTTAGGGTAGTGCAGTGGTGTTTGTGGTAGTGTAGGGGGTCGTGCTGGGGGTAGTGTTTTAGGGTTTAGGGTAGTGCAGTGGTGCTTGTGTAGTGTAGGGGGTCGTGCTGGGGTAGTGTTTTAGGGTTTAGGGTAGTGCAGTGGTGTTTGTGTAGTGTAGGGGGTCATGTTTTAGGGTAGTGCAGTGGTGTTTGGGTAGTGTAGGGGGTCGTGCTGGTGGTAGTGTTTTAGGATTTAGGTTAGTGCAGTGGTGTTTGGGTAGTGTAGGGGTCGTGCTGGGGGTAGTGTTTTAGGGTTTAGGATAGTGCAGTGGTGCTTGTGTAGTGTAGGGGGTCGTGCTGGGGGTAGTGTTTTAGGGTTTAAGGTAGTGCAGTGGTGTTTTTGTAGTGTAGGGGGGTCATGTTTTAAGATGCAATGCTCCAATACCTGACCAGTCTGCACTACATAAAACTGCAAAAAACTAAAAATAAAAAGTGTTTTGCACACTTTTGTCATTGGGCTATATGTGGGCTACATCTGGGTAATATTTGTGCTACATTTGGGCTCTTTTTTCACTGGTGGCCATCTTGGAAGACTTCTTTGTTATGAAGTTTCCTAATTTCTTCATTTACTGCAGTCTCCTCAGTAGGAAATGCTTTCAGTTTTTTACTTTGATTCCATCAAGAAGGCATTCAGATGTGTCTCACATCTGCCATAAGTTCAGAATGTTAGCACTCTAGTTGCTCATTAGATCACTGGAGTAAAGCTACTGCTCACCAGGGAGTTAACTGGTAGTCTGCTGCTGGTATTGAAAGTGATTGTTTCAGTCTGCATGTCAGAATTTTCTAATGAAATAGAAGAGGATTTGAGATCTCACTTAAAACATGCCCTAATTTTTCTTTCTGCAGCACTAACCATAATTTCTATTTCAAAAAGAACCCCTCATTTTGTTCCTTTTTAAATTAAATGTTTTAAGTGTTACCGGTTTATTCCAATCAAGATGGCTTCAGGTGTGCCATACTTTTGTCATAAGTAAGGCTGTTAGCGCTCTAGTTGTTCTTTAGAACACTCTGGGAAGCTGCAGTAGAACACAAAGGCATCAACTGGCAGGCTGCTCCTGTTGAAATATAACAGGAAGATATTTGAGATCACACTTGAAATATGTCCTAATTTTTCTTTCTACAGCACTAACCATAATTTCTATGACAAAATGAACCCCATCATTTTGTTCCTTTTTAAATTAAATGTTTTAAGTGTTACCAGTTTATTCCAATCAAGATGGCTTCAGGTGTGCCATACTTTTGTCATAAGTAAGGCTGTTAGCACTCTAGTTGTTCTTTAGAACACTCTGGGAAGCTGCAGTAGAACACAAAGGCATCAACTGGCATGGCAGGCTGCTCCTGTTGAAATATAACAGGAAGATATTTGAGATCACACTTGAAACATGTCCTAATTTTTCTTTCTACAGCACTAACCATAATTTCTATGACAAAATGAACCCCATCATTTTGTTCCTTTTTA
Organism: Calotriton arnoldi; assembly: GCA_963921515.1. Taxonomy (NCBI): domain Eukaryota; kingdom Metazoa; phylum Chordata; class Amphibia; order Caudata; family Salamandridae; genus Calotriton; species Calotriton arnoldi. The sequence goes on along the minus strand of CAWUFW010003182.1, from coordinate 620,415 downwards.
AATTAAATTGTTTAAGTGTTACCAGTTTATTCCAATCAAGATGGCTTCAGGTGTGCCATACTTTTGTCATAAGTAAGGCTGTTAGCACTCTAGTTGTTCTTTAGAACACTCTGGGAAGCTGCAGTAGAACACAAAGGAATCAACTGACAGTCTCTGCCCTTGTTGGATGTACATGTTTTACTGAGAATGTCAGACTTCATTCTCACATGAGTGAGAAAGATAATGTGAATTTACAGAAAATATGCTCTCATTTTAGCTTCTGGAGCACCTTCCAAACCTCCATGGGACAAGCATGAGAAAATAGTGTTCTCTCAAACATGATTCATGATATCCCAGCAGAAGGTTTTTCACATGGTAAAATCACCTTAGAATACACCACAATTCCTAAAATTAGTATGGTACCATCAACAAATAAATTCTAATGTAACTAAAGCCTGTTATCACCCTTTATAGTTCTCCTTTTGGTGACCCTCAAAATCTTCTATTCACTACAATGCATTTCAATGAGGTACTATCATTTATATTGGTCCCAAGATGGCTGCCAGCAATTCCAGGATGAAGTGCTGACAGCCAATCAGATCTCACGATGACATGTGTGGTTAGGCTCCGCCCAGATATATATGTGACTTTACTTTTGATTTTCTCAGGAACTACTGAACGGATTTACACCATTTAAGCAAAAGGCACGACACTGAACCAAGGGCTACCTCTTTGCCAAATTTGGTGTAATTCCGTTCAGCAGTTCGGGCTGTAGCTGCGACTAAAGGTTCCTATGGAAAAATGAATGGGGAAAACGCGTTTTGGGACCCCCTTTTTCTCGGCCCCCGCTTGACGTATCACCCTGAGACTTTCAGGATAGGAGCGGACCGGAGCGCCCCAACAAGTTGGAAACTTTGCGAAGATTCGTCAACCGGCGCCAACGTTATTTCAAATAGAATGTCGCGGATTTCCTATGGATAATAGGTTTTAACTATAACTATCTACTGGCGACCGCCAGTAGATAATATATATATATATATATACACACATTATCTACTGGCGGTCGCCAGTAGATAGTTATAGTTAGGACCTATTTTCCATAGGAAATCCGCGACATTCTATTTGAAATAACTCTTGCGTCGGTTGACGAATCTTCGTGAAATTTTCAAACTTTATGGCCCGCTCCGGTCCGCTCCTACCCTGAAAGTCTCAGGGTGATTCATCAGCGGGGCCGAGAAAAGGGGGTCCCAAAACGTGTTTCCCCATTCATTTTCCCATAGGAAACTTTAGACACGGCTACAGCCCGAACTGCTGAACAGAATTACACCAAATTTGGCTAAGAGGTAGTTCTTGGTTCAGAAAGAACCCTTTTGTTAAATGGTGTAAATCCGTTCAGTAGTTGCAGAGAAATTAAAAAAATAAGAGTCAAAAATCAATTTCCCATAGGAAACTTTATGCAAGGCTACAGCCCGAACTGCTGAACGGAATTACACCAAATTTGGCAAAGAGGTAGTTCTTGGTTCAAAAAGAACCCTTTGTTAAATGGTGTAAATCCGTTCAGTAGTTGCTGAGAAAATCAAAAGTAAAAACACATATATATCTGGGCGGAGCCTAACCACACATGTCATCGTGAGATCTGATTGGCTGTCAGCACTTCATCCTGGAATTGCTGGCAGCCATCTTGGGACCAATATAAATGATAGTATCCCATTGAAATGCATTGTAGTGAATCGAAGATTTTGAGGGTTACCAAAGGAGAACTATAAAGGGTGATAACAGACTTTAGTTACATTAGAATTCATTTGTTGATGGTACCATACTAATTTCAGGAATTGTGGTGTGTTCTAAGGTGATTTTACCCTGTGAAAAACCTTCTGCTGGGATATCATGAATCATGTTTGAGAGAAAACTATTTTCACATGCTTGTCCCATACAGTTTTGGAAGGTGCCCCAGAAGCTAAAATGAGAGCATATTTTCTGTAAATTCACATTATCTTTCTCAGTCATGTGAGAATGAAGTCTGACATTCTCAGTAAAACATGTACATCCAACAAGGGCAGAGACTGTCAGTTGATTCCTTTGTGTTCTACTGCAGCTTCCCAGAGTGTTCTAAAGAACAACTAGAGTGCTAACAGCCTTACTTATGACAAAAGTATGGCACACCTGAAGCCATCTTGATTGGAATAAACTGGTAACACTTAAAACATTTAATTTAAAAAGGAACAAAATGATGGGGTTCATCTTGTCATAGAAATTATGGTTAGTGCTCTGGAAAGAAAAATTAGGACATGTTTCAAGTGTGATCTCAAATATCTTCCTGTTATATTTCAACAGGAGCAGCCTGTCAGTTGATGCCTTTGTGTTCTACTGCAGCTTCCCAGAGTGTTCTAAAGAACAACTAGAGCGCTAACTGTCTTACTTATGACAAAAGTATGGCACACCTGAAGCCATCTTGATTGGAATAAACTGGTAACACTTAAAACATTTAATTTAAAAAGGAACAAAATGATGGGGTTCATTTTGTCATAGAAATTATGGTTAGTGCTGTAGAAAGAAAAATTAGGACATGTTTCAAGTGTGATCTCAAATATCTTCCTGTTATATTTCAACAGGAGCAGCCTGTCAGTTGATGCCTTTGTGTTCTACTGCAGCTTCCCAGAGTGTTCTAAAGAACAACTAGAGCGCTAACAGTCTTACTTATGACAAAAGTATGGCACACCTGAAGCCATCTTGATTGGAATAAACTGGTAACACTTAAAACATTTAATTTAAAAAGGAACAAAATGAGGGGTTCATTTTGCCATAGAAATTATGGTTAGTGCTGTAGAAAGAAAAATTAGGACATGTTTTAAGTGAGATCTCAAATATCTTCCTGTTATATTTCAACAGGAGCAGCCTGTCAGTTGATGCCTTTGTGTTCTACTGCAGCTTCCCAGAGTGTTCTAAAGAACAACTAGAGTGCTAACAGCCTTACTTATGACAAAAGTATGGCACACCTGAAGCCATCTTGATTGGAATAAACTGGCAACACTTAAAACATTTAATTTAAAAAGGAACAAAATGAGGGGGTTCATTTTGCCATAGAAATTATGGTTAGTGCTGCAAAAAGAAAATTTAGTGCATGTTTTAAGTGAGATCTCAAATCCTCTTCTATTTCATTAGAAAATTCTGACATGCAGACTGAAACAATCACTTTCAATACCAGCAGTAGACTTCCAGTTAACTCCTTGGTGAGCAGTAGCTTTACTACAGTGATCTAATGAACAACTAGAGTAATAACATTCTGAATTTATGGCAAATGTGTGACACATCTGAATCCCTTCTTGATGGAATTAAAGTAAAAAACTGAAAGTATTTCCTACTGAGGAGACTGCAGTAAATGAGGAAATTAGGAAACTTCATAACAAAGAAGTCTTCCAAGATGGCCACCAGTGAAAAGAGAGCCCAAATGTAGCACAAATATTACCCAGATGTAGCCCACATATAGCCCAATGACAAAAGTGTGCAAAACACTTTTTATTTTTAGTTTTTTTGCAGTTTTATGTAGTGCAGACTGGTCAGGTATTGGAGCGTTGCATCTTAAAACATGACCCCCTACACTACAAAAACACCACTGCACTACCCTAAACCCTAAAACACTACCCCAGCACGACCCCCTACACTACACAAGCACCACTGCACTATCCTAAACCCTAAAACACTACCCCAACACCACTGCACTAACCTAAATCCTAAAACACTACCCCCAGCACGACCCCTACACTACCCAAACACCACTGCACTACCCTAAAACATGACCCCTACACTACACAAACACCACTGCACTACCCTAAACCCTAAAACACTACCCCCAGCACGACCCCCTACACTACACAAGCACCACTGCACTACCCTAAATCCTAAAACACTGCCCCCAGCACGACCCCCTACACTACACAAACACCACTGCACTACCTTAAACCCTAAAACACTACCCCCAGCACGACCCCCTACACTGCCCGAACACCACTGCACTGCCCTAAACCCTGAAACACATACCCTAGCACGACCCCCTACACTGCCCGAACACCACTGCACTGCCCTAAACCCTGAAACACCACCCCCTTCACGACCCCCTCCACTGCCCGACCACCACTGCACTGCCCTAAACCCTGAAACACCACCCCCAGCATGACCCCTACACTGCCCGAACACCACTGCACTGCCCTAAACCCTGAAACACTACCCCCAGCAAGACATCCTACACTGCCCGAACACCACTGCACTGCCCTAAACCCTGAAACATCACCCCCAGCAAGACCCCCTACACTGCCCGAACACCACTGCCCTAAACCCTGAAACACCACCCCCAGCACGACCCCTACACTGCCCGAACACCACTGCACTGCCCTAAACCCTGAAACACAACCCCAGCACGACCCCCTACACTGCCCGAACACCACTGCACTGCCCTAAACCCTGAAACACCACCCCTGCACGACCCCCTACACTGCCCGAACACTACTGCACTGCCCTAAACCCTGAAACACCATCCCCAGCACGACCCCCTACACTGCACGAACACCACTGCACTGCCCTAAACCCTGAAACACTACCCCCAGCAAGACCCCCTACACTGCCCGAACACCACTGCACTGCCCTAAACCCTGAAACACCACCCCCAGCAAGACCCCTACACTGCCCGAACACCACTGCCCTAAACCCTGAAACACCACCCCCAGCAAGACCCCCTACACTGCCCGAACACCACTGCACTGCCCTAAACCCTGAAACACCAGCCCACGACCCCTACACTGCCCGAACACCACTGCACTGCCCTAAACCCTGAAACACCACCCCCTGCACGACCCCCTACACTGCCCGAACACCACTGCACTGCCCTAAACCCTGAAACACCACCCCCAGCACGACCCCTACACTGCCCGAACACCACTGCACTGCCCTAAACCCTGAAACACCACCCCCTGCACGATCCCCTACACTGCCCGAACACTACTGCACTGCCCTAAACCCTGAAACACCACCCCAGCACAACCCCCTACACTGCACGAACACCATTGCACTGCCCTAAACCCCGAAACACTACCCCCAGCAAGACCCCTACACTGCCCGAACACCACTGCACTGCCCTAAACCCTGAAACACCACCCCCAGCACGACCCCCTACACTGCCCGAACACCACTGCCCTAAACCCTGAAACACCACCCCCAGCAAGACCCCCTACACTGCCCGTACACCACTGCACTGCCCTAAACCCTGAAACACCACCCCCAGCATGACCCCCTACACTGCCCGAACACCACTGCACTGCCCTAAACCCTGAAACACCACCCCCAGCACGACCCCCTACACTGCCCGAACACCACTGCACTGCCCTAAACCCTGAAACACCAGCCCCAGCACAACCCCGTACACTGCCCGAACACCACTGCACTGCCCTAAACCCTGAAACACCAGCCCCAGCAAGACCCCCTACACTGCCCGAACACCACTGCACTGCCCTAAACCCTGAAACACCACCCCCAGCAAGACCCCCTACACTGCCCGAACACCACTGCACTAAAGCCTGAAACACCACCCCCAGCAAGACCACCTACACTGCCCGAACACCACTGCACTGCCCTAAACCCTGAAACACCACCCCTCAGCACGACACCCTACACTGCCCGAACACCACTGCACTGCCCTAAACCCTGAAACACCACCCCCAGCACGACCCCCTACACTGCCCGAACACCACTGCACTGCTCTAAACCCTGAAACACCACCCCCTGCACGACCTCCTACACTGCCGGAACACCACTGCACTGCCCTAAACCCTGAAACACCACCCCCAGCACGACCCCCTACACTGCCCGAACACCACTGCACTGCCCTAAACCCTGAAACATCAACCCCAGCAAGACCCCCTACACTGCCTGAACACCACTGCCCTAAACCCTGAAACACCACCCCTACACTGCACGAACACCACTGCACTGCCCTAAACCCTGAAACACCACCTCCAGCAAAACACCCTACACTGCCTGAACACCATTGCTCTGCCCTAAATCCTGAAACACTAGCCCCAGCATGACCCCCTACACTGCCCAAACACCACTGCACTGCCCTAAACCCTGAAACACCAGCCCCAGCACGACCACCTACACTGCCCGAACACCACTGCACTGCCCTAAACCCTGAAACACCAGCCACAGCACAACCCCTACACTGCCCGAACACCACTGCACTGCCCTAAACCCTGAAACACCAGTCCCAGCACGACCCCCTACACTGCCCGAACACCACTGTACTGCCCTAAACCACCAGCCCCAGCACGACCCCCTACACTGCCCGAACACCACTGCACTGCCCTAAACCCTGAAACACCACCCCCTGCATGACCCCCTACACTGCCCGAACACCACTGCACTGCCCTAAACCCTGAAACACCACCCCCTGCACCGCCCCTACACTGCCCTAAACCCTGAAACACCACCCCCAGCACGACCCCTTTACTGCTCGAACACCACTGCACTGCCCCAAACCCTGAAACACCACCCCCAGCACGACCCCCTACACTGCCCGAACACCACTGCCCTAAACCCTGAAACACCACCCCTGCACGACCCCCTACACTGCCCGAACACCACTGCACTGCCCTAAACCCTGAAACACCACCCCCTACACTGCCCGAACACCACTGCACTGCCCTAAACCCAGAAACACCACCCCCAGCACGATCCCCTACACTACCCGAACACCACTGCACTGCCCTAAACCCTAAAACACTCCCCCAGCACGACCCCTACACTACCCAAACACCACTGCACTGCCCTAAACCCTAAAACACTACCCCCCGCATGACCCCCTACACTACCCAAACACCAATGCACTACCCTAATCCCTAAAACACTACCCCCCGCATGACCCCTACACTACCCTAAACCCTAAAACACTACCCCCGCATGACTCCCTACACTACCCGAACACCACTGCACTACCCTAAACCCTAAAACACGACCTCCTACACTACACAAACACCACTGCACTACCCTAAACCCTAAAACACTACCCCCTACACTACACAAACACCACTGCACTACCCTAAACCCTAAAACACTACCCCCAGCAGTACCCCTACACTACCCAAACACCACTGCACTAACCTAAACCCTAAAACACTACCCCCAGCAGTACCCCCTACACTACCCAAACACCACTGCACTACCCTAAATCACTACCCCCAGCACGACCCCCTACACTACCCAAACACCACTGCACTACCCTAAACCCTAAAACACTACCCCCAGCACGACCTCCTACACTACCCAAACACCACTGCACTACCCTAAACCCTAAAATACTCCCCCAGCACGACTCCCTACACTACCCAAACACCACTGCACTACCCTAAACCCTAAATCTACCCCCAGCATGACCCCCTACACTACACAAACACCACTGCACTACCCTAAACCCTAAAACACTACCCCCAGCACGACCCTCTTCACTACCTAAACACAACTGCACAATTTGTTACAGGCGTTGCAACGCAGGCCTGTGGTGCTTACTGGAAGTACCTAGTGGGCTAGTTGGGCCCCAGGGACCCTCAGGATTCAAGGTGACCTAATCCCCCAACTTAAAACGCACCACGGGGCGCGTTTGAACAGTGGTGAAGGGAGGGGGCGGGGCCTCAGGTGACATGTGCGCAAACACGCCCTGTGGTGCGTTTTAAGTTGGGGAATTAATTCCCTTTGAATCCTGAGGGACCCTGGGGGCCAACTAGCCCACCAGGTACCTTCAGTAAGCACAACAGAGTTGCGTTGCAGAGAGGTGAAAAAGGTCATGCAAAAACTTAATCACACACCCATTTACTCACCTATACAGTTATACACACACCAGCTCACTTCACTCATACAAATACTAGCACATTCTTACACTCTTATACAATCACTGATACAAGTACACACTCATCCATACAGCCACTCTCACAATCACACACTCTCACTTATAGCCATTTATATACTCCAACACACATATATACTGCCTTTCACATATGTAGTTACTCACACATGTACCACTGAGATATACATTCAATCACTAACACACCCATACACACACTCACCCACCCATACAGTCCATCACAGATGCACTCTTGAAACCATGCACCCAGTGAATCACCAACTCACACATCTATGGACAGAGTCACACACACCCCACCCACACAAACACTCAGGCACCCATACAGATACTCAGACAATCAATCAATAACCCATGTAGACACTCATGTAGCTATTCAGAAAGCCATGCAGCCGCTTACAAACCAACAGACAGACGGATACAGACATTCACACAGTTTAGTCACTAACCCATGCATTCAGTAAGATACATTTAATCACTCACTTGTAGAGTCAGTCACTCACGTACTAAATCATCCATTCAGACACTTATACACCCACTCATTCTTCAATACGCCTTTCCCAATATATATTAAACATATTTAAACTTTACAGAAACACACAGTCACTGGATGATGTCATCAGTGATGTCATTTGAGATGTCATCAGTGATGTCATCAGTGATGTCACTGACCATGTCATGAGTGATGTAATATGTGACGTCATCAGCAGTGCATTGCGGGGGCGCGAGTTATAGTTAGCTGAACTAACTATAACGGGGAATTTCTATGGTTTTGTACGAGTGAAATGTCCAACTAACTATAACTGTCCCTAAAACCTATGGTTTTTCAGTGAATTTCAAAGGTTTTTAAATGCTAATTTCTAACTATAACGTGTCTGAAACCTATGGTTTTTTCAGTGAATATATATATATATATATATATATATATATATATATATATATATATATATATATATATCTAGATACAAGTATATACCTAGATACATATATGTGTGGGTGTACACATCTATATGAATTAGGTTCCCCGATTGTTTTACAATAGGGTCTCTTTTTCCCTCATCTCTTTTATGTGTGGGATTTTTCACCTGAGTTATTTGTTGGGTGATTCTGGGATACTCGGTGGTCTACACGTTGACCACTTAGGTCCGGTATTTTGATATGCACTTTTACGAGCGCATTTTTTCCAGGTTATCTCCCTGTGGAGTGTGGGCCTGTTTAGGCTTCCAGTCGCCTGGAGTTCTAGTTTTTTGCTGGCTCTTGGAGCCTTCCTACGGCCTTCAACTGGGACGCTCTTGGTGTATCTTGAGAGCTGCCGTGTCTTATCAGACTGTCCATCCTTTTCGGCATCAGTATTTTGTTGGTACGGTATTCGATTTTTTAATCCCTTCTACTCCGGTATTCATGGGGCTGTTGAGCGGACCCTTCGGTCGTGTGGTACTTGTTTTAAAAAAGAAAAAAAAATAACTATGATGTTTCCATATTAAAGCATGTTCTGTTCTCCACCCTGCGGTAAAGGAGAAAAGAAAGCAAGGTCGCTTTCTGGATCCCTACCCCCTTTAGAGGGTGGGATTTTGTTCAGGGGCTTCTGCTCTTGTTCTTTTGGAGCTGGGACTTCATGTATTCTTCAGGCCCAGATTTGGACTATGTTATGGGTTCGCATCTGGCTTCCTGACAGTTGTCAGAAGTTCTGGTGTGCAGTCCGGTTTCCTTCAGGCAGCTTCCTTGCCCGAGTACTCAGCCTCCTCTTTCTTTTTACATGGGACAGAGCGTTTTTAACTTTAGAACTTCTTCGTCTTCCTTGGTGTATGTTTGTTCCCTAGCACTTTCCAATGCCTGGGGGAGGGGATTATGTCTAGTGGCCCCTTTTGTGCTGTTGTCCTTCTCAGGGCATGGGCCTCATATGGCCTTTAATACCCCATTTTGGTGTACTCTGGGAGTTCACGTACTACATTCTGACTTTGTCTGTAGATTTGTGTAGGTCTCCCTTCCTTCCTTCCTTCCCTCAGGATCGATTTTCCTTGCCTGGGTTGTCTGTTTTCCCCTTTTGGGTTCTTATGATCACCCTTCGGAGGGGGACTTGATTAATTTTTTCCTCTGATCTTGGTATTCCTTTACGCATTGTGATTGGCTTTTCCCTGTTTACTTGGTCTGGTGGCTCAGGCCTCTATTATGGGCTTTGCAGAGGCCTCTGCTCCTTCTAGTGGTTGTGTGTCCACGGTTCGGCTGGACCACTCAGCCCTTTATTACTTAGATCCATGCTTTCATTCCTTGGAGTTGGGTAACAACAGGCATCTGTACTTCGGTACGTCTTTTTATGTAAGGGGAAGTCCTCCTCATCTTGGTACGTCTCACTTGGAGCGTTATTGTGGTGGTCGTTTCACCCTTCAAAAAGAGGGCTCTCTCTCTCTCTTGCCCTTTATCTTCTCCTACTGAGGTATGACCGATCCTTATATCGGTTGGTCGGTCCTCTTGGACCAGTGGTGGGACTAATTTGCAGACCCACCTCCTAGGGAGTATGGCTATGGTATCTAATTCAAAGTTAAGAAATCTGCGGCTAGATGTCTCTATCAGATGAACAAGTTACTTACATTCGGTAACGATGTATCTGGTAGAGACATAGTCTAGCCGCAGAGTCCTTAACTCCCCGCCCATCCTCCCTGCTCTACGAATGACCTGAGGTATGGTTTTGATGTTTTCAGCCCACTCACTTCCTTGTTAAGTGACCTTGGGACTGGAAGTGTTCTTCACTTTCCCTTATTCTACTTTCTGTTAAAGTTGCGTCTCCAGACCCGATGGTCTGGTTTCTTTGACCGTATACGGAGTTTGTTTCACCTTCCCCTTGTTATATGGTAAGGGGGTTGGGGGGTGTTTTTCTTGTGCGATGTGCTTGTGCATCTGCGCAGTGTTCCACATGGCTTGTGTTTCATTGCTTTCTTGGCGTTTCCTCAACGGCCTTCCCTCATGTTATCATGTCTCCCCCTTTTTTATTTGTAATTCTAAAGTTTTCTTCCCTTTTTTGGCACACTGTTTCCACAGCCAGTTTCTATAGGTGTCTCTGCGTTCAGCGGGGAAAGTTTCACAGAAGAAGCTGACGTCAGCGCGCCCTAGGGGACTTATATGGCTCCACTGATGTCATATCCAGAGATGACGTCACTGCGGAGCCGTAAGGCGCTGTCCCCCGGCACGCAGAGGTACCGCTGAGAAAATTTTCCAGATCCAGTCTGACGCCTGGGGAGAATTCGAAGTGAAGTAATCTGCGGCTAGACTATGTCTCTAATAGATACATCTTTACAGAAGGTAAGTAACTTGTTCAACTAGTTGCTTAAAAGTAGACCAAAAAATTCTGTCAAAATTGTGCTGCTGTCAAAGATTATAAGGAAATTCCCATTTCTCGCTCTTGTATTTTCTCGCTCAGTTTGCTGGGTTGACAGGCAGTGTGACTGGAGAATGGTCTACTATTTATGTGTTACAAAACCCCTGCATAGGTTTCAAGAGCTTTTTTAAAGTCTTTATTTCTCTTTATATCCAAGCCTAAATATAGGAACAGCATCAATATGATCCATATGTGATACACTATAGGACGTCTTTAAATATATTGTGCTAACTATGACAACCTATTTTACAATCTTCAAATACGATTCTTCAGTAAAATCGTTTGCAATAATGTTATACAGGTCTACGTAGATTATCAGAGGAAAAGTGCATAGTCCAAATCTCTGCTACATTCAAGTGTAAAGTTCCCATCATTAGGACCTAATCTGCTAGCTAGCTCCTGGTTCCGCTCGACTGAATCTGATGCCCCTACCCATTATATAAAAACATGTAACAGTACACTGGTACCTATAGGACCAGTTATTTCCGTATGCATTCTGCCATGGAGCTCAGTATTGTGAGGGTCTATATGGTAAGAATTGCCCCAGTGTTTCCTCAAATATGGATAGTTGGTCACTAATTTTCTATAATAGCTGTTCATGTATCGCCATAACCACCAATTCACTGTACCATCCATCTTTACCCAGAGAGTTCCCAGATCTCTAGTATTGCAAAATGCGTAAGGTGGCCACAGATAAAGCTGTAGTGTACCATCTACACCTGTGAGCTGTAAGGCCAACAATATCCGAGAAGACATATAACATCACCACAGGCTTTTAAAATATTATTTCGTCCACACAGAACTCTTATTTCAGTATGTGTGGCTGCCCAGTAAGATGCCAGTAAAGGGTAGGACCAAAGAATGTGCAAAATGTCTGCACCTTCTTCGTCACAATGCCACCATTTTGTATCAGGACTCAGATTAAAGCTAAATAATTTCTTTGGTGTTCAATGCCATGCATATAGGATCTTAAAGGAACTGATTTTCAGCCTTACCTCACGTAACCTTTCTATCTGGTGACTGAAAAGTGTTTCACAATATTTTTGTGGGTAATCTACGCCTAGCTTTTCAGTCCAGACCTGAAGAATTTGCTTCGCCGCATACACAGAGAGTAACGGGTCTATTTCAGCTCCACGCAGATTGGAGAAGAATTCCCTGCACTTCCCCCAAATTCTCAATTGCCAATTTCTGAGGGACATATCGTTTGGGACCCAGGACTGTTCTCAGGCATTGAGTTAACTGGAGATATTTCCATCTCTGATTGGTCGATATGAGATATTCTGAGTGCATTTCCTCAAATTTACCATTCAGTATGAAGACTCTGATGTAGCGGATTGTGTCCCAGCCTATCCCTATCCTAGCATTGGCCCGAAGTGGAGCATCAGCATATGTGTGAGGATTAAGTTCAAGCAGTCTATGTACTGCCTACCAGCTGTATCTTATGGAAATCAATACCAGATTTTATATTTCTTGTGGGACTTTGATCGCTCCGTAGAATATGACTAACGTGTTAAATGCGTGGGTAAGATATTTTTCAATAATAACCCATGCAGGCATCCTTCCCTCATCATGAAATATCTAAGGTAAAGGCACCACGATCTGTGCCAAAGAATATGAGTACATTTGAGGCAGTTGCAAACCACCAGCCTCAGGAGCTGCTCAAAATGTTTATGCTTTGAGTCTAGGCTTCTCCTCGTCCCAAAGGAAACTTTTAATAGGAAAGCCAACCTCTCTTAGCAAAGGTCTCAGTATTACCACTTATAATCGAAATGCGGTGCCACGTACATCTTTATGACCTGGTCCTGCTTCAAAAGGGAAGAGCAAGGAAAGACCATCTATCCATACTCTAGTCACTGTACTCAGAAGTGGCTTGATTTTGTCTTGTGCCATATTATGCAACCTTTTGTTAACCAATTATGCGCAGGTATTTGATGTTTTAAGAATCCAATGAAAAGAGTCATTTCCTACATAAAATTTTCCAGTGTGCAATGTGAATGGGAGGACTACACTCTTTGACCAATTGATTCTTTAACCAGCAAATTCAGCTAAATGACAAATAATGATTAATAAGTATGGTACAGATAAAAGGATGTTCGACAGAGCTAGCAGAATATTATCTGTAATAAGAAAAAGCTTCTGGGGGTCTGCCATGGGCCTGGTCATGATGCATTCCACTGCTGTATTCTGCCTCATAGCTGCAGCCAACGGCTCAATTGCCAGAAGAAACAACATCGAGGACCGGAGACATCCCAGACTGGTATCGCATAGTACTGGGAGATATTTCAACAGAAACTCTCTACAACTGAAGTGCTTGGTGACTGCTACAGCCATTGAATTCTTCAGATAAATGCTGGATTAATTCCTAATTCGGATACCACCCTAAACAAATAAGCACATTTGACGCAATCAAGAGCTATTTCTACATCCAATGAGAGGGCTACTTTTCCTAATTCTCCCTGGTGATTTTCCAGTTGCCATTTCCTCTTTAGTTATTTGGATCTCATATAAACCAATCTCTCCCTGTAGATCCCCTCGCAAACTGTCTGCTAATTTTGATAGCTTAACAGAGGAAATCAAACTGTCTTCCAAGTGACCTGCGTCAGTATGTTGGGAGTAGGATAGCTGACTAAAATATTTCCTAAGTTCCCATACAATATCCAGAGCGTGTGTAAAGAGTGTAATATTCTCACCCCTACTGCCTGGAATGGCCAAGTTAATTTCCCACTCTCACAGTTGTATAGCTAACAACGGGCTAACTTTTTCACCTTCTTCATATTTTTTCTATTTGATACACAAGAGCGCATATTTAGCCAGCGTCATAAAAAGAGTATTGAGATCATATTGAGCGGCTGTGAGCTCACAGAATGCCCATTGTCGAGTAAGCATTATACAGAAGTGTGAGCATTTTGATCTTTGCCTCAAGCTTTTTGAGGCTCACCTCTTGCCTACGGTGTAGTGCTGCATCTTGCATCAGTTCACCACTACGTGCTGATTTACTTGCTGTCAATAATGCCTATGTTTACTAAACCAACCCTTCACTAGTAGATACAAAGTTAGTCAAGATCTTTTGCAATAAACTCTTTTCCGTAGGCACAGTATGTCTGCCGATGGCCATTCTCCAAATTTTGGGTGGGGTCGAAATCAAGCCCATTTCTAAATGCAGATGCATCGGTTATGATGCGAAATACTGCCATTTAAAATATCACAAGAGGCCACTCTCTGCAACATTCCATGAAACGACAAAAAGTAATCTGTATGCATGCTGGATCAATGTACACAGGATAGAAGTGTATAAACCCTCTCTCAGGGGTGTAATAGTCTCCAATTATCTATTTGAGAGTTGGCCTATAACTGCTTTTAATGCACTCTTGTCCTTTCCATCACCAAAATCAGGCTTTCCTGATCTGTGAAATATTCGGTCAACAGTGATATTCCAGTCCCCATCCTTGGCAAGTGTAATTGTCCCAAAATATTACCCTCTTGGGTCTCTCCAGATTTTAAGTATGTGGCATGGAAAGGATTTATGAAGAAGCAGGGCCACCACCTCAACCCCCACCTTCTTTAATAAGGTAGCTCCCCCCTCTTCAGTACTGTGTTGTTCTGTATTACAGGCATGGATAACCTTGCCAACCCAATTCCTCTTTACCATGCCAGCTTCTTAAGAGGAAAGGTGAGTCTTGTATTAGGACTATATTTGGATGTTTTGTGGCCAAGTATGTCAATGCTTTTTTCTTTTTATATAATTTGTCAATCTATTGACATTAAGTGAAACACAAAGGAAATCCTTAGTGGCCATAGTGGGGGAGATAGTGGACTGACCTGGAAGTAGCGTGTGATACCCTAGCTGATCACCCAGTCTCTGTTACAAAGATCTCAGAGCAGAGGTTTTTTGTAGAACAATCGGGGCAATATAATATAATATGCATGTATTATCTAAAAGTGTATATGGTACTTAAACGACAGAGCCCGAAATAGGCAGTGGTCTACTGCAATATACTGGAATAAAGTATGCTATCTTCTTTTACTAGTATCGAAAAACCGACACTCTTGAATCCTACTTTCAACTTACTTTAAACAGGTGGGCTAGTGCCTCTGTACACCTCGTTTCCTGCTGGGGATACACTCAAAGACGATAAGGAATTGCATTAAGTAGCATTCTCATAACAAGGTAAGCCAATAAGCAATTGATAACATAAGAAAGAAAAGAAAAAGAAGAAGGGGTTGTGGAGTGGAAGTAGGAGATGCCCTAAAACGATGAAATAAATAGGTTTTTATGAATTCAGTTGAAGTTGTTTTTTTATATAACAATTTTATTGAAGTTGAAAACACAGAGACATCATTACTATACAATATTGTCCTTCTGCTGCAGTGAAATACAATTCAACAATGTTCATGGACTGTATACATTCAGTACTTTGAGAGGCTATAGTTCTGGTCGTCTCAGCATTGCCATGTCTGCTGTCGGTGAGGTACAAATTTCCCCCCTATAGGCATTCCAGCCCCCCCATTTCTTGGGGCAGCCACTTAGTTTGTAGACCTCCTTCTCTGCTATCATGCATCTATCCATTTCCGCCACCCAGCCAACTGTTAAGGGCCGTCTATCGGATCCCCAAAGCATCGCTATAGCCCGTTTGACCAGCAGGTACCCCAGTGCGGCCCATTGTTGCTAGAGTTCTGTCAAATCTGTGGCCTCCCATATGTTCAGGATCCCCAACCTCGGCGTCAATTGGATCTGTTTACCCAATGTGTCTTGCATTTTCTTGGTTGCATTCCCCCACAGAGAACGTATTTCGGGACAGTCCCACAAGATATGATAAAAGGTGCCTTCTTGGCAGCAGCCTCTGAGGCACAGGGCATCCGCACAACTTCCTATTTTAGCCAATAGCACCCCAGGAAGGTAGGACCTATGTAGAATTTTTAGTTGTATGAGGTGAAAGCGATGGTTTATTGCTGTCTCCCTGGGGGACATTAAAGCGGATTGCCAGTCCTCGTCATCTATTGGCCCTATGTCTACTTGCCAGCGATCACGAAGAGTTTGAAAGGAGTCAGGTAAGTTGTTACAGAGTTTGCGATAGGTACAGGAGACAACCTTGTTTAGGAGAGGTTCTGAGAGCAAGCGGTCCTCTAAAGGGGAGGAGTCTGGTATGGAAGTCAGGTCTGGAATCTTCGTGATCAGGGCGTGCCTAATCTGCAGGCATCGAAAGACCTCCCCGGGCGCAAGAGCGTATTTGGCTTGTAGTTCCTTAAACGTGAGGAGTTTGCCCTTGCAGACCAAATCGCCTATAGTTGATATGCCAATGGTGTCCCATTTGTCGAAACCTGTGTGGTGGCAGAGCAATCCTAACCGCCGAGAGGACCACAAAGGTGTGGCTTTCGTGAATTTACCTGCCCAACCCAGGCGGTTAGTGGCCTTGTTCCAAATGGCTACAGTTTGTGACATGGGTCCCAAATAACGTCCCTTCCGGACGTTGGTGTAGAGGGCGCCCAAGTGGCCTTCTCGCCCCGTTTGATACCTTTTTATCTGGAAAGATGGATTCGGCGGGGAGCCATAGATCCAATGATTAATTGCCACCAGTTGCGAGGCCCAATAGTATAAGCGCAAATCTGGAAGGGCAATCCCACCATCGTACCACCCCTTTGTCAACTTCTGGAGGGCGATGAGAGGTGCCCCGCCGTCCCATAGTAAGGTGCGGATTTCCCCTTCAATGGTGGTAAAATAATTATCAGGAATTGGGTACGGACAGTTTTGAAGTACATACTGGAATCTAGGTAGGGCGAGCATTTTGAACAAGGCTGCTCGTCCCAGGAGGGACAAGGGCAGCGATCTCCAGTGCTTGATGTCATCTTGCAATCGTTTGAGGGGGCCCAGAAGATTCTGGTCATAGAATATCTTGGGGTCAGGCATGATATAGATGCCTAAGTATTTAAAGCCTCCCGTGGCCAGCTCAATTGCATAGCCGCGAGGCAGCCTGGGCGGGGGCCGCGTAAGATATACAGCACAGATTTAGACCAGTTAATGGTATAACCCGCATATTTGCCAAAGTTAGTAAAAATGTTCAATAGGCGGCTAATAGAGGCCTGTGGGGACGCCAAATATACCAGGATGTCGTCAGCGTATAACGAAATTCTATCTTCTTTATCTTCGCTCCAGCGCAGTCCACGTATCGTCACGTCGCGTCGTATCCATGTCGACAGCGGTTCAAGAGTCAGAGCAAACAGTAAGGGGGTCAGGGAACATCCCTGCCTGGTCCCCCTTTGTAAGGCAAATGTTCGTGACGAATGATTATTTACTCTGACTTGTCCTAGCAGCGCAGTGTAGAGCAGCGCCACCCACTGTCGAAACCGTGGACCGAAGCCGAACCTGGCTAAAACCTTGAAGAGGTATGGCCATTCTATTGAGTCGAACGCCATGGCGGCATCCAATGACATTATGACCGCGTCTTCCTCTATATATGGCTGCCTACCTAGGACATTGTGGACCCGACGGATATTTAGGGCGGTGTTACGTCCCGGCACAAACCAAGATTGATCTTCATGGACCAGTGAGGGGAGGACCGCGATCAAACGGGACGCGAGAAGTTTCGCCAGCACCTTGGCTTCTGAGCTTATCAAAGAAATGGGCCTATATGAGCCACAGTCGGTCGCTGGTTTTCCGGATTTGTGTATTACAACTATAGAGGCCAGCCTTTGATCCAATGGAAGAATACCTTGTTGCAAACTTTCTTCATACATGTGTGTTAGGTGTGGGGCCACCTTTAAGGCCATTGCTTTAAGGAATTCAATTGGAATCCCGTTAGGCCCCATTGCCTTCCCCGATTGGATGGCAAAAATGGCTTTACAGATCTCTTCTGCCGTTATATCTGCGTCTAGCACATCTCTGTCACTGTCCGACAGTGTAGGCAGGTCCATTTCCTCCAAGAGTTGACGTGAATCTTCCGAGGAAGTGGTGGTCTTGGAGGTATATACTGCCTCAAGGTGGTCTGCAAACGCTTCCGCCACCTCCCGGGGATCTGTCACCCGCCGCCCGCCTTCGAGTAGAATTTCAGGGACCCATCGAGTCGCCTGATCTCGTCGCTCCAGCCACGCCAGCATTTTACCGGCCCTATCTCCGAGCTCGTACACCCTATGGCGAGTATGGAGCAGTCTTGCCTGGGTTTTTACACGTGCTAGGGCTTTATATTCTAGCTGTTTATTCATGAGACTATGGGCTGTGGCCTCGGTGGGAGAGGCATTATGGTTCGTTTCTAGTTGGAGCAAATCGCTTTCGATTTGTGTCAGCGGTCTGTTTTGGTTCTGGAAGTATCCAATCTTCAACGCCAAGGCGTGTCCCTTAATCACTGCCTTGTAGGCTTCCCAGACAATATTCGCCGAATCGACCGAGCCGACGTTTTCAGTAAAATAGTGATCAGTGTGGTCAGCGAGGTCGTCTTTAATATCTGGGATCGTAAGGAGCCATGGATTAATAATTATGGGGCCACGGGTATACTGTCGGTGAAAAGTGAGTTCAACCCAGAGAGGGGAGTGATCGGAGATACCTCTCGGGAGCATACGAGAGTGCTGAAAATGGCCTAGGTCCACAAGGGAGGTAAGAAAATAGTCAATGCGGGACATGCTTTTGTGTGCATTGGAATAGTATGTATAGTGAACTATAGTCGGTGCAGTGAGCGCCAGATGTCAGTCAGGCATATTGCTTGGGTGAAGTCTGCCATATGCGTGCTACGGTGGGGAGAAAGTTTCTGAGGGTGCCTATCAAGCCTCTCATTCATTGTCATGTTGAAGTCTCCCCCTAATATAAGGGTGCCAGGGGGGAGATCTATCAAGATTTTACCCAGATCTTGCAGTGCAGCCCTCCCTAGCGCAGGTGGGAGATAGACCGATAATACATTCAGTGGTTTACCTTCCCAAAGCGCCTCCAACACAGCAAATCTACCCTGTGGGTCAGCCCATTTTCGAGTAGGAGTGAGGGCCAGATTTTTACGTATAAGGATACCCGTACCCCTGTATCTGGATGTAAACCCCGCATGTATCAGAAGCTTGTATCCCCACCTGTCCAGGGCCTTACAACTATTACCCACCAAGTGTGTCTCTTGCAATAATATTAGGTCTGGCGATTGTCTCCTATGGTACTGCAGAACCACCCCCCGTTTTATTTTATCGCCCAGGCCGTTCACATTCCACGTCAGTATTGACAATTTTATCCCCCTGTATCAGTCATGGCGGGTAGTCATCTAGTCCGTAGAGGGAGTGTAAGGCGACCATTGGTGGCGTGCATAGCAACCCCAGTTCCTGAAAGCAGTCCAAGTTATAATCCAAGGTGGAGCCCCACCAGTCATGCCCTCCCAAGCATGTAGGCAGTACCAGCAGTCTAGCAAGTTGACCTAGCTGATCTAGATCCAATATGATGCACTGTGCAATAAGAACTGTAACAATAAAAACCACAACCGCATTCCCTCCCCCACCCTGAACCCCCTCCCTGCCCCCTGCCAGTGGAATTCCAACTTTCCACTCCCCAACAAGGCAGAGTGCCTGTCGCCCACCCCCCGTGTGTGAGGTACCTAGTTAACTGCCTCCACCCCTCGCCTAGTCAGTGTAATATAATCATGTTATACTTAGAAGCAGTCAATTCTAGTCCAATCCTTACGAATACTTGCGTGCTGATGGTGAATCATTGAGGCACGATCTCGTTACATCCAATGCTGCTGTGGAAGTAGTGCAAACGATAACATAGGAAGCTACCCTACATGGGCCGTAAACCCCGAAGTAGGAGAGTATGTAGATAGTCTAAAAGTGTTGTTTAGGGCAATTGAGGCCCGGTGCATCGAGTCAGAGTTTTCAGCTCGGGTCTTCCCCCGAGTGGTGTTCTTGTGAGGCGGGAGAGACGCGCTGGCTATTGTTGTGGGTCCTGTTGTTGCGACCCTCTGTCGGTCTCCCCACCCTACGCCAGACCTCCAGCCACTCCCAGGCCTCCTCCGGGGACAGGAAAAACCAAACCTTACCCTCTGATTCAACCCGGAGTTTAGCCGGGAACAGCATGGAGTACTTTATGTCTTTATTTCGTAGAGCTTTTTTGACCGCTGTAAAGCTGCGCCTTTGTGCTTGAACTTTGGTGGTAAAGTCCGGGAAAAAGGTAACAGCCGCGTTGTCGATTTTCAGCAGAGGGCCGGTCCTTACTGTTTGTAGGATAATGTCTCTGTCCTGAAAATTAAAGACCTTTGCAATTATGGGCCTAGGAGGGGCTCCCGGCTTTGGACGCCCCCCGGGAACTCTGTGGGCCTGTTCGATAGAAAAGTAGTTGGAGAGACGTTTGGGCTGGAGTCTGTTGATCACCATATCTTCCACAAAGAGGTCCATTGCCGGCCCCTCCGCCCGCTCAGGAACTCCTAAGATACGGATGTTGTTCCGCCTCGCCCTCCCTTCATAATCATCGAGGAGCTCCTCCATCCTCTTTTGCCGGTCTTGGAGCTGAGCTACCTGTTGCTGTAAAGCAGAGGTGTCGGACACAAGAGCCGTCGTAGTGGTTTCTACGTCTTTAACCCTAGAGTCCATTTTCTTGAGGTCTGCCCGCAGGAGAGTCACCTCTATATTTACTGAGTCAATGCGGGTTTCTAAGGATGTCCGTACTCCTGCTATGGCCTCCATAACATCTTGAAGGGTGAGGTCTTTGGCGGGAGGGCGAGGTTGGGAGGCTTTGAAGTCTTCTCCTGGTGTCGCGTCGGTATCCTCACCTGGTTTGTTCCAGGCGAATTTTGCCAGTTGTTTTTGGGCCTGGGATTTAAGTCCTTTGTTGCTGGCCATCGTCCGGGTTAGGAGACGAGAGATTGTAAAAAATCGGCAGGACGCACCTGTACTCGCCGCCGCATGCGCGGAGGAAAAGGCTGCCTTCCGCCGGCCTGTCGGTGTTCCAGGTGGGTCTGGTAGCTGGGCAGTGAGCCTGATTGTTTCCTGGACTGTCTCGTTGTTACCAGCTTCCCTCAGTCAAGTAGTGGCATCGGACCGGTGAGGACTATCAGTGGGTCCAACAAGCAGCTGGCTGATGACGGCTGTAAGCCAGAAACCGGTCCCAGGATGCTTGTTTCCGGTCCAGGGAAGACATGGCTTGGCAGTTCGGGCTGGACTGTTCCCATGAGGCACAGGGTCAGACTGATTTGCATATGGCCATGTCTGAACTGGGGTGGCGGAGTGAGCTAAAGAATGATGATGGATTAAACCCAGATCAGTTGACTGGGGGTGAGTGCTTGCAATGTTCAACACTCCGTCCATCATCCCCTTTGGTTTTGCTATGTTCGCCCTAAGTTGGCAGGGTATGCCCAGACGTGGGTCCCTTGCTCACTTTGCCACTGGATTCAAGATAGCCTGGCTGATGACGGCTGTAAGCCAGAAACCGGTCCCAGGATGCTTGTTTCCGGTCCAGGGAAGACATGGCTTGGCAGTTCGGGCTGGACTGTTCCCATGAGGCACAGGGTCAGACTGATTTGCATATGGCCATGTCTGAACTGGGGTGGCGGAGTGAGCTAAAGAATGATGATGGATTAAACCCAGATCAGTTGACTGGGGGTGAGTGCTTGCAATGTTCAACACTCCGTCCATCATCCCCTTTGGTTTTGCTATGTTCGCCCTAAGTTGGCAGGGTATGCCCAGACGTGGGTCCCTTGCTCACTTTGCCACTGGATTCATGATAGCCTGGCTGATGACGGCTGTAAGCCAGAAACCGGTCCCAGGATGCTTGTTTCCGGTCCAGGGAAGACATGGCTTGGCAGTTCGGGCTGGACTGTTCCCATGAGGCACAGGGTCAGACTGATTTGCATATGGCCATGTCTGAACTGGGGTGGCGGAGTGAGCTAAAGAATGATGATGGATTAAACCCAGATCAGTTGACTGGGGGTGAGTGCTTGCAATGTTCAACACTCCGTCCATCATCCCCTTTGGTTTTGCTATAACAAGCAGCCGTGGCAACGTGTGGGGCTTATTCACAGCCCCCTGCGTCCCTAAGTGTACCACAGGAAGGCCGTTTTGGGTCAGTTATAAATCCCCTCTGGATCTACGTGGAAAAACAATGTGGAAGCCTCCCCAAGAGCGCCCCAACAGTTCCGACCGGAAGATAGAGCAAGGGGAGCCAGCACCACCTCTCGCCAGGGCGCTCGGCCTGCTGGGCGGCCACAACAGGGTGAGTCCGTCTTGCTATTGAGATGGTAGATATGAGGCCTATGGAGTGCTGCTTCCAAGGCACCACTTCATTGAGCTCCCCGCTGGGCGCTGCAAGTCGTTTGGCTGTCGCTGGCTGGGGAAAGAGGAGGCGAGTGCCCGGTCAGATCAAGGGGGGCCCACGCCTGCCACCTCCCGAATCCGCAGGAGCCGCCGCGGCGTAAGGGGCCGGTTGATCTCCGGTTGGTCACGGCTTCTCCGCTAATGGCGTCCCGTCAGGAGGAGCGCCCGAGGAGGCCAGAGGACGCTGGGGGCAAGGTGCCAATCGGTGTATTTCGCTGTTGCGCAATATCAGGGGCGGGGGCTCAGTATCACCGCCGCCCGCCAGTCTCACCCAGAGTCAGGGATAGCGTCGCCAGGCCTCAAAGCCGGGGCCTCGATTTCACACGGCCTCCCGGCTCCACCACAGTCTTCCTCATCGCGTCGCCCCTCGCCACAGCGCTTGCCCGACACCTCCTCACCTCCGCTTCTCGTTGGTCTCCGAGGGGAACACGAGCCCAGATCGGAGGCGATCTCGTTCTCGGGAGTAGCGCCGCCGATCACCGCAGGCGCCGCCGATAGCTCCTCAGGCCGCTATTTTGACCCTCACGGAGCTCTTCCTCTCGGCAGCTCCTTTCAGCTTCAGAACGGGTATGGTCAGATTCTGGAGCAGCGCCTCTATGCTGGATCGGCTTTTTGGGAGATTCCCGGGTTCGGAAGGGAATCTTCCTCGCTGGAGGCGGATAAATTAACGGATAATCGGCGAGGGCTGCGGAGCCGCCTTAGAGAGCGACCATTCCCGGCGGCCGCTAGCCACGCCCCCCTCAGTTGAAGTTGTTGACTGAATTCTCCTCACAGTGTGTTTCAACCTTCCACCATCACCATTCATTTACACATATTCAAATAATGCTTTTAGGGGGAATCTAGAGTTATCACTTTCTCTGTCTTTTCGTATATCACTGGTGTGTTATTTTCCGAGTCATCTTCTCATCACTGCTTCCAGCTTGTGACTCTCTGAAAATAAGGATCCAGTATTAAGAGCATTTTTGTGTTCTTCTAGTCTAGTTTGTTTTCTCATGAGTCAGTTTGCCCCAGAGATCACATCTATATCAGTCTTTTCAAAGTATCAAGAAACCTCTCTAGATCTTCTGCGTCATCAAACTCCTTGTTCTTTCAATTGTACATAATTCAGCATAGTTGCAGGCTCCAACAACCCGTACTGTATGTCTCGCTTCCAGAGTCACAGACATGGGGTCAGAAATGTCCTACACTCTGTGGAAATTTCTAAGGAGAAGTCTGCAACAAAGAGGATTTGTGTCCTTGATACTTAAATGGATCATTGTGTTTTGCTTGTTCAATCAGCTGCCTAGCCTGCTGATTATGAACAAAACATG
The DNA here is from genome assembly GCA_963921515.1 of Calotriton arnoldi. Classification (NCBI taxonomy): domain Eukaryota; kingdom Metazoa; phylum Chordata; class Amphibia; order Caudata; family Salamandridae; genus Calotriton; species Calotriton arnoldi. The sequence continues at coordinate 596,585 of CAWUFW010003182.1, read as the reverse complement.
CAATGATGGGCCTGGGGAAATTATGCTTTGTAGTGTTCCAAGTGGAATCCTGTGGCCACTATGAAATTCCAACTGAGGGTGAAATTCCTACTTAAGAACTTCCAGAAGAAGGATCAACAGGAACTGAAGCGCATTCATTTTTTTCAAACCTTCATGGACACCCGTAATGTGTTCAGTTTTGAACCTGCTTCTGTCGTCTAGGTCCACAGTCTTATTACAGATATGCCTCATTTGTTGACCCCCATTCATCAGGTCCCCTATTTATATCCTCCAGTTGTTTTTCCATATCTGTGAGCCTGCGGCCCATCGTGTCCACAGGGTCTAAAACTTTGCAAGGTCTGTATGCAAAGTTTCACTCTCCCATGCTGTCGCTGCCGTTCTTTCTTTCACCTCACCAATGGATGTCTTAATCAAAGTTAGCTCGCCCAGTAAAGTGCTCAACGGGATCTCTATCACTGTTGATTCATCTTGAGCTTGCGTCAGTGTTTTCCAAATCGCCCTGAATAAGGCCTCCGAAAACAAAAACTGCCTTTGCTTGAGGTTTAGGAGGCATGAGTGCAGTATTATCCCTCTTTAATCAGTACAGTTTAAGGCTCATACCCATGATATAACCAAATAGGCTGTTTGGTTATTTACAAAGCTGCCGTGCGTGTATCCTTGTCATGCAAAGTCAAAAATTATTAAGAGTCTTGCGTTATCAAATGCTCGCCAGCTAAGCAGCACTCTTCGAAATTGTGACAAAATCTGAAGTATGTTCACAATAGTAGTGCACTGGAAGTAGACCTATTATCTCTTAGCTAAGTTCATCGATCTATTCCTGTCAAAATTCAGTGAGCACACCACTGGGCCATGTGTGGTGATGGGCATGGCATTACTTCTGTAAATATGAAGAAGACGGTGTCAGGATGCATTTATTTGTTATTGCCGACACTCCTGCTATCAGAGGCATTAAAGGAGATCCCTCACTCCTTTCTCCTCATGCTCCTTTCCTCCAGTTGCATCTTAGCAAGGAAGCTGGATGAATCTCTCTCCAGGTTGCTGCCGCTTTCTCTTCACCACCCTACTGCAGGACACACAGTGTCCAGGACATATGAGCATGCAACTCTGGGGGGAAAGCAATGTCCTCTCACCCGTCAAGTAATGCACAGACCCGGGGTCAGGTACTGACGACCATCAAAGTTGGTGAAAAGTCCTACCACTGAGGAGCTGAAGCGTTTTTGCACTCCTGAATCTCTCCCAATCCAACTGTGGTACTCAGGGTATTCACACGGTTATCCTACAGCCTCATCCTGACTGTCACTAGCAGTGGAGCAGTAAACTTTACGCGAAAAGCTGAAATCCGTTAGACTCCCCAGTTACTGGCACATCTCCACTGCCCATTCCCGGTTTTGTGATGGAGCACTCTCCTGGTAGGCCGATCTGAGCTCATCAGAGAGCATCCATTTTGGGTGACTTCCAAGCCCCTCCTCCTCGTAGCAAGTGGTTTTTGCTCTCTTCATGGTGGCAGATCAGATTTACCTGAGCACTAAAAGGTTTGTGTAACTTTTCATTAAATATCAATTCTGAAGTTAGTTTGGCACTATCTTTAAGTCAGTCGTTTCTAATATAAATATGTCGGAGTCTGACTTGAATGGATACATCCATTTCTTAACAGACCTTTTAAGTCTTTTCCCTGCCTGGGATGTACAGCTGCTTTTAATCTGCTAACCACTGGCTCTGTAATACCCATTGGAATCCAAAAAGCAATTCTGGCATTACGCCCAACACAAGGCCCTTTTCTGTTGTCTCACCACTGGTTTGTCCTAGAAAGTTAAGACAAAAAGTAAACAGATAATTTGCTATACAAGCAAGTACGAGTGTTGGTTTGAAAATCCTGAAATAGTCTGAGGTTTGGCCATCTTGAAAGCAGCGTAATGTGAATCTTAAGATGCTACAATGCAGGAAAAGTATGTTTAGGCCAGCCTCTAAGGTGCTATTTAGGCAAAAGATTTGCGTTAGAAGAATGGATGGGTATCAACTGGGGTGGCGAATTGCACAAAAGAATGATGATGGATTCAACCCAGATCAAATAGTGACTGGGGGTGAGTGCTTGAAAAGTTTCAGCGCTCCATCCATCATTTTGTGTTTGCTTTGCATTAGACAGAATTTCACTAATTTTTTGTCATTTTGCCCCCCTTTATTTCAATTGTGTGAACTTGATGAATAGCTTAAATTTCTCTTAGAAAACAAGAACAGCTGGTCGTTGCTGTCTGGTGGATTTCTTATAAGCAAATAGGGACCAACACACATAGGACAGGAAGATATTGCAATGCACACTAGTTAGTAAGATAGTAACATGCACTCTGGGACAAGGTGACATTAACTTTGGGACAGGTACAGCTGTGACACACTACTACTAATGGTATTGTGAGACAAACCTCATTTTTGTCTCACATTACCAAACCCATGGATCCTCGAACAACTTCCCCTCCTGACCACATTGTCCTACAAATAATCACTCTCCTGTCTGTGAGCATTCCTAGTGCAACTGGTGGCTGCACATCCATGACTACTGACAGCACCACATGGCCATGCCAGTGGTTGAAACCCGCTACAGGAAAATCAAATAAACATAAATCCAGAATATGGCATTGGGGAATTCCAAACCTTGCATTGTCTGTCCTTAATTTTACAATCACTTCTTCACCTCCAGAGACTCGGTCTCAGTGACCTCATATCTAGATATGTTCTCACCATTATACTATACTAGAGAGTTCCCGCCTAGAAGCAGAGCATTTAACTGTTCTGTGGCAACAAGCCATTACAAAAGCTGGGGTCATTGTGGAAGTAATTCTCACTTATAAGTACAGTAGAATATTCCCAGCCCAAGTCTCTGTTCTGCTTTTTTTTGGTTTCCTTTGTGTGGATGACATGCTTGCGGGCCACCTTAAGTGCCCTAAATAATCTCCCCTTCCATTCTCTGCGAAGCAGGTGGTACTTTCCTATGTCCAATGACCAATAAGCCAGACCTTGCTTGGTTACTCTTTGTTAGGGTCACTGAACAGCCTTATTTTGTTTGACCAAATGTTTAAAGGCCTCACCAGGCACATTTCGGCCAATTGGCTCAACCCCAGAAAAATCAGGATCTGTCACAATGTATAATGCACCCTCTTCTGTACTCTTCCAGAAGGTGCATATGCCCTTCTCCTGTGCTCTTACAGGTGGAGCATTAAGTCCTCACTGCACTCTCCTACTGGTGAAGACTCCCTGCTCCATGCTACACCTCACCTCTTCCACCCACAACCCAGTGTGCTCTTCCATCTCTAGTGCCCTCCCCAACAGGTGCCTCTCACCTCTTTGCAGTCCATTTTCAGGTCCTGCCCGTTGATCTCAATCCTGACAATGACCACCTCGTAGTACCACTCTTTCCGTATGGGGGTGTACCAGATGCTGCCGGTGTACAGCGAATTGTCGATCCCACCAATGATCTGTGAAGGAAGTGAAGTAGCAGAGTGACTTACTCCTTTGTGGGTTCAAAGCCTGAAGCAATGCATCCAAACACTGGCAGTGAGGGTCTTAGGCCTTCCACAGAATGGGTGTTATATGCCACAGACCCTCGCACAAGTTCACTCACCATGGTGCCCCCGACAGAGGACGTCACTTCAGATTGGTTAAGCGAGAAGCCAGCCCCACAGAGCTGCAGTGAGAAGATGTTGGGAACCCGCGTCTGTTTCACCAGTGAGTCGAAGAATGGTTCCAGTGAGTCATCTGGCTGTGGGAGAGAGGTAGAGGGAGCCAGGAATCAAGGACAGGTGGAAGGCCATGAGTTCAGGCAACAGAGAACAAATCTATACACCGTAACGTAAAGATAAAGTGCTGTATCAAACCCAGAGGATTGAAACACCCGGAATAGATGGTCAAACAAAGAACCTCACCCCTAGAGAACAGTCTCCCTCATTGCAGGAGTCCCACATGTGAGAGCACAGACTGCTCAATGGGTGCTTCGTAGGTAGTGCAAAGTCTCACTTGTTACATGCAAGTTTCACCCTTGGGGTTTTATTGTTGATAGGTGAATTGCTTATTAGAGGGTGGTTCTCTTGTGTGCATCTGTCACTACCGGTGTGCCTTTGTATCCTTGTGCGACATACTGTATCTGTATCCCTGTCTGCTGTTATCTCATTCTCTCTCTGAATTGCATAGGTTTCTGTCTCTTTTCTTCTCTCCAAATATAAATAACCTCTGTATGTCTGGGCCTCTGATTGTCACAGACTATTTTACTATGTGTGTTTTGTCAGTGGTTTTCACTGTCTGCACTTGTCGTTGCGAATACCTGCCTGAACCCACCTCATATTTTTCTATGAATATCTCATCTGCCTGGTCTTTCCCTATCTTTCTCCCTATGTCTAACTATTGCTGTGCTTTTGGTAGGTCTTTCTTCCTTTCCTTACCTTTTCTGCACTGTCTCTCTGTATCTATGATGTATATTGGTCTGTCAATCTCTGTGCACGTTTCTTTGTTAGACTGCATGAGTCTCTCTGTGTGCATGGTCTTTGTCTGTTATTCTCAGCGAGTACTTCTCATTCTGTGTGCACTGTCTGAATGGCCTTGGTCTCCAGCTCAAGAAGCCCACAGCTGACCCCACCGACCTCACGAACTATCGGCCCATCTCGCTCCTCCCCTTCGCAGCCAAAGTTGCAGAGAAAACAGTCAACAGGAAACTGACACGATTCATTGAAGAGAACGCCGTCCTCGACCCGTCCCAATCCGGATTCCGAGCAACCACAGCACAGAGACCGCCTCTACTCGCCGCCACAGACGACATCCGCACCCTCCTGGACCAAGGCCACTCCGCAGCCCTCATCCTACTCGACCTATCAGCGGCCTTCGACACCGTCTCCCACCGCACACTAGTCGCCAGACTACACGACGCAGGCATACAAGGAACAGCCCTGGACTGGATCTGATCATTCCTCACCGGAAGAAGCCAAAGGATCAGACTCCCACCCTTCCGCTCCGACCCCACGAAAATCATCTGCGGAGTCCCACAGGGTTCATCACTGAGCCCCACCCTCTTCAACATCTACATGGCCCCCCTCGCAGCCATCGTCCGACAACACGGCCTCAACATCATATCCTACGCCGACGACACCCAGCTCATCCTCTCCCTCACCAAAGACCCCACCACTGCCAAACTCAACTTCCAGAAAGGAATGCAAGACGTCGCAGTCTGGATGACCAACAGCTGCCTGAAGCTCAATGCCGAGAAGACAGAAGTCCTCGTCCTCGGTACCACCCCTTCTGCATGGGACAGCACCTGGTGGCCGACCGCCCTTGGAAGCCCACCTACCCCCTCAGACCACGCCAAGAACCTCGGCATCGTACTCGACTCATCACACACCATGAACCGACAGGTCAACGCCGTCACCTCCAGCTGCTTCAACACCCTCCGCATCCTCCGCAAGACCTTCAAGTGGATCCCCCCCTGAGTCAAGGAAGACAGTCACCCACGCACTCATCACCAGCAGACTGGACTATGGAAACGCACTCTACGCCGGCATCAACTAATCCCTACTCCACAAACTCCAAACAATACAGAACACCGCCGCCAGACTCGCCCTCGGCATCCCCCGACACGAACACATCAGCCAACACCTACGAAGTCTCCACTGGCTCCCCGTGGAGAAAAGAGTCACTTTCAAAATCCTCACTCACGCCTACAAATGCCTACACAACAATGGACCCAAATACCTCAACGACAGAATTAACTTCCACGTACCCAAAAGAAACCTCCGATCTTCCAACCTCGAACTGGCCGAAACCCCGCGAATCCACAGAGCCAAAGCAGGCGGAAGATCCTTCGCTCATATTGCAGCCAAGACCTGGAAAGAGCTACCGGCAGACATCAGACGCGCCCCCTCCCTGAACACCTTCAGGAAGACCCTCAAGACCTGGCTCTTCGGCTAAACAGATCTGCGGACCCCCCCCCTCAGCGCCTTGAGACCCTCACGGGTGAGTAGCGCGCTTACAATTCCCTGATTGATTGATTGATGTCTATGTGCCTTTCTCTGTGTCTCCGTGTGCAATGCCTTTGTGTAGTTTGCTCACTCTTTTATGATAATCAGAGTGTGTTGTTCTCTTTCTGTGTGCACAGATGTCATAAGATGGACCCCAAGTAACCTTGGATTGAGGAGATGACTACAGCAATATCTGATGTGCTTCCTCTAAACAGGGACTGAGGAAACCTCTGAAGGCATTAACCCCTGACCCCTTAAGTGACGAAAGCAACCATTTAGAAGATGAGGCATGATTTACCGGAAACTACCAAAAGAATGTGCTTTAGTTACTGCTGTCGATGCTAAAACACTCTCCCAATGCACTCACCCTGGCGATCTCTGCGTAGGCCAGTCCCAGAATTCCTTCCCAGTTGGAGCCGTTGATGAAGAACTTGTCAGATTCAGTGATGGCTGCAATGTTGGCCCTCACTGTGACGTTGGGGCCATGAGGGATAGAAACCAGGTCTGCGCCCAGGTCCCCTTCCCACTTCCCCTGCGTGTAGGGTACGTAGACACCCTTCCTCAGGTCTCGGTATGTGCTCGACCTACAGGAAAGCAAACACTAGGTTCAAGAATGTTATTTCACTTTGTTTCCCACGAGTAAAAGGTAATACAATTCTAAAGAACATTTTTCCAATGGGATTCAGAAAGGTTAGACACAGCCCTGAGGAAAGCTATCAAGATGGCGCAAGAGGAGTACAAGAACTGCAAAGAGGGAAAATGCAAGAATGTAAATTGCCATAATCTGTAGGCAGAGGGGTGCTAGAGGAGGCATGTTGGAGATATTTACATAACCTACAGGTATAATTAGAGATCAGAAGGGAAGAAGGAAACAGATATAAAAGAGACATTTAAATATCTCTTCGCTGTGTCTACAATACAGGAGAAAGGTGTCTACATATGTAGCTAGTATACTGATGGTGTAAGTGTGGTGGGAGAAAAGCTTGAGCTGATGTTATTCTGAGTTACTTTGTTTGGCAGCCTCTGAGTATAGCAAGACATGATGTTAATACAAAATGAAATACACAAAAGACTGAGTTAATCCTAAATATGTAACTAACTTTACAGAAGAGAGAGGGAGAAGCAAAACAAACATTTAAATGTCTTTCACATAAATACATTAAATGAGTGACAAGGGAGAAGTAAGACAGACACTGAAATACCTCTGGCAAAAAGGAAATATAGTGTCAGAAGTAAAGCAATTCCAGGGTGTTGCATACTAAGACTGTAGAGCTATGTCTTCTTTACAGAAAAAGCGCTAAATGGATGTAAAAGCCATCCAGTGGAAGAGGCCTGGGGAAGACAAAGCTTAATAAAGACACAGCTTTGGACTGATTAGAGATGGTACAGTGGGCAGCAGAATGAAGAGGTGCACAGGCCCGGGGGCTTTATCGTTAACAAATATCTACATATCTATTCATGTCAATGTGGACTGAAGTTGTCAGTACATAAGAAGGAAAGGGACCAAAGAGGAAGACTTAGGAGAAAGCAAACCCCCAAGAAAGCCTCTTTAGGATCATGCTAGACTTGAAGCATTTGGCATCCATCACAAGCTAAATATATAAATATACAGTTAAAAGTTGGGTCATACCCCCAACCTGAGGTCCATTATAATCCACTGCCTGAGTAAACTAGGAATGCCAATTACAATTCCAGCGAGCTACGTACACACAACTTTTAACACATAGTTATGAAAATACAAGGGTATGAGTTTTTTTATATTCTGACCATTGAGTACCATATTCTTGCTCCTAACATACATTAAAGAAGGGGTGCTAGGTGGGAAGTAGAGATGAGCAATCAAAATACAAAGTGTTTCAAGAAATTCTTCAATGTGCATCGGTTCCATCATTTGTATCAAACGTTTAGTCCCTTGTATTAATATAGCAAGAACAACTTACGATTAGGGAGATGACCCAACTTTTAACTATTTTGCTTGGCATACATTTTGTACAATTTTATATTTAGGGTTTGTATATAAGCATGTCATTTACAGCCCTGAAGAAGTTCATTGAACAAAATACATTGGCTGCGTGCAGTTTTAAAAGAAACTAGGAAATTTACCCAATTAAGAAGAGATATGGAAATAAACAGACTATTGTGAATATATTAAATGAGATTGAGTCAATTTGTTTTGAGTGCCCCCTAAACCGGAATTCCTCTTTATGAGTATGAAGCACTGTATAAATATAACAATAATACAACATACACAAACCCTACAGCACTGCAAGGACATAATAATGGCAATGCAGAGATAGGCACATCTCTATTTACAAAACCTATCCCTGCCTTTTATAAATGTAAGACTTTTCTTGGATCCTAATTCAAAGTTGTGATCTAAATTCCAATCCATATGCAAATGGATGTTTTGCACACAAATCGGAATACTGATTAGTTGATCAATTATTACATACTGAGTTTTTCTTATGACAGGTTTCACTGGAAAAAGCCTGAGGAATTCTATCAAGAAAAGTTTTAAGATATAAATGCAAAACATGCAGTAATTGGTATAGCAAACACTGATACCACTCGTTAGGCTTCATTCTGAGGTGGGGAACTCAGGAGAAGTCAATTATGTTGCGAATTAAATACCCCACACCAGGGTAGCAGTAATTACAATGTGCACTAACTTTCACCCAAACTGTACATGACTTGGAACCATGGCCTTAGTCCCCAAGTTTGCCTTTGCGCTTCGATCATGATGCTATCCATATAGGTATATAGCTTACAATATATTAGTCTCAGTTTAGGGCCACCAAGCCCACCTAGTTCGCCGATTTTTCTACCTGCTGTAACTTCACAGCCTCTAATAAATCGCCACCTCTGCCTTTTCCTTGACAATACAATTACATATTATAAACAGAGGAAGAAGGGTTGGGGAGTGAGGTGTGGCTGTGTGTGTATGTGTGTGGTTGCGAGAGTGGCGGAACCCGTCCATTTTCTTGCAGTCACCAGTTCAGTATTTGCTCTTTCACTATGATAACTTAATAGAAGATAGCTAAATAGATCATCAACATCACACATACATAATAATGATACACAAAGACAACCAGACTTGCCTGATATGTCCAATGCCCAGCCTACTATAACCTTGTTGACCAAGTATAGGAGGATATTAGGAGGACATTAGAACCTGCTGGACAGTCCACAGATCTGCTAAGGGGATTAACCCATGGACTCCATTCCACAGACGGAAGACCGCCAGCCCTGTTTAGAGATTCCCATCTGCCTGGAAGAGATTTCTGTGCTGTGAGAGCAGCTGCGGGCTTGCTGAGCGGGCACCATTATTAAAGTATCTGCTCAGCAAGCTTCTTTGCCCTGAGCAAATAAACTCTCAAAGTTGGACTTTTTTCTCAATGCACGCACAGCCTGACACACAGGGATCGGTATCTGAGTCTAGGGGCCACCTCACATTTTCCCTGCCTGTATCTACCATGCCATAGCTCTGTTACGTCCCTTCTTTTTTGTTGCTTCCTCTATTTGGAATGCACATCGTCTTGGCCTGTGCAAAATAGAGGATCATTCTATGTTTAGGAAGGCTACTAAAATTCAACTATTTTATTGATTATCTTCATAACTTTTCTGATGTTGTTAGTTCAGCACCAAGATGCCTTTGGGTGTTCACTGCACTTTATAAGTAACAGCTCAACTCAACACATATCTGGCTTGTATATGTTTTCAATGCATTTATGAAGGTCTGGTGGCAACCTTAGAAGAAATCAAGCTGAAATAGTGTGTTGTGGCTCCTGTCCTTTGGTGGTGGTGGTGGGGCATTGTCACCTGAGGGACAGCTCAGGTGTGTCGCACCTGACCGGAGTGTAGACAGAGATAGCACAGCTATATGAAGCCTAAACATATAATTTATGTCTAACCAGACGCATGCCTCTGCCTCCCAAAACAAAGGCTTCTATGATCAGTTTCTCAGAGCGTATTGTTACACAGGCGTACAATTTGCTTTAACATGCGCCTTCTGTATTTCTCCTCTGGGATGGTGTCGATGCAAAAGAAGCATACCCGCACTCCCCTTGTGTAGGCATTACTTCGCTGTGTCCTGCCTCTTCAAACTAGTGTAGTTTGGCAGCAAAATGTTTATGAAATCTTATTCACTGTCAAACTAAGACTCGGTCTGTCAAAAGCAGCATTACTCTGATATTGGGTATATTAAGCTACCAATTCAAAAGTATTGCACAATGAAAACACTACTTTGTGCACTACTTGTTCCAGTGTTACAATGACAAACTGGTAACCATGTTGTCTGCCTGGTGCCTCACTTGTTCTCTATTAAAGGTTGTCCCTTTCTCTGCCTACGCCTGGCTAATTGCTATAATTGGTATACACCTTTAGGAACAACCAACATAGAGATTGATATTCTTCTCAAAAGAATTTTGGAGACAGTTGTAATACACGTTGCATTTTATATTGCACATTACTCCTGAATGATTTAAAAACAACATTGGGGGGGCGTGGCCAAGATGGCGGACGGGTAGGACGTGCCTGCTTGCTGCTCCGTCCTACCGCCCGGGCCCAGCCGACTTAGCTCTGAGAAGCAGGCCAGGAGGGTCGCCAAACTCCGAGAAATCACCCCAAGCGACCCTGGCGAGGGTCTAGAATCCCTGCTGGCAGCAAGGGAGACTGAAAAGGCCCTGAAATTAGCTCCTGCCCGGCCGGTGCGGAGACCCGTGCGAAATTGGGCCTGTACTCGATGTGGAGGTGGAGCTGCAACATATCGGCCTTGGAGCGCAGAGGGCGGGAGTGCTCTGCCCTGACCTCCCGGAGAACAAAGAGAAGCGTCGGGGACTGCTTGGAGTCCGCCTGGTGGTGTGTGAACCCCTGGAGCCAGCGACCAGAAGAGGTGAGGTGGGGGCCTTACACTTGGGGGCGCGTTTGGCCTGGAGGTCCGGAGATGCTCTCCGTGATGCGGGCGCCTGGCGTAGTGAAGCCCCCTGGGTCTTCTTGGGGTAGAGGAGAGCCCGAGCCGCGATTCCTACGCTCCGGGGGAGGTAGGTGTCGTCCCCTCCCCCTGTCCACAATAGCACGGGTGTCTGCCCGGTGAAGAACAGACCAGGCGCCCCACCGCTGGGCTGGATGGTATTGAGACCCGATTTGCGGGACCTCAATAACAATTAAGAGGAGGGCTCCAGGCAGGGGCGGGCGCGATCGGCTCTCAGGCCGGGGGGCAGGCGCCAGGAGTATCGACAACGCGGGCAAAGGCGGCATTGGCTGAGAGAAGAGGCCCGAGGGCTGCAAGCGCGAGCGGACCCCCAAGCGCAGGACACGCATCGGGGTTTTGGAGTTCCCGGTGGGGGGACATAGGAACTGCGACATCCACTACAGGGCCCGTTGGGGGCTCTGATCACACGAGTGTGGGTCCTTCCTACAAGCCTCACTCCTACACGCGCCCGACACCGGGGGGCCTGAAGCCAGAGGCCCACTCAGAAATCCAGCAAGGGGGTGGAACTGAGGGGTTGGGTCTCCCCCTCCTTCGTGGGAGCCTCGGAACCCCCTTTGCCTTGAAGGGCCTGGAACCTGGATTGGAATTGCGGGCCGGGGGGTCCTGTGTGTGTACTCTCGGTGAGGGCCCTCCTCATCCCGAGGCCAGCCGAACCTTGAGGACCTGAAAATTGATAGTGAGGGCCCAGTTTGAGAGCAACAGAAGCACCCTCTTCAGCCCGGGGCGAAGAGCCCTCTATACCCATAGAACAGGTGGAAGGGCCGGCTCATTGAGAGACCATCTGGGTCCTGGCTTGAATAGGAGTCCGCTGAGGTACTGGTGGGCCACTTAAGAATCCACCATGCAGGCCAAGACCTAGGCATCAAAGCTCTCCCGACACTCCCCTCGTAGGCCTCAAGTGACCTACATCGCAAAGCCAGCAGACCTACCTGGACCTTGTATTCTGGACAGAGGAGGGGCAGACAAGTGCACAGACCTTCTCCAAGCTGTAGTTGTCCCAGAGAGGAGACCCAGAAGTCTGTTCAAACCTTGGGTTCCACGCGCCGGGCTGGCGAGAGAGGCCATCTAACTCAACCCCATCTTGGTGGGCAGCAGAATACAAAAATTTGGAGAGCGAGAGGACTCGAGCCGAAGCGGCAAACGGGACTCGGGTGGTCCCTCTACAGGACGCGTGTTTTTTCCCCACTCACCTCAGCCACTCTTGAACCTTCCTCCAAAGTGGGTACAGGCAAAACTAAAAAGGAACGTTCTGTAAGAGACATACTCCTTAAATCTGGCCCGGGCAATATGGACACTGCATCATCCCAGCCGGGGGGCGCTGCGTGTCCGGATGGGGGAGAAGTAGAAGCCTCGGTGACGCGTGCTTTCCTAGAGACACTGTTTGCCTCTCTGAAAGACGATCTCCACTCAGTAAAAAAGGAACTGGCACAAGAAATCCGAGAGATACGGAGGGATCTGGAGTCAGTGGGTGACAGAGTGGACACTTTAGAAACACAGTCCTCAGCTAGGGATGAGGAAATTCACCAACTCCAGCAGGAAGTCCTCCACCTACAAGATCAGCACCTTGATCTCCAGGCGCACGCGGAGGACTTGGAAAATCGCTCCCGCCGGAATAACATTCGTATGCAGGCGGTCCCCCGGGGAGCGGCGGGGTCAGACGTTGAAGCATATGTCAAGGATCTTTTCCGCTTCATCCTGGGCGACCCGCTGGATCAACAAATCAAATTGGACCGTACTCATAGGGTAGGTCCAGCAAGAGCAGCGCCGGCCCCACCCCCAGATATCCTCACCTGCGTCCATGACTTCCAGCTTAAGGAATGCATTCTCCGGGAGGCACGAGACAAGCAAACTATCGAGTTCCGGGCAGCGCGCCCTCTCCTATACCAGGACCTGGCGGCCTCCACATTACAAAAGAGAAGGGAGTTTAGGCCTGTTACTACCCACCTGCGATCTAACAAAGTTCCTTATTCCTGGGGTCACCCGTTCCGATTGATCTTTAAATGGGATGGGAAAACGCACCATATTAGATCACTACAGGAGGCGCAGCAACTATTGAACCTAACTGAAGAGGGACCGGGTCTCGCTACCCACACAGATCCTGGCAACAAACCTCCGACAGCAGGGAAGTGGCAGAGAGTGGGCCGGACCCCCCCTGCACCTCCGACCGGACCCTGGACCATCGCCAAAGAACGCAAAGCAGTCATCGCCACCCTTGAAGAAGACACTCAACGCGGACTGATATTGGCCAGTCTGAGCCTCCAAAGAGCTCTTTTCGGGGTATTTCAGCTGCCTACATAAGCAAATTCTCTTGTCCTTCATGTTGCTGGGTCCGGGTGGGGCGGGTTGGTGGCATGAGCCCTGCTGACATTCCACGTTTCCACCATTGAAACAGTGACTGCCCCACCTGATCCAGACTTTCCTCTCACGAAAGACTCTATGATATGTTGTTTGTTGTACTTTTTTTCCACTTGGTTATGGGGCAGGGGATATTTTTTGGGGCCCTCCTTCCGATGGAACACAGTTAGGAATATGATGGCGCATGTGCGCAAGGATGTCTCTCTCCCCCCTCTTGATCTCTAAGGGACCCTCCTGCTAACTCCTCGTCCTGAATGCCTCTGCCAGCGTCGACACCCGGGTAACCTACATTATGAGGGTCAAACTACTTAGCTTAAATGTAAAAGGGCCTTAATAACCCCACCAAAAGAGCGGCAATACTTTCCCTACTGGATCATTCGCAGAGCGACTTCTGTCTGCTTCAGGAAACGCACCTCTTAGCGCAAGACACACATAGAATGCACTCTAGGAAATTCCCACAACAGCTCTGGTCATCTGGACGAGGGAAGAAGGGTGGGGTGGTGGTCCTTCTCGCCCATCGCTTTCAGGGGTCAATCCTAGACACTTGCTTTGAAATAAAGGGTTGCGCACTGGCTATACGGGTTCAGACGGGGTCACTTCAGTTCACTGTGGACTCCCTCCATGCCCCTAATGAACACCAAGACACTTTATAACGGAGATAATAGCTGGGGTGCTCCAGTCTCCAGAACGGGCCATTTTTGTGGGTGGGGATTTTAATCTGGTTATGGATAGGGGAATGGATCGCTCTGCACAAAGGACAGGCCAGACAGGGGCGTTCACACCAGAGAGTCTGGCATGGCTGGCCGATTGTGGGTTACACGATGTTTGGCGGCTTCACCACCCGAACGAGCGAGACTTCACATTCTTTTCTGCAGTCCATAAGACCTACGCCCGGCTGGACCACTTCCTAGCTTCGCCAGGAGCTTGGGAGCTCACCAAAGACTCTTCCATTGAACCCCGCTCCCTCTCTGATCACGTAGCCATTACGCTTACTTTCTCGATCCCCACAGCCATCTCCCAACATCCTTCCTGGCGTCTCCGCGAGACCCTGCTACACTCTTTGACACAGTAGCTGCAATCAGACGCGTGATCAATAACTACCTGGCTGTAAATGACACTGGAGGGGTCCCGCTTGCTTCGGTCTGGGAAGCCCTTAAACTTGTTACCAGAGGCGCCCTCATAGCACAATCAGCACATGAAAATAAACTCAGAAGGGATAAGAGAGAGGAATTGGGGAAAACTGTACTATAGCTCGAATCCATACATAAGCGCACAGGCGCTCCTCGTGTGTTGCGCAAATTAGAACAAGCTCGGCTTCAGCCTAAACGCCTCGATAGGGCAGAATATGCCATGATCCGCCTCAAACACAAATTCCACTTGGGCTCTAACCGGGGGGGTGGGGCGGATGCTAGCCCATTGTCTGCGTAGTACCCAACACGCCAACACCGTCAAGGCTATCCGATCAAGCTTGGGCCCAATGGTACATGGCGACATAGACATAGCGGCGGAGTTTCGGGCATTTTACACAAACCTATATATGAAGGATCAGGCAGCGGACCCTGATCCACTCCCCTATCTCCAGAGTGCTGCGTTTACCCCATTGCCTACGCAGAAGTCGGAGGCACTAGACCAACCCATTAGGATTGAGAAGGTTATTTCTGCCATTGCCAGACTAAAACCCATGAAGGAACCGAGCCCGAATGGTTTCAGCGCGATTTTGTGCTCGGAACCCGCTCCCTTTTTAACCCGCCTATTTAACTCTTTTGCCGAAACCGGGTCCCTAACCGAAACTATGCTGCAGGCGTCCATTTCGGTGATCCCGAAACCAGGGAAGGACCCCGAGCTCTGTGTGGTGTTCTCCTTCTACAGTATTTCTATGTCCAAGCTCTATAGAACATAGAACTTGGAATGTTAAGGATGTCAGTGATGTCAGTTACTCCTGCGTGGCTGATGGATGAGGTTGTTAAGAATAAACCTCCACTTAAAATAAGAAGGTCTTGTCATTATTGTGTGGACGTTATATTGGCGACGAGCGTGGGACTGCGGAACAGTAACACCTCAACATCAGAAGGAGCTGCGATTATCAGAAGAGTTTCCCTCTCTCCTGCATGACTTCGGAGGAAAAATCTACTTTAAAAAAAAAAAGAGGGAATCGAGTATAGAAAAAGGAACGCAGGTAGATCGGAAACAAAAAGGTACTGTAAAACTTGACTATCTGGGGCGTGTGTGGCATTTTGGAGAGAGACGTCAGCTGAGTAACGGAATCGCAAAGCAGACGGAAACATTTAAGCCTTTACAAATAGGAAAATAATGCCTGCGAGTGCGGCGCGATATTTCAAAGCGCAGTGCTCACTGAGGTAAAACGGCGCGTGTGAAGGAAAAGAAATAGTGAAGTGTATTTTACACTTATCACCTACCTTCTCCAGCGGCTGTATGTTGGGGATGAGAAGGCAGAGCGGCACTTCTCCAGCGGCTGATTAAGTTGGGAAGGGTTGCTGCGCCGATCGGACGAGGAGGTCTGCGTGAGGGGTTGGTGTCCGCCTGTGCTTTCTTTGCCGGCTTTGAGGCATCTCCTTGGCAGCGCTTCCTGTTAACGAACGGGGAGAAATCGTTGGTGTCAGAGCCCTCTCCTTCAGCTGTCTGCAGAGACTGATGACGCATCAGAATCCGGTGAAGGGATTCGGTGAAAAGTGCGCGTCATCAGTCTGGCGCTCCTCCATGATTTGTGAACTCCTCCAGCAAGTTAGGTTGACGAGGCAGTTACTCAGGGAAGACAAATAGGAGGCGCTGCAGCACTGAATGTGCGTAGGTGTAAGTGAAGCTTTAGAGGTTTAAAGCTTTATTAAAAGAAAGTTGAAGGACATTTTAACGGAAAAGTTTACACATCTACAACCAACGGAAAACATTACACATCAGCAACAACTCTGGAATATACATGTGCAGAAAAAGTAAAATTATAAAGTATATGTTTAATAATAAGGCTGTTTGGGGAATATGTTTGGATTTCTGGAGTGGCAAGAGGTTCAACAAATAAGTGGGGTATTGTGAAAAAGTTAAAACAATACTGTTTTCTTTAAAGATCATAAGTGATATACTTATAAGCTTTTGAGAGTGATATAAAAAAAAAAAAAAAAAGAGTCCAGCAAGTTTTAAATAGTCTAGAAGCAGAAAGTTGGAAGGGTTTTAAAATTGTTCATGTGTTTTAGTCACGTATTATTATTATTATTTATAAAGTGAGCCATGCAAAACGTAACAGCGCCACCATTTTTTTAAGCTCTCCAGGAGAGCCAGTTGTAAAATGGAGCAAATGGAAAGATTTTTGCAAACTATGCACGAGTTTGCGGTACGAATCTTAGTGCAGAAAGGAGACATTCTTTACTGTTACACTGTTTAGGGGAAGGTCAGGAAGTTTTAGAAAATTTGCCGGTTTTAACGACAGAAGAACAAAGAGGGCTCAATGAATATGAGATATGTATCGTGCAGCTGGATAAGCATTTTTGCCGAGAATCAGCACCATTATGGAAAGATATTACTTTGGAACAAGAGAGCAAGGAAAGGAGATAACAGTAGAAGATTATTTAACAGTGTTGAGGAAGTTAGCGTCTACTTGTAAGTTTGGGAATGCTAATGAAGAAAGAATTAGAGATCAATTTGTATTAAAGTGTAGGGAGGACAAAATTAGAGAGGAGTTATGGCTTAAGGATGAACCACCGTTGGAGGAAGTGATTTCAATTGCAAAAGGGTGGAACACATGTTAAAGTGTGTTAATGAATTAAAGGGTGAAAAGAATAAAAATCTAGCAACTGTAGAGGAGGTGCAAGAAAGTGTATGCCTTGTAAAAATGTGAAAAGTGGTTACAAAGAGTCAGTTAAAGAAGATTCGGCGAAGGATACTTTTGAATGTTTTCGTTGTGGAAGATCTGGTCACAAAGCTAATTCGAAATCCTGTCCTGCCTTGAGTTTTGTTTGTCATGGGTGTGGCAAGAAAGGCCATTTTATAAAGTTTTGTAGAAATAAACAAAGAAAATTCATAAACAGGGATATAAAAGAAATAATATGTCAAGTTGGTGAGAGTGAATGTAATGAACATCCTATAGGTAGAGTTAAGGTTGATGGAATTAATCTGGAAATGAAATTTGACTCATGCTCACATCTGACCATAATTTCTAAAGATACATTCTGTAAATGGTTTGAACAAAAAAATAGGTTAAATAAGATGGATGTCAATCCAGGAGGCTATGGTGGGCAACCCATTAGTATGTTGGGGTATTTTAATGCAAGTATAGAAATGGAAAAGAGAATAATAGTTGGGAAGATTTATGTATCAAAAATGGGGGATAGTTTACTTGGATGGCCACATCAACGGTTGATGGGAGTCACATTAAATCCCAATGCAGAACCTCAAGTTCAGATTCAGAAGATTGAAGACAAGATAAATAAGTTTGTATCTGAGTTTCCGTTCAAAAATGAGTTAGGTTGCTTAAAGGGATATAAACATTGTATTAAACTTAAAAACGGAGCTATACCATCTGTGGCAAAAGTGAGAAGGATTCCCATTGCTTTACAAGAAAAGGTAGAACAGGAGTTAGACAAGTTACTCAAACAAGAAATTATTTCACCTGTGGAAGCTTCTGAGTGGATTGCACCAATTGTTGTCGTGAACAAACCCAATGGCGACATAAGACTTTGTGTGGACTTGAGGTCACTAAACAAGGAGGTGGTTGTTGACAAATTTCCCTGCCTAACATTGATGAGATAATGTCCAGTTTGAGTGGTGCAAAGTTCTTTTCAACTTTAGATCTCACACAGGCCTATCACCAAATAGAATTGACGCAGGGTTCACAAGACTTAACGGCATTCATCACTCCCATGGGCGCTTTCAAATATAAAAGGATGCCGTTTGGTCTTGTGTCTGCTGCGTCAGTGTTTCAAAGGGTCATGTACTCTATTTTAAAAGGTGTAAAAAATGTAAAGTGTTATCAAGATGACTTATTAATATTTGGTTTGACTCAACAGGAACACGACATGATTGTGAGACAGGTCCTTGGGAAGCTTGAAAAGCTGGTCTCACATTAAAATTTGAGAAATGTAAGTTTGGTGTACAACAAGTTAACTATTTGGGGCATTGCATCACAGCCTCAGGTATTGTTCCAAAGAAAGAATTGGTTGATACCATTCTCAACTTAGCAATTCCCACATCAAAAGAAGAGGTTGTCTCTTTCCTGGGAATGATTGAGTATTATGGGAAATTTGTAAATAATTTAGCAAGTAAATCAAGTAACATGAGACAGTTACTTGGAAAGAACAAGGAGTTTAGTTGGTCTGTTGATTGTCAGAAAGAATTTATAGAACTAAAAGAAGACTTAAAACATGCACCAAGTTTACAAGCATTTATTCCTGGTGGAGAAACCACTGTGGTGACAGATGCAAGTTCGAAAGGGTTAGGTGCCTTATTGAAACAAACTAGAGATGGAAAGGAACATTTGATAGCATGTGCATCAAGGAGTTTACGTGGAGCAGAATTAAATTACTCTGTAATTGAAAAGGAGGCCTTGGCTATCTTCTGGGCGCTGAATAAGTTTCGAAACTTTGTTTGGGGAACGTGTTTTAAGGTCTGTTCAGATCACAAACCGTTAAAAGAAATCTTTACGAAGAAGGGACTGGATTTCATTTCTTCACGCATAAGACGATGGGTTGTTGGTCTGCAAGACTTTAATTTTAGCGTAGAACATCTCCCTGGTGTTGAGAATGTTTCAGCAGATTGTCTATCTCGTCTGGTTTGTGACGTAGGAGAAGAACAATTTGTAGATGATTTCTTAGAAGAGGAAGTCAGTGTTTGTGAAATAACTTCAGGTGTTATAAAAGAGGACGAGTGGAAAGAAGAAGTTCAAAAAGATAGGGAGCTGGTGGAAGTTATGAAGATGATTAAAATGGAAGGTGCACATGATGATTCCTTACCTAAAATTTGGCGAACAGTGGTAGATGAGTTATCTGTTGACAAGGAAATTTTGTTGAGAGGGACTAAATTGGTTCCTCCTTCCTCCCTAAGGAAAAAATTAATGGAGGAGGCACATCAGGGTCACTTAGGGATTGTGAAAACAAAGGAAAGAATGAGAGCTTGTTTCTGGTGGCCGGGCATGGATATAGAAATTGAGCGAAAAGTTAGAGAGTGCCTGCAATGTAAAATCAGTGATAAGGTTCTAACCACTCGCACTGTACCAATGGTTTGTCGAAGACTTCCAAGTAGTCCATGGGAAGACATTGCCATTGATATTGTTGGTCCCTCAATGGTGAACATCGTACACCTTATTTAATTGTCTTGATTGACCTTTATTCAAGATGGGTTGAGATTTCGTGTGTATCAGAAGTGACCTCTGTTTGTGTTATTTCTTTCTTACAAGATGTTTTCAGGAGAGAGGGATTTCCAAAAACTCTCTTATCTGACAATGGTCCTCAGTTCTGTTCCGGTCAAATGAATGATTTTCTCCAATCATGTGGTATTATTCATAAAAGATGTTCGGTCTATCATCCGGAAAGCAATGGAGCAGTGGAAAGATTTAATAGGGTCATAAAAGAAAACATTCAACTATCCAGGATTAATTCTTTAAATTGGAAGGATGAGTTACAAAAATGTATTCTGGCGCATCGTTTCACTCCTCACACCTCTACTCGGAAGTCGCCTTTTGAGTTATTTAAAGGCAGAGCTCCTAACACAAGCCTGTGTCCAGGTTGGATGACTTGGGGTAAAGGTGTGAAAGACAATAGTATTGGTGCCTGGAGAAAAAGAGAAGAAAACCTACAGCTCAAAAACAAAATAGATTTTGATGAAAGGAAAAGAGTAAAACAAGTTATTGTAAATGTGGGAGATGTGGTACGGGTGAAGGCTCCTGTAGGTGCACTGGCTTGGTCGAAGTTTACAGCTCCCATACGAGTTATGAAATGTTTTAGAAATGCAGTCAAATTGGAAAATGGGAAAATATGGAATTTGAGTCGAATTGTAATCGTCAAATCCAACCCTGAAATGTATAAGTCTGGTATTAATTTGCCTAATGTCTCGGATGAGTCATCCAAGTCATGCTTGAGACGTAGTGGTCGGAAGACATCACTGCCTTCTTATATGAAAGATTATGTTAAGTAGAGTTGGTATATTCATGATTTACATGTTAACATGTCACCTGTATTTCTCTGACATCTTATGTCATATTCATTATTGGAAGGGAGATGTGTGGTGTTCTCCTTCTACAGTATTTTCTATGTCCAAGCTCTATAGAACATAGAACTTGGAATGTTAAGGATGTCAGTGATGTCAGTTACTCCTGCGTGGCTGATGGATGAGGTTGTTAAGAATAAACCTCCACTTAAAATAAGAAGGTCTTGTCATTATTGTGTGGACGTTATACTCTGCAGCTCCTATCGCCCAATCTCACTGCTTAATAATCGATGCGAAGCTGTTCACTGGCATTTTGGCTCACCGCCTCAACCCACTGATGCCGGGCTTGATCGATCCCGATCAAGCAGGTTTTATTCCTTCACGTCAATGCGGGGACAACACCAAACGCCTGTGCCACCTCATTGACAAAGTCAACCGGTCCCGGGAAGAAGCTCTCTTACTGGTGGTGGACGCAGAGAAGGCGTTTGACAGGGTGCATTGGCCCTATCTGTTCGCCACCCTCAAGCACTTTGGGCTGGGAGACCGGTTCTTGAACTGGACGCGTAGTATATACAACGCACCCAAAGCTTCGGTGAGGGTGAACGGGGTGAATTCGGAGGGACTGCGGGTTGAGCGGGGCACCCGGCAGGGTTGTCTGCTCTCCCCGCTTCTATTTGCCATATACATGGAACCCTTTGCCCATAGGCTAAGGGACAACCCCTGGGCGGTGGGCATCACGTTCGGGGCTGACCGACATCTCATCAGCCTTTACACGGATGAAATAATTTTTTCCATCGCTCAGCCGCTTTCCGCGCTCGAGACGATTATCTCCAAATTGGAGTCTTTTGGGGCAGTATCAGGCTTCAAGATGAACCTGTCAAAGTCGCAAATACTGAACCTCACAGTCCGGGCTGACACTGAACTAGTTCTCCGCGCAAAATATGAATTCCAATGGGTTGATGCTGCGCTCCATACATGGGTATCACGCTTGACAGGACCCTTCCTAAAACGGCAAGAGCCAATTTCTCCAACTTAGGAACCACGATCCATAAAGATTTGGATCGTTGGCGATGGCTGCCGTTGTCCTGGCTTGGCAGAATTGCCACTGTCAAAATGAATATACTTCCACGGGTCCTATATGTTTTCCCAGCGCTTCCTCGCTCTCCTCCGCCCGGGGAGCTACACCAGCTCCAACAGTGCATAGACCGCTTCATCTGGGACGGGTCAAAGCCTAGACTCCAAAAACTATTATTTCAAAGCTCAAAACTGGAGGGAGGCCTGGCGGTCATTAATGTAACACGATATTTCCAGGCCGCCTAACTTAGATTTTTGGTAGAATGGAACCGCGCCATGACCGAAAAACACTGGGTCTTTATGGACCAAAATGTCATGGGCTTGCACATTTGGAGGGAAACCTGGCTCCCACGAGCCCATAGATCCTGGGGTTTATATTCTTCCCCGGTAACGAACACAACTTTCAAGGTGTGGGACAAAGTTGTGCTTTCAGCGGGCCTTTCGTTGTTCCCCTACCCACTTACCCCATTGTTTACCAATCCGGACTTCCCACCGGGCTTGTCGCCACAGGTAGCTAAGAGGTGGTTGGCGGGAGGGTATAAGAGGGTGGACTGCCTCTTCGATCAGGAAGGCTTCATTCCATTTGACGAGCTTAAGTCCCAATACTCCCTGTCGGAACGAGAGAGGTTCACACACACTCAACTCACCCACTGGGTCCTTGGCCCTAGCATACACCCCGGGGCAGTTAGGCCCATGACTCCTTTCGAGAAATGGCTAATATTAAAATCAGACAATAAGAAACTCATCTCTGAACTTTACCGTTTCTTATCGAAAACGTCACAAGCCCAGAGAACACCGGGTCAGAGGCGGTGGGAGACAGAACTGGGGCGCAATCTCTCGGATAAGGAATGGGGGTACATATTTTATAGAGTTCATCACACAACGTTCAATGTA
Source organism: Calotriton arnoldi (assembly GCA_963921515.1). Lineage (NCBI taxonomy): Eukaryota > Metazoa > Chordata > Amphibia > Caudata > Salamandridae > Calotriton > Calotriton arnoldi. Next base: position 574,130 of record CAWUFW010003182.1, on the reverse strand, counting down.
GGCCACACAGAAACTGCATACAAAATTACCTCCTATTGGTATTATACCCCTTCACGCACTCAACGATGGAACGCGCTCTGTGATGGCCAATGCTGGAGGGGATGTGGTAACCTGGGGTCATTAATACATCTGCTGTGGATTTGCCTCAAACTAACGAGGTTTTGGGAGGAGGTGCTGGACAATTTGGACGGCGCCTTTCAGACGGAGATCCCTCGCTTCCCTGCATATACATTTCTGGGCCTTCCCAACGCTCTTACTTACCCATTAAGGTCCATCAGGGGCCGTCAGATAGCCATGGCCCTTAACGCAGAACACAGGATTCTCCTGGCACAATGGGGTTGGGTAAAGTCCCAGACCACCGGCAATGGCTCCACCAACTGTGGACACTGCTGGGCATGGAACGGTTGTCCATGCCGGCTGGTGCTGACCCCGCAACCTACGCGAAAATATGGGCCCCATTTATCTCCATCTTGTCTAAAGAATTCAGAGAACTGACCTGCCCGGCATACCTGCGTATCCTCAAACTGGTTCCATCCACATAGGTAACAATTGGGTCCTGGAGGGGAGGCACCTTGCATTTTTTTCCGCTTTTCTATTATAGGCGCACACTCACATGGACATCCTTGGAAGGAGGGAGGGAGGGGGGTGGGTGAAGGTGGGATTTTTAGTCAGTTTGTAAAGTTAATTTGTGTCAATATGTTGCGGTTTGTTTGAGCAAGGCTATATATATATTGCATTCAGCATATTGGTGACTTCTGTTCTGATATCCCCCATTGGGCACATAGAATTGCTGTGAATTGCCTGCCTCTGGGTGGGGCTTCCTTACGCGGCCGGCCCTTGTAGGGTTGTAGGCGCACCGCTGTGTACCATACCCTTACCCACTGACCCCCCAAGCTAATATCCCAAAATCAGTTCATTTTTACGCTCCGATTATGCAAATTAGCCCAGTTGGGTTTGTAAGCAACCTGCTGTTGAAACTGCTTGCTCAGTTGTATATCAATAAAAAGATTTAATCCACAAAACCAACATTGATATTATGGTAGATTTGGCACTTTATGTGCTGGGGGCTTCAGAAATGAAAGCATGTTTTTTGGTTATTGTAACATATACTATGAAGAGGCACCATTTCTGTTTCTGTTGTGTGAACTCTTTGCAGGACATAGACCACTACCCACACATTGTGCATATTCTGGAGCTTGGAAGAATACTTGTATCATTTGCATACTAGAATACCATTCGCTGCACAGTTATTTCAAGTCAACTACCTTTTTTGCCAGTTCTTCAGGCCCGTGGCTTACTTCACGTATATAGCATATGAGAACTGCTCAATGTGATGTGCTATTTTATTTTGGTTTAGGACAGCGCAGACTCCTGGCAGAGTAATTCACAGGTGGTAATACTGACAACTGATTGACACTCATTCAACCTCAGGAGGAACAGAAGACCCTTTAGGAATCAAACACATGAATCAGGCGTGTTACCCACTAAGCTCAATATTCTGAGACCTATGCATATGTACGGCATCAAACAAGCATATGTTGCAACATCCCGATAAGCAGACTGAAAACGTACCCGAGGGCAAAGGTCAAGCAGGAACATCTTTAAGAAGATGGAATTAAAACTATTTCATGAGCTCACCATCATTTCACAGAGTGATTTGGCAAAAAGGTTGTTACCTTAAAATAGCGTTGGAGAACCTGGTTCTAAAGTGATTTGTATTGAGCTATGCAGAAGCTATTTTAATTTGTCAAATCACTCATTCCTCTTTGTAAAGATATCTGTCCGCGCCTATTAATATTTTCAAATCCACTAAAACATGTTTGTTGTAATTCTATTTTTCCCCATCATCCATCTGCACAGGAAGTGACACCACGGAATTCTCCACCATACATATGAATATGCAGTGACATCACTGGACCCCACTACATTTCCCATCATTCATCTTCACAGGAATTACATCACTTCCTGCCTTTTCTCTGCTTGTATCAACTCTTCAGAGCGACCTGTCACCCAGGAGTCTCCAACAAAGGATGGACACCGACAAGGGTATTGCCTGTTAGGGCCAGAAGCCCTGTTCCACTGAAATTACAAGGTAAGAACAATCATCTGCCTCGCCAACAAACTTATACTGCCAAGCTCCACAATCACATTCAGATGTAGACCACCTAGGCACTCACACAGCATTTGCACAACACATAGACCAACCTTGTACACATCCCACTAACTTTCTAAACACCATGAAACTACAGAACACACATTCCAACTCATGCTCATCAGCGCACGCTCTGCAGTACTCCATGCACCAGGCACTGCATACCTCATCACCTATCACAAGCTTGGCGTCACCTTTGTCACAGAAACAAGGTTCACATGCGAACCTTCTAGATGTCTTTCTTCCCAAAGGCTATAGCATCCTTCAAGCGGACCACACACACTGGAGGGGAGGTACCCTCACTGTCAACCATAAGCCCTCCTGGTCCTGCACCTGAGGCAAGCAAGTAACACAATTCCATGGAGTTGCTGATAAGCCATTTCCCACTCTTTGCAACTTAGACCTCCACCTTCCATCTCATCTACAGGCCTCCTGGCCGGAACAAGGACTTCAATGATGAATTTTCAAATATCCTCACCACCTCGTCTATCGAACATGCCCACACCATGCTCTTGGGTGACTTTAACTTCCCAGACAACACGGGCTAAAAAAAAGAAAACAAGGGACACCTTCTTCAACCTCATTGTTACCCTCAACGTGGTACAGCATGTAACACACCCAACACACTCCAAAGGTTGCTTTGTCGACCTTGTCTTCTCAACATCCCCAACAATCCGATGCAAATCACATTTACCACTGGACTGGACCGACCACTTTGCCATCCCCATTTCAAAGCTTAGTGTCTTACCAACAAACCAAGTTCAACATAAAAGAGAAGATCAAACCTTCACATCCTTCAAGGACTTCTCAATAGACAACATAATGCTTGAACTCATTTCTCACCCTATCATCTCCACTTCCAATGCCAACACCCTTCTAAACCTCTACAACAATTTTTGGAAAGCTATGTGAATACGTAAATGCCTTAATTACAACATGCAAGTGCAAAGTCTTCAGCACCCAGGTATTCTGAAGATCTTTCTGACAATAAACGATCACTCCACAGAAGGAAAGAAAATAGAAGAAAAAACAAACTCTTGAGGACCTCTTGGTACTGAAGTACCTCCACTCAACACGTAGACAGCTCATCACATCAGCCAAAGCAAAGTAGAATACCAACACCATCAATAAAGCTACCAACAGAAGCAGAACACTGTTCAAGACAATTAAACACTGCAACAACCACCTGCAGGGCTCAGCTATTCCTCCCCCGCTCGCTCTTTCCCAAAGAATCCCCCAATAGTCAGTCTTCCCAGCCCAATCTCTCCCAGATGTCACCGACATATCCAACTCCTTCAAAGCCACTTCTTATGAAGATGATATCTTACCAGTATCATTTATCAAAGCTCTCTCTGAAGATGCTCTCTAACCTCTATTCACCATTGCCAATGCCTCCCTCCCTCAAGGCATCTTCACAGAAGCTCTCAAGACTGGCTAGATCTTCTTACGCCTAAAGAAACCTATACTAGACCAGTAGTTGGTCCATCATTCAACTATTATTCATTGGCAACCTATGTTCAACTCTAAGACCACATCAATGCTAACCATCTCCTGTATGACTACCAGGCTGGCTTCAGATCACGCTGCTGCATGGAAACTGCTACTCTAGACATCGTAGACGACGCCCTCTTGACCCGAGATGAAGATGGCCGCTGCCTTCAGATACTACTGGACCTCTCAGCCCGCCGTCATCACCTAGGCACCCTATAATCTGGATTGGGATTAACTGGCAATGTCCTTCACTGGTTCTCCTCCTATCTTTCCAACAAACACCAGTGTGTTCACATGGGCACATCCAGGTCACAAAAGATCCCTTTTACCTGTGGAGTACCCCAGGGCACCATACTATCTCCTGTGATCTTCCACTGATTAATGGAGCCACCTGGTGCTCGACTCACAGATAACAGTACCAAGATTCACCAATATGCTAATGATACAAAACTCTACTTGAGAATCTCCTCTGCTTCAGACATCCAATGCCTCAAGCACGGCTTGCAAATCATCCGGACCTGGGTGTCCAGTGCCTACCTAAAGCTCAACCCAACCAACACAGAATTGCTGTTATTTGCCAAGAAAAATAAAAAAGATACAGTACAAACCCTGTTCAGTGATATGAACCTTTGTGGCTTGGAGCCCCAACTTTTACTGAATGCCAAGTCACTTGGATTCACCCTGGACACCAATCTCACCCTCTAGGAACACACTACCAAAAAACGCAAAAACAGCTTGTTACCAGTTATCTTTTCTAAAAACAGTCAAACCGTTTCTTCCAGAAATCCACTTCAGAACTGTTATTCAAGCCCCTCTATGCTCCCATCTGGATAGTCATAATGCCTTACCCCATGGCCTTCCAGGCTCCACACTGGCACCCTTCAGGGGCATCCTACATGCTGCAGCACACCTCATCCATGGCCTGAAGAAATATGATCACATCACCCCTATCCTGATGGAACTCCATTGTTCCCCCCCCCCTCCTCCCCCTTGCAGGCCGGCACCATCTTCACAACCAGCTGCATCATTTGCAAACCTATCACAACCAGCACACCAGCTGTGTAGCAGACAAACTCGCCATGTCTGGCTGATCTGGGCACACCTGCAGCCAGGACACCATCAGACTGCAGGTAAGAAGTGTAAAAAGAAAAAACAAGACAACAAGCCTTTTCCATCTATGCACCCTGGATCTGAAGCAACATCTCCATATTTATCAGGACTGCCCCAACGACTCTCCAATTGCAGAAAGACTAGAACCCACACCTCTTTAAAGAACACCACCTCACAAAGCATTAACCATCCACAACCCAGCTTCCCCTCCTCTTACTCGTTACGCTTGCCTTTGACCATGTACAGTACTGCGCTGACTTTCGGCTCGGCGCAAATAACATATACATACATTGTATCAGGTTTGACCAGTATGTTTAAAATACACACTTATCACGCTGATTTCTTGTACTGGCCCCAAGCATAGCTGTGCCCCATTGCCTGAAGTGTTAGCTCCACCTCCACTGGCTGACCTAATGCCCCTCCCCCTCCTAAATTGTAGTTGGGCCCCTAGGGGCTCAGGTGCTTATCTTAGGAATAAGTCAGTGCACCTGAGGTGCAGTGTTCCAACATTCAAGCACAAACCTGGTGATATTGATTGGTCAGTCGGTGGAAAACAAACTAGGCTGTGGAATATGCATTTGCTGTGAAAGAGTAAAATTAAATACTTAGGAATTTATATTTTGGATTGTTAAATTAACGTGTCTTTAATTTTGCCCTTTTGAGCGAGGTAAACTGAATTCAATTTGTAGCCGCCCCGCATCCTCATCTCCATCTCCAGGTGTCACTACTTCCATCATGTCACATAGCAGGGTTGCGGCCTACCGCAGCGCCGTGAACTGCTGGGATTTCCGACCCCCGGTGTCTTTCTGGCAGGCACTATCGCATAATCACCTTTCGAGGGGCGGAGCGGTAGGGGGGCAGCTCTCACTCCGCGGCTGGAACGACTAATCCACTCCGATGAGAATAAGGGTTCTCTGGAGAGGGAGGGGGGGACCTTTTCCTCAGGGTATCACAAGCAGGCCGGGTGTAGGGTCACTTACCTAACTGGGATTTGGATAAAAAAGATGGCGCGTAATTGGGGCAAGATCAGACGTCGCCTAACTGACCACTGGTTCTGCCGGTGCTCGGCACAGATAGTTCTAACATGCATTGGCATAGCCAATAGGTCTCGCCTTTGGGGCCTTATAAGTGTTTAGCCAGAGCTATTGACTTTGCCAATGTCTTCAAGTTGTGCTGTAGAGAAGTGTGGCTGCTGTGCAGCATGCTGAAAAGTTATAATAAAAAGTGTCAGAAGCATTTTTGTTACTTTATATATGACCAAGAAGGCATTATGTAAAACTGAACGACCATATTAAAAAAGTATTTACAATAAAAAATTTCCTCAGTTTTCTTTTGTTCTTGCAATGCTGGCAACTTGTTTCTGCCTATTGCAATGGTTGTTTGTTAAAGCTTTTTTTTTGAGGGGGCATAAACAATCGGAGGGTGAAGGTTGGGAACTAGCACCTGTATTAGAACACTAGCAGCGGCCAGACGCTAGGGGAGAATCAACAGATGCCAGATTCCGAGAGCAGGCTGAGGTGGTGCTGAGTGATGCTGAGGTGGTAGTGGTGGTGGTGGTGACTGTTGCGGAGACGATGCTGAGGTGATGCTAAATGATACTCAGGTCTTGCTGAGTGATACTGCTGTGGTGCGGAGTGATACTGCTGTGGTGCGGAGTGATGCTGTGGTGGTGCTGAGTGATGCTGTGGTGGCCCTGAGCGATGCTGTGGTGGCCCTGAGCGATGCTGTGGTGGCCCTGAGCGATGCTGTGGTGGCCCTGAGGGATGCTGTGGTGGCCCTGAGCGATGCTGTGGTGGCCCTGAGCGATGCTGTGGTGGCCCTGAGCGATGCTGTGGTGGCCCTGAGCGATGCTGTGGTGGCCCTGAGCGATGCTGTGGTGGCCCTGAGCGATGCTGTGGTGGCCCTGAGCGATGCTGTGGTGGCCCTGAGCGATGCTGTGGAGGCCCTGAGCGATGCTGTGGAGGCCCTGAGCGATGCTGTGGAGGCCCTGAGCGATGCTGTGGAGGCCCTGAGCGATGCTGTGGAGGCCCTGAGCGATGCTGTGGCGGCGCTGAGCGATGCTGTGGCGGCGCTGAGCGATGCTGTGGCGGCGCTGAGCGATGCTGTGGCGGCGCTGAGCGATGCTGTGGCGGCGCTGAGTGATGCTGTGGGGGCGCTGAGGTGATGCTGAGCGATGCTGTGGTGGCGATGAGCGATGCTGTGGTGGCGCTGAGCGATGCTGTGGTGGCGCTGAGCGATGCTGTGGTGACGCTGAGCGATGCTGTTGTGACGCTGAGCGATGCTGTGGTGGCGCTGAGCGATGCTGTGGTGGCGCTGAGTGATGCTGTGGTGGCGCTGAGTGATGCTGTGGTGGCGCTGAGTGATGCTGTGGTGGTGCCGAGTGATATTGTTGTGGCACTGAGTGATGCTGTGGTAGTTCTGAGTGATGCTGTGGTGATGCTGTGGTGTTGCCGAGTGAGAGATAGAGTGAAGATATAATGCCCAATTAGAGAGGGTGGTGAGAGAGAAAGGGTGTACATAGAATAAAGAGTGGAGCAGGATAGAGGGAGAGAAAGAAGGGGAGAGAGAGTGAATGAAGGAGTTTGAAAGAGAAACAGATAAAGGGGTGAGAGAATGAAAGGCTAAAAAAGATAGAGAGTGGAGTGTTAATTAAGTAGAGAGAGATATGAGAGGGGAGAGAGAGAGAAGGAGAGAGACAATAAGAGTGGGGGGTGTGGAGTTTAAATAGAGTGAAGAAGTGACGCGGAAAAAGTAACCTTAAATATAGCTTTGTGCTTTGCGCGAATAAATATTTTTTTTAAAAACAGAGTGAGACAAAAATACTGGTAATTAGGCTGTGACTCCCAATATAAAACAAATAGCGATATAAGGTGAAATCAACCCACCGAAGCAATATTTCTAACTAGACAAAAAAAAGCTTGCATTTCAATGCTAATCGCTGTTGTTTTTCATGTGACTGTAGTCCAGGGCCGTCAGTTGGTAATGTGAGCTGCTGCTGCGATTGAAACATCAGAGTCCAGAGAGTTAATGAGCCATGACGAGGAAATGAGGAAGAGATAGGAAACCCAGATGGCAGCTGCGCGCGTGCACGCCATCGTGAACGCAAGCTGGTCGCCAGCCGAAAGCCAGTGGGTTTGCACTTCCAAAACCCGCTTACTAAAACTCTCGGCCAGACCAGCGCAAGCGCTGGTGCAGGCCGAGACCTAAAAAGCAGGTGTTGAGAAGGGGCCTATCGGGCTCTTCACTTTTGCTCTCACCCTCAGGGTAAAAAAAAATCTTAACTCTGCAGCAGTACGATGGGCGTGGCTTGGACGGAGAAGATGGCGGACGCGTGAGCAGGGAGCTCCGAGCCAGCCGATCATTTCTCCTCTTGAAACCTGCGGCCGCGGCACACTACAGCTTCCTCTTCACCGGTCGGGTGTTGGAGGGCATCCGGAGGGCACTCCATCCGCTTTTCACGGATCCCGGAGCTAAGTGCTGTCGGCCGCGGCTGCAGACGCGGCAGGGCTGGAGGCGGCCGCGCTCGTCGACTCCTACGGCGGACGTGGGATAAATTTACCTCCCGGCCGGCCAGCTGTGCGGAGGCCGCATCGACCGGCAGGTGTCCCTCCCGGCGCTGGATGAGTGCGGTGGCGCTCGGTGGCAGCATTGGTGGCCCGTGCGCTGCCTGTGGAACACGGAGGGTGCAGTGCCCCAGACCGCCATTCTCCTAGGGCAGGGGCGCGGTTACTGGAGGGCCCTGGGCATACACTGGTGGAGAGCGGCTGACGTGATGATGGTGTCGCCCTGAGCGAGGCACCAGGAGCCTGGATTAAACAGAGGGTGCTGGGCCGGATCGGGGAGGCAGGACCACTGTGCCCGGAGCGCGTGGGAGCGAGGGGCACGCTTGGACTTTGGCACTGAGGACGGAGGCCGGTAAGAGTGCACAGCGGGTGACCCCGTCCCCTCCACGCTGGGCTGGGGCCTGCAGGGACCCCTGCTGCTTCCGCTCGGACGGACTGAAGTGGCTTCTAGCGAGGGACGCCCCGGGAGGTGACGGGAACCCCGGAGCTGACTGGGCCTAAGAGAACAGAGGTCGGGCGGATCACAGGGCGGGGGCCCCCTGGCCGGCCCTTGGAGTGAGCTGGGGTGAGTCTTTGGCCGCTGGGGACAGCGGGGGGAGTGGATCGTACCCGCCCTGCGCACTGCGGTGACTGCCCTTCCGCTGTGGGTGGCCCTTGGTGCCTTGGAGCTCGAGGGTTGGAGTCCGCTGGAGGAGAGGACCACTCCGGGGATTATTGGCTGCCATGGGGAAACCTAGGAGTCGCCAAACTGGTGTCACAATGGACCCGGAAGATAGCACGCAAGAACAGTCCCTAACCAACCCCGATGACCCCACCCAGCGGCAGCTTAACAAAATCCTGGAGGCAATCGCAGACACCAAAGCGACCCTCCATCAGGACATTACTACGGTAGCGGTGGGACTTGGCCTGCTGCGTGAAGAACACAAAAAACTGTCGGAGAGGGTCAAAGAGACGGAGTCTAATGTAGCAGAGCTGGCACCTGCCCACAAGGCGTTGGAGCACCAGATGGGGGCCCTCACGGACAGAGTGGCTCAATTGGAACGCAGGGCGGAGGATGCTGAAGGGCGCAATCGGAGGAACAATGTGCGTGTCCTAGGTCTGCCGGAGGGAACGGAAGGCGGAGACATGGTGGCCTTCCTCGAGAACTGGTTCAAATCTGTTGTGGCGCCGGAGGGCCTCTCCTCCTTCTACACTCTTGAGCGAGCGCACAGGGTGCCGGCTAGACCTTTGGCGCCGGGGAGGCCCCCGCGCCCGGTGGTGGCCCGACTGCTCCATTTCCGCGATCGGGATCTCCTCCTACAAAAGGCGAGAGTGGACGGCCCTTTCACTGTTGATAACAGTAAAGTTTCACTCTTTCCAGATTATACGCTGGAAGTCCAGAGGAAACGATCTTCATATCTGGAGGTCAATAGGGCCTTAAGAGAGGAGGGTCTTCAATACTCCCTAATGTTCCCAGCCCGCCTCCGTATCATATTAGATGGGACCACTCATTACTTTGATAGCCCTGATGACGCGTGGGACTGGTTGGAGGCCTACAGGGGTGGGCAGCCTAAGTCTGGCGGCCCTAAGAGTTTTGGACAGCACCCTAAGGAGCAACAGAAACGACTACGACGGCGCATCCGCAAGGGGACCTCCAAGAAGCTGTCTACATCACAGACGGAGAAAGAGAGGGCGGAGGCTCTGCGGGCTGTGGTGGACCTGATGGGAAGCCAGGGCACGGCTCCGGGTGCAGGGCCCGGCACCCCTGGAGAGTCTGGCGAAAATGAGACTGACACATCCCACAGCGATAGTGTGAAGATGCCTGAGGTGACGCCTCGCACGGTGGATGACATCATCTGATGAGTCTGGTAACCTGGGGCAGCTGTGCTAGCTGGAGACTTATTGTTTGAGTGTTGTTCGCCTCGGGCCCTGTGCTGTGTCTTGCTTATTGAAGGCTGGTGCGCTCTCCCTGAGAGGAACATTTCTTTCCAGTCCACTTTTGCCTTTTTTCTGCCTGGCCTAACCCCCGTTGAGTGACTCACCAGGTTGAGCCCTCACTTAGCACGTATTGTTACGTAAGATGTTTGGGCAGCTGACCGTTGTTGGACCGCCCTGGGATCGAGGAGTTAACTACCATAAGGGTTTTTTTTTATTGTTGTTTTTATGACCTGGACTGTTTGCAGAGGGATGAATATTGCATGTAATGGGTGGGCGGGGTGGGGATCCCGGCTGCCGGGAGGTTTCTTGATGGGTTATAGTAGGAATGGCTGGAACACAACAGCATATACGGTTCCTAACGTGGAACATTAGAGGGATGAGATCCATGGTGAAGCGTCATAATATCTACTCCTACTTGAGACGTAGGGACATACATGTGGCATTCTTGCAGGAAACCCACTTAAACCAGGAGGAAGCTGGGAAACTAAAACGACGCTGGAGGGGTCACGTATTTGCGACCACCTGTTCCGCCTTTGCTAAAGGGGTGTTGATTTGGGTGAAACCGGGAGTTCCCTTTGCAGCAAAAAGATCATGGGTGGATGAGGCAGGTAGATATGTCCTGGTGGCGGGGAGACTGGCAGGGCGTGAAGTTACACTTGGAAATGTCTATGCCCCTAATCAGGATCAGGTTGGCTTTCTGGACCTCTTCTCCGCTACCTTAGCGGGTAGCGTACAGGGAAATCTCATCCTTGGGAGAGATTTCAATTGTGTTGCGGATGTTGTTGCAGACCGGTCGCACCCGCCTTTAACGGGGTCTCCGGCACGCCCCACCACTTTGGGGTTTCGGGCATGGATGGAACATTGGGGGTTAAAAGATACGTGGCGGCTACAACACGATAGTCAGAGAGAATTTTCCTTTTTCTCCCCAGTACACCAGGTGCATACGCGCCTTGACATGTTTTTATGCTCACCCGCTTTTCATAGTACCATCACGTGCACAGAATATCTGGGCCGTACTCTGTCGGACCACAGCCCATTAATGATGACACACCAGCCGCTGGGGCGGTGCCCTCCTGTTCCCACTTGGAGACTCAACCCGGCATTACTGGACGATGACCCTTTTCGGGCCTCGCTGAATACTCTTCTTGATACTTATTTCCCTATCAATGCCAACACTGTATCCTCAGTCCGGGTGGAATGGGAGGCATTCAAGGTGGTGGTGCGGGGCCACTGTCTGGGACAGGCGACGGGGGTCTATAGGGAGATTCGCCAGGAGGTCCTCACTTTGGAGGAGAACATTCGCAGGTTAGATAACATTCAAGGTACAGGGAAGCGGCTCAATTGGCGCTGCAAGAAGCGCGGGCGCGTTATAATGTGGCCCTTGAACGTTTACGCTGTTACAACTACAATGAGTATCTTGACAAAGTGCAGAGGGAGGAAGGGAAGGCGGGCCGTCTTTTAGCTCGATTGATCCGACCCGAACTGGGGGGCTCCCCTATTACGCAATTGGATGCAGAGGCTGATGGGGTGCAGTACTGTCCTGATGACATCAATGATTCCTTTGTTGCATATTATGAGCGCCTTTATATGGCTCCGGCGGAGGCCCCTGGTATTGTGATTGGAGAGTTTTTGGACTCTTTACCCCTTAGGGTGTTGGCGGATGAGGATAGGGAGGAGCTGGGAGACCCTATTACCCTGCAGGAAATTAAGGCCGCTATTCATGCGTTGGCAGCTGGGAAAACGCCGGGCCGGATGGCCTCCCGGCCGAATTTTACCAGTGCTTTTCTGATATATTGGCGCCACAGTTGGCCCGGATGTATGCAGATGCCTATGAGGCCGGGGTCCTGCCTGACTCCACTTGGAGTGCCCTGGTAATCCCTCTTCCAAAACTCAAATTGCCGAGGGCCGGAGTCAAAGATTACAGGCCCCTTTCCATGCTTAACCTGGATTTCAAGATCCTGAGCAAGGTACTGGCCGGTAGATTGGCTCAGCACATGAAGGCACTCGTGCACCCGGATCAGAATGGGTTTATACCTACCCGCAATACCTCCTACAACCTTCGTCGGCTTTACTCTATACTGTACCATGCTGACGCTCCGTTCCACCCTTGGGCCGCGGTGCTTTCTGTTGACCTGGAAAAGGCCTTCGATACAGTGGGATGGAAGTACTTGTTTGAAGTGATGAGGCACATGGGGTTAGGAGACGAATGGATCCGTTGGGTGCAGTTACTGTATGCGGCGCCCACTGCCAGGGTCCGTACGGGTAGGACAATCTCCAGGGAGTATGGGGTGTTTCGAGGGACTAGACAGGGATGCCCCTTCTCCCCCCTTCTTTTTGCCTTGGCGATCGAACCTATCGCAGAGAGACTGCGCCAGGGAGGTACTGGAACTGGGCTGGATTCTGCTGGGCAGATGCATTACATTTCCCTATATGCAGATGACCTACTGGTGTACTTGGGGGATGCTGTGGCGGGCGCCCCGACAGCAATGCAAATATTGGAAGATTTTGCTGGCCTTTCGGGTCTGCGGGTTAACAAAGCAAAAACGTACCTATTCCCTGTGGCTGGCCCCCTACCTAGGCCGGACGCGCTGGCGCCCGACATCGTATGGGCTCAGAATACGTTTAAATATCTGGGTATCCAAGTGTTCCATTCGATAGATGACTTGACGGAGGGTAATCTCGGAAGGGCGGTGCGATCCCTGCGAGGGAGTGTTCAGTTTTGGCGCACGTTGAAGCTGCCAGTGATGTCCCGGGTCTCTTTATCCAAAATGGTCATGCTTCCACGCTTGTTGTATTTTTTTGTCAATCTTCCTGTCCTTATGCCTAGCCGGTGGTTTCGCCCCTGAATGCCCTGCTTCGGGATCTGGTGTGGGGTGATGGTCGCTCCCGGGTGTCACTGGCGACGCTGCAGCGCCCTGCAGCTGAAGGCGGCCTTTTGGTGCCGAATTTTGAATACTACATGCTAGCTGGTCAGTTGCAGTGGCTGGCGCAATGGATAGAAGAGGTAAATGAGGAGGGTACATTCTTGGCTCTCCCGGAAGCCCGTCCTCGATTGGTAATGGCAAAATTGCTACGGCCTAGGACGCCTACACCGTACTGTTCCTTGCTACAGCGCACTGCCTTTCAGGCCTGGCGGAGATGCGAGAACCGAGGACGGCGGGCTGCTAGGTACACTCCGGTGCTGCCCCTGGTGGGCTTGCCGCATGGTGACCCCCAATCCGTCTTTACCGTTGAACAACTGGCCCCCGGACAGATGCGGGACTAGACGCGGTCGGAGATTGTTTTTTGGACAAGTCCCTAATTCCCTTTGATGGCCTGGTAGAAGATTGTGGTCTGCCCTCTGGCCAGTTCCTGCAGTATGAAGCCCTGACCCGAACTTTTGCACAGCTGTGGGAGGTGGGTAGAAACGAGCCGGAAACACATCCGGTGCTTCACGCCTTATTCACGCCTGGAACGGCAAGGCACCTAGTGAAATGGTTCTACGTGGCTCTCCTGGAGGCCTCGGTGCATCCCTTGACCAGACTACTTGCTAAATGGGACGAGATTGGGGGTAAAGAATTGACAGATGTGGAATGGTGTAGGGTTCTGCATTATCCCAAGAAAATCTCTCGAAACTCTCGCCTTAAATATATTCAGTTTAATTATACGCACATGGCTTACATGACCCCGCACCGACTCAACGTGACATATGGAGGCGAGGTTCGTTCTTGCCCCAGATGTTCTCATCCAGATGCGGACTTCGGTCATATGATTTGGGAGTGTGGTGCCTTGCGACCTTTCTGGGAAGCAGTTCTGGGGAAGCTAACTGAAGTACTGGGCAGAGATTTACCTCTCACACTACAGTCTTGCATTTTGGGCCTTTTTCCCCGACCGCCAAAACGGAAGGTGGGGAACAGACTTATAGACCTAGCGCTGGGATTAGCGAAGCGCCGCATCGCACTAGAATGGAAGTCTGCCAGGGGGCCACAGTTTGCGAATTGGCATAGAGATGTAATTGTGTGGGGTGGAGCGGAGGGTAGAGCACTCAGCTGGGAGGAATCCAAAGGGATGAGGAAGCTCCCCATGGCTGGCCAATGGCGGGAGGTGCTGGCGAACTGGGAGACCCCGCAGAGGCAGGAGGAGAGGGAGATGGGTTCGGACCTCGAAGCAGATATGGATGCACGCACGGGGGCGACTCGGCCTGCAACACCTATTGCTATTTAAGTAGGCTTGAGATCCTGACGGTGCACTATGTCCAATTGCTGAGTGAGTGTGAGCCTGCAGAATTTGTGTAATTGGAGGAGGCACTCTTATTGGTAGCTATGGGCCTCTCCCTTATGTGTCAACTCACCTGCTCTCTGCTATGACTTCTTTATATAAACGTTCCCCACCACAAGCCGAAATAGTGGTACATGATATGTCTCCCCTCTGCGGAAGGTCTTTTGTTTGGTATTCTTTTTCTTTTGCCCCAGTTGGGCCATTTGGTTGGGATTCATTTTATGAATATGCTATTGGAATACTGTTTTCCAAATTTGAAGTGGAATTTCGTTACTCTGAATCGCTATTTAAGTATCCTGGTGGATTGGTGTTTAACCCCATGCTGCACATTGTGAAGTATTGAGTATGACGTGCCATGTAATGGTATTTATGGCAAATATTCTGCTGTATGATTACCCTGACAATTGTACTTAGGACTGTATGGAATGTGCCTCTTTTATGAGATTTGTATTGCAAAAATTGAAAATGTCAATAAAGATATTTTTTAAAACAAAAAACTCTGCAGCAGTACCACCCTTCACTGCCTTTAGTGTAACTCAAAAGAGACTCGTTATAGTTCTTTCACAGTCTCATCCTGTCAGAACTTCAACTGAAGCATTTTCAATATTATGTATAACGAAGCCGTAGTTGGTGCTTATTTATTATATGCAACTAACAACCATTGACAAAGCCAAGAGTCCTGGCTTGTTGTAAGTGTTATTTTCCTTGTATTATATATCTTTGAGAGACTCCCCCGTTTTTTCATCCCACTTAAGGCCCTGACAGGGGCTCACATTACTGGGATATGTGCTAGGCCGGTCGAGATTTGGGTAAAATAAGGACACATAAATGGGATTTGGGTGAGACGTGGGTTCATATCATCATTTCTATCTGTGGGTATCTTTCAAAGTAGCTATCCAAAGAATAGGCTATTTATTTCGCCGAAATTTACCAACAGAAAACCATGCAAAATGTGCAGCATTGAAAGTGTTCATGTAGATTAGGGCTGGGCAGCAATATGGAGAATCCAGTTGACCAGTCAATCGTAGACACCCTAAATGGCCTCTCTGACAGAATATTGTTTGGGGCCCTTGGAGAACATTTCTTGCAGCAGTGCATTTCATAAGAAAGGCAGGGGTGCTGGCTAGGCAGACACTCCGGTACCAAGTAATAATAGGGAAGCACAGACCAGGGGTGCCTATGTCATCTAGTGGTACTACTACAGTCCACCATGTGATCGAGGCTCCACAATGCTGCGGCCTCCTGTCACAGCATCCACAGGCGAGATGGCGGCCTTCCATCACTCCATCTCTTGTGGCATCCTTGGGTGGTAGACATCCGGGTCAAATTAGCACATCATGGGCCAGATGTACGACGGTATTTAGCATGCGCAAACAGGTTTGCGACCCGTTTGCGCATGCTAAAAACCTGTGGCCAATGTACAAACACTATTTTGCGAGTCGCAAATAAATTGCGACTCGCTATTAGGAAGGGGCGTCCCCTTCCTAATAGCGACCGCAAAACCATGTACCAATGTTTTGCGACCGCAATTGCGGTCGCAAAACACATGCAAAACACTCGCAATTTTTCGCAATTTGCGAGTCGCAAAAGCAAATGGTCGTAGATCTGGCCCCATGTGTTTCTGGAAGTGGCTCAGAATTCAAAAGCCTTGCATCTGGCAGTGGGTAATCCTCAATATGTTGCACTGTAGACGCAAACCATTTCAGTGGTCCTGACACTTCCGAAATTTTGCTTAAGCGTCCATAATCCCAAAACAAACATCACAGCAACCAACATCCTAGAACCAAACATCACAGTACTCAGCATCACGACACCCAACGTTGTGGCTCGCAGCATCACAACTCCCAACACTGCTGTCTCTACCTTGGGGAACCAAACATCATGGCACTCAACACCGCAGCACTCTCCAGTGTGACATCCAACCATAACTACAATACCAACAAGCATTGGCATAGCCAATAGGTCTCGCTTTTGGGACCTTATAAGTATTTAGTTATGCAGCACAATATCCTTGGTGCAACAACATCAACTGTTGCATGACTAAATACTTATAAGGTCCCAAAAGCGAGACCTATTGGCTATGCCAATGCTTGTTAATGCTTGTTTAAGGTGCAAGGTACGTTGCAGTCGCTGCCGTGCCCTCACTTCCGCCCACTTCTACAGTAAATCGGCAGCTGTTATTCAAGGCCTGTGTCATCGTGTAATTATTCACCCATCATTTTCTGCATCCATTTCTAAAGACAGGGCATCTTCTTACATGAAAATACACAGATTGAGCTGCCTGTGAAATACATCTTTGCTAGCGACTCTCAGGCTTTAATCTTTGCAAACAGCCAGAAAAGGAGGGAACGGACAAGCAAGTTTATACATAGTTTGACAAATGCTTTTGCAGGTGGGTCCAATTTAAGAACTGAATCCCCATTTCTTATTTGTTAGACAATATGCTGGCATCAAAAGAGTGACCAACTGCTTCTGTCTACCAAGGCAGGCTCTCAAAAGATAAGCTGAATGTGTCTGGTTTCCATCACCTTTGGCATCCGCAGTGCATTTGCTGCTCATTGTCACAAATACCAGGTCAGACATAAATGTGCACTTTACAGAGCACTTTTCATCCAAGGAGCTCTTCAGAACATGGCAATCAAGGCTACAAGGCTTTTGAGGTGAAATAAATATGCTCTATGATGGATCTGAAATAAACCTACATGACATATGGCATGGAATAAAATAGCAACGTTTTAGATGTCTAATAGAATGGAGAGTTTATGTAATCGGACATATTTTTAAAGATATGAAAAAGCTGATGAAAAAGAGGTACAGTACAGGCACATGTTAAGTCTGGCTAGTGGTAACAAGATCTATTTGTAGATATTAATTAATGAAAAGGCCTTTCTCGGGACCAAATCATAAAAGCAGCAACACCTCGTACTGGCTTAAAGGTCCGTTCTCACTGAGAACCTGATAAACAAGCAATGGCCGCGCGGCCGTGAAACTGACACGGCCGCGAAAGTGAAAGTAATCGCGAGGGAAGCCATATGGCGCCTGATCGCGCGTGCACGCTCGCGTGAACGCAAGCTGATCGCCAGCAAACTGCTGTTTGCACTTCCAAAACCCGCTTACTAAAACTCTCGCCAGGGCAGCGCATGCGCTGGCTCAGGCGAGACCTAAAAACTAAACATAGCACCACTGTCTAACACCATGCGAGTTCTTTGGTCTTGGGGACTCAGTACTACTGAGCAACCCTTGTAACAAATACTGGCTGATATCTCTGGTGTTTCGGGGCTGGTTATTACTGTGCAGGTCAATGAAATGCCAATATCATCCTAGGTGGCATCAACTTTCAATGAAGAGTGAGGCCTTTTCTTGGGGGCAACAGTGAAGTCGGAGGGCAATGAACTGTAACAATTCACTTTGGTTACCAATGGTGCCTCACATGGTAGTGAGGTCAAGCAGACGAGGCTTACTCACGGAAGTGACGTAAGGATAGACGGAAACAATATGCATATCAAACAGCAGTTATAATTCCAATGTCTACAGAATTCCTAATTTCAGAAAGAAACCAACATTATTCAAAAAAACGTAAGTCCTGGAAAAAATTCGAGATTAGCTTTGAAAATCATAAGAGCCTAGTACTTTTTGGTCTACAGCTGTTACAGCTCCTAATCACTCTTCGCAATTGTCAGCTCCTAATTGCTCTTTACTATTGTCTAATTTAATTATGAATCAATCAATCATTTTTTTCTTTATTCGATCCATTTAAAACACAGATCATGAAAGTACAAGAAGACATTTAAAAAATAAATATATAAACATTTGAGACAAAATCCATTTCTAAATACAAAGCGCCCCTCAATGAGGCTCAAATTTTGTCCTGGTGTGCTGGGCAGTACTGAGATACTTCAAACCATAATGTCTTGTAAACACAAACGCCTCATAGTTCCCGATTAGAGAAGACTAGAGTACAAAGTTTTCCTTCTTCTTATACAAGCCCATAAAAAAGTAGCTATTGAGCAACATATAAAAGGATCGGAAAGTGCTACACGGCATTGCTTAAAGTTAAAACGTCTTAAAATTGGGAGGTTAAATCTTGCACGTTCTTCCTTGTAGTAACCACAAAATATGAATATATGGAGGTCAGACTGCTTTGATACATTATCACAAGGGCAAGATGACAAATCAGAATGGCTGAACTTCTGTGAAGGAAAGCCCAGTATCAGTGGGATTAGATTCATTCGGAACCTCGCCAGGATGTATCTATGCTGTGGTATTCTGGTGATTTCTAAATAAGAATACTCCTCCCCCCCCCCCCTTGAAATTGAGGGTGTTTGTTGATATAATAGAACGGATTTCTTTGCACGGTTGGCTTCCTGTCGATCAAGGGCAGCCTTATTTAGGTAGATGGCCTTTAGTTCATGCTGTGTGAACTTCCGGCATGCGCTAGGGTCGTCAAACTGTTCCATTAGCCCAAGTGAGGTCAAAGTTGTCTTCACATACTGGAGCCAAGTAATTTTGTGAGTGTGGTCTAGTTATAGGCAATTTTTTTATAATAGACTGTGTTAAGTTTACCGTGTCCCTGCGCCATATGGAATGCCATACCATAATCGGTGCTAACTTAATACAGTCTGACACGTAAGGCAATCCCAGCTCTAGATGGCAAATATAATTTGAGGAAGATCTGGGAAGGGAAACCACACTCTTAAAAAATCTGTCTGCCAGTTTTTGGAGTTGATCTACAGGAGACATACCCCACACGCCTGCCCCATAGGAAACAGCAGATACTGTCTTTGCTTGATATATCTTTTTGATTGATTCGAGAGGTTTTGTTCCCAGCTTCTTAACGAAGCACGAGATTGCTCCTTTACTCCTCTCCATCACTAGGGCCCCGTTATCGACCATGCTTGACCAAGACTGATTTTTGTCAAACATAATCCCGAGGTACGGGAAGGACTCTACCACCTCTAGTCTCCGTGTTCCTATGTGGAAGTGAGGTGTTCTTTTAGTTAAAGGTGTCCCTGTTATGAGAACGAAAGATTTTGATTTGTTGACCCTCAAGTCCAGAGAGGACATAGAAGCTGCATATTCCTTTATAAAACGTTGGAGGGCCAGATCGCATCATCTGCGTAAACCAGCAGTGGTACTTTAAGCTTATTTAAGACGGGAACGTCTAGAGCTGCCTCAACCCCGTTTGTACAGATTGAAAATAAAAATGGGGCGAGGACACACCCTGGTCTTACTCCCCTAGTGATCTTAAATAGACGCCTGCGTTACCCTTTTTTACCATAGCGGACACAGGCTGTTGCACTGGAATACAATTTACGGATGTTATTTATTATAGCAGTCTCAATCCCCATAGTCTCCATTAAGTTCCATAGTTTAGAGTGGCTCACGGAATCGAATGCAGCAATTAAGTCCATGAATGCCATGAAAGCCTGCTCTCCCTTTGCCCTGGAATATTTGTCTATGGTCAGACTTAGGTTGAGGCACTGATCTATAGTGTCTCTGCCTATTTTGAAAGCCATACTGGGCCTGGATCAAGATAGTCTTCTCCCTAGCCCACTCTTCCATCCTATCTAACAGTAAACGGCCCATGAGCTTTGCGGTAGTGTCCAGCAAAGAAATGGGTCTATAATTCTGGGGGTTCTCTTTGTCGTCCTTTTTGAAAATAAGTACAATTATGCTGGACTTCCATGATGCTAAGGGGCCATTTCTTGCTATCGCATTGAAAACATTAGTTAGCAGGGGGGCCCACAGATCCTGGTGTATTAGGAAGAGATCAATGGGAACACCACCGGGGCCTTCCCGCCAATACATTTCCCTAGCCCAGTCTTTATTTCATCAATCGAGAATGTTAAGTGCTCCTGCAG
Source organism: Calotriton arnoldi (assembly GCA_963921515.1). Lineage (NCBI taxonomy): Eukaryota > Metazoa > Chordata > Amphibia > Caudata > Salamandridae > Calotriton > Calotriton arnoldi. The sequence continues at coordinate 553,779 of CAWUFW010003182.1, read as the reverse complement.
GGGTAGAACCATGGGGGGGGAGGGGTATTCAGTTGGTAGGGTGTCCGAAGAGCCAAAAACCCACTCAAAATGGGCTACCCTCACCTCTTCGCTCATGTGACTATCCGGCCCCCAGTCTATCTGCTTTCTCCCTAAACTGTTGTGTTCAGTACTTAGGTACATCCCAGATTGGATACTGGGGTACCCTTATAAGTCCCTAGTATATAGTACTAAGGTACCCAGGGCATAGGTACCCCAGAGGTCTCCCATGGGCTCAAGCATATGCCACCCATGAGAGACCATTCAAAATGGAACTACAAGCCTGCCATTGCAGCCTTTGTAAGTTGGTACTAGCACCACTTACTAAAGATATAGGTTTCCTATATCTAGGGACACTGCACTTAAAACCTATAAGTCACCCCTATAGCAGGCCTTTGCAATCCTGAAGGCAGGGTGCTTGGTTCTAAGTGAGAGGGTGCCCCTGCATGAGCAGGACACCCCTACAAACTACGGAGTCCATTTTCCCGGGTTGTCAGTGAGGCAGCCATATACTATATAGCGGGGCACCGCGTATATATGCGATGGCCATCTCGAAAACAGCTGCGACGAATCCTATCATGTTTGGTATCAAACATGTTGGAATCATACCCCCACACCGTAAACGGTGTGGGAGTTATGATTCTAAGCACTGGAAGAGCCCTCCGACTCTGTGTTCCCGGTACCAGCCTTCTTGAGCCGGACAGCACAAACTGGTTGAAGCCGACCAGACACACGATTCTGCCCTCCTGCTGCTGAGCCAAGCTCGAGCAGAGGCAGGCAGAACAATAGGCATCCTGTCACAGGGTGGTGTGACCACCTCTCAGACAGGATTTAGGGTATTGGGGTGGGGTGGGTGCGCTTGCCAGCGGGGGGGCACATTTGGTGTCCCTGTGCATAGTCCAGTTCAAGCCAGTCCTGGGAGCTGTTAGCTCCCGCTCTGGCACGAAACTGGACAAAGGACAGGGGAGTAACCTCCCCCCTGTCCAGACCCTCCCCTGGGAGGGTCCCCTGAATCTTCTCAACCCTTTCCCTAGGGTACTTAAGGGCTTACCTGGGTGTAGGTCCCTAGATTAATCGTAGGATAAGATTCAGATCAGACACCACTGCTCTTCTACCGTCTGGGCACTCTGGACTTCACTGGACTTCGTTTGGGTCTGACTTCATCTCCCTCCCAGTCTGCTGCATCGTCTGTGCCTGTGCATCAATAGGCCTGTGAAGCATCGAAGACACTTGAAGGAATCTCCCTTGGAGTGAAGCAGTCACTCCCCTGCATTCGCAGGCACTGCAACTAAGTAAACCGGTCTGCTGATCCTGAGCTCCTCCGGACTCCAAAGGCTCTTCAATACAGGTGGTGGTTTTCCACAGCTCCCGAGGCCTGCCCTGCCCTCTCACCAAGTTTGAGGCCAGTATCCCTCGTAGGAATTGCAATAACCGAACCCCTGTGCACCGCGTCAACTTGCAGTTGCAAAGGCTTGTTGACTTCTTTCCAAGAAGAGCTTCAGGCTCCAAGTAGCCCCAACCTCGAGCACCTCCAGTGACCAGAATCTTCAGCCACACCGCATTGTGTGCACCGTGGCCTACATCTTTTGGTGAGCTGCTTGAGGTCCTCTCGTGACTCCAGTGCCTCCGGCCTGTGAGTCCATTTGAGGGTCACCACCGTTTCTTTTGGGCTCCTCAGATTGCTCGGGGCCTGCCCTGACTCCCCTGCTTTTAGCAAGTCCCCTGGACCTTGCTGGTTCCGACATTGCTCCTTATTCCATTCCTGCGTTGGTTGCATTTGCCAAGGCTTGTTGGTGCTCCCGCAGGACACGACCCCTCAGCAGTCGACATCCTTTGTGGGACAGCTCGTGCGCGGTTCCTGGTCCTCCTCAGCGTCGCCTGGTCCTCACATTTGCAGAGTCATGGTCATCCCCATCCATTCTGCAACACCCGACATCGGAAGGCATTCGGCTTCCAAGTCTCCTGGTCACCCATAAACTCTGCCCCTCTGCTTGCAGGTACCTCTCATCAAGAATCCATCCTTGGATTCCACCGGACACTTTCTCCGTCTTCAGCAGCGGCACTTTCCTGAAGTCCTCCATTGGGTTCGACTGCGGTTTCCGACACCACTTCATACGTATGCATCCGGCTTCCCTGGTGTAGGTAATGTGGGTACTAGGGTATCCACGGGTGGGGTGGCACTTCAACCATCTGTCTTCCACGGGGTTTCTTTGAGGTCCACTGGGTAGGGTCCTTAATCTTTAAAATCCAACTGCGACTTACACGTAGAGTTGCACGAAGCAGGCGGTCGTGTTCCCACACTGCACACGTTCTCCGTGGGGTCCCTACCTACTCACCTTGGGTGGTTCCTTGGATCCCCAGCACTTCTACGCCCTCTCGACATTGTCTTAACCCGAGTCGTGGTTCTTATACCGCTTTCTTAGTATATGGTTTGGTCCCCCCCTGGAACCACTGTGTATTTCGTGCTATTTACTGTGTTTCTTTGCTAAAGTATTGTGTGCATTGTGCATATCTCCAGGTAGGAGATATTTCTGTGTGTTAGAGAGTATTATATAATAAATACATATTTTTATAAATACTTTGTGTGGTTCTTTTTCACTTAATCTATACTATAAGATTGCATTCTGGTAAAGCAAGCTGCTTTTCACTCCTTCTGGACTAAGCCTGAAGGCTGAGAGCTTTCTAAGGTTGTCTAAGACCTTTTAAATCACCAGAAGGGTTGTCTGGACTGGTGCAAGGTGTCCACTTAAGTAAGTGTACATCATATACCAGGCCAGCTACTCACAAGGGGCATTAATTACCTTCCAAAAATCACTACTACTTTTGGCGATTGCTGCATTTTCTACGTTTTCCCATGCCTCCTCCCTCAGGACTCTTTTATTTTTTATTTTTTATTTTTAAGAGTGTTATATAGCGCGAACTAAACCTGAAACATCGGGTAACAGAGCGCTTTACATGAGCACCATTTTCATTACAGATGGACACATTCATTTTTGTTACGCACAGGGAGATTAAGTGATTTGCCCAGAATCACAGGATATTGAGTGTCGTTGCCGAGACTCGAACCCGGTTCCCCAGCTTCGGGGTCGACCGCTCTAGCTCTAAGGCTACATCCTCTCCCTTGCCTTCCTGGCTCCTAAATAGTTTTTACGCAGGGACGTTATCAGGGCACTAATTCTAGGTTGTGCTTTAAGAACACTGCTTTTAGGAATTGTGAGCAAATATGGTCAAACCATAGATTTGATGGAGCTTCGGTTTTTCGGTTAGAGCAAGTCAGAGCCTTTTTCACCTCAACAAGAAATTTCTGAAAAATGATGGGCAAGTGAATCGGGAGAGCTATCAAGTTCCAAGCAATTTAAGACAATTTCTTGCTATTAGATATGATTTGCGGGACTAATTAGGCTTCATTTTAATTGGTAGCCATTTTTCCTTGCCAGAGTTGGTTTCTGAATTTTTAATATGGGCGTGCTATTACGCGGAGCCATTGCCAGCATAGTAAAAAGGATTGTGTGGTCGCTAAAACAAGAAAATTGAATGTCAATTTGTTTAATCATTCCCCGAAAAGTCTCAGACATCAGAACATAGTCAAGGGTAGATTTGTACTCAATTCGGGAGAAAGTATTAAAAAGATCACCCATCTGTGGATTTGCCTTGTTGATAACTATCAAATTTCTAGCAATTAGCAGTCTGTTTAGGCTATTACTGTATTCATGATGGTTAAAGTGACGGATGGGGTCCCCCAACGTATCATCTAAGCCTCAAACCTTATTTAGGTTGGACTTGCATGGCTGGACATTAAAATCACTTACCCACAGGATGTTAAAACCTTGCGGGTAACTCTGTTAATTTTGTTTATCTCTGCATCTAAATGGGCCACTACTGTCTGCATGTTGTCCCCAAAGTTATTATTATAAAAATTTATTAAAAAGCAATCCCAGTCACTATCCCCCTCAACCAAAAGAAGATGGAAGTAGGGACTCGAGTGTTCAAATTTTCTGATTCTCAGTGACAAAGTGTTCGAGATTAAAGTCAATAAACCCCCACTTGCTCTTCCTGAGGTCGATGGGAGTGCCTCTGTTTGAAATTAGCGAAACCCATCGATAAATGTAGGACCAGTCGCCCAAGTCTCTTGTAGGCATTTAATGTCCAACTTTTGCCAGTAAGCTAACCAGTGAGGGATACCCAACTTTGACCCAATGCCCGCCACATTTCAGGAGGCTAATTTAATACTTGCTTCTTGCTCCCTTGTCTGGCATTCGGGGATTTTTATTTTACCCTGGTTATTGTCCCAGATCTCCTTCTCCATGGGGTGGGCTGGGGCCTCCACTCGCAGTCAATTACAAGCCTCCAGGTCTCTTAGGCTTGTTAGGGGCTCAAATCTATTTACTACTTTCAGCCAGCTTGGATACCTACTTCCTGGTATTACATTCCCAGGCGGCCCTATACTCGAAACTCCACTAGTCATTTTAGAGGGAGGTAGGGTATGTCTACAGAGGTACTCCAAATGTAGTGCAGAGATCGGTGTCCTGAGTAAAACTGCATCATGCAGTCGGTCTAAAAGAGACCTTATTACACGTTTGTCATTAAATTTCACTACACAATTCCCCTGGAATGCTTTAGTTGAGGGGCCCATCCATCTCACTCTCCTAGCCATAATGATGTGCCTAGCCAAAGCCTCATTTCTTCCGGTAAATGGAAGATGGGTGGTTAACCAATGGAGTGATTTATACATGAGTTGTGCTGTTGATTCCCTTTGCTCCTTACTAAGCACCGGAACGTTTGACAGAACCAAAACTAACGTGGAGCCTGGGGGAGGGAGGTCTAAGGACTGATATGTTTCCTTATTTCGGGCAACTTGACCTATTATACGCCCTCTTTCCACGCCTGTCTTTTATCCCCCCCTGGAGTCATTTGGACCATAAGAAGGATTTGTTCTACTTCACATCATATTACTATCCCCCATCGATTTTGCCGGGTGGATCTAAGGCAAAGGAAATTGTGGAGCTATAAGGGGCTGGTCGGGAGGTACAACTTCTACTAGTGAGACCCTGTGGTTTAAAGCTGGTAGCCCTTCTGTATTACCCCCTTGTGCTTGAGGACCTCCCCTTGGCTGGGAATTAGTGGAAAGGCCATACTGGTTAGGCTGTTTTTATTGAGGGAGGCTAATCTTTCCTCTATTTTTGTTAATCTATGCACCAGTGGGTCAAGTAGAAGATTAATCCTATTTTCTAGTCTCTGCCATTCAGTCTCATCGTTTAACAGGCGGGGAAGCGTCTCAGGTGGGAGTTGAGGCTTACTCCTCTCATCGGCTTTAGGCAAGGCACTTCTTGCGGCTCTATTGGTTCTCATGTTTTTTTGTTTTTGGCCTCCGTCCAACCCTTTTCCTCTTGGCCGCAGGCTAAACAACTGAGTTGGATAGGGGAGGGGTTTCAGTTTCTAGTAGAGTCACAGGAGAGCCATTTGCTTGAACAGAAGAAGGTTCATTTCTTGACCTTCCCAAGGGCTCAGAGGGGACTTCGGGTAAATGTGTTATCGGCCCTCGACAGAAAGGCATCTAGGGTATTGACTATTGCCCCGCCCACATTGTCGTTTGTGTTTTTCCTCTTACCAATTTCCCTCCAGGGGCTGCTTTTTGATTTAAAACAAGCTATGGCAATGACAATAATTTTTGAAAAAATGGCTTAATCGGGCATTCACAAGGGTACAGCACTCATCAGGGAACACCTCTCACACTGCACTCAAATGGGCAGAACTTTAACCTTGAAGTAGTCCTCTTACCCTGCACTCACAGCACCCCAGTGACACTGCTTACCCACCCCGTTTTGAAACTGCCTGCACCTTGCCCAAGAAAATGGAGAGAATTATTCCATAGACACCACCTCGAAGCTTCAGTAATGTGTAACGGCAGTAGGCTTTTCCTTAACCCTCCACCCAAGCTTGCCCAGTGGTGGGGAGGGGAACTGTTATTTTCCCACTTCACCAAACTCGAGGGCAAAAAAAAAAAAAAAAGTGCTACGACGCGGGTGTGCAGCCCTGTCATTTTGCAGGTGCATGCATCACTTATCTACAACATGCGCAGGTGCTTTGTTTTTCTTTTTATTTACTGATCCAAGTTGTATTGGTACATAAAAAATAAAGATAGTGCAAAAGCCTTTTTTTTAATTGGTGAAGTGAAGCAAGAAGGACAGAAGGGTGGAAGCAACTCGAAGCGTGTGGGGTTGGAAGCAACAAGGAGGGCAGCAGGAGAAGTACATAACACAAGCAAGACAGAGCAACTTGGAGTGCGGAGAATCAGAAGCACATGGACAAGAGAGCGCCCACCTGGAACAGGTGAGAAGTACATGGAAGGAAATTCAGGGGGGAGAAGCACACAGGGTAACAGCAACATGGAAAACGGTGGAGTGGCGAAGAGAAGTAGGAGGGAGGCAGCTGGAAGACACAGCCACTGTCATGGCGTGCTTTACCAAAAAGAAAAAAGGAGTGCCTGAAAATTAAGCCAAGGAAAGACGGAAGTAGTGAGGCTATGCTCCAGGGAAGGGACACACTCAAGAAGAGGGAAAGCCCACACAGCCAGTCTTCGAAGCAGGATCGACTATATTCGTAAGTTGCTTTATTAAAAGCATGGCACGTAGGGCGATGGATGTGATGAACACCACAAGTTACTCAAAACAAAAGCAACTGTAAGCCACAAAATTCCATGAAAACAACAATCCAATACGGAGTTAAAATTGTTGTTAAAAAAATGAAGATCTTCTACAGGAATTGAGAGCCATGTTTAGTTCAAGGGTGGCGACAGTGGTGGTTAGGTTAGGCTGGTGGTCATAGTGAGGATGGTGAGGAAGATGGTGCTAAGGGTGATGGTGCTTAGGGTGATGATTATTGTGATGTAGTGGTTAGGGTGGTAGTGGTTATGGTTAGGGTGGTGGTTAGGAGGAGTGGTGGATTTCATGCAAGAACAGATGATTTTAAAAAAAGGACAGTGAGACCCCCAAACGCAATCGCAGCTTTACAGCATGCAGGCTCCTATCTAAGAGGGGCAAATGTACAAAGAACTTTCTAAGGCCCACCAGCAAACAGTAATCAAGGGTATGCTCAGCGGACTGCTTCATTCTGGCAGCAGCCCTTGTAGACACAAAGATAGACCTTTTGTGACAGGGTAAAAGGACAGGGACAGATCCAAGAAGCTACATCACATTAGAAAGTGAAAGGGATATCTCCCATCAATTGTATGACTTCGATCAAGGGAGGTCTGAAATTCTTCTCTACTGAATGGGAAAATGCAACCTCAGACAAGCGGGTGTTTTCTAAAAAGAAATTTTGAAAAACCATGGACACTGCATAGAATTCGCATCTGGAGCACCAAACATAAGACCAAAACAAAGTCAACAATAGGAACCACGTCACTCTTGTCAAAAGCACAATAACTGCTTCAAAATGAAACAACAGAAGAGCCCCCTCTGCTGCAAATTAGTCAGTGAAAGAATTTAGCAGATTTCTTCACACTGCAAAAGTATGAAACATTAAGACCATTTCTCCAACCAGGACCTGCCAGGCATGGAAAGACTAGAAATTATAACAAGACAATGTCACAGTATGTCACTCCAATATTAGAAAAGGACGACTTCCTGGCTACGACTGATCTAAAGGAGTCATAATTTGTTTTACCCATTACAGAACAGTAGAAACAGTCATGTAACTGTTCCTCCAGTTGTTTACCACCATGAAGATAAAGAAGCCATTCTCCAAATTAACACAGATTAAAGTCTTTCATTGCATGGAGTTAATTACAGCCTAAGTGTTGGCAACACTCTCAAAGCAGAGCCAAGCATTTCTGAGCCATATACTCCTTTATCAGACATCTCGGTGTCCTACAGTGAGAACTGTCAGGAAATTTATGGGGATAACGGCTTAGTGCCACACACGCCAAGGCATAATCAATGTATGAGATCGCAAGACCATAACCCGACATTAACACATTTCTTCCTCAAGTCAGGGGTTGTGTGGTGCAGATCTCACAGACAATGCTACAGCAATGCTTTTTTTCTAAAGACGCAGGGGGACAAGATCATAAACTCTCTTGACTGTAGCACAAGAGTTATGGCATTGGGCAACTGCTCATGAAATACATCTTGTTGCTTTCCATCTTCCAGATCTACTGACAGACACTGAATGACATCTTGCGGGAGGAAGTTGCATCAGCTATATGTATACAATGTATTCACAAAATGGGGCATCCCTCCATAGGTTTATTAAAAACAAACAAACAGGAAAAAAATCCTGCAAATTCACATCCAAATGAACACACCACCTTATCGTCTGTTGTCAGCATGCTGGTTAGAAATCTTTGCATGAACTTTTCCTCCAATATCACTGCTCTCTCACTTAAGAGCACGCCCATTGCGCCACATGAGAAAATGCAACGACTTCCATAGTGGTTAAAAATCCAGGAATCAAAGGTTGCACAAAAAGAATAACAAACTCTAACATTAGCAGTGCGAGTCATCAATTCTCACAATGAAGACATTTACCGGAAAAATCTATGGATCTCTTAAGCGGAGCACATAGACCAACTGCAAGAAAGAATTTTGAGGCAAAAAAAAAAAAAATGAGTTTTTTCACGTGGTGTTATTGCAATAACCCTCAACTATTCCCACCTGCTTAGCCTTCTATATTTCTAACAGTTGAATGACACCCATTTAAGTTATGCTTTCCTATGGATGTATTTCTAAAACCTATGAGGTGCACAAAATAAATAATTTTGAAAATATAGTAAATCTTTGGCATACCTGTTACCCATACCTTCCTAAAGGGGTGAAATATGTTTATCTACCAAGTCGTTAGTTACCTCCTAGAGGGAACGTAAATACAATACTAAATAGACTCTTGTTCCACCTTTTGAACCAGTGCATAAAAGCAACCTGAAAATAGCTCACTGTTGAGACTCCTTTCTAAGTAGCTATTACATGCTTGAGAAGGGCCTGTTAAGTTCTGGCACTAATGCGTAAAACAACCGTGTTTGCAGACACATCGGATAGCCTTGTGATGAGGACACATCATAGTTTTACCCAAAGGAAATTTCATCCTTTCATCTTAATCGAACAGTTCACTTTCCTGTTTTCCCTTAAAACCCAGAATTTACAGTTGAAATAGTGTTGTGTATATGTATCCTGCGTCCCCCTCCCAATTAGATAAGTCAGGCGCTAAGGAAATATCTGCAAGGAGGATTGTGCACAGAATCGACCTTTGCTATGCATTGGCTGGTAAGACTTTATTATCCAGACCAAGAGCGTATTCAACTAGATCGGTGATTCACTAGCATTAGTAGAAAATTTATTGCTAAAATAAGAGTGGGAAGCTGTGATGTTCAACAGATACCTTTACTGAACATGATTGTGCTGATACCCAGTGGCGACAGGAAGCGGCACTGGAACAGGCGGTGTTAAAACATTTACTCACAACTGCTTGCTCTTCACTACCTCCAGCAGAAGAGAGCTTCTGCTATACAGTTAATACACAGCGTGTGAATCTAGAGGAGATTCTTGTTATCTATGAGTAACAATAGTTTTGTAGCCGGAGACTATTCCAAGTTCACGTGTTACCAACCCACCTCCAGACTGAAGCAGAACCGAGCATTAGAGAGATAAAGGATTTAAACACCAACGCTATATAAGTACTTCACAAATCAATATCAAGAGGAAAAAGAAGTTTGAAGATGGTGAACACGTAGAGGGGCATTGTGGGCCCACGGTAGACTTCATCGAGAGTTATGAAGGCTCTACCTATGGTCTACACACAAAAGAGAAAAAAAAGGTCATTTTTTTATGTTTTTTCAGACTCAACATCTTGCAGAATAATGCACAGTATATGCCTCAAGAATACTCTCAAGCTGCAAAACTAAAGTTCAGGTAAATAACTTGATTATTAATGACTATGTATCCTTTAAGACTCATAAAAAGAGCAAGCATCATTAGAAAGAAAGGGGTAGAGAAAAGTGAGGTCACCACTTCCTCATCAGGTAGGAGGTTTACGGAGAGGGGGCTTATTCAATACTTGCAGGAGGAAGACACAAGGGGGAGCTATGCAATGGACATGCTTCAGTGTGAGTAAAGAGGAGGAACAATGTAAAATATACCTAGGAACAAGTGGTATATTGAGTGATTTATACACTACTCATCCCTATAGGAGAGCAGTATATACGAGGGGGTTAAACACTACATAGCTTTTAAGAGTTGCAGTGAGATGGAATCACAGAGTAAATATCCTTACATAGGAGAGGTATTAAGACTGGTGTACACTCTATACATAACTAGATAAATGCAACAAGCATTAGCAATGCCAATAGGTCTACCTTTAAAGGAATGTTGTATGGTAATGTGAAGAATTACAGGTCAATAGAAGGAGAATAGATATGCATTTGTGTGCAAGCAAAGAACTGTAGAATAATATTAGTGTAGGTTAAAAGGTGAGCCGACAGTTGCACTGTCAAGCCAGACCTAAAAATCCATGTAGTTTAATGACTGCCCTCCTCCCATCTGTGCAGCTATCAGAGAAAAACAACATAAATTATCTAGTTAACTAAGGCACTTTAATAGCATTCCAATGTGTTTGCCCATGAAACTTCAAGCTTAGGCAGCTGGTTAAATAAACAAAATGATCACAGCTGTGTGGAGGGCAGGCATTTTTGTTGAAGCACACAACGTCTGCCCAATCAAAACATGTACTCCTGGATCCCAACGTGTGGGCGGAGCTAAAGCCCCTCTCTAGTGATGCTCACATTATTGTCTGGTGACAATTGCACTGTCAAGCCAGACCATAAAAGGGTTGTCAGTGTACATCATTAAAATATGGAGTGGTTGGGGAAGGTGGGCACTGAGCACATATTATTGTGAAGGGGAACAGAGAGGAGTCATCATGAGGGGGGTGGGGGCACACACTACAGAAAAAGTGACAATGCTTATACTTACAGCTGCCTTCTGTAGTACCTCCGCAGGAAGGGGTGGGCTGCGGCCCCCACAGCAAAGTTGCTACTGCCCGTATCCACTAGAATATTTAGCTGGAAAAGAATGAGAAAGGCAACAGGTGCTGAGTTAATAAATAAAGAGGCGCTACACAGAGAAGTGCTGAGACAGGTAACAGAAACGAAATGGAGAGATGTAGCTGAGGTGGAGTAATTAGGCCAAGAAAGAAACCAGAACTGCAGAATGCAGGGTGGGTCATGTAGTATCCAGTACGCAAGCTATTAATCCCGCCCAACAGCACACACTGCACCCCCACTTCATGCCACAATATGCACCCTGCAACCCTCAACACTTACTGTGCACAGTCCAGCACCCACACCGAAAGCCACACACTCACACTTTATTCTCGAGCACTCACTTGCACCCTACACTACACAAACTGCACACAACAGCACTCCTGTTGCAAGCCATAACACTCACTCTGCACCAAGCAGAACTAATGCGTCAAGCCACTGGAATCACTCTACACCCTACGACACCCACCTTGCACTCTAGAGCACCCCACACTCAACACTACATTGTGCAGCACTGGCTTTGCACCCTACATCACTCACACTGCATACAACAGCACTCACACTCCAAGCCACAACACTTACTTGATACCTAGAAGAACCCAACATTCATGCCACAACTCTTACTCTGCACACTCATGAGGCACTCTGAGCGCTGACGCTCAGTGTAGTCAGTATTCAGCCCTTTGCTGCACATTCTCAATCACTCATATCACACACCGCTCCCACATTTCACACCCCAATTTCATTATGCACAGCACACAACTGCACCCACACTTTGTCACAGCACTCACTCTGCACCCAAAAGCACCCACACGCCAGGTCACAACACTGACACCACTCCACACTTCAGCACACACTCCACACCCTGCATTTCTCACACTGCAAACTGCATCACCCATGCTTCAAGCCACAACACTGACACTGCACCCTACAACACTCACAGTGCAGAAAACAGCACTCACACGTGTTGCCAACCTGGACCGCCTTGCACAAAAATACTTCATAAATTACTGATGGCTTTTCAGTGAGAGTAACAAAGGAGCCTTTTGATGTTGGCTATGCAAAGCCCTATGTATTCCCCCCCTGTCCTCTCGGGCACACCATGCGGTTTACCCAGGATCCTAGAAACACAAAAGGCACAAATTAAAGAAAAACTGAAGATGTTTCTTAGTGCTGGATAGTTGTGATGAATAAACGTGAGCCACCTTTATTTCGCCAGCGCTAAAGATGGTAGGTGGTACAGCGTTTATGAAAGTTACATCCGAGATTGTTCAACTTTATATCACATTTTCCCTAAAATAATATGTAAAAGTGAAAATCTGATTAACCTGTGCTGCTTTCTGACTTAAGTTGGCTGCTGTTCTTGACAGATACACTTTCCTTGCGACTACCCACCAATCTAGATTTTTTTTTTTTTTTTTTTTTAAATCAACAGAAGTTCGATGCCACCCCCACACTCTTACTGCCAAATACAATATCACGAAAATGATGAATGTCAGCTGGTGAATATTTGCCAGGATTCTAATCTCTTTACAGATCCTGCCAGGCAACCAGATACTGACTAAAGTGGTGGGGGCGCTTACTTGCTGATACAACTATGTTCGTCTGCCAATGCAACTCTATCATGCCCTGCAGCGCCCCTGATATCTTAGAAAACTGGTCCGCACAGAGGACTGCAAATGCACCTCTACCCTGCAACACCCCTTATATTCCGGTAACAGAGGTCGTACAGAGAGCACAGCAAATTCTCCCCTATCCAGTCCTTCAAAATGACCGATATTCCAAGGCATGGCCCGGCTACATCTCTTCTGATTCATCTCAGTCCTGCATTGCAGCCAGTTCCATTTTAAGGGTTTTCGGGGGGCCTCAGGCAAAACATACCTTAGGAGCCCCAATTTGGAACAACTTTGTATTTTATTACCCATTTTCTGCTAATTCAAGCCCAATGATGGCAAAAAATATTGAATAATATGTTAAAGGTAGAGATGGGGAAGCAGACGGATGCAAACAATAAAAGAGGCAAACTTTCGCAGGGGTTTCTTGAAAGGTGAGTGCCCTGGGCAATTGCCCGCTTTGCCCAAGCCTTAAAAAAGTATTTGCTTGCAGGGTGCAGCATCCCCTTCCAGGGTCGTACTAGGCAATCTGGTAGTGCGCGGAGGGCTGGTCTGACAGGTCAGTTTATGGGCCAAAGTTTTGGCTGTTTGTGGATCTGTTTTATGGTCTGCTGGGGAGGGTTTTACTTTTGATTTCCCTACTATTACCACAAACATTTCCTGCAGCAAGCTCAAATCCATGCAGTATCCCATACGTTGCAAAACACCTACACAGCACATCTTCATAATTCCAAACTGTCGCAATTTGCAAACTCGGGGCACTTTTTTTTAGCTATCTAGTTCTGTAAAGTGGGCCACTTTTATTTTGGTGCCCGGCCCAACTTTCTGTCCCAGTCCGACCCTGCCCGCTTCCATTTCTGGCACGCACCCTCATCTCTTACTTAACACCCCAATGCAAACTTGTAGCACACCTTTGCAATTTCACTAAATAAACTTGCAAACCTCTGCTAATGACCATTAATTGTGAACAGCAGTAAATGTTGTTTTAGCCTATAGCAAAACATATAGCTCTGGCAGTCCAAGCTGCTCTTCCAGGACTGCGACCGCCGGGCAGCTCAGACCAGGGACATTTTAAGGATTTTGGGGGCCCCACCGAGCCAAACATATTTTGGGGGCCCCTGTTCGGAATAACTTTGAATTTATGATCCAGTTTCAGCTCTTTCATGCCCTCAGTGACCAGGTCACAGAGTGCACAAGCACACTCATCCAAATTCTAAATGTGTTTACATCTAACATTCAGGGATAGTGAGTGTGTTTGTAATATTGTAACACTGAAGCAGCTCACTAATGTTACAGCAAATAAACTCTATGACACCCTCCCATTTCTCATATGTGAGATCGTGATCTAAAATAAACTTTTTTATGGATGTCGCATGAAACAAACACAACTTTCTCTGCAAAATGTCTGTAATAGGCTTTCAAATATCAACCACATTAAAAATAAAATTAATTAAAACAGTATTTAAAACAATCTGTTTATTCAAGGTCATCAGGGCAAGACTCTTTGCAGAACCAAACTGGGTCTATCAGGGGGCCCTGGCAGTAGCGGCTGGCATGGCTCGCTGTGGGTGGTGGGTGCGCGGGGGGGGGATCACGTGGGGGGTCATAATGTAAAAAGAAATTTAAACCTACCTTTCCGCCGGGTCCCGCGTCTTCACTGCTCCTGCACTCCTGCCTCCGACAGGAACAGGAAGCCAGGCTCCCTCCCATTAGCCAATCACAACGCTGCATGCAGCGTTGTGATTGGTCTGGAGCGCCGTGACACGGTGCTCCGCCATGGGCTAGAGGGGTGCTCATGTTCTCCATGCAGGCTGCAATGCAGCCTGCATGGGGAAGGGCAAAGTGGGCAAACCACTCCTCCCCTGCCCTGCTTGGAGAGCAGAGCAGCCCCGCTCACCCGTCCACCCGCAAAGCAAACATAAAATGGTAATAATTAAAAGTTAATACCATTCTATGTTTTGGCTTCTCGCACTGCGAGAAAGCAGTAGGGCGACGCTCCTCCGCCATAGCGGAGGCGCTGCCCCTGGGCCAGAGCCCACTTTGCCCTTGCCTTAAAACGTCTTTCACTCAGACAAAGCATCATTCTTTCCTTCGCCCACAGTGTGCCTCATTTCAGCGGTCCTCTGTCCCTTCCACTTACATTCTATTTCTGGTGTCCATGCTGGAGTTTATGGCCTACTAAGGAATGGCTCTTCATAGTATCTACGATCACAGGATTGGATTGGAGGCTAATCTTTACCTTTCCTTGTGGCCAAACAAAACTATTTGCCTCTTTTCTCCTTTGAGTCTCCCCTTTCGAAAATCTCTCCAGAGTCCGGTGCTTAATTTGTAAATCAAAGAGTGCGAGTGCCAATGAAAAGCCAGCCTCTTTAATTCACTACCAGAAACTCCCTGTCAATTTACCTCACTCTTGCTGGTCTCTGCTTTCTCCCTTTGTGATGGTTTTTCCGTCTTTCTCTTCCTCCCTCTTTCCGATTTGTTTTTTGTTTTTTCCTGTTTTACTCTCGGAAAATATCTGACGTAGAGAAATAAGTGCAGCAGGTAGACTCCCCCGGCTGAAATTAAGCACTACTACAGACTTGACTCTTTTCCCCCAGGTGTTCAATATAGGGTCCCTAGCAGTTCGGTCTCAGTGCACTCTTTTTAGCGCCGTGATACCATGTAGGCTAATTGCATGCATGGTTTACAAATACTGTAATCACCTGAATCACTCACTTGCACTGTACTCTGGCAGTGCACCCCAACCCGGCCTGTAGCGCCTCATCTGTTCCAGGCCTGTGCGGCTGTGACCAGCACACGGCCCGCTCTCACGGCCCGCTCTATGAAATCCAGTCGTGGCTTGCAGCGCCTGCTGTCCTTCCAACAGCACAACCGTAATCCTGATTAGGGCTGCTTTCGGGCTATTTAATAGCTAATTACGCCCACGCTGTTTCCAGTGACTGCCATAAACCTTTTGAAATAGCCACAGCAGACGCTTTTCCCTTTTTGCAAAGACTGAATTTCTAGGGTCAGTCTGCAGGCTGAAAGTTACCCATTACACCCCCTTTGGTAACCAATACCACAGAAAGACCTCAGTGTCTCTCACCTGCCAGAGAGAATGCAACTAAAAAGATAGATGTCCCAGTAATTGTGCAATCAGACGGTTTTATATTTATGTATGGAATAATGTGTATATCTGGCCAAGAGAAGGCGTTTGCTGGTTCGTCAGTTTCCTGTTTTCGAACAAATTTCTAATAATGACGTACAGTGGTGAAGGTTTCAGTCAGCTCTCTTCGTCCATTGGCCTGTTCAGGTGTCTTTCAAATGCCACTCATATTCGGCTTCTGCCATCACAGCATAATATATTGAGCAATGTGTTATCTCCCCTGCCCCCAAGCCACTGGCTGGCTCTCTTCCCTGTGAGCGACAGTATTTTGTTTGAGCAAGTCTGCCTTAAAGTAGTCCATTTAAGTCCCAGGACCGGTAGATCAATCTCTTGTTTTATTTTAGTAACTTATTCTTGTGATCAGACATTTCTACCTCAATTTTACTAAAAAATTTGCAGGTCACCTTCAGACCACTACATTCTTTACTTTTTGTAAACTTTACATTTAACAGGAAAAAATACAACTAAAAGGGCAGTCTAGGCTAGGCAAGGCCAGACCTATTGGCTTTTCCTGTGCTTGTCTCACATGCTTTCAGGTGACTTTGGTAGCTTTCACAAAGAGGTGGTGATTGGCACAGGGGGTTTGGGTGTGAACCCAGCCGCACCAACTGCTGAGTCTGCCTGCACTACCAGCTCGTGCCCACCTTTTCAAATAACGCAGACTATGTGCCGAATGTGTGTGCAACCTAACCTGCGAGGGCCGCTCATCTCAGAACGAGTGCCCAGCATGGTGCGTTACAACATGGCCTGTGTATTCTGCAGCAAAGGTTGGGTGCGTCGCATAGCCGGTAAGTAAGCCTGGGCAGGACTGGCGGTGACTGGCAGTTCACTCCCAGAGAAGGGACAAGTGGGAGGCGGGGGGAGGCATGAGGTATTTACCAGACTGGGTAAAATAACTACACCGTAGCCG
This sequence comes from Calotriton arnoldi, assembly GCA_963921515.1. Lineage (NCBI taxonomy): Eukaryota > Metazoa > Chordata > Amphibia > Caudata > Salamandridae > Calotriton > Calotriton arnoldi. Next base: position 537,061 of record CAWUFW010003182.1, on the reverse strand, counting down.
TAGGGCGATATATTTACCGAGTAATACCTCATACTCGGAGTTGAACCTGGGAAATGGGGCATAACACATAGACATCGGCGCCTACTACACTGAATGCAGAGGTAATTACCCGATTTTTTTGCCGCGGTGAATAAAATATCTGAAAAATGTTCTGCCGGAAGTGGACTGTGCAAAATAAGGGGGTGAGTAGTTTACCACACCCAATAATTAAGTATTGGGAAAGGTAAATCCCAAATATGTGGAACTGCTATCCCTGCACAACGATAAAACATTTTTTTTGCTGGTATACATTTGTGCAGGGATTGGAACTGTACGGTCAAATTGTGATCAGGGTCAATAGGTCAGGACCCCTGCATCCCACAGTTTCTGTCAGAGGAATTAAAACACTTGCTTGATTGTCCCAGGTAATATGAAACGGCAAAATGTAATGTTACGAAACTGAAGTCCTCGTGTATTGTTACCCTTCTCAGGCAAAGCGCTCCGTCACCCATAGGACAATATGTTCATCTGTAAATAAATCAAATAGACTACGCATGCGCAGTGCTTTACAATAATACACAGACTGTGCAACAGATTATGTGTAATCTAACCTGAATGCATAGGTCACGACAGAGAGTCACGACAGAGAGACACGACAGACCGTATACTTTAATCGAGCAGCATAGTGCATTTCAAATACAACTATTATACTCAATGGCACAGAAAGCTTCTCTTCTATAACTTATTATGAAGCTTTTTGTGGAAATAGTTTTTATTTCCCAAATGCATTTTCCCCCAGGGTAAAATTTCCAAGACCGTGATTTCCCTCACCACAACCTTCCCTAGTCGCCCTGAATTACCTACAACAAGTATGTAGTGCATTTTTCAACCCTAACTGGAAAAAGTCGGTATTGTCGGAACAGCCTGTAGTGTTCAACTGTGTCAAGAGTGGCATTCAGGTGGAGCACGTCAGAAAGGAGGGCCACTTTTTACACGTTTAGGAAATTGACTGAATTTAGGGCCTGATGTACGAAAGGGATTTACGTTTACCTTTTCAGTGTCTACGGGGAAATGTGTTGTTTAATAAGGGCTGCACACTACGATCGGATTCCAGAAATATGTTAATAACTGGTTGGTTTCATATAGCTAAATGTGATTGTTGTGCCTTTTAAAGTGCAGGTGGTCACCTGGAACCCTTTCTTCCCTGTACTGTACCCCCGCCATACAATGTTCCACTCAACGTGCCCCTACTCGGTGACCCTTGTTAATCATATGCAAGAGACCACCCCACAGCATGTGCGAGTCTGTGACGTGGGTGTCTCCCAGTCACATAACACCTCTCATATGTAAGTGACCTTACCACAGACTCGTGTCTGTGACATGGGTGTTTCCCAGCCACACAGTGACCTCCCCACAGCATGTGCGAGTCTGTGACGTGGGTGTCTTCCAGTCACATAACACATCTCATATGTAAGTGACCTCACCACAGATTCGTGTCAGTGATGTGGGTGTCTCCCAGTCACACAGTGACCTCTCCACAGCATGTGCAAGTCTGTGACGTGGGTGTCTTCCAGTCACATAACACATCTTACATGTAAGTGACCTCACCACAGACTCGTGTCAGTGATGTGGGTGTTTCCCAGTCACAGTGACCTCTCCACAGCATGTACGTGCATCTACCTATCGACCGTGGAACAAACTCAATTTGGAACACTTCGAAACACAACTGACATCTAGTACAGATCTAGACACAAATTCTGTTCAAAAACTATATGAGTGGCTACAGGAAGCTTTTGACATCCTGATACCACTAAAAACCACACAACATAACAAAAGAAAACAAGCACCTTGGAGAAATACAGAGATAAGAGAGATAAAACACCAAATTAGAAAGCTGCAACTTGACTGGCTCAAAACAAACACCAATCAAGACAAACTTTGCCTACAGAAAATTAACAGATTATACAAGTCAGCTATCAAAAAAGCTAAGAAAAGATACTATTCAGACAGAATTCAAAAAGCTAAATGTGCAAATAAAGAATTCTATAAAATTCTCAATACATTTCGGAAACGAAATTGCTTAGAAGGAGCTCATCCCATTACTCAAGATTTCGCAGACAAACTGGCAAATCATTACAAAGCCAAAGCAGACATATTAGACTCATATTTAAAACAAAGACTAAGCACCAGCACTGACCCTTTTCCAAAACAACAATCCAATAATACTGTAACCCAGCCTCTCCGTTCCTTCCAACACATTTCACAGAATGAATTTATGGACCTGGTCAAAGCAAGCAGGCCTGCTGGCAGCCCTTCTGACCAGTGTCCACCGCAAACCTTCAAGACATTTCTTCTAACAACCTCTGCTGCCACTCCAATAAGAAGAATCATCAACAATTCCTTAACTACCGGAATATTTCCAGAAGAACTCAAAAAGTCCTACATACGCCCATTACTGAAGAAAACAAACTTGGACCTGCTGAACTCTGACAACTACAGACCGATTACAAATGGACCTTTCATGGGCAAACTGATGGAAAGGGCAGCATTCGCCCACATGTCACAATTCATTGAAGATAATGCCATACTTTCAGACTTCCCAATGTGATTCCGTCTAGGAAGAGGCACAGAATCTGTCCTCTTTGCCATCTGGAATGGCCTGAAGAACACAGTTGACCGCAACGGGGTTGCTGCGCTACTTCTCTTGGACCTCTTGCCAGCCTTTGACACAGTTGACCATGACACTCTGATACAAAGACTCTACAAAGCTGGCATAGAGGGGACTGCTCTAGACTGGATCACATCCTACCTTCGCAACAGAACTAATGTCATCCATACCCCCACCCCCTTTCTCGTCCAAACCGTCCTTCACAAAAGCAGGAGTCCCTCAAGGCTCTATCATCTCGCCCATGCTTTTCAAAATCTACATGAAGTCATTACCGGCACTGATCAATCAATTTCACCTCACGTGCTATAACTATGCAGATGACACGCAAATACTCCTTCAACTGGAATGCCCCAAAGACATTGGAAACTCACGAATTTTCAGTTGTCTCAGAGCCATGGATCAATGGATGACGTGGGGCCATCTCAAATGGAATGCTTCCAAAACAGAAATACTCACATGTGGCGATTGGAAACATAATGAACCGCTCGCCACGTGGCCTGATGATCTGGGAACACCGCCTAAAGTATCGAAGGAAGAAAGAAACCTCAGAATTACCATGGACTCCAAGCTATCAATGAATGCCCAAGTGGCCAAACTAGCAGAAACAAGCTTTATTACTATAAAAACTCTGCGATGAATCTTCCCCCATTTATGATTTCCACACAAGGTCGAGGCTACCATCTCCCTTTTTCTGTCCAAACTCGATTACGCCAATACCCTCTACCACGGATAACCTTTAACGACCATGAAAAGACTACAACGGATTCAGAGCTCGGCTGCTAGACTACTCTTATGTATAAAACTGCAAGACCACATCTCCCCTGCCTCGAAAGCCCTGCATTGGTTACCGATTGCCAGAAGATCCACATTCAAGCTGCTTTGTGTAATCCACAAAGCGATACATGGAACAGGACCGCCCTTCATCTGGAATAAAATCACACTTTCAACAAAGGAACCTCCGCTCTAGAGTGGCACATCACCTAAAAATCCCAACGTTCAAGCAAAAAACCATGGGTGGCACATCGTTCTCTGTTCAAGAAGCCAAACTATGGAACTCTTTACCCCCCCAACATAAGATCCACGGATAACCACCTTATCTTCAGAAAACTACTCAAGAATTGGCTCTTCCCCACATAACCACCATACGCAAACAGAAATATACAGCATATCCCCCTGTATATAAGCATTTGTTTTTACTATAGATATGTGTATTGCTTTGAGAAACGTGTGGAATTATGTTTTTAAAAATATAGCTATCCATTAGTTGTGCTTAACAAATGTACATATTACTGATAGTTACATTATTCTATGTTTTTAACTTGTATATAAGTGACTGCATAAATAAGTAAATCTTTTATCATAACTATCTACAATTGCTTTACTATTGAATTACAAACAAAAAAATATAAATAAATAAAATTAATTTAAAGTACAACACTTGAAAGCCAGAGTTTACGTAATGCATCTTTAATCTACATATACTACCTTCCTTTATGCATCTATATACCTTCCATGAACTTATGTATCTATATATTCACTGAAAAAAACCATAGGTTTTAGGGACAGTTATAGTTAGTTGGACATTGCACTCGTACAAAACCCGTGAAATTCCCCGTTATAGTTAGTTCAGGTAACTATAACTCGCGCCCCCGCAATGCACTGCTGATGACGTCACATATTACATCACTCATGACATGGTCAGTGACATCACTGATGACATCACTGATGACATCTCAAATGACATCACTGATGACATCATCCAGTGACTGTGTTTCTGTAAAGTTTAAATATGTTTAATATATATAGGGAAAGGCGTATTGAAGAATGAGTGGGTGTATAAGTGTCTGAATGGATGATTTAGTGCGTGCGTGACTGACTCTACAAGTGAGTGATTAAACGTATCTTACTGAATGCATGGGTTAGGGACTAAACTGTGTGAATGTCTGTATCCGTCTGTCTGTTGGTGTGTAAGTGGATGCATGGATTTGCGAATAGCTACATGAGTGTCTATATGGGTTATTGATTGGTTCTCTGAGTATCTGTATGGGTGCCTGAGTGTTTGTGTGGGTGGGGTGTGTGTGACTCTGTACATAGATGTGTGAGTGGGTGATTCACTGGGTGCATGATTTGAAGAGTGCATCTGTGATGGACTGCTTGGGTGGGTGAGTGTGTGTATGAGTGTGTTAGTGAGTGAATGTATATCTGAGTGGTACATGTGCGAGTTGCTACATATGTAAAAGGCAGTATATATGTGTGTTAGAGTATTTAAATGGCTATACGTGAGAGTGTGTGATTGTGAGAGTGGCTGTATGGATGCGTGTGTGCTTGTATCAGTTATTCTATAAGAGCGTAAGAATGTGCTAGTATTTGTAGGAGTAAGTGAGCTGGTGTGTGTATAACTGTATAGGTGAGTAAATGGGTGTGTGATTAATTTTGTGCATGACTGACTAGCTGTGTGAGTACCTCTATGGATGAGTGGCGGTGTGTGAGTGTTTATATAGGTGTATGAGTGCATATGATAGTCCTGTACTGAGTGACTGTAAGTATGAGTGACTCTACGGGTGAGTGAGTAGATGTGTGGGTGTAGACCTAAGAATCAGTGTGTGGGTATGTAGTTATTGATATTGGAGTGTGTATGGTTTTGAGAATGGCAGTCTGTAATTTAGAGTGGGTGTATCAAAAGTTATATTAGGGTGTGAGAAGATGCATGAAATTATCACATGGATGATGTCATCAGTGATGTCATCAGTGATGTCACCAGTGATGTCACTGACCATGTCATGAGTGATGTAATATGTGACATCATCAGCAGTGCATTGCAGGGGCGCGAGTTATAGTTACCTGAACTAACTATAACAGGGGAATTTCACGGGTTTTGTACGAGTGCAATGTCCAACTAACTATAACTGTCCCTAAAACCTATGGTTTTTTCAGTGAATTTGTAAGGTTTTGTAAATGCTAATTTCTAACTATAATGTGCCTGAAACCTATGGTTTTTTCAGTGAATGTCAAAGGTTTTTTAAATGCTAATTCCTAACTATAACATGTCTGAAACCTATGGTTTTTTTCAGTAAATTTCAAAGGTTTTGTAAATGACAATTTTTAAATGTATTAATTGTTATATTTATTTTTTTATACTGATTTACTACATTTTTTTAAACTATTTATTTTTAGATATTTTATCTTTTAAATTACATTGTAATTACATTATACATTACAAAATATACTTTCTCAGAATAAATTACTTTAGTTTAAATACTTTGCAAATAGGCAATAGACTTTTAAGTACAGTAGTTACAGTTGTTGCAATGGGCAACACAATTTCAAACAATGCAACATTGAGCTCAATGTGAATTTCTACTTTTTTGCAATTAGTTACTTTATGGATTACTTTTCTAACCACAGGACTGGATCCTAGATTCAGTCCTGGCACATCTCCTGTAAACAGTTGAGTAAAAGCGTTTTGGTTACAGTAGTGATTTTTAAGGAATATTATTGTATTTTAAAAGTTGACACTTAGAAACTTTTTCACATAGAATCACCAATGTTATCCTATGGGAGGAAATTCACTTAGCAGGTAAGTAGTGTTATCGTTACTTTTTCTTACTCACTGGTGGATCCTGGATCCAGCACTGGTGCATCTCCTGTAAACAGTTGAAAGAATGCGTTTAAGTCATACAGGCGATTTTTAAGGAATATTTGTAGTTTGTGAAAATCGACACAAACTTTTCTGCTGAAAACCAGACAATGGATTCCTATGGACGGAAATACAAGTTACTGGTAAGTACGGTTAGAATTACTTTTCAGGGTCAGTGCTGGGCTTAAAGATGCAGCACTGGGTTCTCTCCTGATAACAGGTGAGTAAATCGGAATTCGTAGTTCTGCTGATTTTAGAGGAATATTTGTAAGTTTCAAAAATCGACAGAAACTTTTTCAGCAAAAAGCAGGCAATGATATCCTATGGAAGGAAATTCAAGTTACTGGTAAGTACGGTTAAAATTACTTTTCAGGATCAGTACTGGGCTCAAAGATGCAGCACTGAGGTCTCTCCTGATAACAGGTGAGTAAATTGGAATTCGTAGTTCGGTTGATTTTAGAGGAATATTATAAAGTTCCAAAACTCCACACTTAGAAGAATTTCCAAGGGAAACCAGTCAATGTTAGCCTATGGAAGGAAATTCAAGTTACTGGTAAGTATGGTTAGAATTACTTTTCAGGCTCAGTACTGGGCTCAAAGATGTAGCACTGAGGTCTCTCCTGATAACAGGTGAGTAAATCGGAATTCGTAGTTCTGCTGATTTTAGAGGGATATTTGTAAGTTTCAAAAATCGACAAACTTTTTCAGCAAAAAGCAGGCAATGATATCCTATGGAAGGAAATTCAAGTTACTGGTAAGTACGGTTAAAATTACTTTTCAGGATTAGTACTGGGCTCAAAGATGCAGCACTGTGGTCTCTCCTGATAACAGGTGAGTAAATCGGAATTCGTAGTTCAGCTGATTTTAGAGGAATATTTGCACAATGGTGAAGGAAGGGGTGGGGCCTGAGGTGACATGTCTGCAAACACGCCCTGTGGCGCGTTTTAAGTTGGAGAATTAATTCCTCCTCAATCCTGAGGGTCCCTAGGGGCCAACTAGCCCACCAGGAACCTCCAGTATGCGCCAGGGGCTGCGTTGCAGAGAGGTGTACAGAGGCCACGCCCCTTTTACAACACTCTGCAACGCAGCTCCGTGGCGCTTACTGGAGGTACCTGGTGGGCTAGTTGGCCTCCAGGGACCCTCAGGATTGAAGAGGATTTAATTCCCCATCTTAAAATGCGCCACGGGGCCTGTTTGCACACATGTCACCTGAAGCCCCGCCCCTCCCTTCACCACTGTGCAAACGCACCCCGTGGCGCATTTTAAGTTGGGGGATTAAGTCCCCTTGAATCCTGAGGGTCCCTGGAGTCCAACTAGCCCACCATGTACCTCCAAAAGCGCCACAGAGCTGCGTTGCAGAGAGGTGTAAAAGGGGCGTGGCCTCTGTACACCTCTCTGCAACGCAGCCCCCTTGCGCATACTGGAGGTTCCTGGTTTGCTAGTTGGCCCCCAGGGACCCCCAGTATTCAAGGGGAATTCGTTCCCCATCTGCAAACGCGCCAGGGGACGCGTTTGCAGACTGCTGCAGGGTGGGGGCGGGGCCTCCGGCACGATGCCGGTCTTTTTTATTTAAAAAAAAAAAAAGAAAAAAATTCTATGGGAGGGGGGCTGCGTGGCCCCCCTTCCCTTGGCCTCTTTTGGCCCCGGGGACCCCATCCCCCGGGGCATGAGGATTTTCATTTTTTTTTTAAATTAAAATAAAACGGGAAGGGGGCCGTGTGGCCCCCCCTTCCCATGGCCTATATTGGCCCCGGGGACCCCATCCCCCGGGGCATGCCCTCTTTTTAAAAAAAATTAAATATTTGGAGGGGGGCTGCGTGGCCCCCCTCCTCAGGCCATTTAAGGCCCGGGGACCCCATACCCCGGGGCCGGCCTTTCCGTTTTTTTTTTTTTCCCAAAGTTATTTTTTATTTTTGGGGAGGGGGGCCGCGTGGCTTCCCTCCCGGGCCACTACTTGCCCCGGGGACCCCATCCCCCGGGGCTGGCCCTCTCCGTTGGGGACTGTGGGGGTCCCCAATACCCCCACAGTCCCGCCGGCTCCCGCGTCCCTCGGGAGCTGGCATTGCTTTTCCACATGGGGAGCTGCTAAGATGCAGCTCCCCGTGTGGAAAGCAATCTGCTTTGAATTTTGGAAGAGTGAGCAGGTTTCCTGCTCTCTCTTCCAAAATCCAAAGCAGTTTGCTTTGACAGGACGGGAGCCGCGAGGCTCCCGCCCTGCCATAGCAAACTACAGTGTCCCGGGGGTAGGCACCCCGGGACACTGCAGGAGCCGGCCCTGGGGGTGGCGGTCCCCAGGGCCATCAAGGGCTCCAGGAGGGGGCCGCGCGGCCCCCTCCCCTTCAATTGCACAGCCCCGGGAGGTGGTGGTCCCCGGGGCTCTGGGGGTCCGTAACAGACCCCCACATTTATTTTCTAAGTGCCCCGGGGAGGTGGTGGTCTCGGGCGTGTGGGGGCTGGAGCCCCCACACGTTATTAAAAATTAAAAAAGAAGCCCCGGGGGTGGCGGTCCCCGGGGCTGCGGGAGGGCAGGAGAGCCCTCCCGCACCATTTTTTATAAAGCCCCGGGGGTGGCGGTCTTCGGGGCTTGGGGGGCCTTAGAGGCCCCCCATATAAAACATAAACCCACCCCCGCATGCCCCCGGGACTTGGGCCATCCGGGGGCAAAATCCAATCGAAGCGCGGGAGACCGCGCTTTGATTTTTTTTTTTTTTTTTTTTTTTTTTAATCTGCGGGATCCGCGCACCCCAAGCGCATCCCGCCGATTTTTTTTTTTAAATGCTTTTTCTGCCCAGGGGTCCTTGTGGGACCCCTGAGCAGACCTAGGGGGTCAGGGTGTTTCTACCCTGCCCCCTTTTGCGCTTTTGTTTCTGTCCCTCGGTTCTACCGAGGATCAAAATGGCTGCCAACACTTCCTGATTTGGAGTGTTGACAGCCACTTGACAGCCAATTAGCATGCAGCTCGTGATCGGGAGGGTACGCGGACCCTACTCGGCCATAGATGTATATGTGACTTTACTTTTGATTTTCTCAGGAACTACTGAACGGATTTACACCATTTAAGCAAAAGGCACGACACTGAACCAAGGGCTACCTCTTTGCCAAATTTGGTGTAATTCCGTTCAGCAGTTCGGGCTGGAGCTGCGACTAAAGGTTCCTATGGAAAAATGAATGGGGAAAACGCGTTTTGGGACCCCCCTTTTTTCTCGGCCCCCACTTGACGTATCACCCCGAGACTTTCAGGATAGGAGCGGACCGGAGCGCCCTAACAAGTTGGAAACTTTCGCAAAGATTCGTCAACCGGCGCCAACGTTATTGCAAATAGAATGTTGCGGATTTCCTATGGAAAATAGGTCCTAACTATAACTATCTACTGGCGACCGCCAGTAGATAATTTATTATTTTTCTTCTAATTCTTCGGCATATCCAATGCACTAACCTATTTCTCACCCTATACCTCTCTCAATATATCCTCTACCTCAACTCTCTGACTCATCTCAAACCTCTTTCTACTACCTACTCTTTCCAATGCACTACCCTATTTCTTACCCTATACCTCTATCAATATATCCTCTACCTCCACTCTCTCATTCATCCCAAACCCCATACCACTACTTTGATTCCCAAAATAACCCTTTCTAGACTCTTCCCTACTCTACTCCTCCTTGCATCATCTCTTACCACTTTTACTATTCCGATCACCCAAAACAAGCCTTTCTAAACCCTTCCCTCTGACTCTTCCCCTCCACCTCCCTTTTACTCATCCCAAGCCTCCTCCTACTGCTATGAATTCCAAAACAAACAAAAAGATTTCTAAATCCTTCCCTCTTCTATCACTCCACTATCCTTTTCAATCCAAATAACAGACTAACATGTCCACCACTCAAATTAATTTCATATTTCAATATACTAATTCACCACTAATCCTTTATGGGTTTCCAGAATACCGTGCTACTCGCCGAAAAAGCGCTTAAACACTTCATCAGGGGTAACAAGCGCTATATAAATGCAAGCCTTTTCCTCTCTTCTACCCTCCACTATCCTTCTAAACCCAAATAACAGACTAACATATCCACCGTTCAAATTACTTTCATATTTCACTATACTAATTCAGCACTAATACTTTATGGGTTCCGGAGTAGCATGCTACTCGCCGAAAAAGCACTTAGACGCCTCATCAGGGGTAGTAAGTGTTAAATAATTACAATACAATGTACGCGTCCCAGTCACACACCAGGTGGTGTGTGACTGGAAGACACCCATGCCACAGAACCGTACATGTTGTAGGGAGGTCACGTTCATATAATTAGCAAGCGTCACCGAGTAGTGGCAAGTTGCGTGGAACATTGAGATGGTGCGTGTGGCAAATGGCGTGTAGGGGCAGCGGTACATAGAGGGAGTGCAGTCGTAGTACAGTGTGCAGGACAGGGGACGTTGTGCAGGGCAGTGAGTGACCAGTGGGATTGCGAGTGGGAAGCAGTGCTGGACAGTGTGCGTGGAACAGTGAGGTAGGAAGCAGGACAGTGGGATGAGTGTAGGTTTGTGGAACGGGGTGGCGGGATGTGTGAGGAACGGTGTTTGAAACAGTAGGGCTGTGTGCTAGACTGTCTGTGCCAAACAGTCGGACTGTTTGTATAAAATAGAGCGGGCTTAAAGCCTGTGTGTGAAATACTGGAAAGGTGTGTGGAAAAATGGAGCAGTTTGTGCACTATGTGGAAGAGAGGGAGGGCGTGTGCAACAGGAGGCCAGTGTGTGGGACAATGAGACGGTATGTGGGAGGGAGTGTGAAACAGGCTGCTGTGTGACACAGTGGGGGAGTGTGGCACAAGGAAAGACGAAAGAGTGTAGTCGTTGGACAGTTTGTGCAACAGTTGGGCAGTGTGTGACACAATGGGACCGTGGAAATGTGTAACAGTGGCACATAGAAGGGGTATAGAGAAGGGGGTTCTCAGGATGGGACCAATGGCAGCATATAAACTCACCTTCTGGGGCGGGGTCCCAACGGTCATCTCCACGTAGTAGCCCTGTCCGGATTTGCCCCGCAGGTTGTCAATCATATCCATGAAGTTTACTCCTCGCCTCGACTGGTCCTCCGCCGCTCGGGGGACCCTGTGCCCCTGGGGGCTCCCAGGACCCGGCCCGTTCCTCAGGAGCACTCGAATGCCGGGCTGCGCACTGCTGGCCCCCAGCAGAGCCCCGGCCAGCAGAATTAGCAGGCAGGGCGCGGGACTGGTGGGGTGCGGGCCTGGTTCCATCTAAGATCAGGGTGGGCCCTCGCTGAGGGGTCTACACTGAAATAGTCTACAGATCTCTACCCACCTCACCCTGGGAGCCAGAATCCTGGTTCTACTTAGTCTCAATGGACCTTGGGCCAGCTGCCTCTGCCCTGGGCCCTCTGGGCAGTCGAGAATGATGCCCTTATCCTTGCGGGCAACATTTGAGCACTCCTCTGATGGGTAGCAGGGCACCAAGGATCCCTGGGCTCTAAGGTGGTCTTTCAATGTCCAGTTTCGAGACAACCTAATACTTTGAGCTGTGCACCTCCCACTCACTTCTATCGACCAAACAAGCACTGCTCTGGCACCTCTTTACCAAGTCCCTTACAGACTTGGACCAGTGCCCCTCTCCATGTACACGATCCAGACTCCCCTATGGTCTGGTTGGTGCTCCGGACAGCTTCGTCCTCCTGCTCTGGCCTGCCCTCGTGCCAAGCGTCACATTCTGGCTCCCACCAGCTACCAGGCTGAACTGGGACTTTATGGGGAGCACTCGACCAGTACTAGGCCCTGTCCACCCAACACCAGGCCTTGATACTAATCAGTTCACTCTCACTACCACGAGGATTCCCCCTAGTCTCTGCTCTACCAGCACCAGGCCTGCTCCGCAAAACCCAGGCCTCTCCGTCCCCACCACTAACCCGGTTCTCCCTCTCCCAATCCAAGACCCCCCCCTTCACAGCCTCAGGCACAGCTCTGCAAAACACAGGTATAGTTCTCCACAACCAGTGCCTGTCCTGCTAGGACCCGGCTCTGACCCTGGACAGTTCCCCTACACCGGTACAGTCAGTCACTTCTCGGGGCCGCGCCTCTTCTCCGCCAGCCTCAACCCTCCTTCCTCAGCTGGACCAGACTCCATCACCGTGATGTCTCCTCCCGACCCTAGCCTCGGCCATCCACTCCTCCACCGGTACCAGGACTGCTCCTCCACCCGGTCCTCCTCGGTACAGGCTGTGCTCGGGACTCACCCTCTGCCCCCCGGGCTCTGCTGCCTCGCGCTGAGTCCTGCCCGCGCGAGTCTCTGCACTCTTGGGATATGATTTATCTCTCCCAGGCTCCGCTTGAGGCTCACCCCCGGCTCCACCAGGCTCTGCTCTCCCACTGCAAGGCTCCGAACCTCGCTTAGTATTCCCTGGTCCACACTCTGCCCGGAACTCACCCACTGCTACCCGCGCGCTTCTTTCTCAGCCTCGGGTGCTCACCGGCATGCAGCCTACTACATTGCCCGGTGCTCTCCGGCCCTCAGTCCTACATCCCCCTGATGCCTCCCATCCCCGGCCCTGGCGGAAAGGCCTGCTGGTCCTCCAGAGCTGCCTCACTTCCTGGGGGCGGCTGGGAGCTGTAGTCTCCTCTCTCTGCTCCGGAATCAGCACTATAGCACGGTCTCTGGCACCATCCGCTGGCCAAACCAGGTCTGTGCATCAGCCGCTGCCGTGGTATCCCTCTAACAACATTTTTATTTTATTTTATTTATGCGTTTTTATACAGCGCGGACTTTACCCGAAGGTGTCAGAGCGCTGAACAATAGGACAGTAACATTACATGAGGAGAAGGTTACAAGTGAGCATAATACAAAAGCAAGCGTTACATTACATGAGGAAAAAGTGACAATTGTGCAAATAACAAAAACAAACAAGATACAAAAAGGGGTATACGTTACAAGAGGAAAAAGTGACAGGTGTGCATGATGCATAAGATACAAAATACAAATAGAGGTATAATACTGCAATAAGTGGCAGTCACTCAGAACACACTGGGAAGGCACTTCAATAGGCATGGAGTACAGAATTTCCTATAGTGGAAGAACTTCCTTGAGGGAGTAGAGAGGGCGTGAATTAAACAGGAGACTTAAAATGAAGGGTACACAAACAAAAAATCCAACACAGCACGCAAGGGTGAGGAATGTACAGGAAAAAGTACAAATTTACAATGAAGAGCGAACTTCCTAGAGGGGCCTGAGAATGAAAGTATTAGTTCTGAAATCGTCTTTGGAAGAGAAGAGATTTGAGGTCAGCTTTGAAGATCCGGGTAGAGGAGGTGGCACGGAGCAATGGGGGAAGCGAGTTCCAGATTCTCACCGCATTGCCTGAGAAGGATTGCGCCATCGATCTTTCCCTTTTGAAGACGGGGGGCTCAAGCAGAAGCTTTTCCGCATTGCGAGAAGGGCGAGAGCCACCGGACAATTTCAATTTATTCGCCAGGTAACGAGGGGAGGACGTGTGTAAGGCTTTGTGTGTGATGCAGGCAGTTTTGTAAATAGATCTTGCCTCGATCGGAAGCCATCGAAGAGAGGACAGGATAGGCGTGACGTGGTCGCTTAGTTTAGACCCTGAAATGAAGCGAGCTGCTGAATGGAGGATGGATTTGAGAGGGGAGAGGTGGGATTTGGGTAGGCCCGTCAGAAGAGAATTGCAATAATCCAGTCTTGAGAGAACCAGAGATTGTACCAAGGTTTTTAAGTCTTTCTCCGGGAAGAACCGACGGATCCCCCATAGAAGGCGCAACTGGTATCGTGCGTTCTTAGCAATAGAGTTGATGTGGGAGATTAGGTTGAGTATTTTGTCAAGAATGACACCTAGGGATTTAGCGCTGTCGACAATGATGGGTTTGTTGTTGAGTAGGTTCAGCTGATCCATCCAAGATTGAACAGGAGGAGGTGAGAGAGAGGTAGAGAGGAGGAGGAATTCAGTTTTGGCGGGATTAAGAATGAGTTGGTAAGCTAACATCTAGTTGTGAATAGAGTTGAGAGTAGAGTTGAGTAGTGAGAGATCGTGTGCGGAAGACACCTTAAGGTAGATTTGAGTGTCGTCCGCATAAAGATGGTAATGGATCCCAGATTTGCTTAGAAGGTTCCCTAGTGGTTCCAGGTAGAGATTAAACAAAGTGGGTGCCAGGATAGAACCTTGAGGGACGCCTTGACCTACAGCCAATGGAGATGAAAGACTGTTCGCTATCTTGATCATTTGGGATCTGTCCGAGAGGAAAGAGGCAAACCATTTGAGCACTGTGCCATCCAATCCCATTCTCTGTTGAAGAGTGTTGAGGAGGGTGCTATGATTAACAGTGTCAAAGGCTGCAGAGAGGTCTAGAAGGATCAGAAGACACGATTCCCCAGAGTCGAGTATATGCAGCGCATCATCAATCACTTGCAGCAGGGCTGTTTCAGTGCTGCAATTTTGGATGAAGCCAGACTGGAAGACGTCGAGGAGGTTATTGTCCATAATATGTAAGGAAAGTTGTTTCGCAACACATTTTTCGGTGATTTTCGAAAGAAAAGGGAGGTTGGTGATAGGGCGGAAGTTGTTGAGGTCGTTCGCATCGGCGGAGGGTTTTTTAGAAAAGGGGTGACCTGTCCTGATTTGAGGGCAACCGGGAGGGAGCCTTGACTGAGGAAGAGATTGACTAGCCTGGTCCAGTAAGAGAGAGTATAGGTGTAGAAATCGATGGCGATGTCGCTAGGGATGGGGTCAGAAGAATGGTTGGAGGGTTTAGTTTCGAGGATGCATTTGAGGAGGTCATCTTCTGAGATGACGTCAAAGTTCTGCCAGGTAACTAAGGATTTCCGCTCCTCAACGGGGGTGGGGTGGGCGACCTGATCCACCAGTGATTTGACCTTTTTATCAAAGAATATAGCGAAATCTGCTACTTTCTTTGTGGAATCCTCAGGTTTAATGGTTAGGGGAGAACAGTTTGGGTTTTTGATGAGGTCAAAAAGTTTTTGGGGTCTGTTTTTGGCTGAGTCAAGGAGGGATCTGAAATGTGATGCTTTTTCAAGGAAGATGTGGTTGTGATATTTGGATCTTGCTGAACGTAGAAGAGAGAGATTGGAGGTGGAAGGAGATTTTCTCCAATGTTTCTCCAGGATTCTAAGGTTTTTCCTTTCATCGTAGAGAGCTTTATTGAACCAAGGTGCTGAGGGGGTGGGTCTTTTCCTTTTGCTTTGGAGTGGAGCGACATTGTCGATTTCGACTGCTAGTACTGAGAGGCACTGAGAAGTGAGAACGTTGACATCCACGTTAGGGTCTAGTCTAGGAAGTGCCCGCATAGCAGAATCACAAAAGTGTCAAGATCAATGTTCTTAGTGTTGCGGAACCAGGTAGTAGCTCTTTTAGGTTGGCCGAGAGTTATAACGTGTGATAGGTGAAAACGGAAGGGAATGAGGAAGTGGTCAGACCAGTCTACATGGATGGGGGGAGCAGTAGTCAGCAGGTCTGCTTTGGATATGACAAGGTCCAGAATTGAGCCCTTGGAATGTGTGGTTTCCGAGCAATGTTGGAAGAGATCATTGGCTGAGAGAAAGGTGGCAAGCTTGTTGGCAGCCGAGTCTTCCAAATAGCCCCAGTGGAGATTAAAGTCGCCCAGGAAGATCTGTCTGTCACTTTGAGAAAATTGGTCACTGATGAAGTCAGTCAGTTCCTCCACAAAGGAAGAGCAGTTACCGGGCGGGTGGTAGATGGCATGGAATCTAAAGGGTGAGCCGTGATGTATTTGAAGTTCTAGGGATAGGCATTCGAATGTACGGAAAAGGGTGGTAGGGAAGGCTTTCATTTGAAGGGAGTTCCTGACGATGATAGCGACACCGCCCCCAATTTTGTCTGCCCTGTCATTTCTGAGGATAGAGTAGTCAGTGGGTACCAGAAGATCAAACAAAGTATGAGAGGAGTCATTAAACCAGGTCTCAGTGAGGAAGAACATGTCAAGATTCTGGTGGGTGATAGTATCAGAGATTTCCAATTTGTGTTTGATTGCAGATCTGCAGTTGTGGAGCAAGCAGTGCAGCTCTGATGAAGATGTTTTGGTGATGGGGGTGTCAGGGTTGTTAAGGGAGATAGGGATAAGGTTCTTGAATGAGGGTGCCCGGTAAGAGGGAGGCTGGTAAGGTCTGGCAGAGGAGATGGTCTGAATAGGGAACTGCGTAGAATTATTAGGAGAGGAAGGTGGAGGGGGAGTGACGTTGGTGGTCTTGTAGCTGGCCAGTAAGTTGGTGATGTCTGCAGAGGACAGACTGTGGTTGGCTTTGTTGGGGCGCGGGAGCAAGGAACTCCTCGGGAGGTTGTTAGGGAAGGGGGACATCTTGGCGCTTAAAAGTGAGATGGACGCTACAAGCTGGGAAATGGAATAGATGAGAGAATCAAGTTTATTTTCCAGGGAGAGGAGAGCTGAGCACGGAGTGTTGGGTGGCTCGATGAATAAGGGAGGGAGTGCAGAGGGTGAGGGAGGACAGGGAGGGGTGGGGGAACGGGTTAAGGGCGGCAGTGCAGAGGGTGAGGGAGGACGGGGCGGGTGGGGGAACGGGATAAGGGAGGGAGTGCAGAGGGTGAGGGAGGGAGGGGAGGGGTGGGGAGTTGGGGAGCAAGGGTAGAAGGTGAGGAAAGATGGTGGACGATAGGAGTGGATGGTGAAACAGTGGTGGGAAGAGAAATATTTTGACTGGTGTTGAACAGAGGGGAAGAGAAGAGATCATAAATATGAGGAGAAAGTTGAGGAGTAGGAGGGGGGACAAAAGAAGGCCGGAGGTAAGGGGAGAAGAGGGGAGAAGAGGCTGAACAGGGAGGGGAGGGCGGGGGGTCAGATGAAGGCCAAAGGTACGTGGAGAAGAGAGGAGAGGGGGCTGTACAGGGGGAAGGGCGGGGGGTCCAAGGAAGGCCAGAGGTATGGGGAGAAAAGAGAGGATGGTGCTGGACAGGTACTGTAGGCTATGAAAGGTGAATGTAGGGGGACAGGTAACAGGTGGAGTGGGGGGGATTGGGCTAGATGGAAACTGAGGGAGGAGTAAGGGACTGCAAGGTCAGAGGGAGAGACGAGGAAGGAATTGTCGGGGAGGGAGACAAGGTTGGGAAGCAAGGGATGAGGAAGGTGGGGTTGAAGAAAGATGGGAGGTGGAAGAGAAGAATTTAGGGTACGGGGACGGGGAAGAGCGGAAAGGGATGAGGTGAAAGGGGGAGGGAAGGGGGAGGTAAGGAAAGTTGATCGGTAGACCAGGTTGTAAGAAAGGTGGAATAAGAGGGGGAGGTGGGTTGGCTTAGGGGGATTAGGGGGAGGCGAAAACGTTGGAGAATCGGGCAGATGCAGGGGCGGGAAGGGGGGTGGAGGCCGGAGGCCAGACAGACAAGATGGGGGGAGAAACATTTTGGGAAGGGGGAAGAGAGGGAGAGGAGGGAGCAAAGGCAGGGGGGAACAAAGGGTAGGCCTGTGTCTCCCGGGAGAGCTGCCTGCTGGAGTATCGGGGGTCAGGGTGGGAGAAAGGGAGAAAGGAGAGGAGCTCAGAGAAGAGTCGAGGGAGATTGTAGTTGTATGGGTTGGGCGAAGGGAGTGGAAGAGATGGTCAAAGAGAGAGAGACAGGAGTCTGTAGCTTGAATCATGACAGTGCCATTATTGTAGAGTGTAATGGTGAGAGAGCCATTAAAGCTAGTGGAGGGGGACATTTTTAGCCGCTGTCCATGCGGGATAGATGAGGAGGAGGAGACGTTGAAGAAATTGAAGAAGCTGGTAGACCAGGAAGGGGTGGCGTGAGTGAAAAAAATTAAGTCATTTTTTAGCTTCCCTAGGTGCCCATTATGGAATTGATCAACAAAGAGGGAATCAGGGAATTGTTCAATGGTGTTGTGCTTGAACCGTTTTGCTGCTGCTTTGGACAGATTAGGGGGATAGATGACTTTGAAGCAGTTAACTCCCGACTTAATTCGAGTGGAAGCCATGATAGGGAGAAGAGGGGCCACTAGGGTAGCGATAGAGCAAAAAAGAAGAAGAATAAGAAGAGGAGGACACATAATCCGGAAGACGAGTGAGGATAATCCAATAGGATTGAGGTCAGGAGGCGACTAGAAATGCAGGGCCAGGGACTCTGGTCTAACTCCCTAATAAAACATCATACCGGTGGGATAGAAGGCTGGCTTGCCTCCAGTGGCTGTGAGGGTGTGGGATCATAACGGGGCAAACCCTACCACCAGGGATTGGGACCTCCAAGTATGGAAACCAGCATGGAAATGAGAGTCACCTAGAGGATCACAGTGATAGCTATAGACATTCTTCAGCTCCCTAGGGAGGAGGCCAAAATGGACACCAAACCTCAACCAAGAGCACTATTAGAGAAGAACAAAATGGGCGCCCATTAAGTGAATCACTCATCTCATGGGCCCCCGAGCGAGCCAGGACAGCCCAATAGGAAACAACAGACCCAGTCTGGGTCACATGTTCAAACATGTCAGCAAACTGTGAGAGTCATTAAACCAAATGTCAGTGTTCCCTTACTTGTTACTTGCAAAACGAAGGGATAGTCGGGGGGGTCAAACGGGACCGTAGGAGATCAGTCCAATGAACGCATTACGCTCAGCCTTCATCCAGCGCCACGTCTGATTCACGAGGCGCTCTGGCGATTCCGTAGCGGACCGGAGCCACAGCGTGAATGTAGGGCAGCTGCGGAGGCCCTTCACCCTCGGGATACTGCCTGCCGCCTGCCTGCGATGCGTAGCTCCTGCTGGCTCCGCGCGGCCTGACGGGGTTCTCTTGGGGGGGCGGAGGGGGGGTCCGTGGGTGTGCAGGTTCTGGCTAGATCTCCACCGCTTCGAGTCTACTCCCAAGCCAGGAGGCGGACCTGGACCGACCCCCTCGCGCTATGGGGTGCCTTGATGCTTTGGTCGTTTGCTCAAGATCTTGCCGGTTGTGCTTCTCAGGCAAAGCGACAAGTCTAGTTGGGGGGCTCCCGGGGAGTTGGATCTCTACTTTGCTTCACTGCGGGTCCGAACAGGAGCCGACGTGTCTCACGGTCACAATTATTCTGCTGTATTTCCCCTGTTCACGACTGCACACCCCGAGCCAGGTCACCAGGAAGGAGATGGAGGCACGTCTGAGCGGTCCTCGGCCACTGCTCCCCTGCAAAGCGCACCTCCGGCCCGCCTTGCGTGGCTCCGCGAGTGTCCTCTCAGGGGGTAGGGCTCCGTAGAGACGCAGTTTTCAAGTAGCTTTTCGCCACCGTTTTCCTCCTCTGGAATACTTCAGTCCCAGACTGCGAGTCTTTCGCAGCAATAGTGGGGACCGCTTTCACGTCTGTTGGTCAGTGTGTGGGGAGGTACTCTGCTGATGTGTCTGCCTTTTCGCCGCTCCTTTTGCTGGTCTGGCGCTATTATTAAATTTTCCAAGTGTTGCCACGTACTCCACTGTTCAAAAGGTGTCCTGCCTGGGCGCCATTTTAGGGTCAGGCAGGAGGCTCCACCGCGCCGCCTTTATCGTTCCTGTCGGCGGGCCTCGTCTAATGCCTCGGGTCCAGTGTTCCCCAGCCTCTGCCTAACTATCTCCGGGACCGCCATGGGCTCATTTGCAGCATCCCCCGCACCTTCGTTATGCCGCCTTCCTCTTTGTTTGGTTTTATTATTATTTAATTTTCATTTTGGCGGGCCAACAAAACTTTAAAATAGTAACACATTTCTGAGAAACATCGACAAACAAACACAAAAAGCAGCTAACCTTTACAGAAGTATGCAGATCTTGTAACGAAACAAATCAAAGTTTTTCGACCTTCAGGACTCCTGTAGCAGAAAGAAGCAGAAATTGTTTGAATTCCAGGAAATCAATTGAGGGACACTTTTGTAGAAACAAGACTATTCTTTAGGAACGTGCTCAGAGCGTAACAGTGTAAAAGAACATTGTATCATTGTTTCTGGATTAGTCCAGCCTTTTCACTACACCATCTATAATCTTACTATAATCCTATCTTTTGTTTTTCCCTGGGGTTTACCTACTACACTGACCATCTGCCACTCACCTCTGGTACCAATCAATTTTAACACTACTTGATGGCCACCAGAGAACTAGGTTTGAATGAGGAGTGTATGAAGCATAAATGCTGATTTATTTGAATTATCTCATCCTCTTTTTTCTTTGCTCTGCCTAACTGAGTTCTCTTCTATTTTTTTCTTCTTCACGTGCCTATTTCTCTTATTGGCGTCCATTTTTTGATTGTTGATTTTTTTATTGCGTCTGTTTACTAGCGATGGTCAACAATTACCCAGGCAGAAACAAAATAGATCAAGTTTTTATTATCTGTAGCCTAATTTATTCAAATGTAAAGCGCTCTAACAATCTTGGCGCTGTAGTAAATAAGCAAAAGTGTCTCGAAAATGACATTGACTATACGAGATAACTGAGCGGCAACATGTCCCAAGCGAATATGTATCTGTGATATATTTGTCTGCCATCGAGAAGATTGTCATTACCATGCTGGAAGGGGTTTGGCAAGTGCCTGAGCGATTGCGAAATACCAATTTAGGGTCATCTTTAGAGCAATGGGTCGCCCTGATGTCTGGGTGGCCTCAACCTTAATGTCGTCACATGAAGTGGAGCTACTAGGCCGAGACATCTAGACCAGATGGTACTTTGGAAGCAATCAATAGACAATCTGGTATCAGGAAACCACACAGGACAGCCACATATGAGGATTGTAAGAGCATTAACGCAAAAAGCCTTTATGTGGGGATGTAATGCAAATCATCCATACACGCCCACCCGCCAGCTACGATCAACCAGCCACGCCCTCGCCACCGTACCACGCATCCGCAGAGCCACCGCCGGAGGAAGATCCTTCTCCTACCTGGCAGCCAAGACCTGGAACTCCCTCCCCACTCACCTTCGGCGAACCCAGGACCATCTCTCCTTCAGGAAACAGCTCAAGACCTGGCTGTTCGAGCAGTAACTTACCCCCTCCCCCAGCGCCTTGAGACCCTCCCGGGTGAGTAGCGCGCTCTATAAATGCCGTGATTGATTGATTGATTGAAGGGAACATATCGCCACAAAACTATAGCACAATTCTCCATTAATATACAGTGATCTCTTCATGCAGTGCTACAGCAGCCCCAAATAAAGTTTATCGTCATGTTTTATTCCTAAATCGTGATAGGATGAAAATGACCCTAGCTGCTGGTGCCAGGAGCCTTTGAATTGTGACTTACCAAAGCATAAGATTTAGATTGGGGGTCTGGAGGCCATTAGAAGCAGAATGGGTTGGCAATGCATGAAAGCGAGCTGGACCAATAGCAGTTCTATCAAGAATCAAAGCGTCACCTGGGTAATAAGGGACTCTGATTGATGCAATGACCACTTAACTGAGGTGGTTGAGTAGGGGGCTGTGCAAGGGAAAAGACTAAGCTGCTGAGGAAGATATCACAGAGATACAGAACAAGTACACGTCTGGGGTGTATCCCTGAAGCAGTGCTTAATTTGTATAATAATAAGTGCCGATGCCCTGGCCAGGAGGCCACTGCAGCCTGCACCACCCATAGCCCCTGTTATCGCTGCCAATGACGGAACCAAAACAACTACTAATCTTCTCTCTCCCCTGCAAGTGCGACAGTTCAGATTATCCAGGTCCCCAAAGCCTAAGGAATGACTGGAGAGGCAGGTATTATTTATTTATAATGTATATTACATTCATAAACAACCGTTGTTCTGCTCATCTCAGATGAGCAACGTCACCGTGTGGAGAACCGTAAACCAATAAAGTGTCGGTGCCCGACATCGGATTCGGAAACCACCGGCTCAAATTAAGCTCTGCCCTGTCTGAAGGGCAATAAACTCTGCTTTGGATCCGGCATTTATACCTCGGTGTAACAGCAGTCCAGGCCTCAGATTACAGCTCAGCTAAGAGATAGGTCAAGCTGCGAGGGGCGCCTAACAACAGTAATTTGCCTGAAAGTAGAGCTGTGTGTGTGCAGTTGTAAGCTTTGCTGACGTCAGTTATGGCGCAGTGGAGCGGAGGAGCCCTGGCTGACGTTGCACAGCTTGCCAAAAGTGGGAGGGAGGCCCATAGAATGAAAACCGATTTGAGTTTTGGGGCAGTGACAATGGTCGCAACTCATGAGACCAGATCTGTGAGCAAGATCTTAGCAAACTGCTTAGAAGGGGGAGGGGGCTTAGCATGTAAAGGAGCTGGAAATTACCTCCGCCGGAAGTCGGTCCCTTTTTAGGTCTCGCTGAGCCAGCGCGCATGCGCTTCTCTGCAGACATTTAGTAAGGGGCTTTTGGAAGTGCTGCCAGAGGCTTTTGCTGGCTACCAGCTTGCGTTCACGCGAGCGTGCACGCGCGCAGCCGCCATCTGTATTTCCTCCGTCACGGGTCATTAAGTGCATCGCGATCGCGATCACTTTCGCGGCTTTGTTTCTATTTGTTTACTTTAGCTATAATCGCGCACCCGCGCTTACTTTAACGTTAAAGTAAAGCGCGGGTGCCGTAATTTTAGCAAAAGTAAACAAATAGATTATTTTTCTATTTCTTTACTTTTGCTATAATCGCGGCACCCGCGTTTACTTTAAGCGCGGGTGCCGCGATATAGCAAAAGTAAAGAAATAGAAAAATAATCTATTTCTTTACTTTTGCTACAATCACAGCACCGGCGCTTTACTTTTAACATAAGCGCCGGTGCCGCGATTGTAGCAAAAGTAAAGAAATAGATTATTTTTCTATTTCTTTACTTTTGCTATAATCGCGGCACCCGCGCTTTACTTTTAACATTAACAGTAAAGCCTGGGTGCCGCGATTGTAGCAAAAGTAAAGAAATAGAAAAATAATCTATTTCTTTACTTTTGCTATAACCGCGGCACCCGCGCTTTACTTTTAATGTTAAAGCGCTTTACTTTTAATGTTAAAAGTAAAGCGCGGGTGCCGCGATTATAGCAAAGTAACAAGCAAATGTTGTAGCCAATAGGTCTCGCTTTTGGGACCTTATAAGTATTTAGTTATGCAACTGTTGCATGGCTAAACACTTATAAGGTCCCAAAGGCGAGACCTATTGGCTATGCCAATGCTTGTTCAAATAGGCACCACCAATATGGCTCCTTTCTAAATTGTAGGTACCCATCCGGTAACATAAATACTAATAAACCAAGTATTTTATTTTGTATTTTATTAAATTAGCACAGGTAATTAAAACCATTGCAATGGAATCGTCACCGTGGCATCTTAACCGCATTACAAAAAAAAAAACGAGACGGAACAACCGTCACGTTTAAGGCGCATGTTACAAACATAGCAATATTATACAGTGGCCATAGCAGTAGTTCAAAGCATCAAGTTCGAAGATAAGATGAATCTTATGGCTCAATCTAATGAAAAAACGCTAAAACATTTTGCAAAATAGTCTGTAATAAGTTTTTGGGGAGGAGGGACCGGTTGTTGGGCAGCAGGAAAAGGAGAGAGCAGGTTATCCAAAAGTCTCACATATTTTCCGGACCTTGCGAGCGTTTGTATATCTGTACAAATAAAACAGAGAGCAGATGCCTCCCAACAAGTGCTGATGCCCTTTTTAAGATATAGTGGTTTGAGGAAGAGCCTTCTAGGGGCATCGAGGGCAGGACAGCAGCACAAAAGATGTAGCCATGATTCGGACCTGTAGTTGCACAGTCTACAGGCCCCCTCCTCGCCAGATGGTGCCCATCGATTAAAAGCAATGGAGCGCAGTCCTAGAAGACGCATAAACATTATATTTTTGCTGGCCACTGTATTTAAACTGTCAGATAGATATGGTTGCGGTAACCCAGGAAGGTACGATTCATTTAAGGGGCGCAGGATAGTAGACGTTTTTAAGGCCTGGATGTCCTTCTGGTAAGAGATTTGTCTTGCCTGCTTATTTATAACCCTTTTCCAGACTGTGTAGGGAATAGAGTCTGCTGTGAGTGATGTTTCATCAATGTGTAATACACTTAAAGCTTTTAGAATTTGTCAGTTCCATGGGTTCCCAGAGCAGGCAAGGGTTTCTTTTAACCGGGCTTTAAGCGTATTGTCTGCGGCTTTTAGTACCCTTATATAGTACTTCAAGGTGTCTGCCTCGCAGGAGATGGATTGTCCTGTAATGCCCAGCTCCAGTCGTAGTCTTGCCCTGTAAATGTAGTTCGGAAGACGGAAGATTTTTTTGTAAGTGGTAATCTGGGCGTGTGATCAAGACTGGCCGAGCATGCATCAGGGAAGGCCTGGTGCCCATAAGTTAGGGCGGGAAGAAGAGTAGCTTTAATCACCTTCAATATGGGTTCTGCGGAGGGACTACTCAGGGACTGGTTGAGTCGAGTCAGGCTGTATGTTATTGCTCCAGCTCACTTTTTCAGGGCAGCTAGATGGACTGATGGTCTGGAAGACTCACTGAACCAAACCCCCAGGTAGTTGTATTTTGATGTTGATTTGATCTTAGCGGGCCCGATATTCCATGTTAGAGTTTTCTTTTTTTTGCAGCGGCCAAAGATCAGGACCGTGGTCTTATCCTGATTGATTTTAAGAGCATTAGCTACGTTGTATTCGCTAAGCTTGCTCAAGGCTCGTTGAAGGCCGGACTTGGTCTGGTCCATGATGACAATATCATCAGCATACTGCAAAATGTGCAAATTCGTTTTAGCATGCCTCAATTTTGGCGGAAGCAGACTGCTTTGCTCCAGGAATCTCCCCAGGTCGGCGGTATACAGGTTGAACAAGAGGGGTGCGAGGACGCATCCTTGCTTTAGGCCGTCTGGTGTTGAAATTTTTGCAGAGACGGTCTTGGGGCCAGTTCTAATTCGTACCCAAGTGTTCTTATGCAAGGAAAAAAGGGCTCCAAGGAGGCTCCCTGGGATCCCCCACTTGTCTAGTTTCCTCCAAAGGGTGTTACGAGACACTTTATCAAAAGCGGCACTGTAGTCTATAAAGCAGCAATAAAGGGGAAGCCGACCTCTTTGTGCTGCTTGTTGGCTCAGAATGGCTAAGGCAGTGATATTGTCAATTGTGGAGGCAGAAGCTCGTAACCCAGTTTGAAAATAGGGTAGAATATTGGTTTCCACAACCCAGTCTTCTAGTGACTTGAGAAGACACCGAGCGTAAACCTTGGCCTCAAGTTCCAGTAGGGCTATGAGTCGGTAATTACCTGGGAGAGATGGATCTCCTTTTTTTTAAATTGGGCATAAAATCGAGCCTTTCCAAGAATCTGGCGTCTGGAAAGTAGTGAACGCATGGTTATATAGGGGGAATAATAGCTTGGCCCATTCTTCCAGCGCACTTTTGAATATGGCAGATGGAGGGCCGTTGTCGAGATCTCACCTATGTTTCCGCGGGGACGCCACAGACGAGAAGTATAAGTCCACAACCTCACCAAATCACCCAATGGCACCAAAGGCAAAACGAGGTGGCATCAGGTAATCTGGGGAAGGAGGGAAACAAAACAAGGGTAGAAGGGAAAGAATTCCACTTGATGACTCAGACACCCTCAGGGCTCGTTGGTATCAGGCAAGAAGCTGTAAGTAAAACAAGATATCAATATACAAAAGTATTATATCAGAGGCATAACAGGTTATACTTTCTATCCCCATGTGTTCCCTACCTTACGGTGTCCTTCCTATTGGATGTTTCATCGAACGATGTTTCAGGGTGTGGATC
The DNA here is from genome assembly GCA_963921515.1 of Calotriton arnoldi. Lineage (NCBI taxonomy): Eukaryota > Metazoa > Chordata > Amphibia > Caudata > Salamandridae > Calotriton > Calotriton arnoldi. The sequence goes on along the minus strand of CAWUFW010003182.1, from coordinate 511,121 downwards.
TAAGGCTAGGAATAGACAGTACTATAAATAAAGGACTAATGTATGCATGGGAAAGTGCTCTATGCAGGGATTAGGGCATTCACCTACCTATTCTTCCCATATAGTTTCATAAAGTAAATATTCCTTCATTCAGGTTAACTAAAAATAGAAGTGTTGTCTTTCTATCCCAGATCCTAAGAGGCGGAGCGGATCCCCACAGCGCCAGAGCACAGGACTAGGTAAGTGACCTATATATACGTGAACGTATACCACCAAGTGCAAAGCACGACGTAACGAAATAAAGTATAATGCCTATCCCGTTACTTTTCAGAGAAAGGCACACATCCAACGAGGTGGAGACTACAGAACAGGTAAGTCAAGCAAACTCAAATAATAAAGCAGCGCGGTGCGCTGTTACCGCAAACACTAATACCGTCTTTCTCTCTGTTTACTTTCTCCACAGAACAACAACGCAGGCGAGCGATACTGGAAGCGGGCCACGAGGGACGTCAGGAGAGGAGTACCCGACACCAGACAAACGGAGGCAACGATGACCGACGCGAGGATAGCGACGACCCGGAAGAGCTTCAGGAGACAGGAACAATCAGTACGCGAAGCACAGCTGATCGGGAAAGGCCGGGTTTTAACCTTCCGGACCAGTCCCTGCGCATGCGCGAGCAGCGTCGGCGGCCATTTTAGTAGTTCCGGCCGCCACGCAATCCTGACAGTACACCCCCCACGGATCCCCCTACTGGTTTGGGCTTGTCAGGGTGCCTCCTATGAAATAAACGCACCAATCGAGGGGCATGCACCTGGCTGGCCAGCTCCCACGTGCGTTCCTCCACGCCGTACCCCTTCCAGTGTATCAAGTACTGGAGTCTGCGTCTCACCCTACGAGAATCCAAAACCGCCCCGACCTCATATTCCTGTTCATCCTCCACCGTTACGGGTTCAGGTGCGGTAGGGAGACGTGTGCCTGGCTCTACCGGCTTCAGGAGAGAGACATGAAACACTGGATGTATTTTCATGGAGGTGGGAAGGTCTAACTTCATAGCTACAGGGTTCACCACTTTACATATCTTGTATGGGCCTAGATATTTAGGTCTGAATTTGCATGATCCTCTCAACTTCAGGTTTCGTGAGGATAGCCAGACCATGTCCCCCTGTTTATATCCAGGCTCTGCGCGTCTGTGAACATCCGCCCCCCTCTTATAGCTAGCCTTAGCCTTATCTAGATTCAGTCGTGCTGTCTTGTGTACCTCTTGTATGTCTTTTACAAAATCTATGGCTGCAGGAGTAGAACAAGAAGAGGAAAGGGGGGTTAGCATAGTTCGAGGGTGAAAGCCATATGTGCAAAAAAAGGGTGAGTAAGCAGTGGAAGAGTGACAATTGTTGTTGTATGAGAACTCAGCTATCCACACCAACTCATCCCAGTCTACTAAAGTGTGTAAAACCTGGCACCTGATGTACTGTTCAAAGCACTGATTCACTCTCTCCGTCTGGCCGTCTGTCTGAGGGTGGTGACTAGATGACAACCGTACCTCTACTTTCAAGGAGTTTCCCAACCCTCTCCAGAATTTAGAGATGAACTGGGCCCCCTATCTGATACCAATACGGAGGGGAGGCCATGTAAACGTACCACTTGCTGAATGAATACGGAGGCCAAAACACGAGAGGAGGGAAGAGAAGCCATGGGAATGAAATGGGCCATCTTGGTCAGTAAATCTACTACTACGAGGAGAGTGGTATTCCCCCTTGCAGTCCTAGGTAACTCTACTATAAAATCTAGGGATACTGTGTGCCAGGGCCTAGGTGGTGTAGGTAACGGCTGTAACAGCCCTGCAGGACTTTGGTGAGAGGCTTTTCCCTGTGCACATATATGGCATGTCTGAATGTACAGTCTTGCATCCTTTCCCATGGTGGGCCACCAAAAGTGTCTATGTAATAAGTCAAGAGTTTTCTTGTATCCTGGATGCCCTGCAAAGGGGTGATTATGACACCAATCTAGGGCCTGCAGTTGCAATTCTTGAGAGGGGAGTACCAACCCACCCTGCACATAGGATAACCCTTGCTCTATAGTAACCTCACATGTACCCGTCACTTCCTGCATGTTTGTGGATGATTGCGCTTCCTCCACTGAGTGTAGGAAGTCTACCTCGGAACTTAGTACCCCAACTATTCGTTCTCTGGCTATTATAAGAGGGGGTTCACTTTGTGAATCTATGGGTCCATAACTTAAGCGAGATAAAGCATCTGCTTTCCCATTCTTTTTCCCTGCTTGGAACTGGATAACAAAGTCGTAGTCACTGAAGAACTGGGTCCAGCGTAGTTGCCTCATGGACAGAGCCCTAGCGGATTTTAGGAACTGCAAGTTTCGATGATCTGTTAGGACTATTATCTGATGATTGGCCCCCAATAAATATTGCCTCCATTCCTCGAATACTTTTTTATAGCCAATAACTCTCTCTCTCCTACGGAGTAATTTACTTCCGCTGGAGCCAGTTTATGTGAATAATAGGCCACTGGATGCAGTATTCCAGTGCCGGGATCTGTCTGTGATAGCACCCCCCCGACTGCCACCTGTGAGGCATCAGTTTCAACCACGAAGGGAAGTGACGGATCTGGATGCCTCAGTATGGGCGCTTGTGTGAAGGCTTCTTTTAGGTGACAAAAGGCTGCTTCCGCCTCGGGTGTCCATTGAAATTGTATCCCCTTTTTAGCAACCTGGTTATCGGGGAGGCTAAATCAGAAAACCCATCAATAAAGCGCCGATAGAAATTGGCGAAACCAAGGAAGCTCTGTATCTCCTTGACATTTTGTGGTGCTTGCCAACGATGTATGGCCCCTACCTTCTGTGGATCCATACTGAGTCCCTGTGGGGAAATTATGAACCCGAGAAAGCTGACTTGTTGTGTATGGAAATGACATTTCTCTAATTTACAGTATAATTGGTTGTCTCTCAATCGTTCCAGAACCCTCCTTACGTGGAGTGTATGTTCTTGCATGGAGGGAGAATAAATCAAGAGGTCATCAATGTAAGCAATGACGAAGACCTCCAACATGTCCTTTAGTACCTCATTGATAAAAAACTGAAAAGCCGAAGGGGCATTACATAGCCCAAAGGGCATCACTAGATATTCGTACAAGCCATACTTGGTACAAAAGGCCGTTTTCCACTCATCTCCTTCCTTGATCCTCACAAGATGGTATGCCCCTCGCAGATCTAACTTGGTGAATACTTGGGCATCCTTGATTTGATCAAGTAGGGAGGAAATTAGTGGCAAGGGGTATCTGTTCTTGATGGTGATGGTATTCAGTGCCCTATAGTCTATACAGCATCTAAGACCCCCTTCTCTCTTTGGTATAAAAAAAGAGAAGATGAAGCCGGGATCTAGAAGGACGGATAAATCCTATTCTCATCATTTCGTCCAGGTACTCTCATAAATACACATTTTCCTTTTCGGTCAAGGAATATATCCTACTGCAGGGTATGCGAGCCCCGGATTGCAGATCGATTCTGCAATCATAGGCTCTATGAGGCGGGAGACTGGTGGCCTGTTGCACATCAAATACTTCTCTAAGGTCCTGATAAACAGAAGGTAAGACACTATCACTCGTTTCTATGAATGTAAGACTTTTCTCCGGAACACTTAGATCAATAAGATAATGCTCTCTACAAAGGTCATGGTTGAAGGTTAATGACATAGATTTCCAGTCAATAAGCGGGTTATGTTGGCATAACCATGGTAGGCCTACAATAACTGGGAATTGGGGAGACTGTATCAAATCGAATGTAATGTCTTCTTGATGTTTTTCTCTATGACCAACTTAAGACTACTTGTGGCGTGTTTAATGGGACCAGACTTCAGAGTGCTACCGTCTATTGTTGTGACTTCTTCCCAAGAAGACTTAGGCACGCAAGGAATCTTCCAACTCTGAGCCCACTGTGCATCCATAAAATTACCGGACGCCCCTGAATCCACCATTATCTACACCTCTACCACTTGCTGATCCCATTGTAAGCATTAAGAGAGAAGAAAATGACGTGGCTGAGATCCTACAATCTCCATAGATGAGACAATTAAACCTGAAGTACCCGAAGTCCTTGTCTCCCGAGACTTCGGGCTCACTAGTTTTCCGACCGTTTTGTCTGTTTTGGTTTGACCGGGCATTCCCTAAGAAAGTGACCCTGTTTTCCGCAGTACAGGCACAATTTCTTGTCTCGCCTTCTCTGTCTTTCTTCTTCAGTGAGAGGTCCTCTTATGCTTCCTATTTGCATTGGTTCGGTTTCTTCAGATGTTTTATCAGGATCAGCTTTCCTTTCACGATATGGAAGAATTCTCGCCTCGGACCTCCCTCTTTCTCTCCTTCGTTCACTAAGTCTATGTTCTAACTTGACTACCAAGTCTATGAGGGCGGTACACGACTCAGGAGGTTCCACTACCTGTGCCAATGCGTCTTTTAGGTCCTCTCGTAGCCCCTTGTAGAATAGAGCACTACGCTTTTCCTCGGGCCACCCAGTTTCGGCTACCAATCTATAGAATGTGGAAATGTAGGAAGTTAGATCCTTAGTTCCCTGTTTCAGTGTTAAGAGCTCTGTATCAGCGGAATGCGTAAAGGTGTGTCTATCAAACAGTTTCTTGAGTTCTCTTCGAAAGGCACTGTAATCTTGCAACAAAGGGTCGTTTCTTTCTATGAGGGGTATAGACCAATTAGCCGCGGAGCCCCTAGGTAGGAAATAACGAAGGCTACCTTGGCTTGATCTGAGGGAAAACAAGAAGCTTTGCACATAAAATGAAGCTGACACTGACTAATAAAGGCAGCAAACTCGGTAGTGTCTCCATAAAAACGCTCAGGAGGCGCCAAGGGGACAGAAGAAGGCGTTGTTACGTGTACCACTGGTAGGTTAGTGCCGGGATTAGGGGACCTGACCACTGGATCAGTTCTTATTTCTCTTTGTATGGAATCCACACGGGTGGAAAGAGACTGAGTTTCTAGTTGTAGGTTACCTAACATGTGGGCCAGATCAGCCAGAGTAACTTGACTGACATCCATGACGTCCAGGCGGAAAGTAAAACTATTCTATTTGGGCTTCGCGTTCTGTCGAGATCTCACCTATGTTTCCGCGGGGACGCCACAGACGAGAAGTATAAGTCCACAACCTCACCAAATCACCCAATGGCACCAAAGGCAAAACGAGGTGGCATCAGGTAATCTGGGGAAGGAGGGAAACAAAACAAGGGTAGAAGGGAAAGAATTCCACTTGATGACTCAGACACCCTCAGGGCTCGTTGGTATCAGGCAAGAAGCTGTAAGTAAAACAAGATATCAATATACAAAAGTATTATATCAGAGGCATAACAGGTTATACTTTCTATCCCCATGTGTTCCCTACCTTACGGTGTCCTTCCTATTGGATGTTTCATCGAACGATGTTTCAGGGTGTGGATCTAAGGCTAGGAATAGACAGTACTATAAATAAAGGACTAATGTATGCATGGGAAAGTGCTCTATGCAGGGATTAGGGCATTCACCTACCTATTCTTCCCATATAGTTTCATAAAGTAAATATTCCTTCATTCAGGTTAACTAAAAATAGAAGTGTTGTCTTTCTATCCCAGATCCTAAGAGGCGGAGCGGATCCCCACAGCGCCAGAGCACAGGACTAGGTAAGTGACCTATATATACGTGAACGTATACCACCAAGTGCAAAGCACGATGTAACGAAATAAAGTATAATGCCTATCCCGTTACTTTTCAGAGAAAGGCACACCTCCAACGAGGTGGAGACTACAGAACAGGTAAGTCAAGCAAACTCAAATAATAAAGCAGCGCGGTGCGCTGTTACCGCAAACACTAATACCGTCTTTCTCTCTGTTTACTTTCTCCACAGAACAACAACGCAGGCGAGCGATACTGGAAGCGGGCCACGAGGGACGTCAGGAGAGGAGTACCCGACACCAGACAAACGGAGGCAACGATGACCGACGCGAGGATAGCGACGACCCGGAAGAGCTTCAGGAGACAGGAACAATCAGTACGCGAAGCACAGCTGATCGGGAAAGGCCGGGTTTTAACCTTCCGGACCAGTCCCTGCGCATGCGCGAGCAGCGTCGGCGGCCATTTTAGTAGTTCCGGCCGCCGCGCAATCCCGACAGCCGTTGGGCCCTGGGGCACTCTCATTTTTCATGGATTTCAAGAACCTGCCGACCTGGGCCGGGGTGGTCAGCTCACAGGTGTCCATCGGCGTATAATCGGAAAAATCTCTGATTTCGACCTCCGCGGAGACAAAGCCTTCACAGCAGTATTGTTGGGTAACATAGCGAGACCAGGCTTCTTCAGAGACCGCGTTCCCCCTGCTCTTGTTGGAGGAACGAAGTTTGTTTATGTAGTTCCAAAAATGAGTCAGGTTTTTTTCCTTTAGCAGACCGAATATTTTTAGCCAGTCCTTCTGTTCTTTTAGTTTCTTAGCTTCCCATGTTGATTTTTTGTAGATTTTACGTAATAGGGCCATATTGTTGGCGGAGACCTCTGTAGCTTTAAGTTTGTGCAGGCGTGCGGCCCTGCATAGAGCTCTTCTTTGGGAGACTAAGACCGGGTTGAGGGGCCGCCGCGGGGGAGGCCTAGGGTGACTACGATGAACTTCAGGGCCCGTTAAGAGGTCTCTTAATTTAATAATGGCTGAGTCCCACCTGTGATGATAGTCGGTGGGGGAGTATTGAGTGAAGTTTGGAATTATTTCCGTGAGCCAGGAGTCCACCTTGACAACACCCAGAGAGTCCCATTTGATTCTTCTGACTAGTGTGTGGAATTCAGTTTGCGTTGAATGCCCCACTTCGATAACTTCAGCAGCAACAGGAACTTGTAGGTCCATTGTTACAGTCAAGGGAATATGATCACTCTCTGTGCGAGTGGGGATCTCCAGTTTGACTAAATGACTAGCCAGAGATGGTGATAAAAAGATATAATCAATGGTCGAGAGATTCTTGAATGTTGTAGATAGGTGAACATTGGGATCTTGTGCCAATGCGATTTGCTTTGCAGAACGTAGGTTATAGTTAGTTAGTAAAGTGTTCATGGCTTCTTGCTCTTTCGATTTAGTTGCTAAATGGTCATTAAGTCCCAAACCCCTGATGTTGAAATCTCCTAGTAACAGAACTTCAGCAGAGGCGAACTCGAGTAGGAGCTCTTCCAGATGCTTGATCAAAAGGGCTGTTGCCAATGACTTTGATGTTTTAACTGTATTATGGTAACAATTAATTAAAAGAAGAGGAAAGGCCCTGGATGGAGTTGAAAGACCTGTAATTAATAGGATTTGCCCAGCCGAAAAGTTCCGATAAAGGGGGTTAACTGCAATCTTACAGGTATGTTTTATGAAAATGGAGTAACCCCCAGAAGGTCTGCCGAAGGAATTAGGGCGGGATGCTGGTTGAAAGAATTTATAGTACCCATGGAAAACTGATGGAGACAAAGACCAAGTCTCTTGAAAGCAGATGATGTCACTTTTACTCAAATATTCCACAGCAGATTTAGAAGAAAGTGTTGACTTCAGCCCGGTGGCGTTCCAAGAAGAAATGGTCAGTTTAGAGTCTGACCTCTTGACTGAGCCATTAGGAAGAGTACTGCTGAAAGCAGGCAGCTGGTGGCTCTCAGTGAGGATGCCCATGGCGGGAGTGAGTAATATGGGGGGAGAAAGATTTGATTTACACCTCACCTAACGTTGGTTATTGTTGTATGAAATGTTGATAAAGTTGTCCGCTTTTGATGCGTCTGGCAGCCACTCGCGGGTTGCTCCCCGTGACCCTTTCAGGACACTTATGTGAGGCCTCGCTGGATCGTTCTGAAGAAGTACGTGGGGATATTTTTGTTGAGGAGGGACCCAGAGTTCTATACCCCAGTCTGCACAGAGCCTGGCCTTCCCAAGAATTGAGTCCCTTAGGGATTCTCGTATCCACGTTGTAACAGTTGCTTCCGAGACCCCTTTCCCCGGTATTAAGACAAACTTGACTGCATTGAGATCAGAGGAAGTTATCCCAGTAAGCACCGGGACATGCTTGAATAGGCGAAGAAGATTGGTTCTATTAAGAATATCATGTGGGCCCTTGTGAGCATAGTGAGGAATAAAAACAAGATCTGCCTGGTTTTCGGGGCCTTTATAATTCTGCAACCCATCTGCGTCAAGGGGGAACTGGGGGGCCTTAAAGTGAAAAGGTGTAACATCAGATAAGAAATGTTTCCCCTCTAATTGACTTTGCCCAACCGAGGCCTGTGACTGTTGGGACTGAAAAGGCATTGGCCTTTGTGGAGAATAAGCCCGAAGGGTTTTAGTCGAGTCGACTGTTGGATCCCGCAAAGAGAGGCCCATCGGGCCGCAGACAGTTGTAACATGTGAAACAGCGGTGTTATGACTTATGTTTCCCGTACACTTGTTCAAACCGCTCCATAAGATTGGGGCTTCCCCTACAGACTGAACAATAGTATCTTACGTGCCCAAACATTGACCTTGTGGGGGTACCCCCATAGTTTGAGTTAGCGAAAACCCAGGCTTCGTGATAGTTGAGTACAACTCGGTGATGCCGGGGGCCGTAGAAATCGCCTTAGAGGCTTTCTGGATGTTTATCAAAGGATTGTCGGTGAGATCGTTATTGTCAGAAAGAGCCGATCTAGAATCAGGGGTTGTCATTTTTGTTACCTGACTAAAAATGTGAAAATGGGAGAGCCCCTTATCTTCAGAGTCTGGTTTAATAGTAGCCCCTGCCCCAACTAGCCCAGATCTCCGTTTTGCGAGATGTTGTTTTTTTGTTTGTTTTTTAAGTTTCTTTTTGTCCCTTCTAGAAGTTGGTGGTTTTATTGGGTGATTGGAGGGCAGGAGGGAGACATTTAAGGGAGCTAGGTCAACGAGTCCGGACTGCATGGAAGCCGCTGGAGTGGCCGTTGGACTAAGGGCGCTAAGAGGCGCCGGGCCAGCTTTGGGGTCACTGATGCCGGTCCCCGTTGACTGAGGAGGGGTGGAAGTTGACTCTTTGGGGTCTGGATCCAAAGGGGAAAAAATGGTTCTTCTGGGTGATGGCAATTTGTCCTTAGTTGCAGGGCATGAAGACTGTTTAAAGGGGGACCCGATATGAGCCTTTTGGAAAAGTTTAGGTTTGCCACTGCTGTTACTGTGAAGCTTCACCCAGTCCAGAAGCGAGCCCAAAATTTCTGGAAGGGATGAGAGTTTATTGATTAATGGAGAACAAGAACAAGCGTTGGTGCCATCGGAGGACCCTATTGGCCTTTCAAGAGAACTTATCCTAGAGTCCAAATCGGCCAAAGTTGAGGCCAAGGTTTGAATTAAATCGATCTGAAGGTTCATTTTCTGAGATTGCCATAATAAGGCAGTTGCAATAGAGTCTTGTTTTACGTGCAAGGACGTCAATGAGATCGAAAGAGGACTCATGGGTCTCGGGGGTGTAGGCAAGACCCTGTCTGCTTGCGCTGCGATGAAAGAGTTGTGATGAGAGCTAAAGCCCGGAGTTTGCGCAAGGGAGGCTTCAATTTGGGCTTCTAGGGAGGCAAGGACCCGATCAGAAAGGTTTTTCGGTTCGAAGGGGCTATCATACGTGGACCTCTTGCTAGGAGACAGAGAGTCAGTAAGTTCACTTAGATGAGCACCCAGATTGCAACATAGGACAGGCTCGGGGAGTGTATGAGCTGCTACAGGGTCACCGCTGCCTTCTTGAAGAAGTGAGAAAGCGAGCGGACTGCTGTCGCAAACTCGTGCTTGCAGGTTGGTTGCAGTAAGTGTTGTAGAATCTAGAGCAGTGAGATCTCCAGAACCGGAGGAATAGGCTCTTAATGAATCGGTGAAAGCGACCTGGATTGAAATGGAGCCAGCCTGAGGAAGCCTAGACTGCTGGTAACTCTCAGGAGATACCTGGGCCTTAGGCGAACAGGAACGAGAGTCAGCCAGAAATGGTCCATCAATAGGGGAGGGGCTGGGAGAGGGAAGGTGAGCGTGGGCCTGCACTTCTGGCCTAGGCCGCGTCGTCGCAAGAAGGACTGGGCCGGTCTGGGTCTGAGACTGAGGTGAGGCTTTACTAAAAAACTCATTGATCCGTGCTTGTGACAGTTGGCCTCCCGATGATGATGATTTGTCTTGAAGTGGCAGCGACTGCTGAGGCTCTCCAGGTGGATCCTGAGTGGTATCAACTCGAAGGGTGGTTCCCTTTCTCTGGGGGAGTTTCCTTGGTTGCATTGTAGATTGTGTAGATTGTATAGATTGTCCTTCCATATGCCTCCTAAATTTTGAGGGGACACAAGGAGATTCTGCGTGGTTTCCCTGATTTCCAAAAGCCTCTGAGAGCACCACTCTCTCCACAAGATCCCCTCCCCTCCCGGTGTTGGAGGCCGGGGGTTGCTTGCCACACTATCCGCTGTTGAGGCTGTTGAGACTGACCTAAAACAAAGGAGCTATGAAAAGCAATGAGTAGCAGCAGGCTGTAGCTGTAGTCGTGGGCAGACTGTAGGCAGGCTGTGAGCGGGTAGATCGCGGGGGTAGAAACAGAGACAAGCGGGGCTCACAAGGCGGGACCGCAAGCCGCACCCGACCTAGTCAGGCCGCCTCCGCGATTTCAGCCGAGGGCACTCACTTACCAGCCGCCCGCTAATGGTGGCAGCGCTTGCCAGAGCCATCCTTGCACACCTCCCTGCTGGTGGATGAGCTTGCCAAAGCCTACCTTACACTCTCCTTGCTGATAGATGGACTGAACTGGGTTGAGTTGAGTTGAGCCGGGCGCCTGCTGCCTCGATGTCCTCCAAAGCGCCAAGATCCGAGGCCAAGTCAGCCGCATGGACGCGTAGTCGCGGCTAATGGCAATAGCGGCGGCAGTAGCGGTAGTAGTGGCAATTGCGGCTGTTATAGTTTTTACCCCTTGGTACACCCCTCTGTGGCGGCGGGGAGCAGGAGTCAGCGGCTCGGCGGTCAGCGGGGAGCAGCCTTCCCCTCACGCTGCCACGCACCCGTGCTGAACCCGTGCTGAACGGCCTCACTGAGCTGCGAGCTGGGCGGATGTGCGAAAAACCTGGACTGGATGCAAGATGCAAATGGATAAACCAAGTAGGGAACCAAGAGATTTACCAAGCGATGATGATGTTCAATAAGTTAGAGGTCCAATTCTGGTCTTTCCCGAGACTTCATTTTCACACCCCACGTGGGATGTGCTCAGGATCTGAATCCAGCAGGTTGAGGAGGAGTGAGTTTAGCCTCACAAAACTCTCACTGGCCTACAAGTCGGCTCCTAACCTTAATGTGCTTCACAGTAGACACATCTTCTCGATTGAAGACAGTTCCGGTCCAGGGAGGGCCTGGCCTGGCAGTTCAGGCTGGACTGTTCCCTTGAGGAACAGGAACAAGACTGGTTTGCATATGGCTGGGTCCAAACTGGACTGGCATGGGGGAAAAAAAACGATAGATTTAAGCCCAGATCTCTGTACTGGGGTGAATGTTTGACATTGTTCAGCATTCTGTCCATCCATTGTTCTTTTTGCAGGATCTGAATCCAGCAGGTTGAGGAGGAGTGAGTTCAGCCTCACAAAATTCTTACTGGACTACATGTTGGTGCCTAACCTTAATGTGCTGCACAGTAGACACAGCTTCTCGATTGAAGACAAACACTCTAACAGGTTCAAAATATCCAGATCAGGTTTAATGTGATCGTCACTGCTGAATAGCATGCATTAAAGCTCTCTCCCATCTGTGCACAAACAGCAGCTTTCTATACATGCAACGGGAAATCCTTTATCACTCCCCAGATCCTTAGAGGGGTGTCTCTGTTTCCATGGTATGCGGTGCAGAACCTGCAGCCCTTTTAAGAAATGCAACAAATATGCAAACGTTGCAAGAATTTATTCTAAGAGTTCCATAATTGTATCTGGTTTGTCCTTCCGTGTCTGAGAGGCGCTGCTGTCCGTTCAGCCAGGAGTATGTATCCCAGCCAACTCTGTGTTTTTGACGGCAGAGGTACATAGTGTGAGTTCGCTGTTACAACAGTTGACACTCAGAATAGACATACAAACTACAGTGAAAATCGAAAATGATAAACCTTGAAGGGGTGCCAGCTGGCTTGTTTGTAGGACACTGTTTTGCCTTTACAGACACTGGACTCCATTAGACTCCATTACTCCATTATCTTATTCCATCCACATGGGCCCATTTTTATTATGTGTTTGTGTATGTATGTGTGTGTATATATATATACACACACACACGTGCACTCACACACACACACACACACACACACATGCGCGCGCAGTCTCTCTCTCTCTTCTCCAGAGGGTAGTTATAGTTCGATCAGCGTTTCAATAGGAAATGCATTTTTTGTGTTGCTAATAAATTTGGCACCATTTGATGAACCACCACAAAACTTTACAAAAAAGTGCTCTTTTTTTGCAAGTTGTGGAAAGTTTTGGATGATCCATCAAGCAGGGGACAAGAAAAAGGGGGGGGGGTCCCAAAACGCAAAATCCCCATGCATTTTCCATAGACTACTTTGAGAAGCGCTACCGCAAAACTGCAGAACAGAATTACACCAAATTTGGCAGGAAGCTAGATCTTGATCCTCAGAGTGTGCTTTTTGTGATTTGCTGTAAATTTGTTCAATAGTTTTTGAGAAATTAAAGTTTAAAAATATTTGTATTTCTGGATGGTTGGCTCTGTGAGAGTCTCTTGAGAGTCTTGGGGGAGCGCATGGATGTCAATTGGGGGTAGTCAGGGGTTGCAGCTGTGACCTCTAGCTTGCTCCCTGCTACTCATGGCACTTCCGTTGCAAGCAGGCAGGCAGGGGCTGGGTATATTTAATGGGAGCGTGGTGTGTGGCCCCCTCCTCAAGCCATATTCGGCCTCGGGAATCCATCCCCAGGGGCCCAATGTATTTAACAAGGGGAGGGGGCCTCAAGGCCCCCCTCCACAAGCCTTGAAAAGGCACTAGGGACCCCATCTCCCTAGGCCATATCTTTAATTAAATGAGTGGGGCTACGTGGCCCCCCTCCCTGAGCTTTTAATGGCCTCTGGCATGCCTTCTCCTGGGGGCCTGCTCACGTGCTGTGTCCCGGGGAGCCCCCCCCCCCGGTACTCAGTAGTTTCCCTGCCCGCACTACAGTGGGCAGGGAAACGTGTTTGCTCCCGTGTTGTGGGAGCATTTTCAAATCTCCCACCAACCGGGAACAAACACTAAGTCTGCTTCCAGCCGGTGGAAGCTTTAAAAATACTCCTGCCGGCTTGGAGCAGACTTATGATCTGTTTCCCTTTCCGCACTGATGTGGGCAGGGAAACAGAACAACAAATTGCTCTCGCCTGGAGGGAGCAGCATACAGGGCCGGACTGGGAACCGAAACCGGCAGTGGCGGCCAGCATGGCTCGAGGGTGGCGGGGCAGGCGTGGGGGGGTTGCTCGGGGTGTGTGTGGTCGCATTTATAAAAAACATTAAAAAAACAACTTACCTTGCCGGCGGGTCTTGCGTCTCTGCTCCTGCTCTCCTTGTGGAATTCAAGGAACAGGAAGCAGACCCCATCGCATTGCAGCGTTGTGATTGGTAAGCACCCAGGCTGCCCTGACCAATCACAATGCTGCAGTGCAGCGTTGTGATTGGTCTGAGCGTCCTGGTTGGACCCTCAGCCAGGGAATGGGGGCCTGGGCATGTTCTCCATGCAGGCTGTGATGCAGCCTGCATGGAGAACAGGGAAAGTGAGCATGACTGTTTTGGGCAGCCCGACAGGGCCGACCAAACAGTCATTGCGCCCTTAGGAGAGGGCAAACCACTCCTCCCCTGCCCTGCTCGGAGAGCAGAGCAGCCCCGTCCACCCGCCCGCCAGCAAAGCAGCACGAAGCATGAAATGATAATAACACAAAGTTATTATCACTTTATGTTTCTTATCACACTGCTTAAAAGCAATGGGTGATGCTGGCAAACAGCTCGGCTGGCCCCGGGGGGTGCTATTGGAAAGCACCACTTTGTTACAGATGTCCGATTTTGCAGCTATGCTGCAAAACCAGACCCCCGTAACAAAAATGGCCCCCCAGGGGATCCATGGCCGCCCCTCACTCTGGCGGCCCACCGGGCAAAACACTCAGAGCCCGCCTGGCAGCATAAATAGCTGCTCCCTCTGGGTGGGAGCAATGCCAGCTCCCACACCATGTGGGGCACCTGCAGGGGCATCTGGAGCTCAGGGGTTCCCCCCGTGGATCCCAACATGCTGGTCAGTGGGTGCCCCAGGTGGGCACCGGGGCACCCATCTATAACTGATGTGGGCCCCTGGGGATAGGGTCCCTGGGGCCATATTAGGCTTGGGGAGGGGGCAGCGCATCATCCCTCCCCTTTTAAAAAGGTATGTCCTGGGGGATGGGGTCCCTGGGGCCTTTAAAGGATCGGGGAAGGGGTTCTTGCGGCACCCCTCCCTTTTATTCACATTTTGTCCCTGGTGGATGGGGACCCGAGGCCTAATTAGGCGCAGGAAGGGAGGGCAGCATGCTCCTCTTCCTTTAATAATTACTCTGCCCTGGGGCATGGGGTCCCCCGAGTCCAAATATACTCGGGGGGCGCGCATGCCCCTTCGCTTTTTTTTATTGAATTTGGTCCTGGGGGATGGGTTCCCTGGGCCACAAATAGACTCAGGGAGGGGGCTGCATCCCTCCTTCCCATTTTAATTGGCTTTGGCCCGGGGGTGATGCATGATAAGACTCAGTGAGAGGGGCGGTGCAGCACCCCTCCCCATTTAAACAACAGAAAGGCCCCGGGGATAGGGTCCCCGGGGCCAAATAAGACTTGGGGAGTGGGGCTGCGTGCCCACTCCCCTTTTTTATTATATTTTGCCCTGGGGGGATGGGGTCCCCGGCTCCTAATAATGCTCACGGAGGAGGGCTATGCCCCTCCGCTTATATTTCGGCCTGGGGATAGTGTCCCTGGGGCCCAAGAAGGCTTGGGGAGAGGGCCGTGCAGCTCCTTTCCTCTTTTTTATTGCATTTGGCTCGGGGAATGTGGTCCTCACGGCCTATTAAGGCTTGAAGAGAGGGGCTGCATGCTCTCCTCCCCTATTTAATTGTATTTGGCCCAAGAAGATAGGATCCCCGGGGGCCTTTTACGGCTTGGCCGTGTGGACCCCTCCCCCTTTTTTTGGGAACTGGCCCTAGGGGATGGGGTCTTCGGGGCCAATTAAGTGTTAGGAAGAGGGCTGCATACCTCCTCCCCTTAATGCATAGGTCTTCAAACTTTTTGATGCCGAGACCCCTCTATCAACATTTGTTAGACTTAAGGACCCCCTCCTGGCAAAGATTTCCAGAACTTGGTACACCTCATCATTGACGACCATAAACACCCCCAATTCCCACAGCATATCATTTTTACAGTGGAGAAATAATATTAAATAGTGTTTAGCAAGTCAAAGATTTGTGGGTGACTGTGGTTCGGTGTCCAGGAAAGAATTACCGAAAAATGCACAATGGTGCTTTATTTTTCGCAAACAAAACATAATTTGACAAAACTTATTCGGATAAGGACACCTTTCAATGTGATGGGTGTGCCTGTTTTCTGCAGAGAAACAGTCAATCTGTGGTTGCATCTTATTAGTACCAGTTTAACATCCAAATATAGCAATAAGCAATAAAAAGGTGACCAGTTCAGCTTTGCAAAGGGCCTTCTACTATGTGGTAACACGTGCCACTGCTTTTTAGTAACTTTTTAACCGTTTGAGTAATAAAAAAATGGTTTTTTCTTCAAATCAGCAGCTTATGTGGCACATGATGGATTATGTGGCAAATGCAGCAAATCTATAATTATGCTAATATCGCCGCTACCACACAATCACATATTTCCAGTGGCCCTGGGTATAATGGCTGTAATGCGTGGGCTGCAACTTTAGTGCAAGGCATCCGAGGAGAACCATACTATATTTCATGGGATGCTGATGGGTAAGCTTTTACAGCTCCATAGAACTGGAGGTTGCTGAACATCATTCATCATAATTAAAACATACCATTTACAATCATTAATGATGAACTGTAAGGTCCAAGTAGGATGCTGTCTTTAATTCCAGGGGAAGAAGTAGTTCCTTAATCTTCTTTCACACTGTTTTTCTAAACAGGTTTTTATTTTTAACATTATGAAAACAGATGCTTCTATTTCAGCAAAAACAAAGTCCTGGTTACATTAGTTTGCTGTTGTTGTTGAATTCAGTCATGTTTGGGGGGCTAGAGGGCCTTGAGAGTCTGAACATGGGGCGGGGTCAAAGATGTGGCTAAAAGCAAAATATTCTGTACGTTTCTTAGGTCTTTCACTGTCAGGTAACTACATATAAAATCATGGGTAGCTTAAATGAAAAATAAATAAATATAAAAAGTTGTTACTCAGTGGGAAATGCACTATTGTACATTATGAAACCTCTATTAGTTAATGCCCTGCACATGACTGTGTGTAACCAGAGAGCCACAGAATTAAATCTTGGTTAGTGTAGTGGGGAATAGCGACATGTATTTTTAGTGCTACGTGGTCACATCCTATGATAGAAAGCACTTTGAATATGTAAGTCATTGTTTTATACTTTCATTACACACAGTATAAGATAGACTGCTACAAAATGCGCAAAACGTTTTACAATAAAATGGTGCTTCCAAAATATAGATGTTAGTAATATCTAGACCATACATAATGCTATATATTTTTTTTAACATGACTGTTCCTTTAACACCTCCTCAGGGATAGTGAGCGCTATGTAAATACAATGGCAATTAAAAGCACGCACTTCACAGCTCAGTTGTTGACTCTTTGCACTACCACTCAAAAAGAAGCTTCAAGTGATTTGATCAATTAAAACCACTACCACCTCCCAAGCATCCTTTACATTTTGAGATTTACCTTTACAATTGCAGATTAAGTCATTGTACACATGTGCATTTCTTTCAGGCAGGCAGCACACTGGCAGAAAGGCGTGTTTAACTGTCTGGCAGGCTTCGGTTTTACAGCACAGGAGAGTCCCTGAATGACATTTCAGCTGAAGAGACTGAGGAATGCGCTCCTCCCTTCCCATGACTCCACGACCCCCCTGGGGGTCGCGCCCCACAGATTGAAGACGTCTGCCTTAATATATATGTTTTTGCCCCAAATGATGTGGCACGCGGGGCACGAAGGACAACCCTACGGTGCGCACGCCAAAGCCTGTGCGCAATGTGGGGCTGTCAGCGTGCTAGGGGTTTGGCCGCAGGGCCTGGGGGCAAGCCAAGTCCTGTGGCCAACACCTCACTGCGCACAGCCAAAGGCTGTGTGCAGCATAGGGTTGGCTGCCTATGGGGAGTTGGAAGCAGGGTCTGGCTGCAACACATGCCCTGCGGCTAACTCCACCCTATGTACGACCAAAGGCTGTGCGCGGCAGGGGGTTGGCTGCCTCTGCTGACTGCCTGTGGGGAGTTGGAAGCAATACCTGGCTGTAAGCCAGGCCCTGTGGCCAACCCCAACCCACGCATGATGAAAGGCTGTGCGCATTGTGAGGTTGGCTTCCTGCGTGGGGGTTAGCTGCCATGAGTGATGCCATCAAAGATGTAATTTGAGATGTCATGAGTGATGTCATAAATGATGTCATAGAACATGTCATAAGTGATGCAATATGTGAGGTCATAAGCAGTGCATGGCGGGGGTGCAAGTTATAGTTAGCTCTGCTAGCTATAACTGGTGAATTTCTGTGATTATATGAGTTCAAAACATTAGCGTTGTCACTGATATATTCACCAAACTATAACGTTACTTTACCATTCTACTATGCTATTCTATCCTCAAAAATAATCTTTTTATTTTTTCATTGTGCATCTCCCAAGTTTTCTCTTCTGTCTGCTTCTTATCATTACTAAGGTAAAAAGACACACTGCTACAGTATAGAAATGCACTACAAAAAAAACATATATTGGCAATTTTCAATGTACTCGTGAGGTATGGAGAAGTGATGGGGCTTGTAAGAAATTGGACAGTTTTTGGACGCTTTGTGGACAGTGTTGTCATAAATGTCTTTGGCTTGACCCAAAAGGTGCCTCGCTTGAATGATCATATTACTGGTTACTTGTCTCTCTTGAGACACACGTACCACATCCTTTTGGATCAGCCCAAGCTAGTTCTCTGTGAATACATTCATAACTGTTGTTGTTTTTCGTCCTCTGTGTAGATTTCCTGGCTGTCCGATACCCCTTTGAAAACCTTGGTACTTACCTGTATTGAACAGAGTTCTCCAATCACTATCACAGTCACTGCTGGGTGTTAAAAGATGTTCTGTTGTCCTTCCTTTGCCTCCAAACTGGTCTTTGCCACTATGGGTCCTTGTGTATAGGATGTGCTCACCCTGGCTATACTCTTTGGGATTTTTGGTGCTAGGAGGATGTATTCATCCATTTAGTCCAATAATCCTATAGTACATGAACGGAGCCATGTGCCTTCTTTCTAGTTGCAACATTTCAGTGAGATTCTCCTTTCAGGGGCATGGACCTGCCTCCAGAACGTTGATGGATTGGGCATTTATGTGCCGAGATGTCTGACGATCATGACTTGCTCTGCTTCATGCTCCCTCCCATACAGTGGCTGCGATCCGTTGGCCACCTGACACACACATGGGTGAACCAATAGTAGCTAGCTGTAATTGGTCAGCATTTATCGGTGTGCTCATGTGATGACTCTATTGCAGCAAGGTGGAGACACTGGTGATGGCATCACTCCTGCCAGAAGCAATCCTCCTCACATTTGCACTCATCCATGTCACCATATGATCAAGGGTCAAGAGGCATTTCATCTCTCTGTTCATTTTGCTACTACTCCTCTCCGTAACAGTAGTATTCATGCCAGCTATGCTTTGTTTCTGGAGAACCCAGAATACATTTGTTGGCCTACTTTTTGGGCAGGGTTACATTGTATGAATTTGCTGTTACACAGCGGCGGCCCCTCCGATATGGCGAAAGAGCGCGCCCCACTGCCCGCAGCGGCAAATAAAAAATAAAATTAGCTAAATGCAGATCATTTTATTTTTCGTCCTGTGGCTGAGTCTTGGGGGGGCAGCAGGGGGTGGAGGAGTGGTGGGCACTGCGCATGACAGTTTAGCTGTCTGTCTTAGGATGGCCAAACCATTATGTACACTGACATCTCTCCCACCCAGCTGTGTTGCTGGGTGGAGAGACCAGCAGGCACAGGCTCCCAGCTCCCAATGGAGCGCAAAACAAGCCCGCTCTGCCCAATCCTGACACTGCTCTCATGGGTATGAGAGCAGCGTCTGGATTGGCAGTAGGGGAGGTTGGGAGCTTCAGCCTGTGCCCAGAGGAGTAGAAGACCGGCGAGTAGAAGACGGGCAGGTACGTTTTTTTGATTGTTTTGTTTGTTTGTTACAGCCCCCCGCGCATGCTACCCACCACATTTCCCTGACACCAGCCGCTGCTGCTGTTAGGGCAGTTGACACTCAGAATAGACAAAAAAACGACAGAGAAAATAGAAAATGATAAACATTTAAGGGGGTGCCAGCTGACTTTTTCGTAGGGCACCTTCATGTGTTGCCTTTAAACATGCTAGAGTCCATTTTCTAATTTCATCCACGGCAAGTTTCAGGGACCACAGCAGGCAATGTTTTCTTTTTATCTGACAAGCATTGCAGTTTCATCAGGAGTGACCAAGAGAGGCTAAATCCTGTATATGTCTCTTTGCTCCATGTTCCCGGTACAGGTATGCAATGTAATAAACCCATATGGTGGAAGGCTGAATGACCACAATATAGTTTCAAAAATATTGTCGAGCAATAAAATTGTGTTAAATATATGGTCAAGTCAAATATATTGTGGGACAGAATACCGAAGATAAGAATGTTGTGTAGTAGGTATAATATTGGTTTGTTTGTTTTAAATGTTGTGATATATAGTATTGTTTACAGTAATATAGTTTTATTAAATATTATTTGTAATTAATTTAATGTATATTCATTGTCATATTATTTTTAGGTACTATTATTATAATAATTGTTTATTTTTTATCATAGTTTGTAAGTAAGTTTTAATGTGTATTTTTTTTAACTGTAATTAGTAATTTTCCATTTAATAATGGGTTGTTGGGTTTGTAAGGAATTAGGCTGGGAGATTATTCAAATGATAAATTATTGTTTCTATTTTAAAACATTTTTTATGTTAAATATTTGATTAATAATTATGTTAATTATTTAACTGATTAACTGTTATTTTAATTATTTTAGTACATTTTGTATTTGTTAAAGCTTAATTTTACATTTTTGAAATGAACTAATATTTTTTATTTTAGTTTTGAGTTGGTGGGATCATTGGGGATCAATGAGGGCAGTTGCTTTAAATATAAATTATTGTTTTTTATTTTTAAACCATTTTCATGTTAATTACATAATTATTTTGTAATTAATTATGGTAACAATGTTATTGTTATTTTAGTTATTTAAGTATATGTTTTTAATTTTTAATGAGTAATTTACATTTTCTACAGTTTAATTAATCATTTATAATTTAGTAGTGGTATTTGTAGGGGAATAGGGTGGGAACTTATTGAAAATATAAATTATTGTTTTTATTTGTAATGAGTTGTTTAGGTTAATTAAAATATTAGATGATAATTATGTAAATGATGTAACTGAATAATTCTTATGTCAATAATATGTTATATTTTAGTTAATCATCAATTCATATTCATCATCAACTTTATTCGGTTTTTACAAGAAAACCATAAAAGTCAAACAAACACCATTAAAAAAGACTCCATCAAATAATTTAACACAAACAATACATAATACAAAGTTAAATAGCAAACACTTTTGATGGATCCATGGTAAAAACGATTTCATATTACCACAGTTACCCAAATGTAACAATAAAAGTTAATCGCAGCTGGACCTAAGCCTAATTGCAGCCCTTAAAAAGCTAAGACTGTGTAATACCGAATTGCTTGAAAGCAGTTGTAAAAAGATAAAAGCTGCTCTAACCTGCCTAAAGCTAGCTTTCTTAAGAATAGGAATAATAAAAGACTTTCTTGGAATCTCATAAAAACTGCAGAATATTAAAAAGTGAATCATATCCTGTGGAGACTTTCCGTTGCAGCCACAGAGTAAGAGACACTGCCCTCTATATGCACCACGGGGATGGGCTAGGAGATAATGAAAGAGATTCCAGAAGAAATCGAGTCAGTAAAAAGCTGTCGTGGGTACTTTTGAACCATGAGAGATAGGGCTCAGTGAATGGCACCGTCTTCAACAGAGAATACCTGCGAACACTAGGCTTCCTCAACTCCTCTTATTCCCTAGCCCATGTGCACATTTTGAAGAAGTTCTCCTTTACCCAATGCATATCCCTTCTACATATTCCCTCTGGATTCTCAAATAGATCTGCCCTTCCCATGCTGGAAAGACTTTCTCTGATATACTTTAACCAGCAAATACGGTTGGAATAGTCAAGGGAAAGACGATCCCTCAGGATTTCTTTGCTTAGGTCCATTCCTTTCTTCATCCAGGTTTTCATCCAGAATGACAATGGTCGATAGACCAGCACATCTGGGAGGAAAGCCATCCCAAGTTCTTCGTGGGCGAGTAACGCTGGAATACACTGGGGTAAGGAGAGAATACGTCTCAGAAAAGTGTTTTCAACAGATTGCAAAAAGTCATGCTCGATATAACCCCAAATCTCACTCCCGTAGGTGACCTTCGATATACATTTAGCTTTGTAAATCTGCAAAAGTGCCCTGATCGGTCTACTTCCTAGTCTGGAGGCAAAGTTAAGAACGGCTGCATTAGCCCTAGCGAAACACCCTTTCTTTCGGCTTGTCAAGGGGCACCAATTCAGGACTACATCAAACACCACCCCTAGGTATGAAAAGATGTTGGTCTTCAGGACCGGTGTAGCCCCCACCAAAAAAGTGCAGGGCTTAGCTGGATGCTTGCCCACCTGCATGATAAATGATTTGCTGTTATTGGCCAACAAGTCCAGGTCCTCCATAAACTGTACAAAGGAGTTCAATAAGCATTGTAGACCCCTTGTTGTCCTCGCCATGAGGAAAGCATCATCAGCATACAGAAGGACAGGCAGACTTCGCTTTCCCACCTGAGGGGAGTCAGTATTTAATTATGAATTCATTGATAGGTGTAGCTAATAGTAATATTGTAAAAATTACTTATATATGTATTATTTGTTTGCATTGTATTTGTTTTATTTAATTATCAATTACATGTATGATTTTTTATTTATAACTTATGTAATATTTTTATTTTGTTAGTTGGTATTATTTTGGGGTACTAGGGAGGGAAGTGTATTTATCTTTAATTTATGTATTTTGTTATATATTTGTTTAAAAAAATCGTATTAATTTTTTTCGGTTACATTAAAATTTATTTGTTTATAATGCATAATTTTTTTATTTTAAATATGTTTTATTTTTTTTATGTTGCTAGGTATTTTACATTTTTTCAAGAAAAGCATTAGGAATTTGAATGGTAAATCTAACTCCTCCAACACAGGAACACAGAGACTTTTGTGCAGGTGACTACGTGTTCGATAAGCCCTGCTACAACCTTTACAGCGCTGAGGACAGGAGGAGGCAAAAGACACACAATTGATGGACGGAATGCAGAACAAATCAAAACATTCACCCCCAGTCAAGAGATCTGGGTTAAATCCATCATTCTTTTGCTCACCATGCCACCCCAGTTTAGACCTGGCCATATGAAAATCAGTCTTGACCCTGTGCCTCATGGGAACAGTCCAGCCCGAACTGCCAAGCCAGGTCCTCCCTGGACCGGAAACAAGCATCCTAGGACCGGTTTCGGGGTTTCACCCCTCTTCAGCCAGGATAGCTTGATTCCAGTGGCACAGTGAGCCCAGGACCCAGGACAGGAGGAGGGGCAGAGAGCGCTATAAAACATGCACACGCATCCTGCTGCACGGGGACACAGCAACTTTTTTGCAGGCATTATGTGTCCCGGATGCCGTGCCACAACCTTTGTCGCACTGAGGACTAGGAGGAGGGGGCAGTGAGCACAATAAAGTGTGTGGATGCCATGGACGTCAATTCACCAAAATGCCAGGGGTAGCGGAAGTTACTTCACAGGCCCCTTGACCTTCACTTTCATTCACACATTCATATGCTTATACATACACACGCATTCACACATACACAAACGCTCTCACATACACACACTCTGCCTACACATGCACTCACATTCCCACATACACACACTCTCTCTTACATAAACACACTGAAAACTGCAAGCACGCACACAACATACATATATTTAAAAGCATTTTTCTTACTTACCTCAGATGGCAGGAAAAGTCATATTACAGCTATTTGTACTCCATTTTTTATTAAACTAATAGTGAATAATGTAATATTATTCACTATTTGTATAATAAAAAATTGACAAAAAACGAGGTGAGTGAAGCTCCCACTGACGTCCATAAGGACGAGCTGCTCCTGTTCCTGCCACTGATTCTGACACTGCTGACGCTAGGGGTCACAAAGGCAGTGCCAAGGGTCACGAGAGGCATGCGAGGGGTCACAGCAGCGACCCCTCGCATGACGCCAAGAGCAGGGCCGGACTGGCTGTAGTGGGCACCGGGCCGCCAGGGTGGGTGCCGGTTTTGGGCCCCTGGGGGCCGTTTTTTTGTTTACAGGGCCGTTTTTGCAGCATAGCTGCAATACAGGCCCCTGTTACAAAATCGTCCGAAACCGGCCCTTGCAAATAGCTCGGCTGCACCCCCAACCGAGCACTTTGACAGGGCCAGTTTTGGTTCCCAGTCCGGCCCTGGTCAATGGTGGTAGATGCATCCCGCTGCACGGGGCGCGCCATCTGGGCCCATCAGCGCAGAGACGAGGCTGGGCTGACCCGCCCCCTTGGTCCTGGGATAATCTTTTTTGTAAGGTACTAATGGATTAATTTTTCTATTTTATTCACATTGTACTTATTGGGAAGAAAAGTGCTATCGGCATTGTCGGGCCTGGAGAGTAGGAGCAATGAACATTTTGTCATCATTAATTCCTAGTGTAATTAATTTGAGCCGAGATTTTTTCCTCTTGAATAGCAGAATAGTGCCTATTTAGACCCTAAGTACGATTATATAGCTCCCAATATGGTTACAGCTGTTAAAATGGGTAATTGGAAAATAGCATGTACCAAATCTACCCCTTTCAGTAACTGCATCACCTTGGATAGATTTTCAGCACGTTCTTTGGGAGTAATCTCTAAAGAGATTGATTTAGTTGAGAGGCGATTATTGTGGGACCTTAGTGAGCCTATAGTCGCACCTCTAGCAGTGCTCCCAATGAGCAGATTCTGGGTGCAAACATATTTGATACTGTCAGGGGCGTAGCTTGGTCAGTAAGATTGGGGGGTGGGGGGACTTCAGATTTTCAGACAATCAGACTGGAATATAATGTTTCAATACATTTATAGGACAAGCAGGGCACATGAGAGGGGCCCAAGGGGCAATGCAAAAGGAGAGGAATGCAGATTGGTAGGAGTACTAAGAGAGAAAATACAATATTTTGTAAAATAACCAATATTTTAAGGACTTTCAAAACAGAGAGGGAGAGAGTGTGTGCGTTTTTGTCTGCGTTTATGTAAACATCTCTGGAGAAATCCGACTGACATCTCACAATACCCGAATGAAAGCACTAGTACCCAATTATTTGTCGGAAAATACATTTATTAGGGGGGGGGTTACACCCCAAACACTCCCCCTGAAGCTATGTCCCTGGATACTGTGCCATCTGTTTCCTTACCCTTACTGCCACCAGCATCTGAATCTGGTTTGCTTAGCTCAGATAGCGGCCCGATCGCAAAAAGTAAAACAAGCACTTTCAATGCAACAGGTCTCGCATTTGCGAGAGTTTAAGCTATTGGCATTGTAAATGACAATGTCTTTTATTGATATGTTTTGATAATTAACACATAAATAAAAGGCATTGTCAATTACAATTAGGGCTCCCGGTTTTATGGTATTTATTTTTTTAACATTTCGGTCTGTATTTATCCATATTTATTTTTATGTCATTTTATCTGTATATATCCGCATTTATTTTTGTCGCAAGAAAAAAAGAAGTTGCAGCTAGTATTTTTCCACATTTATTTAAATAGACAGTGCACACGGTTGTTATAGGTTTAGCTATATGTTTATGTGCGCCAAATTAAGTAAACACAATACAGTCATCTGAAAACTTTGCCATTGTAATATAAGTCAGTGGTGTCACAGAGATTACTTGCAGTAACATTAGTGAGCTGCCGCTGTGCTACAATATTGAAAACACTGTCACTAGCCATGATTATTAGATGTAAACACAATGTGAATTTAGAGGAGTGCACCTGTACACTTTCAGTGACCTGGCCAAAGACGGCATGAAAGAGCTGTCTACTTTCGTGATAAATTAGACATATTGGATGCCTCGTTCTCCTTATTGTCAGTTCCATGCTCCTCCCTGGTGCGCGTTGACTATCCACAGCTGAGAGAGCAAACAACCTCCTCTGAAGCAGCAAGCTCTCAGTTCAGAGATAAATTAAAGGCCTTTGCATTCCTGCCGGGCACTATTTCCCTCACATTTCTGAGGCCTAAAATATCCAACCCACGTGAGATGGTAGCTTTTAATTCACATTTTTTTAAAAACTAAGTCCTTCACTAATGTAAAACACATTTTCCATAAGTTCTGCTTTGAAAACATTGGGCGTGTATCACTTGCCTTATTTTACTTTCTACTGCCTAGTAGAAATTTAACAATTTACTTTAATACAGTAATCCCACACAGTTCCTCGCACAGTGGTGAAAAAAAATGATTTAGCTTGAAAAGGGGCTTACAGATATGTCTCTGTCTCTCAGAAATGTTTGTGTTTCTTTATGCGGCGCCAAGTCAAGGAGGAAAGTTTACATTTTAAGGCCTGAAAGTATCCGAAAGCTAATGCGACCTAAATTCCCTAATGTGTTTATGCTGTGGTCTTTCTGACCTTTTTGAGTCACACTCATTTTCCTGTGCCTACCAAAGATTAATGTCCCAGCAGGTGTTAAAGTGAGCAGGAATACACTGCAATCAGGAAGAGGGGCGAGGCGAGGCAACCCTGGGCTGGAGCACGGATTGCCAAACTATTCTCGGAATCCGAGAATCTGTATTTTTCTGTTTCTATTTATAAATACAGACGGAAGAAAAATATTTTTCCGTCTGTATTTATATGTAAAAATCCGTTTAAACGGAAAACCGGGAGCCTTAATTACAATGCCAATAGCTCAAACTCTTGTAAATGCGAGACCTATTGCATTTTAAAGAAGCGTCCGCCGTTGTCCTGGGCTGCTTGGAAAGTGAAAGCGTGTAAGACGCGCTGAATGTTGCAGGAAAGCATGTCCTGCCTGCAGTAAGAGAAACTCATTAAAGAAAATAGTGCTTACAGACTAAATATGACATACCATGTAACAACAGAAGTAAAAGGGCCAGTCCTCATGGGAGGTTGCAAATAAAGACAAGGCATTACTAAGGAGGGACTAACAAGCCTATTAACAAATCAGAAGCCAGCATTTACAAAGGAAAATTACACAAGCAAATTAAAACTATGAGCGGAGAGTGGGCGGAACTTCAAGTCCATACTCGAAGACCGCATGCCTCGCAGAGCAGAGCATGCGCTGCCCAGGCTCGACCTAAAAAGGTCAAGGTGCACGAAAGAAGTAGAGCCGAATCATCTAGCTAAGCTTTAAATGAATATGCGTCAAGCAGCTCACAATACATTTTATAGGGGCACCAGCTCTGGTGAAGAATGGGATATTTTTTAGGCTAAAAATGAGGGCATGATTGAGACTTGCATGAGCCTGCTAGTTGACCGCCTTGGTGCTCTTGAAAAAGAAACTACAAAATTGACAGCAACTGCGGCAAAAGACTATTCTGTGTACGGTTGCAATATGCAACATGCTACATCATCTTCTGCTGGTCTCAATCCTGGCTCTGTCACATCCGCTTCACTCGGAAGGATTCTTAGGGGCCGATTCCGATTCGGGCCGGAAATCTCACCGACCGAGTCGGATTCGGAGAGATTTCCGACCGAACCGGACTCTGGCAGTCCGACCGAACGAGTACGATGCGGACGCATGCTATCGGACTCGATTCGGTCGGACTCCCATTGAAGTCAATGGGAGCCGGTCGTACGACGCGTACACGGGCTCCCATTGACTCAATGGGTGCATCGCGAACAAGGGCGCCCCCTACAGCGTGCACGCGTCGGTGCGACTCGCGCCGTACATGCTTGTGTGGGGGGACCCATGGGTCCCCCCCTGTGTGCGACTCGCGCGGCTACGCGTACAGGGGGGTCCGACACGGACCCCCGAAGTCCGGCTCCGACTCCTCTTTCGAGCCGGACGGCCTGATCGAGGCACGCATCGTACTTGCCCGGTCGGGGAACGTCTCCATTGCGTGGTGCGAGTCGAGTCCGTACGAGTCGGTCGGAGCGGTTCGGAGCCGGGAACGAGGCGGTCGGGGATTTCGCGTACGCTCGCATCGTACTTGCTCGCGCGGACGGGTGTTCGAATCGGTCGGAAACAGGGCGTCCGAATCGGATCCGGTAAAGCCGAATCCGATTCAGTGCCCTACTGGCCGAGATCGGAATCGGCCCCTTAGTCTTTTGCCTCGGGGTTATTTCTATAAACATTTAGCACTGGCACCAGTTTCACACCCAAATAGATCGTCTAACAGCCCCGAGGCCTCAGTTCCATGATTCAGTTCTGTCTGGCAATAGATGTTCTTTACTTTCTGATCTAAACAATATGGATTGACAAATTAAGACTGACGTCATCCCCAAGATTATAGAATTTAAGACAGACAGTACTCCAGTTGAAGTCCCCCAGTCTTCAATGAGTGCTTTGCCGAAAATGTCGACAGGATGGCAACTACCTTCGAAGATCAAATCACTCGCACCTTAGACAAGATCGCCCCGTTTACTAAGGTGAAAATCAAATCTAGATCTGCTCCTTGGTTCACGGAGCAACTAAAAATAATAAAACATTCCTG
This sequence comes from Calotriton arnoldi, assembly GCA_963921515.1. Classification (NCBI taxonomy): domain Eukaryota; kingdom Metazoa; phylum Chordata; class Amphibia; order Caudata; family Salamandridae; genus Calotriton; species Calotriton arnoldi. The sequence goes on along the minus strand of CAWUFW010003182.1, from coordinate 483,111 downwards.
TAGAGTGATTGAACGTAAGTGGAGAAGGAGTAAAGATCCTACGGATCACAGAAAGTATAAACATATTCATCGTAATTACATGGAGAGCATCAGACAGGCAAAGAAACTGTTTTTGCTAAATCGCATCGAAAAAGCGGCGAACTCTAATAAGGAGCTCTACAAGGTCCTAAAGGAGTTTACGTCCCCCCAACTAAAGACAGGGGTCGCTCCTACGCAGGATTGGATAGATTCCCTCTCCAAGTTCTTCCATGATAAAATTAATGTAATACACAACTCCTTCCCACCTCAAGAAGCTCCAATTAAAAATTTGGAAACTAACCCAGTCTTACAAACATGTCAGTCCCCCGTCCTGGACGAATTCTCCCAATTTGAATCCACTGAAGTGACAGATGCCATGTTAAAAATAAAATCTGGCTCGCCAGCTGACCCTGTCCCACCACGTTTCTTATTAACGATAGCCCCCATTCTCCTTGAAAGCGTCACCGACTTACTCAACTATTCATTAGTCCAAGAAACAGTTCCCAAAATATGGAAAACCGCTAGAGTTAGACCCATCCTGAAGAAACCTACTGCAGACCCTAATCTCTTGGTCAACTACCGTCCGATCTCACTGCTCCCATACTTTGGGAAAGTACTCGAATCCATGGTCAACAGACAACTTGTTCACCATCTTGAGAGTAACCATCTATTGGACCCCTCACAGTCTGGTTTCGGGGCCGCCCATAGCACTGAGACAGCGCTGGTAGAGGTAGTGGACAACATCAGACTATCATTGGACAGAGGACAATCCTCTATTCTCATTCTATTAGACCTGTCGGCAGCTTTCGACACCATCTCCCACAGCATTCTAATACAACGGCTAGGGAGATTGGTGTCAGAGGAAGGCCCTGGGATGGTTTAAGAGCTATCTGATAGATCGAGTTACCACTGTCCAAGTTGGCGACATCAGTTCCTGTAGTAGGCCAGTCACGATGGGAGTACCACAGGGCTCTATCTTGAGCCCAACACTTTTCAATCTTTACGTAACACCACTGGCCAGGGTGATTAGATTGTACGGCTTTGACGTAATGTCATATGCTGATGACACTCAAATTCTAGTCACTCTTGGTCAGAACCCCATAGACACCAAGGCCCGCTTCAGGGACTGTATGATCCATGTTAATAGGTGGATGAACGAAAACCATCTACAGCTAAACAGTGATAAAACTGAGATAGTATTCTTCGGGAACTCACAAAAACATTGGACTAATGACTGGTGGCCGGTAACTCTGGGTCCTAGTCCAATACCCAAACAATCGGTTCGAAATCTAGGGGTCCAAATCGATAATAACTTATCGATGAAAAACCAGGTGAACCACATAATCGGGTCCTGTTTCGGTACCATGCGCAATCTGCGTAAAGTGTTTAAATGGATCCCCATGGAAGCAAGGAAACCATTGGTCCAGGGATTGATTATCAATCGCATGGACTATGGAAATGCCCTACTGTCAGCTATAAATGAGGATCTTTTATCTAGGCTGCAGGTTTTGCAAAACACTGCAGCTAGGTTGGTCTTAAATCTTCCGTCAGGTTCTCCCTCGGCCCCAAACCTGAGACGGCTTCACTGGTTGCCTGTGAGAAAGAGAACGCGTTTTAAGATTCTCTGCTTGGCACACAAAAACATGTATGGCAGTGGCCCTTGCTTCTGGAAAAGAAGTTGAACTGGCATCAACCAAGCCGGCCCCTCAGATCCAGCAACCAGCATCTCCTTGCCTCCATCAGAATTCGTACAACTCGTAATGGAGGAAGATCTTTTCATTCTTAGCCCCCACTCTCTGGAATAAATTGCCACTATACCTCCGCACTATGGCTGATCACCACCGTTTTCGTAGGGAACTAAAAACATGGTCTTTTGACAACTGACCACCCTGTTTTTCCTCTATCAGCTGTTTTAGTTGGAGATGCCTGTAAGCGCCATGAGACCTTCGGGTGATATGTGCGCTTTACAAATGTCCCATGCTTTGATTTGATTTGATTTGATTTGCTGGAACATTACTGGCATTTCCCCAAAATGTGCTGATGTGGATTGGCTAGATTATCTAAAGAAATATAAAGTCATCATGCTTCAAGAAACCTGGGACATGAAAGAAATTGTGTGAGATGGTTATCATAGTTTCTGAATTCCAGCAGTCGAGGCATAGTCATACCCTGGGTTGGCTATTTTTTGTATGTTCATAACTGATCCTCAGGGTGGTCCCAAATTTAGGCTTGGGCGGAGTTCGCGGAGTTCCACGTAGCGGAACTCCACGAAGTGACCAAAAAACTCCGCCACACTACGCGGAGTTCAGCAAGCGGCGGAGTGAGTTAGGTTGCGCCTTTTGCACTGATTTTTAGTGCCGGTTGTTTGTCCCGCTGTGGAAAACCATCATGAACGGCACCATACACAGTAGAAGAGAGCGCAACTTCTTTCTGCCGCTCGAGTATATGTTCTACTTGAGCGGCAGCATCCTCAACGCGAACGGAAAGTTTCTCAACTCAAGCAGTAGCGGCCATCCGCAACCACCAGCATTGAGAAATCTTGCTGGGAGGTGCTCTGGAGTAAGATTTTACTTGCTTGCGTTCGCCAACTTAACGCTGGCAAGCGTGAGTGAGGAAAAAAATCCACTCCACATAGTGGAGCGGAGTTTTTCAGAACTTCGTGTGCTATGCAGAGTGGGAAAAACTCTGCAAACTCCGCGAGCAGAGTGGAATTTTACGCCCTGACCTAGTCCCAATCCCATTCTTGCACCCAGGCATTCAACTTGTATGGATTGCTCAGTCTGTTCATTTTAATTATTTTTTGATTAAGTATTATAATTCAATCAATCCAAGAGGCAAACAGTGTAGCATCAATACTTTGTTTACTGTAATTGGAATCTCGAGGCAAAGGTTGTTTTGTGTTTTTAAATGTTTTAAACTAATCGTATGGGGGAGATTTTGACTCGAAGACTGGTTTTGATGTTATGTTTAATAATCATTTTCTTCGCAGTGATACATCAATACCTCAGCCCGGAATGGATGCTAGCGGTGTTAAGCTATATAGTAGCTTACTGGAATTTGACCTCTGTAACTACTTAGAAATTTTAGGGAAAGAGGAGATTCAACCCGCCACCTTTATCGGCCGGGGCCAACCGACTATTATCGACTATATAAATATTGCACGGGCCTTGCACCCCTTCGTAACTACTGAGGGAACATTGGAAAATAGCTACAGTGGTCATAACCCTAACAATCTGGTCCTACATGTTCCAGCTTGCAGTAGCCAGGCCCCAAGAGCTGGTCCAACTGACCTTATCACAGCAGATAAAAGGTTGTGGCTCAAGCTGGCGAGCCATTGACTTAGAGACTTTATTTAGTAACAGAAGAAAGCAAAACTCGGTTTTGATAATGGATCACTTACTAACTAACTAACTAACTAACGCCCTGCTCAGGCCAGCTATAGCAGAAGCCTTTGTCACTCTAGGTCAAAATATTCATAACCTACTCATGATACCTAGTGGACGATGGAAGGGTAATGAGCCCGGGTGGTTTTACAGGCCATGAGGGATGCCACTAGGCGGCTGGAGACAGCACTTAATAAAACACCTAGGGACAGGGCAGTATCATTAGGGTTGAATACAAGCAGGCCATTAAAGAAAGAAACCAGGCTATAAGAAATGAAACATGGGCCTGTTTAAGCAATGCTTGTGAAACCAAATATACCGGTGAATTCTGGCGAATAGTCACCTCGGTGATCCTTTAGCCAAGCAATCAGATGGGCTGGAGACCGGCATCCAAGCAGATTTATGGGATGCACACTTGAGGTCCACATACTGCCTAGGCTCCCATGGGGAACCCCAACATGAAGCTCCGGATCCTTCATCCTCTATTAATATCAGAGATGACTATGTAGAGATCATGACCCCAATAGCCCATAACCCCTCTAACAAAGCTCCTGGCCCTGATGGACCACTGCAAGGACCTGCTCGAGTTCTGGGCGCCGGTCATCACACAGGCACTAAACTCGGCTGTAAGCTCTTTGTTCCTGGCTACATTTGGGACCGCATTTATTATCCTGCAATGCAAAAAAGGAAACAGGCGGGACCCTCAATGCCATCAGCCCATTTTCCTGTTGTACTCTGTAGTCAGAATTGTTGGTCGCGTAGCCCCACAGAGGGTTTTGGCCTGGACTGAGGCCTCTATCGTAATGTCAGTGTCCAGTATGGTTCCAGAGAGGGTTTATGCACTCAGAAGCAGTATTTTAACCTAATGTTGCCTATTAACAAATACGCCATAGCCAAAAAGGGGTGTTATAACTTTCCTTTATGGATTTGAGTTCTGCATTTGACTGGGTTAACCAGTCTAAGTTATGGGATATCCTTGCGGAGATGGGCTTGGACCCAGACTTGATATATTTCCTATGAGCCCTGCGTTTGGGATTAAGGGTGTTTGTAAGGTACAGATCTGAGAGGCAGTGCACCGCAATGTTTGAGCTACAACGGGGAGTTCGCCAGGGATGTGTGTTGCTGCCTGTTTTGTTCTTATGATATATTAATGCCCTTAATAAACATCTTTCTTCCATAGGCAGAGAAATGCTCACAGTTAAAAAGCTCTCTGTACCAGCCCTACATTAAGCAGGTGATGCTGTGCTCCTGTTTCAAACACTTCTGGACATTAAGGGCCTGTTGATGACTTTGCAGCTTATATGGATAGTCTTGATATGGAAACAAACTGGGCGTGAGGGCCAGGCTATCCAAAATAAGACTGATCCATATTAAGGGCAAGTCTATTATAAGGGTATATAGTTTCCCTTACTTGGGTATTGCTTTAAAATTTTTGTGCAACTGGGCCCCTTGCCTTCTAAATAGGGCCAGTAAGTTTCATCAGTCAATCAGGGCTCCTTTTGATTTTGCAAAACAAGTTTGTCCCAAGCCCATACCACCTCTGAGAGAAATCTGTAAACATTAGTGTATCGTGTTCTTAACCTATGGGGGCGGCTAATTTGGGGTATACGGCAATTAAGAGCCTTCAGATTGAAGAAAATAGATTCCGCAGGCGACTCCTTGACTTATCACCAAGTAGCTCTCTCTATTTTGGCCACAAGGAGCTCGGACTCAAATATGTCACAGGTAAAATGAAGTTAGCCCCCCTGCTATTATGGTTGCCTGTATGGGCCAATAAACATGCTACTTTAAACAGGGATATAATAGAGGATTGTCTTGCATATAACCAGTAGAACAAAATTCTGTGGCTCAAATATATTAGACAGCTGTCTAACGATTTTGGGGAGCCTGACCAGTATCTAGCGCCCACTAACATAACTTTGAAAAAGAAAACTTGGGTCAAAAAGATTTATAGGGATAAGGCAAAAATGAACAAAGAAACAAAAGAAATGAGTAAGCCCACTGTAAAATGAAATGGCATAGATTTATAAGAGCACAATATATACCACAAGGCGCCAAGGTGCTAAAAGATGGAGAGCTCCAGAGAGGAAGACAGAAAAGCAGAATTCTCATATCAGATAAGGAGAATTGCTGCCAATTATTTAAATGGTGAAAAGTCAGGTCTTCAAGGCTTTCCGAAAGATATTGTGTTCCTGCAGATCACTGACAGATCGTGGGAGAGAATTCCACAGTTTTGCTGCGGCCACAGAAAAGGCTCTGCCTCCCCACCTGGTCTTCCGGAATTTAGGAACAACTACAAGATGATAACTGGCAGACTGAATCTGCCTAGAGGGGATATATCTCTGGAAGATCGCTGTCAGTCCTCTGGGCCCGGTATTTTGCACCCCCCTATGAACAATGCATAAAGCCTTAAAGGTAATGCGTTTGTTCACCGGTAGCCGATGCAGTTTGGAGATCCCCACCAAGACTGATCGATGTTTAGGAATTTCTAGTATCAGTCTTGTGGCTGCATTCTGTACCAGCTATAGCTTAGCTATTGCCAATTTTTTTATCTCCAAATAAAGTGCATTGCAATAGTCTAACCTAGAAGAAATCAACACAAGAACTACCTGCCTGCGTGCTTGCAGAGGGATAAAAAGGAACACCTTCCTCAAGATCCTAATAATCCAAATATAGGTGGATACAGTAGGAGTACGTGAGTATGCCGTTATTCCGACCTAGCCTAGTATTGAACCCTATTTCTCCTGGGTAAGCAATGTTTTGGTAAGGCACTTAGTGACACCATTTCGTAAGGCAGCATAAGATGTCGTCTGTCTTTCCCTTTGAGTCAATATGATATGGCTTCAATTCAGTTATGTCCGTGTGTTGAAATTTCAGCCCAAACAAAGCTGCATTTTGTCTTTTTTTGCAAGTTTTATAGGGCATTTACCCTCTGATACTTTGTACCGATTTTTAAGTCGCATAGTTTTTTTAAATGTAAATCCATGTATTTTTTACAGACCCTATGTAACCACGCTGCGTGCTGTTCAGTTGGACCGTTTTTAAAGTATACAGAGCAACTGCAAAAAACATTGTCATTTAAGAAAATCATTTTTTGAGAGGGTTGTTAGGCTGTAGCTGTACAATGAAATGAAATATTGTAGATGTTTCAATTTATTATTTATTAATTTCTCTTGTCCTATATGTCTGTATTTTATTGATGATGAGGAAAGAATTTATTGTGTGTACTTATATGGCTACATTTGTTTGTCGACTAAAGATGTTTGATTCTGTTGATGATGAACCCCTCCAAACCTTACAGTTTTGCTGATTTTGAACCCCTGCAGCCCTACAGTTTACGTGATTGTACTTATGTTGGAGTGGGAATAGTAAATCTAACCCCTCTAAAGACCAACTTTTTCTTTGATTTTGCTTAAATTGGAGTGGGGATAGTAAACTTAATCACTCCAGAATCCAATACTTTCCTTGCCTTTGCTTCGGTGGGAGTGGGAATAGTAAATCTAACCCCTCCAAAGTCCAACCCCTTACACACTTTTACTTAAATTGGAGCCAGAATTGTACATCTGACTCCTTCAAAGTTCAACACTTTTGGTAGTGTTATTGGTTTTGGATTGTTGCCATTTTAAAATGTTTTATTTTATGTTTAAATTAGTAAAAATAAAATTTTATATTATCTTTATATTTCGTTTCTTTAATTCATTTAATTCTTTAATTGTGTAATATGTTTTTGGTATACATATGCTTGTTAAATTTAATGTCTACGTTATTGTTAATATTTTTATTGTTTAAATATTGTTTGATATTTTTAAACTATATATTTATATATAAATATATATAAATTATATATATATAACATTTTTAATTCACTGTATTCATTTATTTACTTTAATAACTTAGATAAGTGTTTTACATATACATGGCAGTTAATTTTAATTTTTAATTGATTGTTATAATGGTTAATGTAATTGTTTAAATGTTTTCATATATTTTAAATGATATACATATATTAATTCATGTACATAATTTACATTACTAATTACAATTATTTATTTATAATTATATTAATATTTTGTAGGTTAAGATTTTAATGAAATTACATATAATGCTATATATATAAATATTAATATTTAATATATGTACCTTTTTAACAATATTTTGTGCCACAATATTTTTGACATTATATTTTTGTAGTTTATATACAAAGTATGTAAACTCAATATTTTTGTTAATTATATTTTGGCAACATCACAAAATAAAATGATGGACGGAGTGTTGAAACTTTTCAAGCACTCACCCCTAGTCATAGTTTGGGCTGGACTGTGTCCATGGGGAGCAGGGTCAAGACTGATTTGCATATGACTGGGTCCAAACTGGGGCGATGTGGTGAGCAAAATAACGATGGATTAAACCTAGATCTGTGACTGGGGGTGAGTGTTTGAAGAGTTTCAACACTCCATCCATCATTTTATTTCGTGATGTTGAATTATATTTTGGCCACAATATTCTTGTGTCATGATATTTTGGAAAGCTATGCTTCGTCATACAACTGGTTGATGAGATGCTTGCAGAGGCTTGTTTTTTAACATTGGAAAATTCAGCTTAAGACCAAAACATAGCGATTATAAGTAATTGTATTGAGCATCGGATACCAGTTCATGTGTTCATTCACCCCTTTCTTGTCTTCATTAAAAATGTCAAGCTTGCCTGGTAAGACTAATGTTTGCAGGTAAGACTAAGAGAATGGTCAGGTAATAGATGTAGTATGCGCAAGTTAAAATACGCAATTTACGAAGCTTGAAGAACAATGTCTATATCAAACCTACCAGAATTCTTTGTAATTTTGGCTTAATGGGTATGTTCAGAATCCAGTATAAATCCATGTAGCAAAAGCTCTTCAACAAGGTTCTCAACTGCAATAGCTCTATCAGTTCATTGAGAAAGACTTTGCACAATAGCATCCCATTTAGCCGGCATCATAGGATGTTAACTGTACATCTGAAGTGGTAAGTTTGAGCAAGTTGGATTAGAGTCAAAGAAGTGAAAGAATTAACTGGCTGAACCGCCTCTATTTCTACATTAGGTAAGACTAGAATGAGATTGATGTTCTGAGCTGAAGGATCGACTCCAGATGGCTCAACATTCTGAAAAACAATGCAAGATGTAAAGAATTGTCAGAGAGAAAGGACAGATCTGACAGCGATTGTGGTTGGACCCCAAAGTGCATGTAAGAGGCAGGAATATCAAGGGAAATGTGACCATTTTTGGATTACATAGTGACGTCATCTATAAAGTTGCTTAAAGTAAAGACTTTCAAATCCATGCAACTATTTGGAATTCTTAAATCTGGAACTGACCGGGTCAGTTTGCGGAAACATAAGTATTGCATGGCTATAGAAGTCTCCTCTCCATAAAATGCGTATGTAAGGAAAAATGGTAAAACACATTTTTAAACACAGCATGTAGCTTGTTAAACATCAAGGCGTCCCAATGAGAGCCAGGTCAAAAATAAGAGTTAATAATTAAGAGCTCAAGAAAAAGTGAGGTATGCCTAGTAAAAAAATGTAATCAAATTTTACAGTGAGAGAATACACATAATACATGATTAGCACAGAACTGGATAAGGAAGCGTCCTCTGAAACAGCAACCACTTGCCCTCCACTTGGATGGGTATTTGCACCATGACGTGAAGGCCTATGAAATACCTGGTAGCAAGGTTTTTCAAGAGGGTCTACTCACCAAGCTTCCTGGCCAATATATCATTTTTGCTAATGAAATCTAAAGTTTAAGAACTACACAAATGGTGAGCTAAACCATCTGCCTTGTGGGTAAATAAGGTTACTGAAGCCGATACATGGCAAGGCATCTTGCCAGCAATGCCGATGAAGAGCAGTTACCATTGCTGCCAATTGTATGAAACAGATTGGTGAGCTGCTGACCTTCAAGGATCAATATCATCTGCGCAAATCGAGCAATCATAGCGCACAGTTGTTAGTTTGCCAATATCGTCACTGTTGTTGCAATAGTGCTATAGCAGTATGTAAGAGCTGCTAAGTTTTATATACAGCAGACATTCAAATTTCAATCTTAAAAATAGGAGTGGACAATGGCTTTAATGGCATGTCTAGCAATACAAAACTGCCAAAGCGTAGTTGGACATCAAAATGACCATTTAGATATCATCTACTGAAAGAACGAACAAGCTACCAATAAAGTGGGGGCATTGGTTCTCGTTTGTGTATTTTTCATTGGATTTCAGTGCATCATTAGGGCCATGAATGTCGAACTCATGGGATGCAAGCACACGGCTAGGGAATTTGAATATCGGAGAAAATGGAGAAGGACTTTGGTCAGCTGGAGGAGATCACCGCCGGGGTAGATGTGATGGACTCAAGCTGAAACAAAACTCTTTGGAGCTTAAGGAGTGTGGTCACTTCCTTTCATTCTGCACTGGGTCGGACTGGCATTTAGAGCAATCAGGCAGTGCCCACCAGGCAGGTCTGATAGGTTAGTGTGTGTGCAGGTTTTTTGGCTGTTTGTGGGCCTGTTTTATTGCCTGTTTGACCAGTTTTTATTTTTCATTTTCCTGACATTAAAACAGACATTGCCTGTAGCAAGCTCAAATCCATGCAGTGATTGCATCAACCAAGTTAGGGTTCATAACGTAAAAGGGCGTATTTTCCATTACATTTACTTGCAAAGGCGTGGGTATTATTTAATAAGCAAGTTACCTGAAGGTGAAAGACCAACCAAATAGTTAAATAATATTTTGTACTTTTACTTTTGAGCCACGTCTTTGGCCGACCCCATTGCACTCAGGAACAGTATATATTCTACAACTGCAGCAACTACTGCATGTTAAAATAACAAATTAGCTAAATAAAATATCACCGGGTGCAACATGCTCTATGGTTTTGTTTTAATTAATGTAATATATGCTCAATTTGCATTTATTTTGCTTTGTAATCAGTTATTTGTTGCCACATAATTTGGTTCTTTAAGCGCTACTTAAAATGTTGTGCCTATTTGGACAGCTAAAGTACAGAGTCCACCCTTAAATTAGCCTGGTAGACTCAAACAAAACAGGACGTCATAAATAGCAGTGAAAGATAGCACCGTTTATTCTAAAAAAAAAAGAAGCCAAAATGGGAGGAAACACAAAGAAAACATAAACTACACATTTCAAGTTCTATTCTATATTAGTCGCTCTGCAGTTGCTATTCTTTTTCATCTTTTGGCATGCCCTATGGGTTTGAAACCCCACAAAAGCTTAGAAATAAAAAAATATATATATTGACATATTAATAAACTGTAGTTCTTAAAGAAGCAAAATGGGTAATTGTTTGATTAAAGTTTGTTTCTGTAATTTTGCATATTGTTTTGAGGTTCAAATCATCCAAACTGCTAAGCATGGGGTCTCATTCCAATAATAACTCAGAGGCCGCCCCTCCCCTCCCCCCCTCGGATTACAGTAATGATTAAGGGGGCAACAGAAGTCAAAAGTTTAAGCAAAATGTGCAGCCGCTTGCGTGCGTTGTTCTTTTTTAGTCTCTCTAACGCAGAGGTCTTCAAACTTTTTTGCTCTGAGCCCCCCCTAAGCACAATGTTTTGAAGTTGGGCCCCCCTCCAAAACTATGGCAAGGATTTGGGGAGGGGGGGGATGATCAATGGGGGCGGGGATCATGTTATCACTTCAGGATTGCTTTTCTGTAGCTCGTAATCCACACTGAATGTGGGACTTATAAAAATGCAACAGCATCAAACAAGAATAGAATTGATCCAAAACACTACTGCCCATAATTGGGGTATTGTGGGCCTCAATGCACTCCATCTGCCGCATTAATGATGACTGTAGCCCTTAGAAGCAGTCTATCTCCTCTTCTTTCACTCCTTCCCCACAATGTCTGACCATCACTTCAATCTCGCAACAAGCTCAGTCTCTTTCTGAAAGAAAATGAGCTACTGCATACGGCCCACCTTTTTTGTGCCAAGGGCACCATCTGTCCTAATGCTAGCAAGGAAAATGAGCCTGCATGCACCCTTTTTATTGTAAAACATTCAAACTTGTAATGCAGTGGACCCCTGGGCAAACGTGTCACTGCACCTATTTCACTAATGATAGGTACAGACGTTTGTTAACAACATAGGCTCTCATCTCACACCATCCCTCTCAATCCCATCTCTCATCATCTCTCTCCCTCTCATCTCTCTGCATCCCTCTCATCTCTCTGATGTCCAAATCAAGGCGTCTCCTCTGCACTAATTTTTCCTCTCCCTTAGGTCATTGCGCCAAGGTTTCAAAGAAGCACTGGCACAGCAAGTATGCCCTGGCTCTGTAATGCAACTGCTGCACCAATAATACCTACAGCTTCAGGCTGTCCACTCTGCCCACTCAACAGGGCCATTACTTCCAGGCCAGATGCCCAAACAGGCTTTCTGCTACTTTGTGTAAAAACAGCAACAAAAAGCACATTTACCCCTCCCTCCTCCCCTGTTGCTTGGGCCCTGTTCTGTGCGCAACAATAGTGACTTGAGCCCTAATGCTAGTAAGCAAAATGCACCCTGTGTTCTTTTTAATAGTAAGACTGCCATAACTGGGTTCCAGTGTCCACTCACAGAGGGTGGGAGGGGGTCCTGTGCTGTGAAATAGATAGAGAACTAAAGAAGAAGCATGCCTTCTCACCGAGGTGCCAGATACCTGAAAGAAATGGAAATGTGTGCAGTGGTTAATCACCAAATATAAAGGCTGCTTTGGAGTCAGTGTAGCTTTTTAGTAAAGGAGTAAATCAGCTACATGGTGACAAACATGTATTCTTTTGAGAGGTAATACATGTGTCCATTAAAAGGAGTGCACATTTTGTAATGGACACATAAATATATTTAAATTAGATATAGTTTGAATGCTTATCACTGAAATGTGTGTTTTTAAAGCACTTGTTTTTCCTTAAACAGTATTTTGCAGCAGCCTGTTTTATACAGTGTAATACAATTTTAAAATAATGGCATTCATAGTGCTTTCTGTCACAGACTGGGACCTCGTAGCTCTATAAACAAAGCACTATTCCTCACTGCACCAATCAGGATGTAATTCTGTGACTCTGTCTGGTCACACACGGAGCCATCTGCAGTGATCACATTAACCAACTGAGGTTTCATAAGGTAAAATAGCATTTTCCCCTTGATTAGTTTAACTTGCAGAAGTTTTAGCCATGTCTTGGACTGGGGCGTAACTAGACTCCGAGTTCGGGGGAGCTAATACTTTGATCAATGGTGGCATAAACATTATTAGAACCTGGGTTACAATGATCAGTTGAGGCTCCCTTTACTGTAGTGGTATGCTACATAATCTGGACAGCACTATAACGCACAGATTGCTGAAGCTGTATTTAGTAGTACTACATGGTAACCATGAATTCTAGCTTCCAATATGTATTCATGCTTTTGATATGCTTGGCAAGTGCCACAGCTGCATGAAAACAACTAATATTTGGAAAGATGTTGGTGCTAACAGCACATAATAAAGTAAATCCCATCAGCGGAAAACTAAAGAAGGCTGTAAAATGGCAGATAGTCAAGCTGGTAAACGCAGTCAGGGTGTGAAGGTTACCAGGCCCAGAGAAAGCAGAGGAGCTAAAAACACCCAGCCCATAGCAGATGGTAAATACTCTACAATCAGCACAGATTTCTCACTGTGTGTTAGGAGTGGAACAGGAGGCCAAAATATGTAAAAGGCCAGGATGTCACGATAGTCCCACATGCACCATGAAGGCCAGGGTACAAACTTCAGCAAAATCCATGGAACCCTTCTTTGTCATTTAACAAATATATAATGTTGTGCTCTACGTAGTGATTGCTACAGCAGATTTTGCAAAAAGTAGAAAAGAACTGTGTGGAATGTTTGAGTTAATCTCAACCAGTAGTAATTATTCAGGACCCCATTCCAGTGCATGATTGTTTTGCCCACCATACCACCCTAGACAGAAACGAGCAAATTAGCCTTGTCCCTGCTTCAGTAGGCATAGTTTTGCTGAGACTGAGAGCCAGAGCCCTCAGAACAAGAGCACAAGCAGCCCTAAACCTGTTTTGGCCCACTTGCCCTGGTCAGTTGGGTGAGTAAGGCCTATGATGGAGTGAGCACAGGACCCAGGTCTAGGCTCTTACAGCGCGGAGCTGAAGAAAGCACAAAAGGAATGGGTGAAAAACTTGAATTTCTCTCTACTACTGGTAACTGCTTGAGGCTGCATTCCAGTCCATCATTTTTGCTCGCCATGCCATCTCTGACAGGAACCAGCCATGCTACAATTTTTGCATCACCGTGAATAACATGTTCTAACTTTAACTCAATGATATCCCCTTTATCAGCCTGTGAAAGGTGAAAGGTTGGACAACCCTGCTTGAATCCCTAATCTCTTCAGGTTGCTCGTAGATATCTGTAGATGGCACAAAATGGCATATATATCTACCTACATACACCCAGCTGTATATAATGAGCAGTAAGCAGGTTAATATATGGAAGGTTCTTTTTTTATTTGATGTCAAAACGTAATCTTTCATTTGTGCATTTTACTTCTAATAGTGCTGCCCGATATCACTGGCTTAACAGCACCAAGAAATAAATAAAACTCTATTAAGATGTATGTTATAATTCAATACGCTGGTCTAAATGTTTGGACTTTTCTGTAGAAAGCAAAATTCTTTTGGCTTAGCACAGCCTTTTAACCGCCATATGATGGGTATTTATTGTGGCTCGCATGTTGAAGTGGAAGTGTTGCTGGATACTCCTGCTGTCTACTTGTTGATGGGTGTGGGGTGTGATAATGGCATATTTGACCCCTGCCGATTTCCACCAATCCACATTAAATATTTATTTATTTATTTATTTTTATAGTTTTTATAGCGCGAACATGACCCTTGCGGGTATCAGAGCGCTTTACAAATTTACAGAATGTATTACAATCATAACAATAATATCATATTTGAAGAAGAAAAATACAGGATAAACACAGCACCCAGAAAAGGGAGGGTAACGACCTAAAATAATCTATTACGACAATTACTATGTGAGTCTCCAAATTACTCATTTAATTCAACAGAAAGTTCGAGTTCGATCAGCCTTTTAAAGTCTGAGGGCCCATATTAATATTTGAAAAGGTCGAGTCTGCCAGAGCACTGTATTGCCATCACCACGTTCACTCTCACAGAGAGCTTTAACACAATTCCGTGCCTTAGGGTCAGTACATTCTTCCTGTCTGCACTGGGAGAGCATTCTTCCGTTTGTTTGAGGAGGGCTGGAACCACAATGTGACTTAAACGCAAACATAAATGTTTAAGTTCAAACGAAACTTTTCCAAATTAGCACAACAAAATGGGATTGTGGGGCCAGGTAAGAGTCTGGGGTGAAAGTGTGGTGCTCCTGTCCAGCTCTTTGTAGCGGCCGAGTCGATATATGTGTGCCCCGCTAACTTACAAAAGGAGGTCGCCGGGGGCCAATGCAGCCCTCTCAGCACAATGGTCGGAGCGCGCCTGTCTTGGACGCCGAATTCACACTCACTGACCCTGCTCCATGTCACTCAGAATTACAGTCCAGGCCCGTTTTTATGGGCTTTAACTGCTGCATGTAAATGACGACAACCTAGAAAAGCGCCTTTTGCGCTTCCAAGCTGTCTCATTTACATGTAATTGCAGACCCATTTGCGCCCCCTGGGAACACTTCCACGCCCCCAGGGGCGCGCCCTACAGTTTGAAGACTTCTGCTCTAACGGAACAGAAGTGCATGAACTACAACTACCGGCAGGCACGTGGCTGATGAGAGACTGACGCATACAGTAGCAAATCAGACCTCAACACTTAAAACCCGTAGCCTATGAACGAACGTGAGAGGTTGGCCAATGCCCCGTTACCAAGGCAGCGCTCCCGGAAGGAGTAGGACGCTGCTGGACAGCGGGAGGCGGCGCGGGAGCTGTGCTGGAGGCAGCGGCAGCCGCGGTGGTCGTGAACCTGGAGGGGACACAGAGGTTCCCAAAGTGACACCACGTACAAGCCACAAAGCCGCGACCTACATACAGTAGGTAGCGCAGGCGCGTGGCGGCCCCCACTGACAGGTAAGGTCAATCTTAACTTCCCATAGACCTGAGCCCCCTACCTCTTCGTCATCCTGGTGGAGCTTAGGAACTGTGGCAGGGATTTAAAGGACATCTTTGAATAACAGCCCCCAGCCTTGTCGTCAAGCATTAATGCTCTCTAACAGATGGTTTTACTATCTCCACCACCCCGCGCCCACTATTATTCCTTCTTGCGCTGTTTTAGGAATGTGCTGTTGTGGAATAAAAAAGGGGCATCTTTTTTTCAGGCCACAGTCGTGGAATCACGGCGTACCCTTTATTATTATTCTACCCGAAAATAGAAGATGTGTCCATCTGTTTAAGTTAAAGTTGTTTACCTTTGTTAAACTACGTCGGCCAAAATAAATGGGTGTTCTTTAAAGTGAGACTTGAAACTATGAATGAAATATCCGTCTTTCACTCTTGCTCAGATCTTCCATTCAAACGTGTGCACCTTTTAAATGCGCCATACCCTTTGTTAAAAGGTTGCACTTTTGATTCAAACTCTGTTTTTAATTAGATGTGAGCATATTTTATGCAGACTATTGTATTGCAGCATTTACATAGCTCTTACTTACCCCTATGTGGGGCGCTGAAGCGCTTGCCTACATGAGTACCACGCTGCACCATGTAGTGTGTGGTTGGTAAGATGTTGTTTTTGTTTTGATCTTATGAGGGAAGTGTTCCATGCCGTGCGTGATAACACGATGCATGTATAGTGTTATGGGATACAGTGCATAGGATGATGAAGAGACAGACACGCAGTTTTATGGTTTTCAGTATGCAGGTAGCTTTTAACTGCTCTGCAGGACCCTTTACGTAATCCATATGATACAGTGTTCTTATCTAGTTACTGGACTGGGTTGTCCAGTCTGAGGTTTGTTTTGTGTATAGTTGTGTTCCTGAGCTGGCTGGGTTGGAGGGAGAGAGAAGTGGAGAGATCTGTTGGGATGTACATTTTTTTTTATCATCCTCCCATATCTGAGAGTCTATGTGAAAGGTAAGAAGTGTTCAGCTTGTGTGTGTATATATATATATATATATATATATATATATATATATATATATATATATTTGATATCTCTAGTAAATGGGCTATATGAAAGCCCTTCGGAATTAGCAAGTAATGTGTGTCAGATCTCTCCAGTTATTTCATGCCTGTTCATTTGGTGATGTTTGGCTGTACAGTGCCGGTGATAGACAACCCTAATAGCAGATATGTCTTATTTGAATTTAATAGGTATAAGTTACAATTAATTGCTGATTGGTACGTATTTTGGTTTTAGTATTATTGTGGGCAATAACTCATCTATGGAAATACATAACTATATTAGGCCACGTTGAACAGTAGTTCAATAACTAACATGGGGTTGGGCTTGTTTAATGTCAGCAAGGATAGGCCACTATCATATTTCCAAGGAACAAACAAGCACCATTACTGAATCTGTTTTGACAACACAAAGATTTCACTTTGTGAGCGCACAGCTTAATTATTGTGATCACCCTTTAATTCTCACATTGTACATCAAAAATTCTCCATATAACTGTAAATGACAGAGGAGAAACATCTTCATGTAACAGAACACAAAATCATACATTACATCTCCCACAATAAATAGACATCAACGCATTGAAACTACTATGAATTGATAAACACAACATTAAAACACATGACAGAAAACATGTAACAATCAATTTACCAGTTCTGAAATGGGAAGAAACCAAAAGGGGCACACAGTGGAATGTCCTTACTTAGCCCCTGCTGAATTGGTTTATTACTTAGGAGTGTTAACTGAAAGAATTTAGTCTTTTCTGCAAGAGAAGAGACTTGGAGATTAACCTCGAGAAGACCAAATACATGGTATTTGGAGCTAATTCTAGAAATCACCTGCACTCTCGCCTGGATGGTCGACCACTCGAGCGAGTATCTATTTTTGATTACCTGGGTCTCACCCTCAACGATAAGATGGAGTGGGGGACCCAAGTGAAGAGAACTAATCTTAAACTGACCCAGTCAATAGGGGGAATCATAAAAGTATTCAATAATTGCACCCATAAAGTATTAGCCCCCCCAGTAAAAATTTATAAAATTCAAGCGAGGGGAGCTTCACTATATGGTGCTGAACTCTGGGGCCACTGTCCGACAAATTTACTGACAAAAACTGAGAACACCTTTATTAGGCAGTTAACAGGGCTCCCCATGAGTACCCCCTTAACCCCATTAAGGATGGACCTGGGTATTAATCCAATAGCCGATCAAATAGCCTCTCGTCCTCTTCACTATTGGCGACGACTTTGGAGTACGCCCGAGCTGCAATCATATAGGGAGGAACTTCAGGACGTTATGTCTATCTTGGGAGCAGGTAACTTACCGTGGTTGACTTACATTAGGACAACGTGCCACCAAATGGGTTGGGCTAACATGTGGACAACTCCTGAAGTGACCTGCTCAGCTACCCCAAAAAAATCTTTTACAATTGCTTTTAAAAATTTCAAGTTAGCCTTAATTTTCCAGTGCTCAGCTTCTTCCACCTTGACGTCCAGGTTTTTGGACATAAAACACCAATACATTCTTGAGTCTGTCCTGGATAGTATCCAATTTCCCTTGGCTAGGAAACTATACTTACAATTTAGGCATGGGACGCTTCCGCTACGTGCACTTACCAACAAATGGAAGGGTGCTAGAATCCAAGAATGTCCGGGGTGTACTCATAATGAAGAAACTGAGATTCATGTCATCTTCTTTTGCCCCTCATACAGGAATGTGAGGTCTAAGTGGGTTCTTCAGCTTTGTAGGAATCTAGGGATCAGACATTATGCTGAAGTGTTCAGGCTTTTAAAATATGACTTGCAGCCACTATTTGTAATTGTCACCTCAAGATTCCTCTTTGCAATGTGGAATATACGGAGAAATATTATTAAGACGCAAGAGTTGGGAAACAACTTAGGGGCCGATTCCGATCTCGGTCGGAGGCGCACCCAATACTATTCGGTCGGGAAAAAAGCCATGCGAAAGCCAGTTTCCCGACCGATCCGTACAACACACCGAACGAGCAAGTACGATGCGCACAACAGCAAAAATTCCGGCCGAGCCGTACTCACCCAAACCAGGTCCTGTTCTCCGACCGAGGCGAATCCGGAAACGCCGAATCGAGTCGCACGGAAGGGAAAATGCAGCCCCGTCCGGCCGGACAAGTACGATGCGCTTTCCGTACGCGCCGAACCCGTCGCTACGCACGGCACGTCAAAGCATCCGGGAGAGGCGCACATAAGCTCCGAATCGCGCCACAACACGATCCACGGCTACGAGACGAACACAGCACAGACGAGGACGACGCGAGGCGGCGAGGACGAGCGAGCGACGAGGACGAAGCCAAGCGACGAGGACGACGCGAAGCAACGAGAAGGACGAACGACACGAACCAACCATGAATCCCTTCGTCCCGATCATACCAATATTCTACATCTACTACCGGAACAGGCACGGACGCGTACGGCGCAGAAGGTAAGTCAGACACCAACCACAAAACACATACAACACGTACACGACACATCACACACATACACGGGGAATCTGAATATACTTGCAACAGCAGCACCATAGGGGCGGGATGCCCATCACCAATGCCACATATGCACACAGGGGCCTGAATGCGCGCCACCACCCCAACCCAGGGGGCTGGATGCCAACCACCACAACCACCCTTAGCCAGGGGGTGCCAAATGCCCACCACCACTACCACCCTTAGCCAGGGGGCAGGATGCCCACCACTACTACCACCCTCACCCAGGGGGGCAGGATGCCCACCACTACTACCACCCTTAGCCAGGGGGCTGGATGCCTACCACTACTAACACCCTTAGCCAGGGGGCAGGATGCCTACCACTACTACCACCCTCACCCAGGGGGCAGGATGCCCACCACTACTACCACCCTTAGCCAGGGGGCTGGATGCCTACCACTACTACCACCCTTAGCCAGGGGGCAGGATGCCTACCACTACTACCACCCTCACCCAGGGGGGCAGGATGCCCACCACTACTACCACCCTTAGCCAGGGTGGCAGGATGCCTACCACTACTACCACCCTTAGCCAGGGGGCAGGATGCCTACCACTACTACCACCCTTAGCCAGGGTGGCAGGATGCCTACCACTACTACCACCCTTAGCCAGGGTGGCAGGATGCCTACCACTACTACCACCCTTAGCCAGGGGGCAGGATGCCTACCACTACTACCACCCTTAGCCAGGGGGCAGGATGCCTACCACTACTACCACCCTTAGCCAGGGGGCAGGATGCCTACCACTACTACCACCCTTAGCCAGGGGGCAGGATGCCCACCACTACTACCACCCTCACCCAGGGGGGCAGGATGCCCACCACTACTACCACCCTCACCCAGGGGGGCAGGATGCCCACCACTACTACCACCCTTAGCCAGGGGGCAGGATGCCCACCACTACTACCACCCTCACCCAGGGGGCAGGATGCCCACCACTACTACCACCCTCACCCAGGGGGCAGGATGCCCACCACTACTACCACCCTTAGCCAGGGGGCAGGATGCCCACCACTACTACCACCCTCACCCAGGGGGCAGGATGCCCACCACTACTACCACCCTTAGCCAGGGGGCTGGATGCCTACCACTACTACCACCCTTAGCCAGGGGGCAGGATGCCCACCACTACTACCACCCTCACCCAGGGGGGCAGGATGCCCACCACTACTACCACCCTTAGCCAGGGGGCAGGATGCCCACCACTACTACCACCCTTAGCCAGGGGGCTGGATGCCTACCACTACTACCACCCTTAGCCAGGGGGCAGGATGCCTACCACTACTACCACCCTCACCCAGGGGGCAGGATGCCCACCACTACTACCACCCTTAGCCAGGGGGCAGGAAGCCTACCACTACTACCACCCTTAGCCAGGGGGCTGGATGCCTACCACTACTACCACCCCCACTCATAGGATGGACAATGCATGACACAACAAGCACACCACAACCTAGGGAATGCAAGATTAAGACATCCCCCCACCACCATGACAAGCGTGTGAGCAGGCTGTGTCAAATGCCTACAACACCGAACATGACATTGAACATACAATGTGACCCCCTAGCACATGTGCCACACATATATGTGTGTGGCACCCACAATGCAAGCAGCCCATGACCATTGTGGCAATGGGGCCTAAACCCCCATCATCACAGTGACCAAAAGGCAAGTGTGGGGTCCATAGCTGAAGCACATTTTGACCATTGTGGCAATGGGGTCTAAACCCCCATCATCACAGTGACCAAAAGGCAAGTGTGGGGTCCATAGCTGAAGCACATTTTGACCATTGTGGCAATGGGGTCTAAACCCCCATCATCACAGTGACCAAAAGGTAAGTGTGGGGTCCATAGCTGAAGCACATTTTGACCATTGTGGCAATGGGGTCTACACCCTCATCATCACAGTGACCAAAAGGTAATTGTTAACAAAGAAAGAGCTGCAACTGCCAAACTGCATGGATCATTCCTGGTCACAGAACCAAAAACTCATGTGTGGCAAAGTAGTGTATGTGTCCCATTGCAACATAAATTGGGGGAGCCAAATACTGCAGTGCAAATGAAACATTCCTTTGGCCATGTGCAGACAAACAACACCCATGGGGGCTGAGACCGTCAACAGTCATCAATGACACAATGACAGAAGTGACCATCAGAATGCAGAACCACATATTTGCACCAATGGGCACACAAATGCAGATACCCTGTGGAGACAGCAGATGTGAGGTGAACAGATACCATACCATGGCAGCAATGGGACACACAAACCATGATCACTGTGCTGACCGATGACCTAGGAGTCCCAGGGACAGCAGGGGAAACACACCAAACAACATACAGCCAATGGCACACCCAAGATATGCCAATGCAGTGGTGCAGATGCACAAACACAAACAGGCAGACCAACACTGTCATCATACACAGCAGGTGAGGGGTGGGGGTGCCAGTGTCCCCAGGCAACAACACAACACATGAGGAGAGCTGAATACCAATCATACAGATGTGCATACACTGCCACACTAAGCTAACTCATGGATCCAAATCCCCTATGTGGGCAAGCAGGCATTGACAGGTGAGAGGGAGCACAAAACACACATGTCACACAGGCACGTAGGAACAACAACTGACACAGCAAGTCACAGACACACCACAGCACCACCCCCAGGGCCCCCACAATGTGGTGACCCTGGGCTGAAGAAAAATACCACTGTGATGACAAAGCTAAATGTCGTTCACACTGTGAACCACAGTCAGGTGTCCTGAGCAACTAACTACCATCACACCTACACAAGCACAAATCAATCAGCATGGCCAGTAAGCCAAGGCCAACATGGAGGCAGGGGACTAGCCGGGCAACAACTCTCATCTGCACACACTCAAGACCACACCCCTCGACCTCCAACAATGTGCAGCAGTGAAGTACACATGCACTGGTGACATTGCACATGCACCCATGACTATTCCAGGGTGGTGGGTGGGAACCAAGGTGTAGAAACACATCACACATGGACACTCAACAAGACTCCTGAATGTCTGACACACTGCACACTACTCTGTACATGGACATGACGGCAATACCACACCGACCAATGGGATCCCAGCCACAGTCACACACCAATGAAGAAGCCAAGGTCACCCACAAAGAACACACATAGACAACAACCAACATTGCAGCCCGGACCCTAAGGAGTGCCAGCAGTCACACACACAACGTGTCACAATCACTGAAAGATAACACAAACTGGAAATCACATGACAGGGGCAAACAACAAGTGCCAAAGGGAAACCTGACTGTGACCCATCTGCGTCAGCACACAAACTCTGCCCTGACAGCAAACACACCTATGGGTGACACCCTGATGACCAGTAATGTGCCATGCACCCACATCACAGAGAACACAGGGAGAAGACTTTGGGGGAACATAGCTCAAGTCAGCAAGCATCACAAACAGGTACAACACTAGGGATCACAGCATGCGCAGATGAATGGAAGTGAACACACAGACATGCACATACAACACACACCTTGGGCGCAGGCAATGTCACACGTGTACACACTGCCATGAGGGGACTCCACTCCTGTGTGAGGAAAGCTGTGCCATATGTTGCCTCAGTAGGGCCCCATCATGTCAGCTGAGCACTTGGTCACACAATCAACAATTAGCACCAAATGAGGGCTCCCATCACATCAGCCTGGTCATGGATGTGCCAACGGAATCATCAGCACAGATCCAACACACTTGTATAGCAATGTTGCACTGACTACACGGATGAGTCCCTCCCCATTGATGCCCAAACCTGCATGTCCACTGGAGATGGCAACACGGTCAGGGAAGTAGACAAATGCAACGATGGCAGGCACAACAGATGTGCAGGGGTGGAAGCCACAGATATGAAATTGCCAATGTAAGTAGGAAACCCATTGCCAAATACTGAACACATGACACCCTCAGATGCTGCTATTGATGACATGGATACACCACATGATAGGACACATTCCCCCTGGACCACATGGGTTCCTGCACAGTAACACTTCATAATCATGAGACCAGATATCACCATCACTGCAGCAAGGGCATGGTTAGCTGCACCAACAACATGTACATCTGAAGCATGAGCACTAGAGAAAAGAAAGTTGCTTTATTCAGCATATGTGTTGAGGCCAAACGAAGTCCTGAAAAAGAGCAAAGGCCAATGGCCAGTCCATTGTCAAAGTTCAAACAGGGTGACACTGGCAGATGTCACCCTACGCATGCCTGCACAATACCAGGGACAATCCACTAGGAGGGGCAACCGGGGGGCAGGCCAGGCACCGCAGGGACAGGATCAGGGCTCACCAGGGGAGTCAGGGAAGGGGTGGTGGGTGCAGGAGAGCCACTGACAACTGCAGTGGAGGTGTCTGACATGGTGTGTGCCGGCACAACTGGGGGCATGACACAGATGTCGTGGGTGCCGGCACAACTGCAGTGGACCCTGCAGATGGGGTGGACAGGTCCGCCACTGCAGTGCCCAAGTCAGACAGGGCGGTAGTGGACTCCACTGCAGTGCCTACCTCCAGGGGAGGAGAATGGGGAACAGGCAAGGTGGGTTGGACAGAGGGGGGACACCCTCACCACATCAGTGGCACAGACAAGCGCAGCGGGGGTGTGGTGCTGGGAGAGCAAGTGGCAGGGGGAGAAGGCCGGAGCATCTTGGGGATGGTATATCTGTGGGTGGGGGAACCTGGGGCAGGGTGTGGTGGGGGCACCTGTGCAGTGGGGGCCTGAGGGATGGAGGACGGAGACCTTGTGCCTGAGCTGCAGGGTGGTGGCGGGGTCTTGCTCTTAGCACTCCGGGGGACTTGCGGGTGGGGGCCTCAGTCCGTCTGCGCCTGGGGGAGGGTGTCCGGGGGCGAGGGGCACTCTGCTCCGTGTGGGTGGGCTTCCTCTTCCCCCGGGATGCTGGAGCAGCTTCATCGGTGGGGAAGAGGCCGAGGTCACAGAGGAAGAGCTGCTGTGACTTTGGGGTTGCAGGTGAGGCAAGGGAGGGTGCTTTGGAGGGAGAGGGAACTGAGGACTGCGCAGTGCATGTGGATGCGTGTGTGTGTTCCAGGGCCCCATCCCCTGTGAGTCTGGCTTCAGTCCCCTGAATGTGCGTGCGTGTGCGTTTTGTCATTGGCGTGTGTGTCAGTGTGCTGGATGTGTGTGTGCTGGTGTGTGCCTGTGCCAGTGTGTGTGTGCCTGGGATGGGTAAGGTGCTGGGGAGTGTGGATGGAGCAGAGGCAGGAGGGGTGAGGGACCGTTTGAGGAGGGACACTGCTGCCGTCAGGGAGGAGTCCATGGACCTATTGCCCCTCTGTAGGTCAGACATGCCCGATGAGATGCCCTCCATGAACGACACCAGCTGAGTCAACAGCGCGGTGTGCGCATGGAGGACACTCAGCATGGCTGTCTGCCCTACATGGAGCTGGCGAAGGAGGTACACAGACTCCTCACTCAGGGCAGCAGGGGACACAGGGGCAGGGGGTGCGGTGCCTGGCCCAAAGGAGACACGCTCCCGGACATGGGAGCCTCCACGGACCTGGGGAATGGGAGCCGATGGGAGGGCGGTGGTGGTGCTGGTGGTGGCGGGGACAGCAACACTAGCTGGGGTGTGGTGGCTGCTGACACCCGCCTCCACAAGGGAGTCATCCTCCGAGTTGCTCTGGTCCTCAGCTGAGGTGGATGCTGCTGAGGACTCCTCGGTGTGGCTCCCTCGCCCTCCGTGCCACTGGGTCCCTCCGACCACTCCTCGGCTGCTGACCCAGTCTGGCTCTCCGGCTCCTCCTGGTCCGTGGAGCTGTCCCCTTCCGTGGCCGTGGATGTATCTGCAAACAATGGGGAAACAGACAGACATCAGTCACCTGCACATAACGCACACACCACTGTGAGCACAGCACATCACAGAGCAAGCCCTGGCATCATTAGTTGTACATTGCTAAAAGTGCACTAATTGAACAGGAGAAGTCAATTGTCAGTCTGATGCCAAGCATGGCACTCACATCCCACATGGCCTTGCACCCATCTGTCTGGTGTCTGTTGGATTGCAACACCCCAGTGTTGACACATGCACCAAGTACACAGTAGTTGGACAGTGCAGAGGACACGGTGTGGACACATCACAGCTCTTGCCACTGAGTCAGTACAGGTTTACGGATGTAAGGGATGCCCAGAGTCAAATAGGAAATGCATGTGATGCATACCAGCGACAGACACCATGATGCACCCATGTCCTGATAGCCAGCGCCACTATGGTGTGCATGTAGCACATGTCACTCCCCTGCAGGATCACCAATCAGTAGACACATGCCATGGCGGAGGCATGACTGCAAAGTCATACATCACTGTCTCAGTGATGTATGACTTTGCAGCCAGACAACAACACTCTGCACTGTGTCACAATAGTAGGTCATGGGGAATGCAAGTCCTGGAGCTGCACAAGTGCACATGTACATCCCCCACAACACATCCTCTTAACCCTCATCTGTCCAGGTCATACCTATTGGACATATGGGAGACCTGTGACACTACCCTCTGAACCTGAGCCCCTCACACTCTGCTGTGCATGGGGAACAGCTGCCTGAACTTCACATTTACATGCCCCAGTCTGCATGGGCAGCTGATCAGACACCTATGTGTCACACAAGTATCGTCTCCTATGGTCACATCTCCAGTGGCATGCTGAGCCCCTACCAAGAAACTCCACAGCAGTCCTGGCGACTAATCCACAGCACACTGACACAGAGGCAGACACCTGAGGGGTCAAATCACTGTGCACAATGTGTCCTCTGATACACGGGAGTGGGAGTACAGAGTGTATTGTATGGCCTGGAGTAGGCATGACTGTCCAGCCCCACATGAATGAGGGATGAGCCCTGGACTGTAGGCAGCTGGCTAAGTATGTGTGACACACGTCATATACATACTCCTGGGGCCCAAACATTGTTCCCACCCGCAGCATGGGTGTGTGCCAGGTACCCCAGCCACATGTGGTGGATCAGCTCAGCAATTGGACCACAGATCAAAGTAACACGCTGAATACATGTCAGAATACAGGCATTGTGTAAGCAATGGACCCACCCATGATGCCCACCACAGAGTCAGGGAAACAGATGCTGTCTCCCACCTTGAGTCAAGCAAACTGCAAGGACACAGTCCTAAGTGACAGAATTCCCTGCATGTAAGGGCCACACCTGGGTATCAGATGAGGAGTGGGCAGTGCACAATAGAGGGACATGGCTCCTGGACAACATGACTGCTGTACTGTGGCAGTTCAACCTGGCCCGAGGAGGGCACATAACATGTTAGACAGAGTACACAGTGCAGTCTTTGACTCACCCCCTCCTTGCTGCTCTCTGGCCTTCAGCTGCCCATCCAGGTCTGGAAAGACCACCGCCAGGATCCTGAGCATGTGGGGGTCAGGGTCCGTGTTCCGCCCCTCCTGCGAGGAGGCGACAGCTTCAGCTGGACCCGTGCAATCCTCCGGGTCCAGCCCCGAAGGTCCTGCCACCTCTTTTGGCAGTTGCGGATCCGGCGCTTGTAGACCCCCACGGACCGGACAGCCCGGACGATGTCCTTCCAGATCTCATGCTTCCGATGGGCAGAAGCCTGTCAGGATGACAAAGTGATAAGGCCATTACTACACATGCAACATATCCGTGCATGACACAGTTGCATATACATGTCGCAATCACAGGGGCACATGGTGTACCCAGGCAGTGCACGGCTGCCCATGGACAGTTTTCCAGAAGTCACTACATGGTATCATAGCATGGGGAGTAAAACCCTGTTCAGAAGCACTGTCACTGCACCATACCTGTCCAGTGCAAGTCACTACACACTATGGGGGGTGACAACTACTCAGTGAGCCTGCTAGCCAGTGGTGTGCTGACTCTCAGCCTTGCTAGTCAGACAAAATGCACATTCAGAAAGGCAGTGCACAGAACACTCACCTGCTCCCCTGGTGTCCCATACAGCTTGCTGTACTGTGGAAGTAGGCTGTCCAGCAGGGCCTGGTTCTCTTCAAGGCTGAAGGCTGGGGCTCTCTCCACAGTACGTGCCATTGCAGGGTCCAGAGGGGCAGAGACAGCAGCAGTGCAGTGGCAGATGTCGTCCTGGAGCATGTAGTGCAGGCAAGTGGGCTCTCAGGGGAACATGCAGCAATATATATGTGCTGGAGAGGCAGATACTGTCCCTTGTGTCCAAAGTGATAGGTCCAAGTCGTTTGCATCTTCTGAATCTGGCCAATCCATGGAATAGCAGCACCAAAACACGCCCACAGCATCCTTCAAATCTTCAACTTCATGACATACATGATTTTGCAACATTGTTGTGGGTGACCAACTGATTTTCCAGCAACCGACTCGTTCGAATATTCGAAAACGCGTCCGTTGCCAGGCAAGCCCATTGTCAATGGGTGCGCACCGATCGGTCCATTGCTGTTCAACGCGCACAGGGGTACAACGCGTACCCGCACACATTGAATGCAATGGGCCGGCCGGAGGCACCGATCGGTCCATTGCTGTTCAACGCGCACAGGGGTACAACGCGTACCGCACACATTGAAAGCAATGGGCCGGCCGGAAGGCACCGATCGGTCCATTGCTGTTCAACGCGCACAGGGGTACAACGCGTACCCGCACACATTGAATGCAATGGGCCGGCCGGAGGCACCGATCGGTCCATTGCTGTTCAACGCGCACAGGGGTACAACGCGTACCCGCACACATTGAATGCAATGGGCCGGCCGGAGGCACCGATCGGTCCATTGCTGTTCAACGCGCACAGGGGTACAACGCGTACCCGCACACATTGAATGCAATGGGCCGGCCGGAGGCACCGATCGGTCCATTGCTGTTCAACGCGCACAGGGGTACAACGCGTACCGCGCACATTGAATGCAATGGGCCGGCCGGAGGCACCGATCGGTCCATTGCTGTTCAACGCGCACAGGGGTACAACGCGTGCACCGCACACATTGAAAGCAATGGGCCGGCCGGAGGCACCGATCGGTCCATTGCTGTTCAACGCGCACAGGGGTACAACGCGTACCCGCACACATTGAATGCAATGGGCCGGCCGGAGGCACCGATCGGTCCATTGCTGTTCAACGCGCAGCAGGGGTACAACGCGTACCCGCACACATTGAAAGCAATGGGCCGGCCGGAGGCACCGATCGGTCCATTGCTGTTCAACGCGCACAGGGGTACAACGCGTACCCGCACACATTGAATGCAATGGGCCGGCCGGAGGCACCGATCGGTCCATTGCTGTTCAACGCGCACAGGGGTACAACGCGTACCCGCACACATTGAATGCAATGGGCCGGCCGGAGGCACCGATCGGTCCATTGCTGTTCAACGCGCACAGGGGTACAACGCGTACCCGCACACATTGAAAGCAATGGGCCGGCCGGAGGCACCGATCGGTCCATTGCTGTTCAACGCGCACAGGGGTACAACGCGTACCCGCACACATTGAATGCAATGGGCCGGCCGGAGGCACCGATCGGTCCATTGCTGTTCAACGCGCACAGGGGTACAACGCGTACCACGCACACATTGAAAGCAATGGGCCGGCCGGAGGCACCGATCGGTCCATTGCTGTTCAACGCGCACAGGGGTACAACGCGTACCCGACACATTGAATGCAATGGGCCGGCCGGAGGCACCGATCGGTCCATTGCAGTACAACGCATCACTGTACATGTGACTGGCATATGTCAGCATGCCTGTCTCAGATGGACATATGCCAGCCACAGATAGCTCCCAGGGAGTGAGGGGCACACCTACATCACGACAGCCTGTCCAAACCTTATCATAAGGCATGTAAGGCTGCATTTCCTATTGTGTGTATGTTGGTGTACATGTTGTCCTGTGGGTGTCACCTGTGGGCAGCCACCCCCAGGCTGTGCACGTGTTCATGGGGACAGGATCATGGGTGTTACGTGTACGTGACCACTGTGATGTGCAACTGTTCATATCTGTGCATGTGCCATGGTCACATTTCACAGTGGTGTTTGTGTATGTCATGTCACATACCCCGTGAGTCCCATGTGGGACGGTATGTTTGAGCCAGGGTGTCCCAGTGGCACAATAGTGATGGCCCTCCACAGTCTTTGTGCATGTAGTGTTTACAATGTCTCTGATTTCATGTGCACAATGGGAGACAGTCTCCACATCCACGTTGTGTGTGCATGGACTCTGATGTTGTGCGTGTGTGTCACAGACGTCCATGGCTCTCCTGCCATGGCAAGTGTGGCCACTACCTGTGGGGGTCATGTTTGTTTTGTTGTGGTGTACACATGATACTCCAGGTGATGCCAGTGTCCATGTGGCATTACAGGGTCCCTGGGAATGTGCCTGTCGTTGAGCTGTGGTGCCTGGGGCACATCTGTCCTCACATGTCACTGGGGGGTGACTGTGACACAGCATCATGATATCCAATGGGCCAAACAGGGACAAATTGATGCCACCTGTAGGACCGTGTTGACAGATGTTGGCCATGTATGTACCATAAATGTCGTTCCGGTACTGCACACTTCATGTAGTTGTGCCTCATGATGATGTATGTTGGGATCTTGAGTGTGTTCAATGCCGCATATGTGGGGTGACTGACGATCTTGCTTACTTCTCCTCTGCACTGCAGGGCTCCTGCTGTCCATCGGCCATTCCCAGACCTGGCAACGATGGTGGAACGGGACAGCATCCGACGGTACCGCTTCACCAGGCAGCTGATTGAGGATTTGGCAGTGCAGTTGTCCCCACATTTGCAGCCTGGCCGGCCGTATCCTACAGCGCTGACCCCCAAGGTGAAGGTGATGGCAGCCCTACACTTCTTTGCCACCGGTACCTTCCAACATACTGTGGCGTCTGCTGGTGGGATGTCACAGACCATGTTCAGCCGTGTGCTCCGCGATGTTTTGGCGGCAATGTTGCTCTTCCTGAACCGGTACATCTATTTCCCTAGACTGCGACGACTCACTGACGTGAAGAGTGACTTTTATGCCCTGGGGAGGATGCCGCATGTCATTGGCTCCATTGATGGGACACATGTGGCTTTGGTACCACCACAGGCCCAGGAGCAGGCCTACAGGAACCGCAAGCACTACCACTCGGTCAATGCACTGGTGGTGTGTCTTGCAGACATGACCATCACACACGTGTGTGCCCGTTTCCCTGGTTCAGCACACGATGCCTTTGTGATGAGGAGTAGTCGCATCCCCAGGTTGATGGCACAGATGCAGAACCAGCGTGCCTGGCTTGTCGGTGTGTACTGACTTTGTGCCATTGTGTGTGATCTGATCTGTAGTATTCCGCCCACTTTTCCAAGTCAGCTGATGTGCACTTGTCTGTCCGTAGGTGACTCGGGATACCCCAACATGCCGTGGTTGCTGACACCCCTCAGGAACCCTGGTACACCTGCCCAGATGCGCTACAATGAGGCACATGGTCGGACCAGGAGAGTGATTGAGCGGACCTTTGGTCTCCTGAAGAGCCGCTTCCGCTGCCTGGACAAGACCGGAGGGTCCCTCCCATATGCCCCTGCGAAAGTGTGCAAGATTATCATCGTCTGCTGCATGCTCCACAACCTGGCAGTGCGGAAGGAGTTGCCTCTCATCCAGGATGACGATGACCAACATCCGCCACCTGTGGAGGATCCTGGCCTGGACCACGATGCCAGTGACGATGATGATGATGATGGTGATGGTGATGTCCGCACACAGCTCATCACCAACTTCTTTAGCTGAATGTGAGTATCCTGAGGTGTCATGTGAATGATGTGAGTTGGCATGATGTGTGGGTGGTGCTCTGGTGCTGTTGGAGTGTGTCCATGGGCTACTTGACAGGATGTGTGTTGCGATGTGTGGTGACAGGTGGGCTGTACTCCCCAACAGTGTTGACATGCTAACTTGGTTCTGGGTGGGTATCTTGTAACATGTATTGTGCATGAGTTTTGCTGTTCTGTCCTGTACTGCATTGCTTTTGACTGTGTGTCATTTCTGTCCTTCACAGGGTACTTTCAGATTCGTTTGGTCAACTGTGTCCACCGACGACGTGATTGCACATCCAGGCTGGTAGCTGTTGTGTCCCTACAGGTGATGTGCGCCACACCCATGGACTTCCTTCTGTCTACAGTTGTTGACTGTGTGCCCGCTACCAGGTGGGGTTACCTTGCATCTGTAGTGGTTACGGCATGTTGCTACTGTGTAATAAACCTGTGCTTCACTTAGTGATGTGCGTTGTCTGTGGTCACACATTTGACTGCCATTTGCTTACTGCACCTGTGGGCTACTTGACTACAACTGGGAATGGGTGTGGTGTCTGTGCATTGCACCGTCTTCCCTGGCAACATCAGTGTAGGCAATGAGTCAGATGGCCTAGGTGTGTATGTGTTGTGTAGCCCTGGTGGTGTGTCTCCCTCATATGTGTCACGTTGCCTGTACTCACATGCCTGTGTTGTCCTTGCTGTTGCAGTTCGCATACACAGTGTAATTTTGTTGTTCATCATCCCCATAACAGCACCCACGTTGGAATCACGACAGAGGCAAGTATGGTGTATTATTGTGTTTATTGTGATACATCTGTGATAATAGTGCATAGGATGGATTGTGCTGTACATGAATCTTGCAATCCCAAGTTCCTAGATGAATAGAAAGTCCAGGTAGACAGGATCCCCAGTATCGGGGCCACAGTTGTCTGACACATTGTTCCAACTTGTACTCCCCATGCAATGTGTGGGAGTAGTGTTGCCATCAACAGGGTGAACAGTCTGTGCACAAAGGCGAAAATCCAGAACAGGTTCAGGCTTCCTGGGAGTTGCGCTTGGCCATCAGCCTCTCACTTTCCCCTCCTCGGACGACCCCTCTTCTTGGGGGGGGCCCTCAAGTGCAGGCTGCTGCGGTGCAGGGGACTCTCCGCCAGAGTCCTCCTCCCTCCCTGTGGCAGTTGCAGTTTGTTCGGTACCAGATGTTGTTGGCACACAGGGAGGTGTGGACTGGTTGCTGTTCATCTGGCGGAGGCATTGTAAAATGTCCCTGTGCACCGCCGTCATCTCATGTAGTACATCCCACTTGGACTCCACGCGGGTCATGTGGGAGTCCACACGTGACATGTGGGAGTCCACACGTGACATGTGTGACTCCACATGGGACATGTGGGAGTCCAAGCGGGCATGATGGGCAGCCTGCTGCTGTTTGATGTCTCTGAGGAGCCCCACTACCTGGCTGAGCTCTCCGGTGCTGGACTGGTACGCATCAGCTATGCGTACCAGTTGTGGGTCTTCATGCACACCAGCAACGTCTGCAAGCAGCGACCTCTGTCTCCCACCCCTCCCACCACCCCTGCTGACATGTGCAGTGTGTGCAGTTGCACGCACAGATAACCCTGGTCCACCTTGGGGGTTGGTGGTGGTGGTGGTGTCCATGGCCCCAGGTTGGTCCAGGGTCACTGCGCTGGTGTTGTTCCTTATTCTGTCCATGTCGGCAGGGATGGTATTCGTGGTGACAGTCGTTGGAGGGGTGGGTGCAGGGGTGCAGCTGGTGGACCTGCTGGTGCTGCAGCTGGTGGTCCTGCTGGTGCAGCATGTTGACTTGCACCGGATGTGCCAGGTTGTTCTTCATCGTCCGAGGAGGACAGAGGCTGTCACGACGCCAGTGAGCTCGGCATCCTCTTGAGCCTGGGACTGGGACTCCTCAGCGTCTGCTGCTGTGTCCCTATCATCACCTGTTTTTGGGAGACACAAACAATGTATGTCATGTTTCTGCAGGCATCAGTGGTTGACACACCTGACAGTTGTGACTGTGCCTCGGGGTGCGGGCCTGTACATTGTATTGTCCTAAGTCGTCACAGTCAGGGGTTGATATTGGTGTGGCACATTGTCCTGCATTATTTGGGCATTTCTATGTATTCTCTGGGGTGTGAACATGGTCTGCATTGATTGTGTTTGGTTGACAGCCAGACCTCCTTCCCACCCACCCACCCACCCAGTCAGTTATCCCACCATGGAACGTGCTTGCATTGCAGGGAGTGTAAGTTGTCTCTCAGGATGTCAGTCAGAGGTGTCCTGCTGTTTGTTGGTGCACAGTTGGCAGCAGGGCCTTGTGCTCCCCACAGCAGTAGCCAGTGTCAGCCATCTTGTGAGTCCTTCTCCACTCCCTGTGATGTGAGCATGGTTCAGGGTGGTGTTGATGGGCCAGTTGTGAGGCTGAGCAATGTCTGTGACTACCACTCCCATCATGCTATTGCCTCCACCCCCTTCCCAGCATGCCCATGCTTCCTTCCTTTTGACTCTGCTTCCCTGTGGGGTGGGCTGGCTGTGCTGACAGGATGGCTGGGAGTGTTGTCCTGGCAGTTGTTTGGCTAAGAGTCCCAAGAGTGTCCCTGTGCTTCACACAACATAACCCAGGGTGGTGGTGCTTTGTGGGATCTTGTGTTAGGATGGAGGGCATTGCATTCTACCAGGTGGGTACTGTGGAGTTTGTGTTGGGGGGGGTGTGAGGGGAGGTGCTGGTGACTATGGTCAGTGCTGCAAGTCCCCCTTCCCACCCAGCCAGCCGGATATCCCACCATGGAACGTGCTTGCATTGCAGGGAGTGTAAGTTGTCTCTCAGGATGTCAGTCAGTGGTGTCCTGCTGTTTGTTGGTGCACAGTTGGCAGCAGGGCCTTGTGCTCCCCACAGCAGTAGCCAGTGTCAGCCATCTTGTGAGTCCTTCTCCACTCCCTGTGATGTGAGCATGGTTCAGGGTGGTGTTGATGGGCCAGTTGTGAGGCTGAGCAATGTCTGTGACTACGACTCCCATCATGCTATTGCCTCCACCCCCTTCCCAGCATGCCCATGCTTCCTTCCTTTTGACTCTGCTTCCCTGTGGGGTGGGCTGGCTGTGCTGACAGGATGGCTGGGAGTGTTGTCCTGGCAGTTGTTTGGCTAAGAGTCCCAAGAGTGTCCCTGTGCTTCACACAACATAACCCAGGGTGGTGGTGCTTTGTGGGATCTTGTGTTAGGATGGAGGGCATTGCATTCTACCAGGTGGGTACTGTGGAGTTTGTGTTGGGGGGGTGTGAGGGGAGGTGCTGGTGACTATGGTCAGTGCTGCAAGTCCCCCTTCCCACCCAGCCAGCCAGCCAGATATCCCACCATGGAACGTGCTTGCATTGCAGGGAGTGTAAGTTGTCTCTCAGGATGTCAGTCAGTGGTGTCCTGCTGTTTGTTGGTGCACAGTTGGCAGCAGGGCCTTGTGCTCCCCACAGCAGTAGCCAGTGTCAGCCATCTTGTGAGTCCTTCTCCACTCCCTGTGATGTGAGCATGGTTCAGGGTGGTGTTGATGGGACAGTTGTGGGGGGCAATATGTGTGACTGCGACTCCCATGATGCTATTGGCTACACTGACTTGGCCAGCATACACAGAATTCCTTCCTTTGAGTGGTCTTCACTGTGTGTTGGTGTTGTTGTGGTGGCTACATGTGTGGATGTGTGTGTTAGTTCTATTTGTGCCACTGCCTAGCTGTAGTTGTGGTTGTGTTTGTACATGTGTTGGCACAGTTGGATGTGACTTTTTTGATGGCATGTGTTGTGTTTATCTGACTGACATACACATTTTGGGATGATTCTGTTCTAGTTGCTGTGTA
This sequence comes from Calotriton arnoldi, assembly GCA_963921515.1. Classification (NCBI taxonomy): domain Eukaryota; kingdom Metazoa; phylum Chordata; class Amphibia; order Caudata; family Salamandridae; genus Calotriton; species Calotriton arnoldi. Next base: position 448,408 of record CAWUFW010003182.1, on the reverse strand, counting down.
ATTGCTATGAGTGCATGGTTTGACTCTCCCTTGACAGTGATGTGTGTGTTTTGTGGCAGTTTATTGTGTACATTTGTTGTGTACTCACCAGGCTCTGGGATGTCCTCTAGTCCATATACGCTCACTGGCGGAAGGATGGCCCGCACCTTCTCCTCCCAGGGCCTGAGGTATACTGGCTTGGCAGGAGGGCCACTGCCGGTGTATTGGCTCAGGTGGTAGTCTTTCTTGAGCAGCTCCCGGACCCTCCTGCGCACGTCATACCACCTGTTCTGGATGTCGGTCTTTGTGCGCCGACATGGTGATTGGGCGTTCACCCTGTTGATGATCCTCTCCCACATCTTGGTTTTCTGCGACATGGGGGTCTGTTGGACCAGAGTGCCAAACAGCTGTGGCTCCACCCTGAGGATCTCGTCTACCATGACTTCCAATTCACTATCTAGGAACTTGGGATTCTTCTTGGGGGCATGGTGATGGGTGGTGATAGTGGGTGATGTGTGTGTTGGTGTGCAGGTGAGGGTGTGTGGGTGTGTGTTGTGCTGGGTGTATGTGAGGTAGGTATTTGTTGGTGTGCTGCTGGTGTGTGGCTTGTGTGAGGGATGAGCTGTGGGTGTGTGGTTGCTTTCTCTTGGGTGCTGGCAGTGGAATGGCATTTGCAAAGGCTCATGGTAGTGATTTGTGTCCTTTATATAGGTGGAGTTGTTGGTGTGTCTTTGTTCTCTGTCCCCACCCCCCCAGTATTTATTGGCTTGGTAATTGCTTGTTTGGCCTTTTTTGGTTGATTTTTCCTTTGTGCTGTTTGTGTATGTTGGAAACGTTCTTGTGACCGAGTCGGACCCTGCATTGGTCTCGTACGGTGTTTTCCGTTTCGTTCACGCTGTGTTTGTGCAGTTTTGTATGCTGCGTACGCGTCGGTCGCGGTGTATTGTGTTGCTTCGGCTCGGTTTTGTATGCGTGTCGGTCGTACGGCTTGTCCTCCGTCCGACTCGGTCGTGTTTTTCGCGCCTTGCATCGTACTTTGCAGGTTGGAGTTGGCGGGTACGATTCGGTCGGATTTGTTCCGGGTGCGTGTCGGTCGGTTGGATTCGCGTGTTTTTCCGGCCGGATTGCTATTTTCCGAGCGGCTCGGTCGGTCGGCTTGGTTTCCTGACGTGTCGGTCGGATTTATCGCGGCTTGCATCGTACTTGGCGTGTCGGGCGCCACTGGTACGTGTCGGTCGGTATTTTTTCCGGATCCGAGTCGGTCGGTGCTTTTTCCGGCCCGAATCGGAATCGACCCCTTAGTCTCGCTCTCCAATTAGACAAATTAGCATATTGCCACAAAGTCTTTTAAAGAGAAATTCTGTTTCATCTCCCATCTAGGAAAGCTTGTTTTAATTGTTTTTTAAAACTATTATAAGATTAGATATTATCTGGTCTTTTTATTGTTTTTAACTTATATTAAATACTCTTGATATTAGATGATTTATAGTCTAGCTTTAACCTAGGCGATGACCTGGATCCTGGGGATGATGATTGTTTTCCTATTGATGAGGTGCAATGAGGTTCATTTGTTATATATTCGCTTTATAAATGTCCTTTTTTATTCTTATTATGCCGATCATATTTGTAAACAATCCTAAATTTCTCTAAAAGCTTGTTTTTAAATCTTTTATTGTACTTTTATGGCTGTTCAGCCGAAATAAAGATTTTTTGATTGATTGATTGATTGTTAACTTAACCCTTCTTTTAGTTTAAGGCCTCACGGAATCTGACCATTCAGTTTATTTTGCACCAATCATTCCCTGTCAGCCTATAATTCTCTTTTACATAGGCACACTCCCTAGGTATCAAGCTGCTGACGTGTTTCAAATCTAACGTTGATTAGGGGTTCTCTTCAGGACTCAGAACTGTAAGTAAATGGGATTAAATGGTGACCTGTCGCAAAATTAGTCATGCCCGTTTTTTTCTTTTTTGAAATTGTTCTATTCAGGTCTAAGCACGGAGCATTGGCGAATCACTAATCTCAAAATGCAGCGTGGGTTGTGTGAGTCTCCTCTCAGATTTTCCAATGCAAATTTTGGCAGTGCGTCTATTTTTTCAATAATGGATGCCTTCTATTTGTTGCATTTGAACTTATTGAAAAAATGGAAAACGCCGGATATATCGGTCTCTATTAGTTTGGCGCAGATTTACTTCAGAGTTTTAAAGCAGTTGTGGACATTGTAGAAAGTCTGTTATCTCAATTATAAACGCCTTCTTTCTCGTTTAAACATGCGATTCAGCATCTCTGAGTTCTTTCTGCTGCTGTTCACGCCATGTCAAAAGCTTCAGTTGAACTGTAGGTCAGCACTTTTTAGGTCGAGCCTAGGCAGTGCGCATGCGATGTCTTCGAGACCTGTGGTATTCACTCTATGGGCTTTAAATATGCCCAGCACTTTCCATTGGTTCTTTTATCTGCCTTTACAAATTCCTTTGTTTTTGTTGGTGAATTGTATACATTTGTCCCGCCTTTAGGCTGTTTGGTCCGCCCTGGAGACTGCCCCTGCTACATGGATCATTTCACTATCAGCCATATGTTTTGCTTCAGTGCATGACTTTTTTTCTTTACCCTCGCTCCTCACTGCTTGCTAGAGCACGGCACTGCAACCAGTTCATGTAATCTCCCCGTGTCGTTCCCACAGCAACAGCTCCCGCCCCTTGCAGCTTGTTATTTGCAGTGTCATTGTTCTGTGATCGCGCCACGTCCTGCCCATCGCTGCTTGTCCGATGCTGCCCATAACCGATCCATGGAGCCTCGGGCAGTACAGCGCCACCACCCGCCGCTCCCTGGCACGCACCCAAGCTTCAACACAACTTCACTTCTACTCATTTCACACATCCAGCCCATGTACAGTGTGAGGTGGCTTGAGCCGGAATGGCCTCCCCCACGCTGCATACAGTAGTAGTGGCCGCCTCCCTGGTAGTGATGTGTATGGTGCAGCCAGGCCGCCACCGTCGCCTCTGGATCCTGCTCGAAAGCTTTCCTGCGCCGCAGCGCCTGTGAACCCAGATTCAGGACCTGCAACAGCGCATGAACCACACCCGCACAGAGCGGCCCGGCTTCGGCACTTCACCATCATTCTCCAAACAGCCAGCGGAAGCAGTGCTGCTGATGTCAGGTAACTCCAAGAAGTTTTCCTTATGTGAAAGGTAGGGCAATCGCCAGCATGGCTGCCCGGGGCCCCTGCATAGTGGCTGCTGCCGATACTTGTCACGTTCATCGTGTGCCACTGCATGCACACTGGGAGCAGGAAACCATGGAGGGACACTGCACGGACATTGCGCGCAATGCTTGCTGTGTGCTACTGTACAGCGTGTCTCATCGCCTGCGCAGGTCCTGGATACCTGAATGTAGTGTCAGGCAGTTCTGATGCCACCCTTTCTCCCTGGCAGATTATAGAGAAGGACTGCGTACACCAACATGGTGTCGGTACTGGTGCCCCATCTCCATTGACAGGCGATGGAGGAGGCAGTAGGATAACTGCATTGCACAGTCAGCCCTAGACCATGCTGATGTCCTTGTCTCGCCTGTGGGCAGTATATGGAGTGGCAATGCATGTACACAGGCAGGGAGACATTGTGCTGATCCTTCATCGACTCTGTAAGTAGCCTATGAATGGACACTGTGCAAAGAGACCGCCCCAGCTTGTTTTGATGCCACCTCTTCTCTCCAGTAGAGGAGCAGGGAGGTGAATTCAAGCAGTGCTGATGGTACCTTTCCTTCATGGAAACAATGCTGCTGTCAAGTTTGCTGATGCTGTGTGTACATTATGTGCTTGTGTGTGCTGAGCACCACCTCAGCATCAGCTAAGCATGACTCAGCACCACCTCAGTGTAATTCAGCACCACGTAGCACCACCTCACTATCACAGCACCAGTGCAGCACCACCTCAGCGCCAGTGCAGCACCACCTCATCATCAGCACTGTACCATCTCAGCATCAACACTGCACCACCTCTGCATCAGTGCACCACTACCAGCGCAGCCCCACCTCGGCAGCAATTCAGCACCTACGCAGCACCACTTCAGTATCAGCGCAGCACCACCTCCGCATCAGCACAGCACCAGCTCAGCATTACTCAGTACCACCTGAGCACCAGCTCAACACCACCACCACCTCAGCATCACAACTCAGCACCACCTCAGTATCACTCTGCATCACCTCTGCACCAGCACACCACCAACTCAGCACTACTTCAGTCTGCCATTTGAATCTGGCATCTGTTGATTCTCCCCTAGTGTCTGTCCACTGCTTGTGTTGTAATTCAGGTACTATTTCCCAACCTCCACCCCCCCCATAACATAAAAAAACTATAACCAACAAGCATTAGAACAGGCAGGAAGAAGTTACCAGTATTGCAAGGACAAAAACCTGGTCTGACCATTTCTTTATAAAATTTGCGATACCCAGGGCCGCCTCCGCTAAAAACTCACTGACTGGAAACTTACTGGCTAGAAGCTGGAACCGTGTTAACATCAAGGACTTTTGTTCTTTATTAGCCACCACGGCCCCCAAGGCACAGGAACCTCTTGACAGGCAAGAAAATAACCTTACTACATGGCTGGAGTCGGCCAGCGACAGCTTTGCCCCTCTTAAAACAGTAAAAAGTTTGCGTCCCCACGATGCTCAACGTTGGTTCTCTAATGAACTCAAGTCTAAGAAACTCGCCTTGAGGCAAGCTGAACGCAGCTGGAGACGCAATTACTCCTCACCTGAAAAGGCTGCTTTTGTATCTTTACTTAAAGATTATAAACAAGCTATTCTCCAGGCTAAGGCCGATTATTTTTCCTCTAAGATCATTAGTTCGGCAAACAAATCCAAGGATATTTTTTCCATCGTCGACGAACTTGCCAACCCTGATAGAGTTATGGTAAAACCTGTCCCCTCGCAAATTTTATGTGACTCCCTTAACTCATATTTTATTGATAAAATTGCCACGATCAAAGCTAGTATCCCCTCTTCTACCCCCTCTATAGCTCCCTCTACCTTCTGTCAGAATTTTTCCTCAATTGACCACATTCCTCCTATTTCAGAAGACACCTTTGTTACTCTTCTTAAAAAAGTTAGCTCCGGCTCCCCTACCGACTGCTGCCCCTCTCACATTTTACGGGAAGTTTTCCTTGCCTGCCCTGACCCTCCCTTGGCTCTTCTTAATAACTCTCTCAAGTCCGGCATTGTTCCTAACACCTTCAAGAGTGCCGAAATTCTTCCAATTCTGAAAAAGCCTAATCTGGACCCTTCGGTCCTCAGTAATTATCGCCCTATCTCGTTGCTGCCCTATCTGGGCAAAGTCTTAGAGGCCCATGTCACCAGCTGTCTTAGCTCCTTCATCGAACAGTCGCGCTTCCTGGACTCTCATCAGGCAGGTTTTAGACCTGCCCATTCAACTGAGGCAGTCATTCTTGCAGTTATGGACGAGCTTAGAAGGGGCGCAGACAAGGGTTTTTCTCAAGCTCTGGTACTCCTTGACTTATCCGCCGCGTTCGACACGGTCGATCACGGTCTCCGGATCGACCGTGTCAGCAATGCCGGGATCCAGGGGCCAGCGTTGAAGTGGATATCTTCCTTTCTCAGTAATGGACATCAAGCCGTCCGCCTTGGCAATTTCTTTTCCAAAAAAGTACTTTGATCTGTGGGGTTCCACAGGGATCTTCGTTGTCGCCGCTTCTTTTTAATTTGTATATTGCACCTCTGATTCGAGCTCTCCGCGAAAGAATGGTCAATATTTTTAATTACGCTGATGATCTCCAGCTGGTTTTTGACATTCACTCTTCTACCTCCTCAGTGGCTAACTTTCAGGCTACTCTCCGTTTTATTTGTAACTGGATGAATTGCAATCAATTAAAGTTGAATCCGGATAAAACAGAACTCATCTTAACTGCTGGATCGGCTAACCCGTGGAATTCCAACTTCTGGCCCTCTTCCTTGGGTAGTCCCCTCTCCCTGTAGCTTCTGTTAAGAGCTTGGGGATTGTGATCAGCAGCGATTTGACGATGAAAGCACAGATCAGTTTGGTGGTCTCAGCCTGCTTCTTTCATCTGCGCAGAATCCGTAAGATTGCCAGATTTCTTACCACTGAGGCTCTAATTTTGGTTACCCTTGCTCTGGTAATCTCGCGGATCGATTACGCTAATTCTCTATATGCAGGCATTCCAGTTTACCAACTCCACCGCCTGCAGCTGGTGCAGAACCATGCCGCCAGACTAATCGCCCGCCAGTCTAGCCGATGCCATGTTAAACCTCTGATGCAGAGCCTACATTGGCTTCCAGTAGGTAAACGCTGTATTTTCAAGATGGGATGCACCATCTTTAAGGCCCTTGCCGGCAATGGCCCTGCTTTAATTTCTTCCAAATTGCAGCGGTACGCCCCTCCCCGAGAACTGCGTTCCTCCACTCTTAACTTATTGACCGTTGTACCGTTCAAGCGCAAAAAGCATGGAGGACTCAGATTTGCGGTCTTAGCCCCTCAACTTTGGAATTCACTGCCTTTTGAAATAAGATCAGTGACCCTGTACTCCCAGTTCAGGCAAAAGCTCAAGACCTGGCTGTTCTCTCAAGCCTATCAGTAATACTGCCTCTTCACTCTCTGCATCGTCCTCCCGCTTTGAGCGCCATGAAACCGTTTTCGGTGTACGTGCGCTTAATAAGTACTTTTAACATAACATAACAAAAAACTAGAAGACATTTTTATGTTAATTCATTTTTTAAAAAGGTCGTTCAGTTGTACATAATGTCTTTTCGCTTATATATAAGGTAACAAAAATGCTTAAAGCACTTTTTTATTTTAACTTTTCAACATGCTGCACAGCAGCCACACTGCTCTACCGCATAGCTTGAAAACATTGGCAAAGCCAATAGCTCTGGATAATCACTTGTAAGGTCCCAAAGGCGAGACCTATTGGGTATGCAAATGCTTGTTTTTCTTAGCTGGATAATGCAAGCAGATTGCTGAATGAGTTGTTTGCAATTTGTGGGTCAAGCTGAGGACTGCGCTTGAGCGTGCAACTGTTTTCTGGGCTTTGTTGCTGGGATGCTGATAGTGCAGTTAGCTAGGAAATAGCCAAGTTTCCAATTGTCTTTGGAAGTGTATATGGTTCTGGGTGCTTCTAATAGTGAATGGTAGTGAGTTTCAGAGCTTGGCAGCACGTACTCAGAAAGCAGTGCCCCAGGATTTCTTATGGTAAAGTGGTATGATGATGAGTGGTGCAAGGCAGGAGCAGGAGCGCAGTGTTCTATTTGTTTTGTATTGTTTGACATTAACTTGTAGGTATAGTGGACCTTTAATCTTTGGGAGGGTCTGTGGAAAATGTAGAGTGACTTGATGTGAGAAAATGGGGTTCTGTTGCAGTACCACCCCACTTTTTGCCTGGCTTTTGATGCAACTTTGACTGTATAGTACTGGGTCCCTGCTGTACAGATTCCAGTACCAGTGTTTTCCCCTAAAAACATGCCTACAATTGGTCCTTCTGCCCCCTGTAAGTCCCTAGTAAGTGGTACCTAGGGCCTGGAGGCTGAGATGAGGGTCTCCTGGGACCCCCTCACTAGGACCTTGCCACTGCCCCTGCAGCTGGCATGTCCCTGTGAGGAGAACAAATGGCCAAGTCAACATGGCACACTGCCCGTGTCACATAATATTGGGTCCATGCACACCGATTTATCAATTTTCAACATGATTAATACTCAAAGCAAGTTGTGCGTGCTCGCTTGTTGCATGCCCTGTCCCAGTGAGCACCTTTGTTAAAGTTCCAAAGTAGGCTAGGGCAGTGTTTCGCTCCAGTCACAAGCTGCACAGCGTAAATGACTTAATGAAAAGTGTAGTTCGTTTTTTTTTTCTTCATGTAATTCATTTTTATTCCATGTTCTTCAAACTTTCACAATTCGTAACGTAGGCAGCTTTATTCCAAGCTGCATACATGCTCATCCAGGTTTTTTCATGCAGCACGATGGAATCAACACTATATCCTGGTTACTTGTGCAACTATAAACCCAGTGCATTTTAGGCTGGAAGCCCTTCTTCAGGGGTAACTGCAATTTAAAAAAAGGCCCATTAGCATTTAAGGGACGAGATCCAACATAAAGATTTCAAATATACAATGCAGTACCTAAGTGTGCAAAAACATACCTCCCTTTACCTAAATGTGCTGTGAATTACGTGCAAATTTATTCAAAAACACTACTGTAATGCACCATCATATATATAACTACCCCAGAATATATGTGCACAAAAATGTACGTGCTGTTACTCTGCAAACTCATCAAGAACAGTGTCCCCTGCCAAACTCGAAATACAATTCCAATCTCATTTTAAACTTAATTTCAACCTACTTTGCCTCAAATGTAAAGAAAATATCTTCCCTTTCTCAGCCCGAAAACCGGCTGCTTGGTACACATGCGTACAACACCAAAGTAGTTCTCGAAATGAAAGCAACCAAGTGTTTTAGGCCCGTTTAAAACACCCCAGGTGCAGCCCATTCTACTAAACCCAACCATGTGATTGTGTGCCATGCCAGCTAGCACTGCCTAAGATATAGGTAAGTCACCCCTCTAGCAGGCCTTACCAGCCCTAAGGCAGGGTGCACTATATCCCAGATGTGGGCATATCTGCATGCACAGATATGCCCCTACAGTATTAAGGTATATTCCTTAATATTGTAAGTGCCAGGGAAGCCATAGAGATTACATGGGCTGGGAACTTGACAAACTGAGTTCCACATCACTATGATGGCTTCACTGTACCCAGGAGTGTTTGGTACCAAACAGCTCCTTGTAATAAATCCACACTGTTAGTGTGAGATTTATTAAAACGTGCTCAGATGGCACCTCAGAGGTGCCGCCTGAAAACCTACTGACCCTGGTGTGGGCACTGGCTGGCTTTAGGCCGCCTGCCACACATAGACCTATTTGTGAACCCCTGGGACCAGAAACCATGCATATCCTGGGCAGAGGTGTCAAACCTCCTCCCCCAGGATGCACCAGTGCTCAAAGGTGAAGCTTCAAAGGCCTGCTGCCTTTGTAATGCGACCTCCAGCCTCTGCTGCTAGCAGCAGATGGCAGCCCCCATTTTACACCTCCACTTTGGGCGGGAAAACTTAGAAAGGCTGGAGGTGTGCCCACCTTTGCCAACTCCACCCCTCTGGTGGAGGAGGCAAAGTTAAGCACACTTTTCAGTCCCCTCCATCTTGAAGATGAGGGGACCCCTCCAATCAGGGCTAGGTCTATGCCCTCTCTCACAGGAGGGTGGCATAATTGAGGGTGTAGTCACCCCAGGTAAGGTGCCCATAGGCCCTACCTGCTACTTCCCTAAAACGCCCCTAAATGTAGTATTTAGGTGGCTCCCCCAGCCCTGGAAAGTAGATCTGCGATGACCTAAGAAAGAAGACAGCCCTGCAGAGAAGACTGAAGACGACGACTGCCTTGGCCCCATCCCTACCGGCCTGTCTCCAGCTTCTGCGAACCTTCAGCCTGTCTTGCAGCCAGCGACCTCTGAAAACCATGGGCGGACTGCTGCCTTCGAAAAAGACTCCAATCTCCCATGGACAGCGGACCTGTCCAGAAGAAACCTACTCCAAGGACTCTGGATCCCAGTGGATTTTTGTCTCCAGCCCACTCTGCACCGGACACCCATGGCCCAAGTCTGAGTAGCTCACCTGTGCAGTGAAGTCTCCCCAGCGATCCTGACCTCATATCCACTGTTCACTGACTGCTCCTGACCTCCATGATGGCGCCTGCATTGTGAATCCAGAGTCCACGACCGTGACCGGCTCCGGTAAGAAGACTCCGACATCGAAAGGCACCCCTGCCCCCGAAAACCCTGGGCCTTGGTGAGCTGACCTGACCATGCACCTATGACCGCCTACATCTCTACTTACCTCTGCTGTTGTTGCTCTTCCTCCTGCAACCTCTGGTGCCACGCCTGCGGCCTCTTTGCCGAAAGAAGAATCATCATTGAAAAGCATTGGGCACCTGACGTCGAAATTGCACCCTGCACCTGGCTGCCCCTGTGCCGGTTCATGTATTTTTGGTGCTGCTTTGTGGCCCCCCCCCTTGTGCTTAACCTAACCCCCAAAGCTTGGCCCCTGCAACCGATCCACTTACCTGCAAGCAGTGTGGCTCCAGGCACCCACTCTCTCTTCATTGGAAAGCATTGCACCGAACTCCGATTTTGACCACTGCACCTGACTGCCCCTGTGCCGCTGGTTGTGCAGTTTTGGGACTCACCTGACTCCTGGCCCTTTCTGACTTTTGGCTCTGAAGACTGGGATTGTAAGTGCAGTACCTACCTGTTTAACCGCAATATTTTTTTCCCCGTAGGATAACATTGGAAACATTTCTAAGTGTCACTTTTTCAAAGTGAAAAGTATTTTTAATTAAAAACGTACTTCCATTATTACAAAGATCCTGGTAGTAAAATAAAGTACAAACAAAGTATAATTTTCTAAAATTGGTCTGGATCTCCTTCTTGAGTCGTGTTGCAATTATTGATCACTGTTGTGCAAATAATGTCTTGCACTCCTGTGTTAGGCCTAAGGCTGCTCGCCCACACTACCACAAATGGAGCGCTTTGGGTTTTACATTGAGCCCTGTACAGTTTTGGGGAATCTCTGGACTCTGTGCACGGTACTACCACCTAGTGTCAATATCATGTACAGAACCAGCTTCCTAAACTTGGACATTGCCTTTCTAAATAAAGGTAGCCAGTGGAGCAACTGCAACATTGACTATGTCCTCCCTCAGTAGCGTAGTCAGTCTGTCATGGGCCCTAGTGTGAGGAATAAAAATGGGCCCATGAGCTGCTGTTCGAATGATAAAAGACAGCAATAATCAGGGTTCAGTTGGCCCCTCAGACCTCTGGGCCCCGGTGCAACTGCACCTGCTGCACCAATGGAAGCTATACCTCTGAGCCCCCTGATTTTAAATGTGTAACGCTTTTATTTAGAGTTAGAAAAAAGGGGCAACCCAGGGACATTTGCCAGACAATTATTATCAAAAAGGTGGTCCCCAAGGGGGAAGTGTAGCCTCGGACTTCCACAGCAATAGCGGCGTAAAGAAGTTTAAACCGATATTATTTTAACAAAGCGGTATGTGCATTCATTTATTTAAATTATAGGCCCAAATGGCACAACATTCATATTTTATCTTTTTTTCTTTTTTCAAAGAATAAGATGCTCCTGTAGATTGTTGGCGCAGAGAAGGTGAGCAAAGTGACTAAGTGGTGCGCTTGTGTTATATACAGAATATATATATGTGACTGATTGTGACAATATGTTGTTATAAAAGGCACTCGTAATGCTAGTGCAACACAATAAAAAAAAAAAAAAGTGTGGATATATCACTGGTAATCCGGAGCCAATTCTCTGTTAACTGTATCAGATTTAACTGCAAGAAAAAGGAATTGTATTTAAAGATAGCTGTGATCTAATCCTATCCTCCAACAAAATCAATTAAATGTGTCAGATCCGAGCCTACCAATAGACTGTACAGGTTTTCTTTTTCTGGCTCTATCAGGTGTTCAATATAAAACCATAAAAGAATATGTAGGTGTCAGATATTTTTCTTCAACTGAAAGCGGTAATGCATATCCACACTTGCGGGTCTTTTGGCCCTGATTAGCTGGTATGTACCATTAATGTGTAGTTGTAACATCATGGTCATTGTAGATTTACATGCAGCTATGGACTGTGTTCACAATGACCAGTTTTACGTTCAATTGTCTACCAAAAAATTCTATGTGGACTGGTTTTAAATTTTGAATGAACCGTGTGACTTTTGCATTATGAGTGCCTTTTATAACGACGTATTGTCACATGTATATGACACAAGCGCACCACTTAGTCACTTTACTCACCTTCACTACGCCCACAGTGTACAAGAGCGCCTTCTTCTTTGAAAAAAGAAAAAAAAGATAAACTATGAATGTTGTGCCATTTTGGCCTAGTATTTAAATTAATGAATGCACTTACTGCTTTGTTAAAATAATACCTGTTTAGACTTCTTAACGTCGCTATTGCTGTGGAAGTCCAAGGCTACACTTACCCCTTGGGGACTACCTTTTTGATAACAATAAGACTTTTATTTAGACTGGAATCCTCAGTGCGCCTTTTTGTGTGGCCATGCATCTGAATAACTTGTGCGGCCTATTTTTCAGTGCACTCCAGAGAATAAACCTGTATATTCAAATATCACTTGAAGAAGCAGGCGCTTGGAATGGTGCTGCAAGCACTGGTTGTGAGTGAGCTTGTTTCTGTAGATCTTAACTTAAAAGAATCACTAGGGAGTGTATTGTCACAAAATCCACAAAGCACGCAATCATTCTGTTATGAAGAAGGCTCACCATACATTAAAGTAAATAAGTGCAAGCACATTTTTATTGACATTTAAGAAATTCAAGTTTATACATCTCAGTTATCAGGTCAAAGATAACACAAGATCGCCCCCCCCACCCCAGCCTGCTCCACTTGGACAAGTAGGAATGGTACAAAAAACATCAGTGAGAGACTCAGCTGTAAGGTCGATTCGGGTTTGCTAGTATGCATAGGTCAATGTAGAAGTAGTACATGCATGGCACCCATCCAATACCCAGCACTTGCACTCACCCCTCCGACTCCCATCTCTAGCTCCTGGGGGCAGGGCATCTGGGGGCTCCAGGAGTTCGGCAAGCACTGCTGCCCATGCCTGCAGGTCGTCCTGTAGTGTAGTTCCTATTTCCCTAATAGGCTCAGCGCATTGGAATAATATAACCTATAGGTTTGACATAGGACTAAGGTCGGTATGTCCCTATCGATTATATTAAACTTAATTACCTGTGCCAGCTAGCTCAGAGGCCACTAAAAACTCCTTGAGAACAAGAAGGGAGTAGTTTCTGGCAACCGAAAAACATGACAACTTTGTTTCCCTTTAGAAGCGGAACATGTCTCAGAATCGTGAAAACAATAGATAACAGTTTCACTCATTCAATCGTGCATGCTTAGTCTCTGCAGAGTTGCACAGAAAGGATAGACGGGCGTTTCAATAAAAAGGGTTTTATTGAACAGTCTTGTTTCTCGTGTAAGAGATATGTGCTGTTATGATCAGAAGACGGTATGCAAGATAAATAATGTACAGAGTAAGCAGTAGAAATAAATAATACTGCGCTAGCATTATCTTTTAGCATATATTCACGTACATAAATAACATGAGCTAAGAATGCGGGTACTCATTCGATGCGTCTCTAAGCTAGTTCTACCCCAATGTACCTAACCTAGTCTAGGTGTAGGGAAGAGTAGAAGTGGTGGAGTATTCTCTAGTATGGTAGACTAAGAGTATGTTAAGTCTAGTATGCCAAGAGTCCCTCTAGGATCTAGCCCGCTCCATACCTTGAGAATGAGAGAGGTGGGAATCTCCTGCCGGATCTTGGAACTCTAACACCCCGCGAAGGGAGTCAGAACACTGGAAGCTGGATTCGTCTGCGTGCAGGAATGACAGCGTCTTCTCAGTGCGTCAGGCCGGGATACGGGCTCCTCTGAAGTCGAGGTCTCCTCTAACTTGCTTGGGCAAGGGAAGGTATATTTATACCTGGTAGGTGTCGTGGAATGTTAGCATTGACGTGAAGTCGGACAGAGGAAGACGTCCGGAATGAACCCTTAAGGTATAACGGTTCATACATAATAGATGAGTTCTTGGAGAAATCAATAGTCCTGTGCTAGGGGAACTCCCGAAGCTTAAGGGTCTGGTTTCTAAGAACTCGTTGTGACGTTAGGGTGGACGGATGTCGGTGACCATGCCTGTATTTGGAGTGCACGGTTAATGCCTAAATAAGGACAGGGATTCTATGCCTATATAAGGACATGATTCAGGAAAACCTATATACGGACCCCTAAAGCGGAATACAACACCCACTCCATCTTCGATTGAACGATAATACTAAATGCTAAACATTTAAATGCTAAACACAAAATTGAGTACCACATATTACTAAAAACATTTCTAAAAACATTTTAAAAGAAGCTTAAAACTGTTGAAATGCCATAGGTACTGTACATTTAAAGCATTGTTTTCATTCTAAGCATATAACGGAAGTGGAATGCAACGTGAATGAAACAGTAATATATACATATGATGAAATGGTCGATAAGTTCTTAAAATCAAAGCCATTGCATATCATGGAAAAAAAATGAAATTTCTAGACAAGTAAGGTGACAATGTGTCCCTGGAAGTATTCAAAGAAGTCCGTTTTATAAGACTAGTTCCACTGTAAGCAGATTGTTCATTTGCCATGTCATTTCATAAATTTAAAAAAGAAAAAGTTCAATTCTGGGAAAAGTTCCAAGTTTGAAAAATATGAAGGCCAAATTTAATTGTTGCCCTGGTACACTGTGAGCCGAATCAAAGTCAGTATGTGGGTCTGGCGTAAACATTAGATCATCTATGTCCGTAGCCAAAATATCATCCACCGTAGTCGGTGACATTTGGAACACCTCGTTCAGAAGGTGAATTGCACAGAGATGTGAAGCATCGCCGTCAGCAGAGGATGCCGTAGCAATGTTCGCGTCCGTTGTTACCTGTGTGCCCGTTGATCCATCTCGTACCGCAGCAGCAGCCGGAAGCGTCTGCGAGATCTCAATGAATGCCGCCATCAGGATTGGAGGCCTCTGGGCACAACACACAGCATGGGCCGTTATCGGGTCCAGCAGAGTATCGATATCCGTTGGCATGACTGATGGGAGTGTTAGACAGATGTCTAGCACGCATTCTTCACCGCAAAACAGGCAGCGTAGAACAGGTAAGATGCAATCTTGCCAGATTGGTCTGAATGACAGGAACCACGTTGTATTAAGTTCCCGTAGACGAAGCATGCCCAAAAGCTGTACTATTCGCTCACAGCATTTTCGTTCAAGGAGGGCTTTCTCCACATCGCTCAGAGTGATGTTGGCGAAGAGGCTTGCCATAGCGTAGTAGGAGGAATAGAAACAGAATTCCTGCAACAAGTGCTAGAATTAACGGCACACCACCAAACACCGAATGTGCGAAGTTTGGGATGATTCCGAGGACAGCCTGGAAAGGTGCTAATAGTCCGGAACAGATGGTCTTAAATACATGTACAATTCGGCTTGTATCTGACATGTTAAAGATACGTCCTATCATTTCTACGAAATGTATAGGGCAGTTTGTACGAATTAAAGCTTGTATCTCAGCCGAAGTCCTTGCAACTTGTAGATCATAGGTTTCTTTGGCAAAGGTCAAAGGCACTGATTGTTGTATAAGCATGGCTTTCATTCTGCTTAAAGTATCAAATCGTATAAAAGAGACATTCAACGAAGGCCATAAATGCGACTCCCTGACTGTGTCTATTGGGGCAAACAATACTTGCATACAGCAAGTGACCCTGGAGTTGACCGTTACTAGATATGGGATGCCCGGCAACATGCCACAGCAACTCTGATCATTCAACATGAGGTAACTCCCATTAGAAAGTTGTCCAAACGTTGGATTAATCACAGCAGCTGGTGTACCCTGCTGGTGGCAGGACAAGTTTGCCACAGAACCATTACAAGCCCCGTGTAAAGAAATGTCCTGACAAATCAGTGAACCGCTTAGTGCACTTTCACAGTGTGTACCGCTTAGAAACACTTCACGATCCCCACTCCAACATCTATATGTATGAGGTAGATTCCAGGATGTCTTAATGTATTCTTTACCCAACCTTTCATATTTGCCTGCTTGCATTTGTTTAAGGCAATACTGAAACTGGAAAGTAGTCACAGGTAGACTCATTTTGCCATGAATAAGCCATTCTGTAGCTTGTTTTTCTGCCACTGTGAATGGTAATTTGTCAAGTTTTTCAATGCTCACTACTGTATACTTTGCTCCCCTTTGTGCCAGTTCGATCTGTTTATCAGTTAGATTGTATTCTGCAAACAGAGCCGTCGTGTTGATAAAACGCCAAGGCACATAGCCCGCACGCAAAGATTGCAGCGCCAAGCTTAATAACATAATAGAACGCAACTGAGACTGGCCTTGCTGTAACATGGCTAAATCTTGTTCCAGTAGGTCGATAGCAGAGGATACAATACTGTCCAATGAATATTCTGGAGGACAAAGTTGTTAACCCATTGTCGACCACAGAGAGAGTTTTCTTTAAATTAATACGATCAAGTTCACGTATTCGTTCTGCGGCCTCCATCTGTGACACCTTCCATGCTTCATTGTAAGCAGCATAAATGCCGGCATATATGAAACGTTTTTGACGCGGTTTTCTTGGTCCAAGCAAGAATTCCCTAAGGTCTGCGTCTTCTTTAAGTAAAGATAAGTGTTGTTTCACATCCTTAAGTGTAGATTTTTGCAGCCAATCGAGGCATAATTTTCCTACACTGTATGTTGTTACTACCCCCGGATGCTGTCTTTGGACGTATCGTGGGTCTGGCCTATGAATAGTAAACCCCTGTGTTTTATTCAGGAATCTCTCTTGACAGTTGTTTGTGTCTGTGGGCCAGATCAACCATTTTCTCCAATCAGGATTTGTTCTGTTGAGTTGTAGTATGGTGTCAACTGTAACCGCTGCCTGTGTATTGTTATCACTTGCAGGTGTTGGTACAGAAGGTGCTTTCATGTCTTTGATCTTGGCTAACCCAAGGCAAGACGTTTGTTGGACCGTGTCATTCAAAAACATTATTTGCTGAGGGACGATACAGGCTCTAAATAAAGCTTCTATCCCCTGCACTTGCCAATCTTTAGTACCCCAGACAGATTTTGTGTCTTTCCATAAGTTGAAACCCTGTCTAGACAGTTGGGCAATAAATGCTGCAGAGTAAATCTGTTTTGTATTTGTTAACATAATTTTCAGTCCTGTTTTGTTTACATTTGTATAGTAAAACGTTTCTGGATCAGATGTATTGTATCCTGAAAAATATGGAAATTTTTTAGCAAATGTTTTTGAACTACCTTTTGGTGGTGTAGGACAATGCTCCCATTGGTTAAACATAAACACATTTCTAGGTGTTGCAGATTTATGCAAAAAAATGATGACCATAGTGGTTATAGCAATACAGCTGTTCATAGTCTGATGAACCCTCTAAATATTCATTATTAGAAAATGCAGCAGATTTTTTTCTAGGTCAAACATCATATCATTTACAGTTTCAAAGTCCCAATCATCAGAAAAGGTACTGGATGAAACAAAATCACTTAGTGAGATCTTAAATAAATGTGGAATGTTCAAATGTTCCGTTGGGCCAAAAATATCAAAATCAGTTTTGTCCCACACTATACCATCCTGTATAGGAACGGCTGTGATGTTCACTGCAGACAAGTCTCTTGTTTCACGATGGGATGATTTGTGAGGTTTCAAAAGTAAGTTCACTTCTTTTCTTTCAATGTCCAAATGGATGTATCTCCCATTTATAAGCACGCTCATAGTCATAACCAAAGCTAGCCAAAGGAGGAAGAAAAATATTCCAGAAATAACCCAAAGTTCAATCCATGGTGAAACTAGATGTCTTTTTCAAAAAATGCAAAAAGTCTTGTACTTGCTGTTTAAAAGTTTTTGATGCTGGCAACGTCTCGGGCTCACTCGGATCCTCAGAAAACGTATCAAAGTTAATGAAGTAGCCAGAAGCAGTTCTGTCAATTGTTGGAATTGCATCAGGATTTGTAGAAATCGCTGGAAACAGTTGATCACTTGTTACATTGGTGTAGACAGGTGTATTTGGACGAACTGTTACTTGTGTTTCAAGAGGGATGAGTTCCATAGCATTGTTGCTCAGTCCTTCATCTGTAAATGCTGAAGTTTCGATGGTTATCAGTCTTTCAGTCTGAACCTCTTGGATAGTAGCGAGAGGAGTTTGTCTGCTACTAGGTCGGAGTCCACGAGGCCTACTATTTAGTATTGGCCACATACTGTGGTTTGATGAGGTCGATGGACACAAATCTTTTCTCCTTTTTTTCAGCAAGGGGCGGCAGAAGTACTGTTCTTGTTCCGTGTATGGCTAGGACAGGTACTGGTTGTCTGTATGAAGGTCCAAATTCCTTCTTGTCTGCAATTTTTTCTCTGACCAGATCCCCAACTTTTGGAATCCAGACAGGCCTTGCTGGGACCGCCAGTTTTTCCCCAGTGGTGGTTGGCTGCAGGAATACGTTGCTTTGTTTCGTTCTTAGTTCATTTAAGTCCTGTAAAACACCCAAACGATCTTTGATATCAAAGGGTTTATTTTCCACCACTGTGCCACTGCATTCCAGATCGGGCACCCACATTCTTGTCCCAAATAGGACCTCATACGGAGTGACCCCCCCCTAGAGAACTTCTTGGCAAGTTGTTTAATGAGCGTTGGACCCCATAAAGATGTTTGACCCACCCATCACCCGAACCTAATACCCTAGCTGTTATAGACTGCTTTATGTCCCGGTTTTTCCTTTCCACAACAGAATTTCCCTCAGGATGAAACGGAGAGGAGTACCGCAATGCAACGCCCAGACTGGCCATGGCGTCTTTGTAAGCTCGAGAGCTAAACGCAGGGCCCTGGTCAGAATGTAGCGTGCCTATTGCGTATGTGCCGATAAAGACTCGCAAATCTTTTATAACAGTTCGAGCATCAGCCGAGCGCTGAGGCCATATCCATAGGAACCTAGAGCAAGAATCCACTGCGACCATGATATATTTATAGTTACCGTCCCTTTGCAAGGGACAGCAGTGGTCCAGGTAAACACAAGCTAATGGTTTGTCTGAAATTAACAGGGGTATCTGCGCAGGACGTTTCACTGTGGAGACTTTGTTCTGGAATGTGAAATTTGCCAATAGATGATAGTTCTTGGTCTGCTTCCTAATGCCAGGCCACCAATATCTTTGTGTTAGTAAAGATACTGTTGCAGAAATGCCTGCATGGGCAGAGGCTATCCCTTCGTGTGCTGCTAGGATTAGTCCTAATCTGCGTTCCTTGTTTGGAATTACCCTATCCCCCACTCCAGGGATTCGAGCAAAAGGAACGTTGTTTGCATCAATTACATATGAGTACTTGAGTGGAAACTTTGTTGGTAACGCTGCACCACTGCCTTTGCTCGTAGCATTGACAGCCAACATTATCTCACTGTCTATTTTCGTTTTTGAACGAGTGATCGCAGCTACGGAAGCCGTCTGAACAGCCCCCTTGCGGCTTCGTCAGCCAATGAATTCCCTGCAACGTGAACGCCATCACGTTGATGACTCAGTGTATGGATCACGTGAGCCTTTGGTAGTTCGCTTTTAACTGAACTACTTGTTCCCAAAGCGTTTTATGCTTTATTGTGCCACCTTTTGCATCTTTGAACCCGTTTTCAAGCCAAGTTTGTATATATTCATTATACGACTGAACACAGTAGAAAGAATCGCACACTATAAGTGTGGGGAATTCTCGATCTGTACTTTCAAGTGCCAGTTTGAATGCTTGTAGTTCAGCTCGCTGAGCTGTGCAATCTCCTAGAGACTGGGTTTTGTGACCATAGGTCTGAAGTTGCCATCTCGCATGCGACCTTTAACGATTGCGCACGCTGCACTGTAAGCTTGCTTACTCCCTGTTGCGGGTTGTGCGGATCCGTCAGTGTAAATTATGAATTCGTACTGATCGAGAGGCAGAATCTCAGTAGGCAGAGGACATTCATGTTCATATTGCAGGAACGCTTGTGTTTTTAAATCGGGATCAAAAACATATTCAACATCTGTTGCAGCAAGAGAATTAACCCATTGTATCCATCTTGGATGTAATGCTTTAGCATTTGGAATGCTCGCTTTTGTTACCGCCTCCAAGGCCGGTACTGGGGTTACGACAATAATGCGTTTCCCTTGGGCTTAAGCTCTTTCTTTTGCTACAGCGGTTTGAACTGCTGTCAGAATTTTTTCTGTTTTAGTGAAGCGCATTTCTGCTTGTGTGTACAAGTGTGATTTGTATGCAATTGGTACTTTTTCACCCTCGTTAAATGTTAAGTAGGTGAATCCGCATTGACCCGAAATTATTCGGATCACTAAGTTGCGTTGACTTACACGTGTTTGTAAGTGATTTGTTGCTAAAATGTTAGCCTGGAGTGAACACAAGATTTCTGTGTGTTCTTGTGTACAATTTTTGATTGAAAAATCAGGTTTGATTAATGGGTAGAGAGGTTTAACCCTTTCTGCGTAATTTAGAATGTAAGTTCTTCCAAAATTTAGGAAACCCAGGATGGATTGTAAATTTTTCAGCGTCTTTGAAGGTTGGAGCAGCGCACACCTTTCTAAAAAGTTGGCTGCCAAGCTCTTGCCTTCACTTGAAAGCTCATATCCTAGGAAAAGGACATTGAGATGGGCAATTCTGGACTTTTTGAAGTTGAATTTGTAGCCCTCAGAGGCGAAGCCCAGTATAATGGTGCTCACCCTGTTCAAGTGTTTGTCCAGGTCATCGTCTGTCAGATAGATGTCATTGACATATGACAATGCCTCATTGTCATAAATTTGTAGTAACTCCGTTACTCTCGCTGAGAATAACCCCGGGCTGTTCTTGAACCCTTGTGGGAGTCGACAAAATTGACGCTGGGTCCCCATTATTGAGAAAGCTGTTAAGTACCTGCTTTCAGGTGCTATGTTTTGACAAAAGAAACCATTTGAGATATCTAATGTTTTGTATTTTTTACGCACAGTGTTATTCATTAATGCTGTACTATGTGCATTTTGCACTGCAAATGTTTTAGAACAAGTGTTTAGGTGTCTGTAATCCAAAACTAGACGATAGGTATTGTCTGGTTTGGAGACAGGAAACAAAGGATTGTTCATTGAAGAGGTGCATGTTTCAATCACCCCCTGGTATTCAAGTTTATCTAAGATCTCCCTGACCTGTTTTATTGGGTACTGCCTTTGTGCAGTAGGTTCATTTTTTAAATGTATTTTATGGTGTGGTGAGTCCTCATCCCATCCTACATCATTTTTGTATAATGCTGGGGCCTGGGCAACTGCCCATTTCCTGGCATAAGTATATTTTAGGTGAATTGGAATATGGTTGGAGAAGGCAGGCATAATAATGTCCTCGCCATGTGGGCACTCCCTGACAAATTGTGGTGGCCAGTCTTTTTCTGCTAGAAGTATGTCATAACCCCTTGAAAGTTTTTCCCAAAAGGGTGCTTTCACCTGTCTAGGTATGTCTCCCTCCATCCGGAGTGTTATTTCATATAACTTTTGTGGAGTACTAACCCTGGTGTCTACAGTCTCAACTGTAATGTACTCATTCAAGTCCACTGTCTCCAGAAGTTCCTTCAGGTTCTGGCGAGCTATTGTGACTTTTGCTGCACTGTCCAGCATTGTCTGAGCCCATTCTCCATTCTTGAGTTGTGTTCTCAGTATCCTCGGCATGTCTGACCTTCAGACCTGCTACTTTCTTCTTTGAGAATTGATTTTTTTATTTGTTTTTCGGAACGTGTTTGTCGTCTTTCGATTTCACGCGTTCTTCTCTATGTTCTGACCGTCTTCTTCTTTCCGTTGTCTGTGATGAGATCTGAAAGGGACGAGAGGAACGTGTATCAGTATCTTGATACCTGTCAGGCTTTTTCATCCTGAGGTTCCCTATTCCTGAGGTTATACCTCCTTTCAGAGGGCTCCTTTTGAGTAGACCTACCTCGGGATTGAGTACGTTTCTCATTTGAATTATGTTTATTAGTTGCCCACTTCTTTTTAGAAGATGTAGGAGTTTGTTTAATAGAGTCCTTCTCAGGACTTTCAGATAGTTTCGGCTTCACTGGTCTTCCATCCAAACTATCTCTGCCTAATTCTGCATATGATTGTTCTATTATTCTGTGTAGCTCAGTTTGATGTTCTGTAACATCGAATTCCCTTAATCGTTGGCGGATTGCCACTGCTGCTGCCTCCCCTTTAATATTAGATAATATTATTGTTGAGACCTGGTCGAAATTTTTCAGTAATTTCATACCTAAATTTAGAGCAGGCTCTGCCCCGTGTTCGTTTTGAATTTGTTTCAGGACATCAGGTATTACTGCAATTGATGGAATACCATGTGTTTTAGTATAGATGGCAGCAAAGACTGAGCCCCAAGTGGTGCAGTCTTCCAGTTGTGGTGTGATTTCCCCATCGGTAAACAGATGGTTAGGATTCTGTGTTTCTCATACGGGCTAGTATTTGGAAATACTGCTTCTATTTGAGTAATTTTTTGAGCTATCCAAAATGGAATTTGCTCACCTTTTGTGGGCATTTTACCCATGACTGCGTATAGAGTCTGTGGTGTAATTTTTAGTGTATTCCCCTGTTGAGGAGTTTTATTTGGAAGTGCCAATGGTGGTTGGACTGTGAAAGTCCGCATGACATATTGGACTAATTGTCTGTAGATTTTTATTAACTCTTGTAGTTGAGTAAGTAGTTCCTCTTCTGACATTATATCGAGTTCAGGATGAGGAGTGTAGCCGGCTAGGATTGGCCATGTTGCTCCTGGTCTACCTAGTGGACTGAGCCTGGTTATGTTTCTGTGATGTTTTAGGGCGCCTTTAAACCAGAACTGATGCTCCTGGTATGTTAGTGGAATTTCAATATCCTCGAAAGGAATATATTCCTCTGGTGGATCATCTTCTTTGTAGAAGTGAATTAGTTTTGTTACTGAATTTGATTCAGGAAATATTACCCATGAATAGAATACCTCTGTCTGAAAGGATTCGTGTGCCTCTATCACGAAAACTGCTCTACCGCCTCTTGGTGGTAGGCCATGTTTTAGAGTGATGGCTCTTCTTAAGTTTGGAGCGATGTCTATAACGCCCTCCTCAGGTTCATTTAAACCTGTAAAGTTAAAAACTGCTATGGCTGGGTCAGCCGCAGCTCCACCGGTTTCGATCATTCTATTTTTTGAAAAATGTAGAACAAGTTTCAAGGAAACAAAAAGATAAGGTGCACAATATTTTGGAACACTGTATCCTTCAACGTTGAACAAACCAAACAATTAATATATAGGGTGCTTCCCTATTTAGTTATGGCGGATATTTAACCCTACCCACTCCGGACGTCTTATGGAGTATGTGAGTAGGGGTCTCTGAGAAAAGCACGAATGAGTTACTCAGTATCTAGCATTAAATTACTACCTTACCAAACCGTTGGGCGCCATGTAGTGTAGTTCCTATTTCCCTAATAGGCTCTGCGCATTGGAATAATATAACCTATAGGTTTGACATAGGACTAAGGTCGGTATGTCCCTATCGATTATATTAAACTTAATTACCTGTGCCAGTTCGCTCAGAGGCCACTAGAAACTCATTGAGAACAAGAAGGGAGTAGTTTCTGGCAACCGAAAAACATGACAACTTTGTTTCCCTTTAGAAGTGGAACATGTCTCAGAATCGTGGAAACAATAGATAACAGTTTCACTCATTCAATCGTGCATGCTTAGTCTCTGCAGAGTTACACAGAAAGGAAAGACGGGCGTTTCAATAAATAGGGTTTTATTGAACAGTCTTGTTTCTCATGTAAGAGATATGTGCTGTTATGATCACAAGACAGTATGCAAGATAAATAATGTACAGCGTAAGCAGTAGAAATAAATAATACTGCGCTAGCATTATCTTTTAGCATATATTCACGTACATAAATAACATGAGCTAAAAATGCGGGTACTCATTCGATGTGTCTCTAAGCTAGTTCTACCCCAATGTACCTAACCTAGTCTAGGTGTAGGGAAGAGTAGAAGTAGGTGGAGTATTCTCTAGTATGGTAGACTAAGAGTATGTTAAGTCTAGTATGCCAAGAGTCCCTCTAGGATCTAGTCCGCTCCATACCTTGAGAATGAGAGAGGTGGGAATCTCCTGCCGGATCTTGGAACTCTAACACTCCGCGAAGGGAGTCAGAACACTGGAAGCTGGATTCGTCTGCGTGCAGGAATGACAGCGTCTTCTCGGTGCGTCAGGCCGGGATACGGGCTCCTCTGAAGTCTAGGTCTCCTCTAACTTGCTTGGGCAAGGGAAGGTATATTTATACCTGGTAGGTGTCGTGGAATGTTAGCATTGACGTGAAGTCGGACAGAGGAAGACGTCAGGAATGAACCCTTAGGGTATAACGGTTCATACATAATAGATGAGTTCTTGGAGAAATCAATAGTCCTCTGCTAGGGGAAATCCCAAAACTTAAGGGTCTGGTTTCTAAGAACTCGTTGTGACATTTGGGTGGACGGATGTCGGTGACCATGCCTGTATTTGGAGTGCACGGTTAATGCCTAAATAAGGCAGGGATTCTATGCCTATATAAGGGCAAGGCGAATTGTGCCTATATAAGGACATGATTCAGGAAAACCTATATACGGACCCCTAAAGCGGAATACAACAGTCCGCCAGCTTGTTGTCTCTACTAGTGCATCGCATATGACTTTTCTTGGCCACCGCCCATTCTGCCATATCTCTCAACCATTCAAACACCTTCGGGCTATAGGAGTCAACTACCTGATAGCTATTCTCCTCTTAGCAAGTACCAACCGCAGGAGATAAACTTCCTGCTTAACTTTTTTTTCTTTCGGGCCGGTAACATACCCAACAAGCATTGACTGAAATCCCTCTGAATGATCCACCCCGTAGCTGCAGCCAAAGACTCCAAATTGGTCTGCCAGTAGACCAATTGTAAACCAGGGCAACCCCAGATCATATGAATAAACTCTGCACCCTGTGCAGTACATCGGGGACCGGAGGGGGAACGTGTTGGATAAATGGCGTACAGCGGAGTGAGGTACACCCGATGGACAACATTGTACTGGATTCATTTAAATCTTGAGTTCTCGGATGTTCCCTTCACCCCCTCATGTACACCTTTCCATTCTTTGACAGAAAGTGGGGCCCCAGAATCCCATCCCACCTTCAATCACCAGCAAGGCGCTCATAGGCAAATCATCCCGCAGGGCTCTATAGACATGCACATTCAGTTTTTGGCCCCCTGCCATGCTCAACAAAGTTCCCAGTCTGAGATTGCTGAGGGACTTCAAGAAAGGAAAGCCATATCCTACGAGCCATCGCTGCTATTTTAGAAAATTGTAACAACTGACCTGTCCCCAAGGCAAACGAGTCTATGGCATCCGTCAATGTGATAAATCTATCATTAGGGTATGTCATGTAAGTTGTCGCACCCTCCCTCTCACCATCTGTCTACCGACATCGTCCAGGCAATGAGCACGAACGGACATAGTGTCCAGATACACATATTGGAGGCCAGGAGAGGGCGGACCTGACGGACCACCCTCTCCCAGGCCCATAACTGTCCGTTTACATACAGCATGGACTCCAGGACTCCTGCCCCCAACATAAATAGTTCCGGCGACAGAACCCCCGCACAAGTACCACGTAACATTCGTCGCTCCCAGTTCTAACCTTCATCAAACCAATGCACCGCATGTTGCAGCTGAGCCAGAATGTAATAAAGATCCAGGGATGGTAATTCAAGCTAACCTCTCCTCCAGGGGCATTTGAGAGCCGCAAGTCTGACCCTTTTCCTTCCTGAGGCCCATAGTAGTTCAATCACTAGTTTACCCAGTTCCACAAAATACTAAAGAGGAATCTCAAACATAGCCCCTGAAAAACAAACAGGCAGCATGGCAGAATGATCATTTTCACCAACTCCAGCGTGCCCATCTAGGACAATCTGAGGGTATTCCAAAACATGACCATGGTCCTTAGCCCCTCAAGGACCCTGCCTATATTTAAAGCCTCAAATGCTGTTGTCTCGTGATCAAGTTTGATCCCCAGATAATGGACACCGTCACCTCCCAAGGAAGGCCCAGTTGCGGCAAATCCTCCACCTGTCTCTCCGCCAACGTCCCCAACGGGAACACCTTCGAATTGGTACGGTTGACATACAGCCCAGACACATCGCCAAATTCAGACAGGCTGGCCAACATGATGGGGATCGAGTATGTCGGCTGCCTTGGATATACTCGGGCATCATCAGCGTATAACGAGACCACATGTGTAGCCTCCCCAATTGTTACACCCCATCCCCGCTGTAGAGATTATAACCGACACACCAGGGGCTCCAACACGAGCGCCAAAACCAGGGGTGACAATGGGCAGCCTTGTCTGGTCCCCCCTATGTAAAGGGAAACGCTGTGATAACGTCCCGCCCACACGCACCCAAGCCAGTGGGGCTCTGTATAACAGCTGCACCTATTTTATGTACCATTCCCCTATGCCCACCCTCCGCAAGACCTGCCAGAGAAATTCCCACAACAGTGAGTCAAAAGCTTGCTCAGTATCTAGCAGCGCCAGAGCTTAGTGGTCGTCTTCTAATAGAGGAGAATGCATAATCAGGGACAGCCTCCGCAAGTCGCAGATGGTGTTCCTACGGGGAATGAAGCCACATTGGCCCTCGTGCACCAACTGTGGCAGGTGCTCCAGCAATCTAGATGGCAAGATTATACTGAGGACTTTGACGTCCACATTTAGCATTGAAAGTGGGCGATAGGAAGTCACCTCTTTAAAGACTTTATCTGGTTTTGGCAACATAACAATGTACGCCTCCCTCATAGATTCAGGCAGCGAAGTCTTCCTGTATGCCTCATTATAGACTTCTAACAGGCATTCCACCAGGGCACCAGCTCTATATTGATACAATTCAGCTAGCCGGCCATCCCCACCCCGAGCTTAGCTGTCTTTAGTGCTCGAATCGCTACCACTATCTCCTCCTTGGTTATAGGTGCGTCCAGCCTATCACAGTCCACATCCGAAAGGGAGACCATTGGCAATATGGTAAGGTAGGCCTCTCCCGCATCTGGCCGAGGGCTAACCGGCGCAGCCTATACCTTTTGGAGATGCGCAGCAAAGGCATCTGTTAACTTGTTGAGTAAAGACCTCCTACCCCTGCCCATTCCAAACTCCCACCATAGGTGGGTAGCATGCCTCACTGCGGAGAAGCGGGGCAAGCATCGTGCTGGCCTTATCCCCTTCCATGTGGAGGCACTGCCTGTAGCTAGTACAGAGAAACTTGTCTAAGTGATCCCATGTTGCCATCACCTCATGCCCACACTCCTTCCACTCTGCGAGCTGCTGTGGATGCGTACCTACGTTCTTCTCCAGGACCCCACGTTTCTTTTCCAGAACGTCTAGTGAACTAGGGAGCTGCCATTTTACGCCATAGGATGCCTTTCAAAACCCCTCCCCCCGTAACCCCACTCCTAGCCACAGCACTACCTTAAAAGTGTCCCATTCCATGGCTCTGGCAATTGTACTACCCCAGTTCTCTTTGAAATAATGATCTAGTACATCAGTCACCGCATGCATAAAAACCGGGTCCGCCAATGACTCGACCCTCATTCTCCAGAGTGGCACCCACCCTAAGGGTTGCTCTACACATCTGGAACACGATTAACAAGGGGGAGTGATCCTTACAAGTAGCGTGCCCGATAGGATACATCCGTCACCGCATGAGCCAAGGTGCCAGACAGCAGGCAATAATCTAATTGGCTAGGAGTGCCCGTTTCGGGAACGTAGCAAGAATAAACTTTACTTTGAGGGAAACAAACTCTCCACACATCCTGCAACACCTGACCCTCCATGGCCTCCCTCAAAGCGCTTGTCATTGCAGGTTTTATATCCACTCTTGGGGGGAGATGGTTCATATTACCATCCAGCACACAGTTCAGATCACAAGCTAGCACTACCATGGGGCCAATATGCTCTGCTGCTTCGCTCAAAACAGTTAGGAAGAAGCCAGCATCTTCCACATTTGGAGCATAAACATTCACCAGGCAGAAGTCCCTAGCATCCAGCCCCTCCAAAATAATCACATACCATCCCTCAGAATCCAGTCTCACACCCTTGGCCACAAAGGGGACTAAAGGCTCCACCCAAATCAGCACCCCTCTGGCGTGGCTAGATTAGAATGTATCATATATCTGACCTTTCCACCTTCGTCGAAGTTGTAGGGTGCAATATCCCCCCCCCCGAAGTGTGAGTTTCCTGCAGAAACACCATAATGCCTCGGATATGAGTACACTCTGTTGTTTTGTGGGTTGCTCCAATCTTGCACTTTCCAGGTTATTAGCTCCAGGAAGTGACCATAACAACATGGGAAGCTGTTCTCTCACATCCCACTACACACCACTCAGGCAAAGCACCCTCACACCCCCACTGAAGCACCGTCCCAATCACCCTGACAGATCATCATAGAGCAAGCTCAATCCCACAACAGGTTCTACAATACAAAACAATAACTCCCGTAGATCCCCCCCGCCCCTCCTCCCCCACAGGCAGTGAGTCCGAACCACTCTGGACCTGAACATCCAGGCCAACAAGAATTGCCCACCGCCGCATTCCACCTGAGAGGCAAAAACCTCAATGTCTGTGACTGCAACAAGCTGAGAGCCTAGCATCCCACTAGGGCGGCAGGGCCAAAGGCACTCAAACCACCCCAACAGGTCCGTAGCCCTCCATGTCTCCCCCCGCTGGCTTGAATCGAGAATACAAGCAAATTATTCAGTTCCACTTGTCACACGTAGTCAACTGACTTCACCTAGCATGCCCATGCATACCAGAATACAGAACCTTTGTGAACATTATGTCTCTGACAGGATGAGCCAGTATAATATATCTTTTACCTTTAATACAAGTAAACTAAGAAAATCCAAAACAAAAGAAGAATGCATAAAACAAACATTAAATACAATATATCATTATGAGAATAGCAAGCTTACCTAATCACAGAAAAAATGCATGTGGTCTACGTTCTCTGCAACATCTTAGAGTATCTCGAAATAAGCCAGAGTTAAGAGTGTTTGCTTGTGAAATTCTATGGTCAACTACCAGATTATTTTTCCACCTCCCACTTACTATGGCAGACTTCCCTGTTCACAGGCAGATGTTCTCAACTCATTGTCCTTCATCAATGTGAAGCTACAGCACTCCTGCTCGCCTACCCTGCAATGACCACCTGTCTGATACAATGCAACTATCCTAGGATTCCAACTTTCACCATTTTCCAACTCAGATGAGTATCGAAGAACTTTGTCTTAAAGGGATCTCTGAATTTTAATAAACCACCTTTGATGCAGCATGATTTAACTTCCACCCAATCCCCAATTTTGAGATTACTTTCCTCCACACCAAGCGTAACTTCTCTCGTACCACCTCTCAACACCCATTCTTTATTCCATGCCTGTATTAATTTTGTTCCCGGTAGTCTACCATGCATTAACTCAAATGGTGACTTTTAAGTAACAATATGTATGGTTGTGCAGTAGGCCCAAAGCATGTCATCAAATCATATTTTCAATTGACCATCGGTGTACGCCATCTGAATGATCCCTTTGACCAGTCTGTTAGCCCTCTCAACAACCCCATTAGCCTCAGATTTATAAAGAGATGTGCAATTGTGTTTAACACCACAAGACACCAAGAAAGTTTGCATCTCACATGACGTAAGTTGCGTTCTATTATTATTACAGTTGGATAACTTTCCTTTGCAAATACCAACTTTAATATGAATGGTTGCCCTGGTAGTTACCTCTCTCATCGACATTGAGCAATGGATCATTTAGTGTGGATGTCTATTACCACCATGGCAAACCTTATATCACTTCTTAACTCGTTCATTTGACCAATGAAATCCATACACACTGATGCTATGGTTCCCCATGATCACCTATACGACTCACTTCAGATTACACCCCCACTCTCAATCTTTTTTCTCCCTCTTCATAAACTTTGCTATTCTCCACCCAAAGGAGCCTGATCACCC
Source organism: Calotriton arnoldi (assembly GCA_963921515.1). NCBI lineage: Eukaryota > Metazoa > Chordata > Amphibia > Caudata > Salamandridae > Calotriton > Calotriton arnoldi. The sequence continues at coordinate 418,721 of CAWUFW010003182.1, read as the reverse complement.
ATACCTGGCCACCCTAACTCAGATTTTCAGTGTTTTTTTTTTCTACTGGTTTGCTCAAGATGTTCTTCATGAGCTATACTAATCAACTTAGGAGGTAAACTAACTGGCAGTACAAACCTTTCAACACTAATTAACAACTCACCTCTACACACTGTCTTCTCATCCAAAACTTTCATAAAAGGTCTTACAGATGGTGACACAGCACTCTCTCTTCTACCACCTATATGAAGGAGATTCTTTACCTCTCTTAAAGAGACATCGGAATCCATTTCACACATCCACTCCTCAACCGTAATAACACCAGCTCCCTAGGCTACTGCATCCTGTACTGAAGCCACTGCTCCATCCCGCAATCTGCTCTAGTAGTTGGTATTTCTTCTTGATGCCAATCCACCAAAAGCTTGTAAAGACAATCAGCTTGTAGTTTAACACATACCAGTATTCCTGTAATATGCCTGCTAATCCTAGCCAATCTCGCTGACCCTTTACCAGCACCACCTGGAAGTAGCATCTTACCCAAAGGTTTGTGATCAATCCTTAACAGAAATTGCATCTTTCACAAATAAGTGCAGAAATACTCTGCAGCCCACACATCTGCTAAAGCTTCACGCTCAAGGACAGTCGATTTTTCAGTATTCTTCAATGTTCCAGAGGAGAATGCAACAGTTTTCTTTTTTCCCATGGATCTAAGAAAGCACCGCCGCCGCAATGGTTACACTGGCATCAACAGTGAGAACAGATTTCAGTTCGGTGTCAAAGTGCAAGAATACCAGCATTATAGATTTCTTCTTTAATGAGATTGAAACCTTTTTGTTTCTAGTCACCCCACACAAAATTCCAACCTTTCATGGTAAAACTCTGAGAACCTCAGTTTTGTCAGCAGACCTCTAAATAAACTTTTGAATAGTATTCTATAAGACACATAAAGCGTTGTAACTGATCTTTGTGAGTGGGTGCAGGTGCCAACTCAATTGCACTTAACAAATCTGCCTTTTGTTTAACCCCTTCTACAGATACTGGATAGCCTAAGTACTCTACCTGTTCATCTAAGAGTTTACACTTTAGTCTGTCTGAGTGTGAGACCTGCACCTGACAATCTATGCAAAGCTTCGTCTAACACCATAGTATGTAGTTTAATGGTTTCTCCAAATATTAGAATGTTGCATTGAAAATATAGAATAATTGGCATTCCCTTAAAAATCTAGGTCATCATCCTCTGGAATACACTTGCCACTAAAGATAATTCAAATGGCATATGACTAAATTGATGGGCACACACCATAGTAATAAACGCTGTTAGGGCCTTTGACTCATCATGCTGCTTGATCTTATAAGTTTTTTTTTTTTTTTTTTTAGCTAGATCTGAAAAAGCTGATCACCCATTAACAACAATATCAATGTATTTATTTTAGGCAGAGTCTGTGTCCACAACAGTATTTTGATTAAATAATCTTGGATCTACACAAATCCTTAACCGACCATCACTTTTCTCTGTGATAAAAGGCGAAATCCAACTTGAGGTTTTTATTGGCTCAATTATTCCATCACTAAGCATTTCATCCAGCATTTTGTTTTTTTATTTACTTCTGCACGGACTACAGTGGGAATTCTTCTCATCCTATATTGCACAGGAACTGCATCAGGTTATGAGCAATCTTGTGCACATATCCCTTCAAGTAGCCCAAATTGTCTTTGAAAACATGTTCTGCTCCTTCACTGATTTTTAAATAAAGTCACATCACCCACCACCATTATCTGATTGGGTGCTCTGGGATTACTTATATGTTCATCATATTGATGTACCCATGCCAAAATAGGTGAACCATCCTCTGATATTTATATTTTACCTTCAGTTTCTTTATCCTGAACTTTTATGGAGGCATGCATTAACCCAATAATGTTTATAGCCTCACCTTGGTAGCCCCCCCTGGGGAAATGTCTTTATGTAACAATTAAAAAGTTGGCCATTCGTTCTGAAACATACTCTTTAGTATAATAGTGCCAGACTCTATATCAAACTACTTTATCTTTTTAAACAAACTATGCTTTAAGCCTAAATTTCCTGCCCTTATCTCGATGGTCACTTCTACACTTAATATCCTATCCACATATTCATTTATAGATTTTTCTTCTGTTACTGCTACTAATCTGGTTTTATTTGGGTTATTACACATATGACCAAAAGGGCCATTATGGCCACACTTGTTACAGTCTTTATTAAGTACAAACCAAGTCTTAGAATCCAAAGAATGGTAACTACTCCCACATCTAATGCAACCACTACCGTTCTGCCCATTTTCAAAAGGTATTTTACTAGACTTAACAACCGTACCATAATCCGAATTAGCACAGTCATTCCCGTTTATCACTGAAACTTCATTGCCAGATTTATCTTTTTTTTCTATCTCCTTCATGCAGTATTCAGATTGCTCAGCAACTTTAGCAATCTCAATGGCATCTTTAAGAATGGATTCTTTGCTGGCCAAAAACACTCTTACTTCTTTATCTTTTGCATTTGACAGTCAGTTGGTCATGAATAAGTTTCTCAGCCATTGCTCCAAATTGACATCTTTTAGATAATTCTCTAAACCTGGCAACACATTTGTCCACCAACGCACTCACATTTTGCGGTTGCATGTAAAACTGACTAAATTCATCTCTTTAGCATACCTAATCTTGAGACTTTTCTTTGGTTCTTGGTATTCATCTTGAAACAGTTGACCATTAGGTTCTAATGCTGCAGGCAAATATTTAAACTCATGCTGACCTTCTTTGCCTAAGGTGCTTAGCAAAAATGCTTTCTTCCTTGAAGGGCGAACATTTTGCTCATCTAAAGCTTCAATGTAATTCTCAAACATATCATTCAGCATTCCTGGGCTATAGGTGGAGGTCCTGGTTGTGGAAGGAAAATAGGTATAAAGGGTTATAATACATTAATTTGTGTTTCACTATGTTGAAATGTAGATAAGAAGATGTAGCACTTAATCTGTTCGGTTGTTCATTGGTGTGCGTGTTATTGAGTATCCAAAACATGGTGTGCATATCACCGTGGATGCACTGACACACACTGAACAAAAGTTGAAACCTTTGGTTATGTTCTGAAATACGCCATTTACATTAGTGATGCGGTGTGCATATAACTTTGTATCCTGAATAAAATGTACGTGTCACCGTGGATACACTGACACTAAGTGGTGAAGCTGTGGCTAAATGTTGATGACTGCTGTGCTTGTCACCGTGGACATGCTAAACATCCAAGATCGTGAATGGCCCAATCCAAAATGGACGTTATAGTATTGCTCACGTACTCCATGTGAAACGCGGTACGCAATGCGCTGGAAGATGTGTGTATTATGTTCCAGTAATACACCGCATCTCAGTTTGCTATGTCCAGGAATGGAACGCTCCATCAAAGATGCTCGCTAAAGGATTCACACGCTAAATTTATGACCATTATCAAGTTGCACCACTAAATAAGGTAAAAGAAAATGTTTTGTGATGGCAACAATCTCACACACTCTGTATAGACACCACCAGTTACCGAAGCCATTCTCAGAGCATCGTTGTTCAATTTCGCCCACTGCTTCTTCAAATGCTGGGCTGTCACAAAACTCATACACTGCAGATTCCTTGGCTATGTAAGGTGACTGGGCATTCTGGCTGCCAACTTGTCGCCAAATTTGTAATGAAGAAGGCTCACAATGCATTGAAGTGAATAAGTACAAGCAATTAATTCAGTTTCACAAGTCACATGTATTCACACTCGGGGCCAGTGATTAATTGACTACACCTAGAATGCCCACTCATAACAGAATACTGAACCTTTGAACATTCTGGTTCTGACATCACAAGCCAATATAACACACTCCTCATCTGAAAAAAACAACAATTGGCCAACGGTAACAGCCAAACTCTTGCCTGATCTCTAACTTCCCTTTCACAGGCAAGATTTATTTTTAATTTCAAAAAATGTATTAGAGTTTTTAATACAAAGCAGGCACATAAAACTCTTTACCAGATTTCAACTGTTTATTGAATAGCCACCTCCCATTCTGATCGGCAAGCATATCTAAAACCGTAATTTTCACCTGTTTGGTTATGACAGTGAGTAGCCCATTCTTCTTCTTTTGTGCAGGTGAAACAATGACCTCTGAAACCCAGGGGGCTTTAAAGGAGGAGATGCCATTGACAGAAAGTTTAGATTCTTGTAATGGAAGTATGTTACATCTGAATTTGTATGAGTACTCAAGAATTTTCCTCCTCTTAGCTGGATGGTTCAACCCTTTCGTGTTAAGTGATAGTTATTAGAGGGATCTGTCATCAGCATCTGGGCTACGAGGAAATGACGGGAGGTCACAAGTTATTCATAGCCATCACAATGCGTGGCATTGAGAGGCTACTTTTGTGTCATGTGCCAAAGGTAGACTGATCCGATCTGAATAAGTATTACGAGTCAGATCCGTTCTTAGCGTTACATTGGGGGAAAGCAACCGGAAAAAAGAATGGGAGAAAGGGAAAATAACAAGGAAAGACATAAAATTAGAGCCCACCGACTCTGCAACCCACCCCCACCCATCCCACCCACTCAACCTGAAAACGAAATAGCATGGGACCCAAAGGAGGAAGCCAGACATCTCCTGGGCGCCACAAAAGAAATACACAAATAAGCAAATCAGCCCAAGTGCGGATGTGTTGATAAAAGAGTGTAGCGCAATAGGGGCTTAACTAGGAAGATGTGAATGAACAATTCTGACAGCCGGAGCATATAAGGGAAACAATAAATTTTTAAAAAGCAGCAGGTCTTCTTGACCTAATAACTAGAAAATGTGCTATTTAAAAACCATCATCAGCTGAAGCAAGTCAATGATATGTTAATATGAACATATCTGAAGTACCTAAGCTTCTGTGGATGAGGAAGACAATGAAATATTGCAGGCAAAGGAGTACAGACAATTTCAATCTGCGTTATCATTATCAAATGTCAAATACAACCAAGGGGTGTAATTAAGTGATTATCAAAAAAGGCAAGGCATTCAGCAGAGCATTAAAGTGGCAATACATTACAACATTTCTGAATTGAAGGAGGATGTTTCCATCTCTGCCTCTTGGATGTTGTCAAGGAAGGAAGCCAGGTCTCGGTCGTCGTGGAACAGATGCAGTGAACCTTTGTAAGTGATGCGGAACCTGGTGGGACCAGAAAAGGAAAAGGGAATGTTCATGTTTTGTAGTCTAGGTCTGAGGGATAGGAAGCTTACTCTTGGTGTAGTCCTGTGAAATGGTGATCCAGTGACCTTACCAGGTTATGAATCTGTGCTTACCTATGGATTCCAGGATTCCATGTGTTTGTAGTGCAGAGGTTTGTAGATGATCGGTCTTGGCGGGCTCCCAGAGGCAGAACTGTCATTTTGTCGTCGGGGGGGGGGGGGGGGGGGGATGCGATGTACTCTCTCAAGTTCAAAACGTTTGTCAAAGGAGATGTTAGTGTTGTGAGGGGCTGTAAAATCAAAAAGTATTCCCTTTCGTGTCCAACCTCACCATAGGTCACATTCACTAAAGTTTCAAATAACGTAAATCTCAAACTCTAACTTTAGTTTTAGATTGTACTTTATTTGAAACTTTAGTGAATGTGACCTAGGGTGAGGTTGGACGCCAAAGGGAATACTTTTTGATTTTACAGTTTAATACGGAGCCCTGTCCCTCTGCTCCAAGGGGACCCTCTCAAACTATTCTTTGTCAGTGTTATGAGGGAGCCAGTTCTCCAAAAAGGCACAGCAAGAACCATATTTTCCTTTGCTGCCTTCAGGAAATCCAAAACATCAAATGTTGCCCCTCCTGTTTCTGTCCTCAAGTTCGGCAATGTCACGTTTCATGAAACGTGGTACCCACGGTGACTGTGCTTGCATCCTTGTCATCTACTTTTTGTTTGAGTTCCAATTTACATCTGCGATTACAGTGAAGTAGTCCAACTTGGCTTCTCTGTTATTGTTGCTTAGAAGTCTGTCTCCACAGTCTGCTTCCGACAAAAGAGCAGTTATAGGTCTCATATAAATTAATGTTGCGGTTGCTCCGTCGAAAATATATCTGGTTGTGGAGTCATACACCTTTTCTAAAGGGCTTAAAAAGTACTGCATATGAAACAGGGAAATACGCTTACACTTGTGTATGTACCTGAACCATGAATGAAAACTGGAAAAAACTAGAAAATATGCTTGGCTTTGAGGTACAAACCAGTCACGCTCTCCCAATAGATATTTTAATGCTCCAGATTACAAGCAATCTTAAACTACAATCACTAATTTAATAGGAGCTTAATCTCTAGTGCGCACAATTCAGAGCATTACAAGGGTTATTAGTATAGCCTCATGGTATGAGGGGATACGGATATGTAAGAGTTCTATATATTCCATCTTCGACGATTTGTTGGGTTAGTGTTACGTTTCATTGTCTATTTCTGTGAAAAACTGAACCTTGGATAGCTCAAAATGTTATTGGTAACAGATGGAAGTTATTTTGTGTATATATTCTGCATATTTTAAATTGGTTTCCAATGACTGCAGTTTGTTCTGCTTCAGTGGACATCCCAGTGTGAGGTTATCTCACAATCTTTTTTATATATCGCTAGGGATTCCTGGAGCAATTATTTCTGGTGGTCTTGCGAAAAGTATGAATGCAATTATCTGGTGTGTTTTCAAAATGTGCAGTTACTTAGCAGCCAAAATTGTGCTGTGTGTATATATGTTACTTCCTACGTTGTTTGCCTCTGGAATTGCCTCGTGTAAAGCACATTTTGAGTGTATTTGTGCTTTTATCTGTTCCTCTACTGACAGGCCGCGCGTTATGTATTTTTTTTAGTCTGCTCACCTACTGGACTCAACACCAGACAAGTAGGGTGCAGTTCTGCGGCACACAGCTCCATTGTGGGAGACTTCCTGAGTGACTGCTCTAAGTTTTGGAATGGGCTTTGAGTGTAAGATCATGCCAACAGAAGAAACCTGTGTTATTTGTGACGTTCAACCTGCAAGGGATTCTGACCGTGAATATGGAGGCAGCTTGAATGATAGCAGTGCTTTCAACCTAGTAGAAAAGACCCCCTACAGGCAGAGTTTTCTTTAGGGTGTGGAGCATATCTGCAGTGGGCACAGACTAGAACTTAACGGTACAGGACAATTGGGTTGATGGCAAAACTAGACTATTGAAAGAAAAACGAGTGTTCCATATTGGACACCACTCCATCTCTCAGTGCACCTGAGTCTCAGCTAAGATAATGTCAAGTACAGAGTATGCCCCAAATACATCCAACGTCAACTACCTGTTTCTTATTGACCATTGAAACAAATATGTTGAATTAGTTTGGTATCAGTGCTAGGTGCAATCACGTGTGCCAAATTCTTGAGGTAAGAAATTTAACATTTATGTGAGCTGTTTTATTTAACGTCCCACTTGATGCTTGATCGGTGTCTGACATCCTTATGATTCGTGTTTTGTGGCCAGATGGGACTACTCAGTGCTGACCCCTTTAAGCAATAGTTTGGTGACTGGTAAATTGGCAGCAGTTCCAGTAGCCACAGTCCGATGATGTCAGCCAGTTTCTTCTCGTAGTACCAGGTACCTGGCGAGATTGTGCTCCATGCATAAATGCAAAATTGGGTGTATGCATAAGATGTAGAGCAGGGGAAGAATGTAATGGGATGCCTTTCATCCTTTGGGTTCGATTTTAATATTACTTGATCTCCCTCCTCAGCCACTGCTTGTCCTGAATATATTTTTGGAAAGGTTCTTTAGGTTAGCAGTTGTGGTGTTCTTTAGCGCAGTGGAAAAGAAGCATTCCCTGTTATCACATGCACCCTACACTGATGTTTGCTGGTGGGTTTGTACTCTAATCAAGGCACATGTAGACCATGTCTATGCACATTACTGCAAAGGACAGTCACATGGGGAGTGCTTCCTTTCTGGTACACCTTACAGCTGATGTTTTGTATCTATGCTTTATATTTAGTGCTGACTCCACCGGTTGATTGTAATTTGTATTCTTTGTCTACCCTTGACACGCCGGAAGGGAGGAGGTGATGTCATGGCTGGCCCTGCCATGCGCATCGGAGACCAGTTAATCCTTGAAGAAGACTATGATGAGAGCTACATACCAAGCGAGCAAGGTAAGGCCAGTGGGGATGCACCGGTAGACTTTCTCTACAGTGAGCATCATGATGGCTGCATCGCGGTCAGGTATGGATGGATGGATGAAAATATATAATGAGCGAGCAACTAGAAAGGTATAAATACAGTAAGCATGGAAGGGACAGCATTGCAGCTAAGCACATGTAGAGTGAGTTCCACCACCATCAAGGCAAGTCCAGCACCACGGTTGGTCAGGAGATTGGGAGGTGGGAAATATAGTCTAAGCAAAAAAGGATTATTAGCTGTGTAGGCAAAGATGGATTTACATCCTTGGTGGCCAAAGAAAAGGGTAGCAGTGCAGCTGGGCAAGACCCAAGAGTGTGGGTACACTACATTCAGAAGAGCTGGAAAAGGGTTTTTAAACAAGGTTTTATGGCACTGCACACATCACATCAACTAGTCTGCGTTCTAACTTCGGAGGATGGAGTTGAGAGGGCCATATAACTGGGTTCTCATTGTTCATTTAGCTATACAAGAAGAATTTAGATTGTCTGTACAGTTTTTATCACAGCTCTGCCACCTTTAATGCCCCACAGAATTGATTGCTCCCCTGTAAGCCCTTGCTATCTTTTGGGTCTTTGTTCTGGACGCTCCCAACTGTGCTACAAACAAAGTTTTGTTCCTACAGTGAAGAGATGCTAGAAAAGGGACACAAGAATCCAGACTGAGCTTTGCTGAGAACCCTTATTTCCGTAGAGAGAAACATTGTAGCCTACATCATAACAAGTAAGATTTATAACGCACCAACACAGGGTGCCTTAATTGTATAAGGTGCCTGGTGGGGGAATGGGTGGGTCACAACAGCCTAAAAGGGAGGAAAGTGGTGACTGCAGGTGAGAGGATGCAGTAGTCAGTCATGAATACCTTTGACTTAGTGAAGTGGGTACTCCTGGCAAGGGGGTGAATGGGCGCGTTACAAACACACTTAGCCAAAGGAAGATGTGACTGCAGACATCTGGAGGACAACAGTCATGGTGTTCGTAGCTTTCGTAGCACAGGTAAAAGGCAACACTTTCATTGAAAAGTGGGTGGAGGGAGTTCAGCAGCTGATAGGTAAAGGAATATGTAATAGTTTGCTGGGGAAGGGGGTTGATCTTGGGCTTTATGGAGACTGAGTATTTTGTAGTTGGTAGTACCATGGGAGAGATTTTCAGGAATCATGTTTGGCTGGTGAAGTCTTCATGACCAGTGCCTCTTGTGGTGCTGGCGTCCTGTTCCTCCGCAGCGGCTTTTCCTGGAAGCAAGTGGTTCTGGGGAAAACAAAACAGTATTGTAGAATACAAACAACAGCATGTCTACACTAGAGGCCTTGGGTGCTTGAATGTGTACTATGTAGTGAAGGAGATGGCGTCTTCAAATGGTCCGTTTTTAGGTCTGATCATAGACCGCGTTGGCTGTATTCCAGAGCTCATTCAATCACAAAAAAATGAAATCAAAAGCAGTATAGAGAGAGGAGCTTTGGCTCCACCCCTTTATTGATCTTTACGGCTGTTTGATTGGGCAGCCGTTGTGCTAGCCCGACCTATAAAGTAGTTACATTTCTCATTGGTGATAGACGTTATTAACGCATTAAGAAGGGCTTTTACATTGTGAACGCTCTGGTTTCTACAATCTTAAGGAGTTATTCTGAACTCTGTTACAAACACCATTGGAAGGGACATTACTTTGTTAAAAGACGAATGACATTTTAATACAGAAATTTAGTCCAGGAGGGGCTACAGAGGTCTGGTGTTCCTTGTGTACATTAGTAATTTCATATTTAGCATTTTGTTTGTTAATTGAAATAATTTTTCTTTTTAAAAGTAAAAATATTGGCTAGACATTGATGTGTTAAGTGTTAATGTGTGCTTTGCGGACCTTTGAGTTTCCAACCTACACCATTTCACAAAGTAAGCATTACCATGCGACTCTAAAGGATACGTAGTAAATGTATTTGCTGGTGCTACATGTGGGTCCAATACGAAGTGTCCAGGACACCAAAGGTAAAAGACTCCAGCTGTCACAATCCATGTTTACCCAGCAATCCCCCAGCTAGTTCCCACTTTCTCACATGAACTGCAATGGAGGTGCCTTGTCATTGACCACTGTCCCATAAGAAACCAGCATTGCAACGGTCTATCTGCTCCTACACCCAGTATTGTTGCATCCCAAACTCCAGCAGCTGGTCACCACTGATAAAACTGCAATAAATCATGATGTAATGTGTGCTAAAAGCAGGTGGACCAGTACAACGAGGCATGATGCTCTGTGTATTCCCTAGTCCTAAAATGGAAGTCCTGTCCTAGCATGCGGAGTAGGAAGATTGCAGTAAACAAAAAGCTGGGCTGCTGTGGTGTACTGTCTACCTCTTCAACAGGATGAATCACTTTTTTGATGTGGTGCCCATGCCGGCTTCTCCTGGAGCTGCGACCACTCCATCCCATTGGGTGATGGCAGTAGCTTGTTAAGTCTGTGTTGTCCTATGCTGGTTTATCTAGTTCTCAAGTATTGTGTCCTTCGGTGTAGGTGCAAATACGTATTCTTCGGCATAGGACCTTAATAGTGATCCTACTTGGTCACAAACTACCTGTTTCTACCAAGCTCTTTGCATCTCACAAGAACCCTGCATTTGATTGCCATTCTGCTGCACATGCATACCGTTGGTGTACATGAAGGGGATTAGAGCGGCAGGGTTGGGGCATTAGAACCAGCAGCCCCTAGAAACTGCTGCATTGCTGTTCATGTGATGCCAGATGCAAAGTCCAGGGACAGAGGATGAGTGTCTGCAAGCTCCAAATGTCCAGGGTTAGGGTGTTGAAACTCTGTTCACCTGTTTGGTGACAATAGTAAACTCAATTAGTTGTGCACATGATGTTAATGTCTGTGATCTCTGCAGTGGAGGGGGGCGGGTGAGGGTGACATGCCAGTGGTCATGAGGTAAGGGTTCTTGAAAAGAAATAAATTAATGTCTTGGATCATTAATGCCCCAAGCAATCTCTGAATGATATATTTTTTTTATAAATACTTTTATTGCCCTGTTATTTATTGACCTTTTTACATTTTGTAGTTGCACACATCAAGGATAACAATACATCGGTGTATATCATTTCCATCCTTGACATCAGGTTGGAGTCTTAGTAAACAGTTATTTTTATGTAGACTGTGTACTTCTAGTATGTTGTAGGATCCCAGACTCTGGCAAATGCCACTTCTCTTCCAGGGGATCCTCATCAAAGTCATAAGCACATGAATATACCCGCCCATGCGCGGGACCCCGGAAACACATTACATATATGTGAAAACCATATATGTAGCTCTATATATATATATATATATATATATATCCATATATATATATATAAAAAACACACAATGTAGCCTCCCATAAACGTGCTGAGCAATGTTGCAAGGAATTCTCTTGCACATAAACATATTCCAATAAAGCAGGGAGAAAGAAACTTTTGAAAACTGCTTTAATACATAGCAGACAACACAATCCTGCAAGGAATAATGAAGAAAACATTGCCAGCACATAGGCTGCATTGTGGAAACATTAGTGTAGAAAGCTGAAAAGCTAACCCACATAAACACTCAGATAAACTGGCACCGTGCCTTTAAGGCAGCCATGACCCCTAGCTTCCCATCATGCCTCAGGGGTGACAGTTAGGTCAGTTGTTCTTTCCGGCTCCTTCTGTCAGGACCCTGGTTACTTCAGCTCTACCTCTTTTTCTGATTTTCTGTCAGAAAATTCTTCAATTTTTGATAAAAGCTCTTACTTTGACATCTTTTTGGTGTTAAAGTATTTCTCTACTGTTTTTTTTTTTTTAGAGAGTTGAGCATTGTTTTACAACAGAATGCCCTCTCTTTTTGACTCTTGCCCTTCCTGTGGCAAGAAGAAGGCCAAATCAGACTTCCACCCTGTCTGTATTCTATGCCTTCCTTCTGAGCATAATCCTAAATCCTGCCAGCATTGCAAGCTGCTGTCCAACAGAACTTTAAAGGACAGAGAAAGGATTCGTCTCCATGGATTAGCTGAGAAGAGAAAATCACCTTCTAAAGACAAGCCTCCGATGAAGAAGAGGAAAGCGAGCTTATCTACAAGTAAGATTCCAGTATGCTCTCCATCGGCGTCGGGCTCGGCGCCTCAATTCCCTTCATCGGCAGCAAAAACGTCGACGAGAAGACCATCGACGGCGGGCTCGCCGTCGAGAGAACACCGGTCGTCGTCGAAGAAAGGTACGTCGAATCCTCCGCCGTCGTCAACCGGGCGACGATCGGCGTTGAGGAGTCGCTCTCCGTTGGTGCGGGCTCGCCCAGCGTCGAGAGACAGATCTCCGTCGTCGCCGTCGATGCGGCGTTCGACGTCGAGACAAGCTCCGCCGTCGCAGGGTCTCCAGCGTTCGGCGTCGAAGCAGGCATCTCAGTTGACGTCACCCAGACGACAGTCGACGTCGAGACACACCTCGTCACCTGAGGATAGACACTCATCGCCTCCGCCGTCGCCCAGGCGGCGTTCGACGTCGAAGGCAAGATCCTCTCCGACGGCGAGGTATTCGACGTCAAGACCAAGGGTAAAATATACCAGACGTCGTTCGACGTCGAGACGGCGGTCTCCGTCGACGGCGAGAAGGTCAGCGTCGAGAGAAAGAGCGACGTTGAGAAGGTTTTCTCCGTCTACCCGTTCATCGTTGAGGTCTCCACGCCGAAGGCGAGGTCTATGGGCTCCAGGCACACTGAGAGGTCGACGTCGAAGAGAAATTCACCAGTGATGGTGACACAGAGCAGGTCGACGTCGAGACACACCCCCATCGACGTCACATCGCTCATCCAGACGCCGATCACGCTCCAGAAGCTGCAGAGAGTCCTCTCACTCCATCCGGAGCTCACCCCAGACGGTTGCGTCATCACGCAGTGCTTCTGTTCACTCACAGGAGCCTACAAAAGCACCGCCAGGAGGTTCTCCAAGGAGACAGCGATCTCCTTCCATCCATCTCTCTCCCAGATGGCTTCAACCACTTCATCATTGGCAGACGGGGTCCACAGGTCACGCTCAACGACCTACGACCTACTCCAGTCCGCAGCACAGATCACCATTACAGCGTCTTGTGCAGGAAGTGAACAAATCACCCACCACTCTGGCCAGGGAACACCGAGGCAGATCCCCTGAACGCAGGTCGTCTCAGGGACATCGCAAGAGGCGGCGTACACCATCTTGGTCTTCCTCTTCGACACATTCATCCAAAAGGGATTACTCACCTACCCTGATGGATAGTCCTCCCTCCAGAGTGTTGCCTATTGATGATGTGAACACTTTCCATGATGTTCTCAACAGAGTGGCTCAGAAGCTGGGCATCACCATGTCAGCTCCTCAGACAACCAAGTCCATCATTTTTGAGACTCTCCACCAAAGGTCTGCGACTAGACCATTGCTTCCTTTGGTCCCAGGCATCATCGAGCCGGTAATGGATCTCTTCCTTACACCAGCATCGACTAAAGCAGCTCCAGCTCGGATTCTTAAAAAATACAAGCCAGCTGCATCGGATCCTCTTTTCCTTAGATCAGATCCACCTCCGGACTCTGTTATAATTGCAGCAGCGAAAAAGACGCATGCGGTTGCATCTTGCTCCTCCGGATAAAGAGAGTAGAGCACAAGACTCTTTGGGACGGAAGGCTTGTGGTTCTGCAGCGTCTTCTCTGCAAGTGTCCAACGCTGCGGCTCTGCTGGGTCGTTATGACAGATCATTATGGGACTCACTGGAGCGCTTCAAGGACAGGCTCCCAAAGGAGGATCAGCAGGACTTTTCTGAAATCCTTCACGAAGGTGCTCTGGTTGCTAATCAGGTAATCAGCACTGCAGCAGATGGTGCGTCCCTGGCGGCTCACTCATATGCACATGGCATCTGTGCACGACGATCTTCCTGGCTGCGCCTCACAGCGTTAAAACCAGAAGCACAACAACGCATCCTGAATCTCCCTTTTTCTGGCACTTCACTGTTTGGTGCTCACACAGACGAAGAAATGGCGAGGATGAAGGCCGAGTTGGACACCTTAAAGGCGGTGGGCCTAGAAAAGAAAAAGGAGTTTAGGAAGAGGTACCGGCCCTACAATCGGAAAAGTTACCAGCAGAGGGTTCAAACCCCTCAATGGTCACAAAACAAACAGGGCAAATCCCAGTATCAAGGCCGCCGTTCCTCTAGAGGAAGAGGAGGACATCAACAGCAGTCCTCCTCTGCATCAAAAACTCCAGGGAAGCAATGAGTTTCTGCTTCCTCTAGCACCGTTGCACACTCCAGTGGGAGGAAGTATCTCAAGTTACATTGAAGAGTGGCGCAACATAACCAAAGATCAGTGGGTGCTAAATATACTAAAAAATGGGTACACACTACGTTTTTGGACGTCCCCAAGAGACATTCCTCCTGTGAAATCTCATCAACTACATATAGACCTCCTGCATCAGGAAGTGTTGACCCTTCTAAAAAAACAAGCAATAGAAGAGGTCCCTCAAGCGCAGAGAGGAAAGGGAGTGTACTCACGATACTTCCTTGTTCAGAAAAAAGATCAACCGAACAAGTTCAGACCAATTCTGGATCTACGTTCTCTGAACAAGTCCATCAAAAAGGAAAAGTTTCGGATGTTGGCGCTCCACCAAATATTTCCACATCTAAGGAAAGGCGATTGGATGTGTTCGGTGGATCTACAAGATGCGTATTTTCACATCCCAATCACAGCACGACATCGCAAGTTCTTGCGATTCACGGTGGGAACAAGATATTACTAGTTCAAAGTCTTACCCTTCGGCCTAAAATCAGCTCCGAGGGTATTCACCAAATGCATGGCAGTGGTAGTGGCAGCATTACATCGCCAAGGCCTGTTCGTATATCCATACCTGGACGACTGGCTGCTGAAGGGATCCTCTCCTCAAATGGTGCAGGAACACCTTTGCACCTGCCTAGATCTACTTCAGCGCTTAGGCCTGCATGTCAACCTGGACAAGTCGATCCTTCACCCAACTCAATCACTCCACTATCTGGGCGCCAACCTCAACTCCGACCTCGGAAAAGTGTTTCCTTCGGAGGAGAGATTGTCATCAATGAAAGACAAGGGCAACATCATCCTTCAGGCTTATCAGCCATCAGTAAGACAGGTGGCTTCTCTACTGGGTTCGATGGCCTCGTGCATTTTTCTCATACCCAACGCCAGATTGAGGATGAGACCGTTACAGCAAGATCTCGAGGACAAATGGAATCAATCCTCGGGTCAGTGGAACGACCGGATTGTCCTCTCTCCTGCAGCAAAGAAGTCCATTCTCTGGTGGCTGCAACCACAGAACCTACTGGTGGGAGTCCCTTTTCATCAACCTCTACCAGAACAATCTCTGATCACGGATGCTTCACTTCAGGGCTGGGGAGCGCATCTGGGTCATCTGCAAACTCAGGGCAGATGGACCAGCAGAGAACAGACATATCACATCAATATGCTGGAACTGCGGGCGGTTCATTTAGCCCTCAAAGCTTTTCAACCGTCAATTCAGATCGGATCGATCCTAGTGCAAACGGACAATACAACCACCATGTATTACTTGAACAAACAAGGTGGAACTCGCTCTCGCCCTCTGTCTCTCGAATCCCAGGCAATCTGGCACTGGCTGCTAGCCAGGAACCTATCGATCACGGCAATCCATCTGCCGGGAGAGCAGAACGTGCGAGCAGACGCCCTCAGTCGTCACTTCCAAGAGCAAGAAGACTGGGTGCTCAACGACGAAGTGGTGGCAGAAATCTTTCATCAATGGGGTCATCCTTCCATCGACCTTTTTGCAGACGATCAAAACAGAAAATGCCACGCCTTCGCATCCAGGTTTTACCGACCAGGAACGAGAGGGAATGCTCTTTTGATAGAGTGGTCAGGGACGTTTGCATACGCCTTTCCACCCCTCCCTCTAATTCCGAAGGTGGTGGCCAAACTTCTGCGATCCAGAATGAGGATGATACTCATAGCACCGGACTGGCCTCGCCAATGGTGGTATCCGGACCTTTTGCAACTCTCGGTTCGCCCTCATCGGAGACTTCCGTGCAGGCCGGACCTTCTCACCAAGATGGGAGGGAAAGTTCTGCACCCCAGCCTTCCTCGCTCAGCTTGACAGCATGGCTCCTGAAGTCCTGCAGTACGGACATTTGAACCTCCCTCAGGACTGCATGGATATTTTAAGGGAGTCAAGGAAGCCTTCCACAAGATCATCATACTCTCTAAAGTGGAAAAGATTTTACTTGTGGTGTATCCGTAATGATTGGAGTCCAATTAACGGGCAAGAGGAGGTAATCTTGCCGTATTTACTCCATTTGGCCAAATCTGGTTTGAAATATTCTTCCATTAAAGTGCATTTGGCGGCTATCACAGCATATCGTAAATCACCTAACCAGCCTTCTTTCAAAAGCTTCAGGTGGTTAAGGACTTCCTGCAGGGGTTGAAAAAGGTTTACCCCCCCTGTTCGACCTCCTTCTCCTCCTTGGGAGTTGAATTTGGTGCTGTCTAAATTGATGGGACCTCCATTTGAACCCATTCATAAGTCTACATTGCAACACCTTTCTTGGAAAGTAGCTTTTCTAGTAGCAATTACATCAGCACGCAGAGTGAGTGAGATACAAGCACTCTGTTCTAAAGAACCCTATACGGTCTTCCACCATAATAGGGTGGTTATGCGAACTCACCCTTCCTTCCTACCTAAGGTTGTGTCAGAGTTCCATGTTAATCAGACAATTTCTCTACCCTCTTTCTTTCCCAATCCATCCACACCAGCGGAAAGGTCTCTTCATTTGCTAGACCTCAAGAGGGTTCTCAAATTCTATTTGGATGCAACGAAATCCATTAGAAAAGCAGATCAATTGTTTATAAACTATGGTTCTGTTAGAAAAGGCTTCCCAACTTCTAAAAGATCCATTTCAAGATGGATAGTATCTTGTATAAAGTTGGCATACCAGATTGCAAATAAGCCTCTGTTTGCCTCCCCTAAAGCTCATCCTACTAGGGGTAAGGCTGCTACGATTGCATTCTTACATAATGTACCGATGGCCGAGATTTGCAAGGCGGCAACTTGGAAATCGGTCCATACGTTTACCAGACATTACTGTCTGGATTCTGACTCCAGAGCAGATACACAAGTGGGCCAGGCCTCCTTGAGGAATCTGTTCCAATGCTAACCTATTGGAGTCTGTATAGGCCTTATGGCATTTATGTATCTTGATGGTACTCTGTTTACTTGCCCGCAGGATGAGGGGATGGGCTTGCTATTCTATTCATGTGCTTATGACTATTGATGAGGATCCCCTGGAAGAGAAGGATAGGTTACTTACCTGTAATCCTAGTTCTCTTCCAGGGGTATCCTCATCAAAGTCATAAGCAACCCACCCGCCTCCCCGGGCAAGTGAACATGATTCATACATCTCTTTGTAAAAGGTCTGCGGATATCCGCAAAGAACAACTGACCTAACTGTCACCCCTGAGGCATGATGGGAAGCTAGGGGTCATGGCTGCCTTAAAGGCACGGTGCCAGTTTATCTGAGTGTTTATGTGGGTTAGCTTTTCAGCTTTCTACACTAATGTTTCCACAATGCAGCCTATGTGCTGGCAATGTTTTCTTCATTATTCCTTGCAGGATTGTGTTGTCTGCTATGTATTAAAGCAGTTTTCAAAAGTTTCTTTCTCCCTGCTTTATTGGAATATGTTTATGTGCAAGAGAATTCCTTGCAACATTGCTCAGCACGTTTATGGGAGGCTACATTGTGTGTTTTTTATATATATATATATATGGATATTATCTACTGGCGGTCGCCAGTAGATAGTTATAGTTAGGACCTATTTTCCATAGGAAATCCGCGACATTCTATTTGAAATAACTCTTGCGTCGGTTGACGAATCTTCGCGAAATTTTCAAACTTTATGGCCCGCTCCGGTCCGCTCCTACCCTGAAAGTCTCAGGGTGATTCGTCAAGCGGGGGCCGAGAAAAAGGGGGGTCCCAAAACGTGTTTTCCCATTCATTTTCCCATAGGAAACTTTAGACACGGCTACAGCTCGAACTGCTGAACGGAATTACACCAAATTTGGCAAAGAGGTAGTTCTTGGTTCAGAAAGAACCCTTTTGTTAAATGGTGTAAATCCGTTCAGTAGTTGCTGAGAAAATCAAAAGTAAAAGTACATATATATCTATGGCCGCGTCGGATTCGCGCACCCTCCCGATCCACGAGCTGTCTGCTAATTGGCTGTCAACACTCCAAACCAGGAAGTGTTGGCAGCCATCTTGTTCCTCGGTAGAACCGAGGAACAAGAAAGCAGTAAAAAGTGCGCAAACGCACAAAGGGGCAGGGTAGAAACACCCTGACCCCTAGGTCTGCTCAGGGGGTCCTACAAGGACCCCTGGGCAGAAAAAGCATTTTTTTTTTTTAAATCGGCAGGATGCGCTCAGGGAGCGCGAATCCTGCCGAAAAAAAATCGAAGGGCGGTCTCCCGCGCTTCGATTGTATTTTGCCCCGGGTGGCCCAAGTCCCGGGGGCATGGTGGGGGTTAAATTTATGTATGGGGGCCTCAAAGGGCCCCCCAAGCCCCGGGGACCGCCACCCCCGGGGCTTTCTTTTTAAATGGTGCGGGAGGGCTCTGAGCCCTCCCGCAGCCCCGGGACCACCACCTCCCTGGGATTCTTTTTACTTTTTGCAGTGTGGGGGGGCTCGAGCCCCCCACACGCCCCGGGGACCGCCACCTCCCGGGGCACTAACAAATTAAAATGGGGGTCCGTTTTGGACCCTCGAAGCCCCGGGGACCACCACCTCCCCGGGGCTTTGCTGATGTAGGGAGGGGGCCGCGCGGCCCCCCTCCTGGAGCCTGTGGTGGCCCTGGGGACCGCCACCCCCCAGGGTCGGCTCCTGCAGTGTCCCGGGGTGCCTACCCCCGGGACACTGCTGTTTGCAATGACAGGACGGGAGCCTCGCGGCTCCCGTCCTGTCATTGCAAACTTGCTTTGGATATTGGAAGAGAGAGCAGGAAACCTGCTCTCGCTTCCAATATCCAAAGACAATTGCTTTCCACACGGGGAGCAGCATGTTAGCTGCTCCCCGTGTGGAAAGCAATGCCGGCTCCCTTAGGACACGGGGAGCCGTCGGGACTGTGGGGGTTTGGGGACCCCCCACAGTCCCCAACCAGAGGCCAGGCCCCGGGGTTGGGGTCCCCGGGGCCATAAGTGGCCTGGGAGGGGGCCACACGGCCCCCTCCCCAGAAATTATAAATAAAAAAAGGCCTGCCCGGGGGATGGGGTCCCCGGGGCAAAGGAGGCCTGAGGAGGGGGGCCACGCAGCCCCCTCCTTAAAAGGAATGTTAAAGTGTGGCCATGCCCCGGGGATGGGGTCCCCGGGGCAGTTTTCGACCAGGGAGGGGGCCACGCGGCCCCCTTCCAGTTTAATTTTAATAAAAAAATAAAGGGGTAAGGCCCTGGGGGATGGGGTCCCCAGGGCCCAAAAATAAGAAAAAGGAAGGGGGCCACACAGCCCCCTTCAGGGAAAAACAAAAAAACCGATTGGGCCGCAGGCCCCGCCCCTTCCTTCACCACTCTGCAAACGCGCCCCTGGCCCGTTTGCAGATGGGGAAGTAATTCCCCTTGAATACTGGGGTCCCTGGGGACAACTAGCCCACCAGGAACCTCCAGTATGCGCCAGGGGCTGCGTTGCAGAGGTGTACAGAGGCCACGCCCTTTATACACCTCTCTGCAACGCAGCTCTGTGGCGCTTTTGGAGGTACATGGTGGGCTAGTTGGCCCCCAGGAACCCTCAGGATTCAAGGGGACTTAATCCCCCAACTTAAAACGCGCCACGGGGCGCGTTTGCACAGTGGTGAAGGGAGGGGCGGGGCTTCAGGTGACATGTGTGCAAACAGGCCCCGTGGCGCGTTTTAAGATGGGGAATTAAATCCCCTTCAATCCTGAGGGTCCCTGAGGCCAACTAGCCCAACAGGTACATCCAGAAAGCGCCACAGAGCTGCGTTGCAGAGAGGTGTAAAAGGGTGTG
Source organism: Calotriton arnoldi (assembly GCA_963921515.1). Lineage (NCBI taxonomy): Eukaryota > Metazoa > Chordata > Amphibia > Caudata > Salamandridae > Calotriton > Calotriton arnoldi. Next base: position 398,522 of record CAWUFW010003182.1, on the reverse strand, counting down.
GCCTCTCTACACGTCTCTGCAACACAGCCCCCTGGCGCATACTGGAGGTTCCTGGTGGGCTAGTTGGCCCCTAGGGACCCTCATGATTCAAGGGGACTTAATCCCCCAACTTAAAACGCGCCACGGGGCACGTTTGCACAGATGTCACCTCAGGCCCCGCCCCCTACCTTCACCATTGTGCAAATATTCCTCTAAAATCTGCCGAACTACGAATTCGGATTTACTCGCCTGTTATCAGGAGAGACCTCAGTGCTGCATCTTTCAGCCCAGTACTAATCCTGAAAAGTAATTTTAACCGTACTTACCAGTAACTTGAATTTCCTTCCATAGGATATCATTGCCTGCTTTTTGCTGAAAAAGTTTCTAAGTGTTGATTTTTGAAACATACAAATATTCCTCTAAAATCAGCCGAAATACGAATTCCGAATTACTCACCTGTTATCAGGAGAGACCTCAGTGCTGTATCTTTCAGCCCAGTACTGGTCCTGAAAAGTAATTTTAACCGTACTTACCAGTAACTTGAATTTCCTTCCATAGGCTAACATTGACTGGTTTCACTTGGAAATTCTTCTAAGTGTGGAGTTTTGGAACTTTAAAATATTCCTCTAAAATCAGCCGAAATACGAATTCCGAATTACTCACCTGTTATCAGGAGAGACCTCAGTGCTGTATCTTTCAGCCCAGTACTGGTCCTGAAAAGTAATTTTAACCGTACTTACCAGTAACTTGTATTTCCTTCCATAGGAATCCATTGTCTGGTTTTCAGCAGAAAAGTTTGTGTCGATTTTCACAAACTACAAATATTCCTTAAAAATCGCCTGTATGACTTAAACGCATTCTTTCAACTGTTTACAGGAGATGCACCAGTGCTGGATCCAGGATCCAACACTGAGTAAGAAAAAGTAACGATAACAGTTTTTACCTGCTAAGTGAATTTCCTTCCATAGGATAACATTGGTGATTCTATGAGAAAAAGTTTCTAAGTGTCAACTTTTAAAATACAATAATATTCCTTAAAAATCACTACTGTAACCAAAACGCTTTTACTCAACTGTTTACAGGAGATGTCCCAGGACTGAATCTAGGATCCAGTCCTGTGGTTAGAAAAAGTAATCCATAAAGTAACTAATTGCATTTAACTAGAAATTCACATTGAGCTGAATGTTGCATTGTGTTTGAAAATGTGTTGCCCATTGCAACAACTGTAACTACTGTACTTAAAAGTCTATTGCCTATGTGCAAAGTATTTAAACTAAAGTAATTCATTCTGAGAAAGTATTTTTTGTAATGTATAATGTAATTACAATGTAATTTAAAAAATAAAATATGTAAAATAAAATGTTTCTAAAAATGTAGTAAATCAGTATGAAAAAAATAAATATAACAATTAATACATTTAAAAATTGTCATTTACAAAACCTTTGAAATTCACTGAAAAAAACGTAGGTTTCAGACATGTTATAGTTAGGAATTAGCATTTAAAAAACCTTTGAAATTCACTGAAAAAACCATAGGTTTCAGACACGTTATAGTTAGAAATTAGCATTTAAAAACCTTTGAAATTCACTGAAAAAACCATAGGTTTCAGGCACGTTATAGTTAGAAATTTGCATTTAAAAACCTTAGAAATTCACTGAAAAAACCATAAGGTTTTAGGGACAGTTATAGTTAGTTGGACATTGCACTCGTACAAAACCCGTGAAATTCCCCCGTTATAGTTAGTTCAGGTAACTATAACTCGCGCCCCGCAATGCACTGCTGATGACGTCACATATTACATCACTCATGACATGGTCAGTGACATCACTGATGACATCACTGATATCTCAAATGACATCACTGATGACATCACTGATGACATCATCCATGTGAGAATTTAATGCATCTTCTCACACCCTAATATAAGTTTTGAAACACCCACTCTAAATTCCAGACTGCCATTCTCAAAACCATACACACTCCAATACGTACATACCCACTCACTGATTCTTAGGTCTACACACACACATCTACTCACTCACCCGTACAGTCACTCATACTTACAGACACTCAGTACAGGACTATCATATGCACTCATACACCTATATAAACACTCACAGAACGCAACTCATCCATAGAGGTATTCACACACCTAGTCAGTCATGCAAATAATTAATCACACTCCAATTTACTCACCTATACAGTTATACACACCAGCTCACTTACTCATAAAAATACTAGCACATTCTTACGCTCCTATGCAATCACTGATGCAAGCACACACTCATCCATTTAGCCACTCTCACAATCACACACTCTCACTTATAGCCATTTATATACTCAAAACACACATATATACTGCCTTTCACATATGTAGTTACTCACACATGTACCACTGAGATATACATTCAATCACTAACACACCCATACACACACTCACCCACCCATACAGTCCATCACAGACGCACTCTTGAAACCATGCACCCAGTGAATCACCCACTCACACATCTATGCACAGAGTCACACTCACCCCACCCACACAAACACTGAGGCACCCATACAGATACTCAGAGAACCAATCCATAACCCATATAGACACTCATTTAGCTAGTCAGAAACCCATGCAGTTGCTTACACAACAACAGACAGACGGATACAGACATTCACACAGTTTAGTCACTCACCCATGCATCCAGTAAGATACGTTTAATCACTCACTTATAGACTCAGTCACGCACCTACTAAATCATCCATTCAGGCGCTTCTACACCCACTCATTCTTCAATACGCCTTTCCCTAAATATATTAAACATATTTAAACTTTACAGAAACACACAGTCACTGGATGATGTCATCAGTGATGTCATCAGTGATGTCATCAGTGATGTCATTTGAGATGTCATCAGTGATGTCATCAGTGATGTCACTGACCATGTCATGAGTGATGTAATATGTGACGTCATCAGCAGTGCATTATGGGGCGCGAGTTATAGTTACCTGAACTAACTATAACGGGGGAATTTCACGGGTTTTGTACGAGTGCAATGTCCAACTAACTATAACTGTCCCTAAAACCTTATGGTTTTTTCAGTGAATATATATAGAGCTACATATATGGTTTTCACATATATGTAATGTGTTTCCGGAGTCCCGCGCATGGGCGGGAATATTCATGTGCTTATGACTTTGATGAGGATACCCCTGGAAGAGAACTAGGATTACAGGTAAGTAACCTATCCTTATAGGGCAATCTCATCCGACTCTTCCGCTAGTGTCAAGTTATCAGTTTCTCTTGTTCTCAAGTTTGAAGCTCTACTAGTGGTGAATCACTCTCCGGGGCATGGCATCTAAGAGGGCCTGCCGTCTGTTTTGGCCTATACCGCTGACAGCAGTCTTTCCCATCGTTCAAGACCTGTACCACCATGTTGACCTCCTTTTGTGCAATCTCATTAAGGAAAGCAGATCATCAAGACTTAAAAAATAAGGACTCCTCCAAGAAAAGTTTGCTGCAGTGTTGTGCCACAAGTAAGAGTTGTTCATCATTAAATAAGCATACAGCTTGTCTTCAGCATCAGCCTCAGTGAAAACACAGGCGGAACTGATAGAGCCCTTTTAGTGGGAAAGCAAAACAACCTAAATATCAACAGCACTCTTGCATCCTTCATTCACCAGCGGTTGACACGCACCTCACAGAGTAGCAGTCATATACTTCCGAAGAACTAACACCTTCCACAAACTAGTTGCTTATCCAATTGCTCTGGTTGATAACTGTAAGTGCCTCTTCATTGATTGGTGAGTTTGTGTGTTCAGTATTGTGGATGAGGAAGTGGGTGAATGTAAGACTAAATCAATGGGTAGATGAACAGATTCATGAGTACAAGGATGAGTGACCTTTAAGGAGTCCATTTTTAAGGACTCTCTCTTTGAGGTTTTTGTTTCTTTGGTTTTGATCTTAGTATTGTGGTAGCACTTTAGCAATTGATGCATCGTGACTGGAATTGATCTTTATAGTTACACTGTTATGAGCTGTGATTCGTATCTGTTCAAGCTTTTACACTGTGCACTTTTATAGTTCATTGAACCGAAATAAAGTTGATTGAACTGAGCTGAGTGAATGGAAATATACTGATTTACGGATGGTTGGGTGACCATTGATTGAAGAGTCCAGGGACTTACAGTGATAAACCAGACATATTGGTTTTGCCACTGCTTATTACTTTTTTTTTTTTTACGGTTAAGGGTTTTGACTGACATTATTTGAGCAGCAGGGGAATTGGGGGTAAGAATGTCTTCCTTGTACTGTGGCTTATTCTCATCAACTATCCATCAAACTGTATGCTTTTGCAGTGTTTTAAGAAATATTTTCTGGACTAAGTTCAAATGCATCCTGCTCACCAACGTTTTGTTAGGTAATTTTCCAGAGTACGCGGTATTATAGCTAAAAAGGCCCACAATTGTCACCTGTCTGAGAGTTATTTTTATTTTTAATAGGGTCCTCCAGTGATACACTGGGGTGCGGTGATATTAATGCTGTCACTTCCGCATTTATTGTGTTGGAAAATACACAGAAGACCCTTGTGATGCTCTTGGTGTATTAAGAAGGGGCCCAGCTACAAGGTTCTCTGATAATGAGATGAGTTTTCAGGGATATCAAGGGGTGGCAGGGTCCGTACAAGCTGCTTTCTGAGGTACACTGCCATTCATTCACATTCACTCACATTTCAGACTATGCCTGATGTGTGACTTGATCTGTCAAAGCTTTCAGGAGGCCCCATTCTTTGGCCACTCTTTGATTGCTATTGGAGCAACCTGCTGCTTGTCTAATGCTGATACATGAATGACATAAAGACAGTAACACTTTTTTCCTTCCCTTTTAATTATCACCACAGAGATACAGGAATATGCACGAGAGATTGGCCTGGACCCCGACAATGAACCTGAGCTCATGTGGCTGGCCAGAGAGGGTATTGTGGCCCCCTTACCGGGAGAGTGGAAACCTTGGTGAGTATTCCTTCAAACTGTTAGGCAGTGAAATGAAAAACACAATATTGCCTCGCAAAATACTCTTTGAAATCTTCATCATGAAGATAATCTGAATTGTTAGTATTTAAACCATGTTCTTGCCCTTCTCTTGATTGATTGTAATGATGTTACCATTAAGAATTATTGCCCATAGTTGGTGCTGTTTTCACTGTTTGGGCTTTCCTCCCATTCCCACCCTTATCTATCCCTCTGCCTATCCTGTTGGCCATCTGTAGAGAACATTGTTTCTTTATTGCATTGTAAATAGTGATGTCTTTTACTAGTAAAACGTGCTTCTTTTGCTAATTTTCTTTCTAGTGTTAAGTGCGACTAAGAGCATTAAACTATTGCGCCATTCTTCTTTTTCTAGCGTTCAAGTCACTTATCCTAAAATCAAATGAATGTTTAATTTTTTGCGTTTTAGGCCCTGTTCTTTTTTTAAATTTTTTTTATTGTTTTTTATATTCGTGATTTGTTAACTTTAACAATTGCTTAAAAATAGATAATGTGTCAATGGAAATGTTGCTTGTTTGAGTTGCTGCACATACTTTTCATGAACAATGTATGCTTAAACAAATCAATGTAGCAGTCCTCTTCCAAAATGGAGGTTGCACCTGTGCGATACCAGTCGCCAGTGTGTAGTTCTAGTTAGAACCAGGTTTCCATAGGAAATTGATTTTTTGTTTTGCTAATAACTTTGGCGCAGTTTGACGAATGTTCACGAAACTTTCCCCCAAAACATTCGTCCACCTCAGGTCTTTCCTCGAAAGTTTTGGAGTGAAAAACATAATTTTCCCATGTTAATTCCAATAGGAAATTTTGGGAAGCAATGCTGAATAAAAGTCGGAACAAAATTATATCAAATTTGCAGAATGTTAGAACTTTATTCAGGAAGAATGTTTTTCATGATTTGGTATAGATCCATTCAGCCAATTTTGAGAAATTTGCCTTTAAAAATTCCTAGATGTGGTTATGAAGTGATTAAAATTATAGTGATATATGGATAAATGGTTCTCTAAAATATTACGACCACCATTACTGTCCCTGTATCTTGAATTTTTTTTTAAAAATCATATAAGGTGGCAGTGTTGGGATACCCTGACCCCCGGCACTTATGGTAAGGACCCCCACAATGACCAAAAAAATACATTTGGTGCCATGGCTAGCTCTGTATTCCTACGAGACCCAGCTCAGCCTCCTGTGAGGTACCACTGTACCACCACACAAGCTTCGCCTTCATGGTATTGCTAGAGTATGCAACCATCAGTAAGTACCCCCTACACGTCTGTGAGTGTGCCCCTGTCCGGCTGAAGGCCCTGCACAGCAGGGGAGTTGGGCACAGGACCTGGCTGCAGGCCAAGCTCTATGGTCATCCACATGCTTGGTACACCTGAAGGACAACTCCACGCTGCCACATCCATCTGTTGCTGCTCCTGCCCCCTTGTTGTCCATACGCATGCCCCTAACTCCGACCAACTCTAGTTTGAAGTGCTGTCACTGCCCTTGTGGTGCCACTGCTGCCTGTTGTTGCCCCCTCACTGTCCATGGGTGCCCCTGCCCCCTTCCTCCCTGGTCACTTGTACTGCCACTGCCCCAGTACGGCTACTGCCCTCCCTACCGCTGACCCCCTCTCCTTGGTGGTCTGGTGGGAGGGGGGGGAGTAATGTTTTTTTTTGGTTAAGAATTGGTAGCGTGGTGCTCCTGTGGTACCGGGGAGGGAGCCACCCATGAAAAATAGACGAAATGGGTTCTTTATAGACCTGTTTTCAGGATCTCCGCATCTTTGGGCAAAATTGGTTGGACCACTGCCCCTTTTACCTTTCACATATGTTGGAATAGGAAAACGCATGGTGAGAAAAGGAATTCAGCAACTTTCCCAAGGTTTATTCCATTTGAATTGACAGGGCTACACCTGTGATTGTGCCCAAATCGTTTCCACCGTAGTGCACAATCATGACATCAGGGTGCTTTATATGAAATACTTTCCCTCACAGGGAGCAGTTGATACCATATCATCCTTCTGTGGCCATTCCAAGTAATGTCCACTTTGGGAATTCCTAGATCAATGGTCAATGCTGCAATGTTTGGCATACTCATGAGTCCCAAAAAAAAGAGGAATGGCCTACAATTCAGACACGAACCATTATGCTGGTACCCCAGTGCAACACAACGAAGGAGTATGCAGCAGAATGAGAAGTATTCTGGAAGAGTATGTAGTTTGAAGAGGAAAATAAATAGTGTTTTAGAGTCCTAGGTTCTTTATTGATTGCTGTTAGTGAGGTTCGGTAGAGAGCAAGTGCTATTTTTTGTGAATTCTGATTAGAAAAGGTAGAGTTCTAAGTATGGTGTTTTCTGCTATTGGTTTAAAGTCATTCGGAGAACAAGAGGACTGCCAATGTTAAGCACAGTATGCTTGCTGAATGTTTGAGCCGGAGCCAAGCTTCTAAACTGCTCTTACTTTGTTGCCTACTAAACTGGGGTACAGTGGTGGGGGAAAGGGTTCACTGTTGGTTGAATGTGAAAAATGATCTGCAGTTTAACATTTGATTTTCCATTCAAGTACAATTGCAGAGTAAATATTTAACTACATATTGATAATTAAAGATTGAAAATAAAATGAAGGTCGTGGAATGAGTGAGAACATTGTAAAGGTAGTGAAAGTATAGCCAAAGTGAAGGAAAGACACTTTTGTAGAACAATTGGAACTGCTTTACAAGTGTAAGACACCCTGTCAAGTAGCATTGGACATCAGTATGGTCAATGTGGTATTTTTATTGTGCTAGCCACAGGGCAGAAAAAGTACAAGTGTTTTTTGTTAATGTTATAGTACTGGGGGCAGGTGTACACCACACAGACGGCGAGGGCGGCAGGGGCTCCCAGGGAGGACAGTGGCAGTACAAGAGACCAAGGAGGGAAAAGGCTGGGGCATGCCAGACACCAAAAGGGCAAGGGCATGGCTAGCTAGGGAGGACAATTGCAGCACAGTGACAGTAAAATGGACTAGGAAAGCAGGGGGCAAGGACATGCCACAGGGACAGCTAAAGGGAAGGGAGGCTGGCACAGTATAGCACAGCAGACCATGGTGGAGGGGGAGGGGCGTGCCGCACGGACAGTGAATTAGAAAGGGGGCAAGGTCTGGCAGGGCGGGCAGTGGCAGCAGAAGGAACCAAGAAAGAAGACTGTTTATGCCAAATGGATAGCGAGAGGGGAATGGGTGCTGGGGCATGGGCGGTGGCTACCAGGAGGCACCGTGGCAATGGAAGCACACTGAATTAGGGAGGGGGGCATAGTGATATGCCACAGGCACAGTGAGGAAGACGAAGGCAGCAAGAGAGGGCAATCACAGCTTAGTGACAACACAACGATGACTGAGAGAGTGGCCAGACCCAGGTAACATGTACAGAGGGGGAACAGAGGGGTAGAGGTGAGCAGGGGGTAGCCAGGGAGGTCAGTAGCACCACAGGGGCAGTGGCAGCACAATGAACTAAAGAGGAAGGAGGAACAGGCCGACCACATGGACAATGAGGAAGGAAGGGGCAGGGAAAGCTAGGGAGTGAAGTGGCAGCACGGGGGCACTGGCCGCATCAGCAACTAAAGGTCTGGGTATGTCACAAGGACAGCAGTGGGAAGGGGCAGAAGCAATAGAGAGGAGAGTGCCAAGAGAGGGAAAGTGGCAGCAATATGGCCAGGAAAGCAAGGAGAAAGAAGGAGTATGCCAAACTGATAGCGAATGGAAGGGAGCAAGGGCACCAGCAGGGGAAGTCAGATAGGATAGTGGCAGCACAGAGGTAGTAGTAGCAGCACAAGGAACTAGGGAGGGAGAAGGCTGGGGCACTCCAAATAGACAACAAGGGAGGATGAGTGCAGGGTCTGTTACAGGGACAGCCAGGAAAGGCAGTAGCAACAGAGGAGCAGTGACAGAAAAATGAACCAGTTAGGGATGTGGCAGTGGCATGCCACTGGGAGAGTAAGGTAGAGGAAGGGCACCTAGGGAGGGCAGTGGAAGCACAATCGACCTGGGAGGGAGACGAAGGAACACGCCGCATGAAGAATGAGGGGGGAACAGCGGCAGGGGCAGCCAAGGAGGGCTAAGGAGTGATAGCCAAGAGCCAAACTTTGCCCAGCGCCTCGTGTGCAAACAACCCTCTGGTGGGCACAGTCTTCGCCCATTCATAGCGTGGAGTTGGCTGAAGGGCTTGGCCTCTGGTCAGGCATTGTGCCCAAGTTTCTTCTGCACACAAACCTAATATAGCCCTTCTCAAAAAATGTTTGTCTTTAGAAATAGTGCAGACAGCTGACTTTGCTGTATAGTTGTGCACTGAATATGACTGTAATATTGATGCTGGATGTCTTAACATATACTAAGAGCAGTGTAATTGGGAGAAAACTGTGTGACATATTATGTTAATACCTTGTGAAAATAAGCAAAATGACTTTTCAGAGTATTGCCAAAAAACGACGCAAAATTATTTAATATGTAATCATTTGTTGAGTTTTAACTTCTTGTGGCATGCATGTTGAATGTGGTAGGTGGGAGAAGAGTATTGTGACTAAAAATGAAGTAACTTGCCCCTGTTTTGTAACATAGGTGCCTGAAAAATTATAATGAAAGAAAGGAGATGTGCACTTTCCCATCCTCAACCCTATGCCTATCTGTACAAAGTTATCATGGTTTGGAGTTGGCGGTGAGGCAGGTCTTGAATATTCCGTTTACAGAGTACTCTTATTTCCTTAGTAAGGAATTTGAGCTGAACCCCTGTGGAAGTATTTGAAAACACCCTTCAGAAAGAGTGCTAAAAGTGGGTGGCTGCTACCGCTACTGAAGTGGTGAGATTTGGGTTTACAAAGTACAGTGAACATTTAATTTGCACCTTTCACGTAGCCAACATCAGTAAAGTATAGAACTAATATATGTGGAAAAGTAAAAACAGTGCTTTTAGTCTGAAAGTATGTGGAATTGTTTCTTATTATCTCATGAAATAATGTGTATTGAAGTCTGAAGGTAAGCCCAAAACTATAAAAATTATGTAATGTTTACACATCTGTAGTGCTTTAACTGTTTATGGTTTGCGTGATGGTTACAAATAGGTGAGAAAAGCAAATGTAGTCTAAAAGTGAAGTTGCTCACCCCTGCTGTTAAACACAGATATCTGAAACTTCATAATCAAACAGACCAGATGAGGACAAAGTTGAAGGTGGGGAAGTATGCATTATACAGAATTAGCATGGTATGGAGTTGGGTGTCGGGCAGCTGCAACTCATTGCATTTAAAGACCACCTTAGTTTCCTCTTTTACATCCAGAGAAAGAAATCTGAGTGAACCATCATAGAACCCACTGATCGCTTTCTGAAAGTGTGCAAAATGTGAGATTGCTGTTACAGCTATAGAAGTGGTGAGATTCAGATTTACAAATAGAAGTTAATAGTTAATTTGGACCTTACTTGTCCAGTCAATGCGTGTAACCTATACTAGAACTATATCTGAAGAAGTAGAATCAATGGTTTTAGTCTGAGAACGTATGTGGGATTGCCTCTTGCTTGCTCATAAAATCATGTGAAGTGAAGTTTGAAAGTAGGCCTGAAAACAATATAAAATTATGTAATGTGTATAAGGCTGTAGTGCTTTAACGTCTTCTGGTTTGCATGAAGGTTACAGTAGGTGAAAATGGAGTCTCCCTTCTTCTTCCAATCATATGTGTGTGAAAGCTTATGATCAAAGAAAGCATATCAGCACATCGTTAACGATGGGAAGTGTAAGTTCTGTTAGCATAGTTTGGACTTGGGTGTCAGGCAACTACAAATATTGCATTTAAAGATATCTTTACTTTCCTCTGTTAAGACTTAAGAAAGAAATTGGAGCAGAACCCACATGCAGCTATTTAAAAAGCCTTTCAGAAAGAGTGTGAAAAGTGTGCTGTTGGTTGGCATTTCGAATAAGTGAGATTTGCCTTTAAAAAATAGTGAATAGATCCTTGCAGTTTTATTGTCCACAACATAAGTAAAGTGTGAACAAGTAGAAACAGGAGTTTATCTTTGACAGAAGTAAATCGCAACGTATGTGTTGGAAGTGCCCCATGCATTTTCCAGTTCCTCTCCAGTTACATTCAAGTTGGCCACGCCACACTCCAGGTTTTGCCGCCCTCATTGGAAATTTCCACTTACTTTGCTGCTAGACCCAGTGCTCAAAGATGAGCTTCAGTCGGCAATTCTGGAATACTCCCCGCTTAATATCAGTACTTTCCCAAAATACGCCACCATATGGGAGGCCTTCAATATCCTATATAAGGGGAAAGACCATAGCAATGCATGCTTTGGTCTTGAGGGACATTTGCAGGCATCGTAAATCTGCTTTCAAGACTTTAGAAATTGCAATCGATCAGGTTCCCATAAAAGAACCGAATCAACTGTTACAGCAATTTAGAGATTTGGTGTACAGAGAGATTAACCACTTAGGGAAATATGTGCTGTCCAGGCAATGTGGTGAAGGGGAGAGGCCGGAGTATGTGTGTGTATATATATATATATATATATATATATATATATATATATATATATATATATATATTTAACGCTCATAAACTTTTTAAAAACACTGTCACTGGATGATGTCATTTGAGATGTCATGAGTGATGTCACTGACCATTTCATGAGTGATGTAATATGTGAGGTCATAAGCAGTGCATTGTGGGGGCGCGAGTTATAGTTAACTCAGCTAACTATAACGGCTGAATTTCTCTGGTTTTGCATGAGCAAAATCTGCCCCTAACTATAATGTCCCTGTAACCTTTGTTTTTTTCAGTGAATTTCTAAGGTTTTTAAAATGCTAATTCCTAACTATAATGTCCCTGTAACCTTTGTTTTTTTTAAGTGAATTTCTATGGTTTTTAAAGTAGTAGTCACATTTGCAGAGTAGTGGAGAAAGGGGGGCGGGGCTTCCGACGAGCTCACAGGAATTCCGCTGTGTAGGACTTACAGGAGGGACCATGAGGGCTTCTTGGCCCCCAAGGTCCCTCTGGAGACAAGGGGACTTCATCCACTAACTAGCAGTGTGCCAGGAGGCACATTTGCAGAGTGGTGGAAAAAGAGGGCATGCCTCTGACAACTTCTCAGCAATCCTGCTGTGTGGAACTTACTGGAGTTAACAGGAGGGGTAGTTGGCCCCCAAGGACATCCTTGGGGGGGGGGGGGGGTGGTCCTCTACCCCTCCCGTTACCTCCAGTAAGTCTCATAAACCAGAATAGCTGAGATCTGATGGCAAGCCTCGCCCCCTTTCTCCACCGCTCTGCTCACGCGCCTCCTGGCGCACTGCTATTTGGGGGATGAAGTCCCCTTGGCTCTTGAGGGTCCTTGGGGGCCAACTAGCCCTCCTGTTACCTCCCAGTAAGGCCCACACAGCTGGATTACTGAGAGGTGATCAGAGGCCACGCCTCCTTTCTCCAACACTTTGCAAACACGCCTCCGGGCGCACTGCTGCTTGGGGGGAAAAAGTCCACTTTAGTCCTGAGGCCCTCAGGAGGCAAGGGGGACGTCATCCCCCACCAGCAGTGTGCCGAGAGGTGCATTTGCAGAGTGGTTCAGAACGAGGCGTGGCCTCTGACCTCTTTTCATGATTCTTGCTGTGTGGGGCTTACTGGAGGTAACAGGAGGTCTTCTAGGCCCCTAAGGACCCTAAGCAGCTAAGGAGACTTCACCCCCCAACCAGGAGCGCGCCAGGAGGCGCATTTGCAGAGTAGTGGAGAAAGGGGGCAGGGACTCCCGTGAGTTGCAGCTTTTTAAATTTTTTTATTTTTTAGGAAGGTGGCGCCGTGTGGCTCCCCTTCCCAAGGCCGATTTCGGCCCCGGGGACCCCATCTCACGGGGCTAGGCCTCGTTTCTTTTTTTTTTTGTTTTTGTTTTTTTTTTTACATGGGAGGGGGCCATGCGGCCCCTCTCCCCAGGCCTATTTTATCACCCAGGGCAGGCCTGCAACAATTTTTTTTTTTAAATGGGGAGGGAGGCCAGCGCAGCCCCCCTCCCCGGGCCGATATTGCCCCGGGGCCCCATTCCCGGGGCATGGCCACCATGTTGGGGACCGTGGCTCTCCGCCTCCTGCGGGAACCGGCTTTGCTTTTGGACAAAGGGAGCTGCAAACATGCAGCTCCCTCTGTCCAAAAGCAATTCTGCTCCGCTTCATAGAAGCAAGTACAGTTTTCCTGCTCTCACTTCCATGAACCGGAGCAGAGTTTGCTATGGCTTGGCGAGAGCACTGCTCTCGCCAAGCCATAGCAAACTGCAATGTCCCGGGGGTGGGCACCCCGGGACATTGCTGGAGCCAGCCCTGGGTGGCGGCGGTCTCCAGGGCCATTTATGGCTTCACAAGGGAGGCCACGCGGCCCCCCCTCCAACAAAATTTAGCCCTGATGAGGTGGGGGTCCCCGGGGTTGCGTGGGGGCCTGGAGCCCCCCCCACACATTTTAATTTAATATAGCCCTTGGGAGGTGGCGGTCCCTGGGGCAGTGGGGAGCGCGTGCCCCCCCCCCTGCATTTTACTATGTTAGCCCCGGGGAGGTGGCGGTCCCCGGGGTTGCGTGGGGGGGCCTGGAGCCCTCCCACGCACTATAACTTAATATCCCTCCCGCCCCTGGGGATGTGGCGAGGGCCCCCCATCATTATTTTTTATTGCCCCCGGGACCTGGCCTACCTCGGGGCCTAAATTAAACAAAGGATTTTTCAAAAAATATTCATTTGGATTCACGGATCCCCGCGACTTACGCCTAAAAAAATTAAATGCTTTTTTCTCGCCATGGGGATCCCTGTGGGACCCCCTGAACAGGCCTTGGGTGTCAGGGTGTTACTACCCTGCCCCCATTTCTTTTTTCTTTTTCAATCTTTTTTCTTGTGACTCGGTTCAACCGAGCCACAAGATGGCTACCAACACTTCCTGGTTTGAAGTGTTGGCAGCCAATCAGATCTCAGGCATGAGATCGGAAGGGTTTGCGGATCCTTCGCGTCCCTAGGTATGCAACTGGAAATTGCTTTAAATTTCTCAGCAACCAGTAACACCATTTAACAAAGAGTGCTTTCTGAACCGAGAGCTACCGTTCTGCCAAATTTGGTGTAATTCCATTCAGCAGCTCGGGCTGTAGCCGTGTCTAAATTTTTCAATGGGAATTAACATGGAGAAAAAGCATTTTGGGACCCCCCTGTTTTTCTCTGCCCCCGCTTGACGGATCACCCCGAAATTTTAAAGACCGCACCTGAAGTGACTACCCCGATAGTTTTGAAAATTTAGTGAAGATTCGTCAAACGCTGCCAAAGCTATTGGCAAATCAAAAAACGCTCTTCCTATGGAAACTAAGTCCTAATTATAACTGCCTACTGGCGACAGCCAGTAGGATATATATATATCTCTATATATATTATATTTAAAATTATGCAGTGGCAGATGCCACTGTGTAGTTATCATTAACACAGTGGTTCCATAGAAAATGCATTTTTTGATTTGCCTATAATTTTTGACCATGTGAATTAATTACTCAAAACCTGGGAATCTACATACTTCGTCAGCAAAGTTTTGTGAAGATCTACGTAGAATGAATAAAGAGGAGTTTTTCCATTTTAGCTACCATAGGAAATTCTACCAACAAATATAGCAAAAAACTATGAAAGCATTTGCCCCAAACTTTACATGAAAGTAGAACTTTAACCAGAAACCATGCATTCTTTGGTTTGGTGTGAATCCGTTTATTAGTTTCTATCGGTGCCTGTCAAACACCCCACCATAAAGAGCCTGGTGGTCCAGGCTTCAACCAGCAAGGTGAACTCCAATTCATTGCCCATGCCTTCTCCTGATAGGGAGTCCAAGAAGACTGAGGCATTTGAAAAACAAATGTCCTCTGTCGGCCTGGCATTGAGATTGGTCAGCACAGTCTGTTTATTGGGTTGCTATACACATGACCTCTGGGACATGGCCAGCAAGATCTTGCCAGAGGTCCTGGAAGTCCTTGGGGCCTCTCTGACTCCGACATTTCATGATGGTTAAAATGCAGCCAAATGCGTGTTTTTTGCTGATCTTGATACAACTGATTGCCTGGGAAGGGCGATTGGCTCCAGTGTGCCATCCGTGTAGACATTTCACAGGTTTTTCTGGAAATGTACAAGCTTCCCTCGTGTATATTCCCTTTGATGGCTCAGTTCTTTCTAGTGAATACGCGGATTCTGCCCTGGAATGCTTTAAGGGCAGTAAAGCCGCTGCACACTGCCTGGGTCTTTTGACGCCTGTGGAGCAGTTCCTTCATCAGTTTCAAAAATTCGGAGGCTGGTGCATAGATCGCCCCCAAATGTTGCATAAGTCAACTCAGTCTTTTTGAGGCCGGGGACCTTGGTGTGGCAGTCAACAAGCAAGCAAGGACACCAGTCTTCTCAGACAACTTCCCCTGTGGGAACAGCCACAGCGCCAGTTTAGTTTGCCCTTAGAGGCATATACCCATCCCGTAGAGGCGTCTTATAGTATTTCCTCCCAGGGTGGCAATCGGTGACATACGACAGGAGGATCATACAGATCGTGCACTTTTTTTGGTTCTAGCAACAGAAGAGCTCGTTTTCATTCTGTTGCAGGAGGTGTGTGTGTTGCTCTCCAAGGGTGCTATTGAGAGGGTTCCCGGACTTGGAAAAAGAAGAGGGTTGTTACTCTCGCTATTTCCTTGTCCCTAAAAAGGATGGAGACCTCCAGCCTATATTGGACATTCAACCTCAGGATGCCTTCCTGTGGAATGACAACTTCAAGATGCTCACACTGGGACAGATCTTAGCTGCTCTTGTCTTAGGAGACTGGGTGGTGTTTATGGAGCTGCATGATGCATATTTCCATATACCTGTCCTGCAGCCCTACGTACTTTACCTGCTCTTCAGGATTGGTCGGGAGGATTTTCAATTTGCAGTGCTCCCCTTTGGCCTCACTTGATCCCCTCGGGTGTTCATGAAAGTGTTGGGCGGCCGTCACAATACACCTTCGCCGGTTGGGGATATCAGTTTTCCTTACCTGGATGACTGGCTGTCGAAGGCAGGCAATGTAGAACTTCTTGGCATTCCTAGAATTCACAATCAACGAGCTGAAGTTGCACATGACTCCTCCATAGAGGCTGCCATTCTTTGGAGCCATTCTGGATGCAGTGCAGTTAAAGCCTTCTGTCCACCATAGTGAGCCCAGGACATTCGGGCTGTGATGCTGATGTTTCAGCCTCAGTCGTGGATCTCAATGGGAGCATCTCTGAGAATTCTTAGCCTCCTAGCATCCTGCATCTTTTTGGTCGCAGGTGGCACATTGGAGCTCTGCAATGGAATCTGAAGTTCAGTGTACCCAACACTCTATTGTGTACCACCAGAATTAACAAAAAGACACCTCACAATTTGCAGAGGTGGCTGCTCAAACACAACTGGTCCAGTGGCAGGACCCTCCCCCAAATAGCGCTGATGGTGATGAATTGATATATCAGTACTGGGATAGGGAGGCCACCTGCGGAAGGTGGAGATCAGGGTTCGGAAGCCTGGCTCCATATCAGTATGTTGGAATTGTGTGCCATATTTCTGGCTCTGAAGACCCTCCTGCCATCCAACAAGGGTAGACTGGTGCAGGTTCTCATGTACAAAATCAATGTTATGTGACTATTGCAACAAGCAGCGTGGAGTCCTTGGGTCCTGTGCCATAAGGCTTAGTGCTTCTAGAGTTGGTTGGAGCATCAGAACATTTCCCTATTCATGAACCACCTGGCAGGATCCTGGAATACCGGAGCGACAAGCTAAGCAGGGGATGTGTGGCAAATAGGAATGGTGTCTACTTCCCAAGGTGGCGCATGACATTTTGACACAGTGAGAGACCCTGACTAGATCATTTTTCAACTGTCGAGAATGTATAGTGTCAAAGGTTTTGTGCGTTGGCGTTTCCTCAAGAACCACCACTAGGAAATGCATTCCGGCTGGAATGAAACACAGGATTCCTGTACACCTTCCCACCCCTGACAATCTTCCTTTAGTTCTGAAATAAATCAGGAATGACTGAGTCCAGGTCATCCTGGTGGCTTCGAATTGGGCCAGGAGAGTGTGGTACCCTAAACTACTGGGCATGAGAATCTGTCCTCCTATAAGGCTGATCCTTGACGAGAACCTCCTATTTCAGTAACAGAGCAATGTACTCCACCTGCTAGGTACTCTACATGCGTGGAGATCAAGTGACAGCAGTTCACTGTGTTTGATCTGCTGCCTGAAGTGGTGGATGTCATTCTAGCTGCTAGAAACCCTTCCACAAAGTCCATTTATGCTAGGTGCTGGGACAGGTTGGTGGCCTGGTGTGGTACTCGCAAGATTGACCCTTTATAAGCCAAGCTGTCTGATGTTCTTTTGTTCGTTTTGTCTTTGGCCTACCAAGACCTTGCAGCAGGCACCATTGTGGCCCTTTCTGGTGTTTTTATGTTTACCAGACTAACCATGCTTGTTTAAATCACCTGTTGTGATTAAGTTTATAAAAGGTTCAGCACACATGTTTAATCCCAAAGTGTTTTCTTGATGACAGAGTGGGACTTTAATTTGGTCTTCACGTTTCTCAGTTTCACACCCTTTGGGCTGATGCATAGCTGCATGCTACACCTTTTGACTTTGAAGACTATCTTTGTCATTGCGATTACTTCAGCTGGACACATGAGTGAGCTTCACGCACAATTAGTGCGACCAGCCTATACCACCCTTTTTCCAGATGAACTGGTGTTGAGAATGTGGGCATCCTTCTTGCCTGAAGTGGTGACTTCTTTCCATGTTGGGTGATCTATTGCCCTGCCTGCGTTCTCTGTCCCTCCTCGCCAAAGAGGAGAGGCTTCATTGACTGGACCCCTAAAGGGCTTTAAGCTTTTTTTATTGCTTATGTCAAGGAACACTGTGTGGATGATCAACTTTTTGAGGGGTTTTCTGGAGCGAAGAAGAGAGAGGCTGTGCAGAAGAGAATCCTCTTGAAGTGAATAGTACTTCATTAGGATGTGCTATGCACTAGCCCAGAAGGTCTCCGAGCCCATTCCACCAGGTCTAAGGCTGCTACCACTGCCCTGGCTTCCGGAGCTCCTGTCCTTGACATCTGCTGGGCTGCAATGTGGGTGTCTGTGCAGATGTTCACGAGGCACTACTGCCTTGATAGCCAGGTCAGGCGGGAAGGTCATTTCGCCAGACCCTCCACCTGGGAATGTCCTGCTTTGGTATCTGTTACAAAGGTGAGTAATCTGCAGTTTGAAGTATCTATCAGAAGAACAAGTTACTTGCAGCAGTGAATCAACCAATTAGCATGCAGTCTGCAGACAAAGGCTAGCAAATACATTAAAACAATTTAAATAATTTCTAATGCTGCAATGGACAAGTTCTGTTTTTTTTAAATGTCTTTTTTTAACTTGGTACGGCTATTAAACACGGAACCCTGAAAAATGCTTTTCATTGTAAGTGTAAACCAGAAGAAGCGCACAATGGAGGGAGCGGGGAGCCACGGGGAGAAGGGAGGTGGGAAAAGAACCAACCGCAGTGAAACCACTGGAAACCTAACCATCCTCCCCATGGGTGGGCCAACATTTTTTTCAAACTGCTCTCCACAAGCACACACAGATGCACAGCTGACAAAACTGCACCTGACATGCTGTGAATGACAGCCAAGGCAGGATGGAAAACCGATGGAAACAAAACACGCACGCAACACAAACAGGCGTAACCCAGAATCGGGGGAGGGTGTGGAAAGGAAACATGGAAGAAGAAAGGTGAATTCATTTTTGTTATGCCATCCCTTTGTGTCCCCGAAGTCTACAAATGTCCATACACAGTTTGAGATTTCACCTAAACAGTATCTTTTTAAATGCTGTTTGTTATAATTTTTTTGGGCTCACCTCCGCTATTGTGGAAAGCTTCTCCTTCCTCTCTGAGGCACACTGAAGTAAACGCAGTCATAAATGGGTCGTGTTGTAGTGTGTGCGACTGCTAGTCTGTGAGAGTTAAGTGACGTTGGTATTATGAAACAACTGCTCTGTGAGGGGTTTGAGTACTGTAAGTAATGTGTGAGTGCCAGAGTGACTACTTCACTCCATGTCATTACAGACATTTTTTCTAGAACTGGGCTCTTCACCAACAAATAACTGCTGTCTGCTGTGTTAGTTTTATTAGGTTAAGTGGTGCAAATCAAGACTACAACATCAAGAATACACTAGGTTATCACAAAAGAATGAGGTTGGAAACCGTGCCCTTATTGACATGAAGTGAGGTGGTCACCCCAGTGATTGATACTCTGTGCGGTCAGGACTAAACCTCCCTTAACCAGACCCAACCCAGAGCACACACATTGTTTTACAATTGAAATACACTTAAGAAACAGCTCTGCTCTTCATTGGCTTATCAGCATGTTCTTTTAAAAGTAGTCCTTGGATGAAAATGACGTAGCCATCTTCAGAGTAGCTAGTAAACACTAGACGTGTACTTTGGCATTGCTCCATTTCTTTCTTTCAATGGAAAGTACAAACATATGATTGCAGTTTTAATCGATAGTCTATCAGTTTCACACTCTCAAGATTCAGGTCTTGTTAAGAGAAAGTTCACCATCTGATAACTTGCAGCTCTACAAATCGCTCATGAGAAGAAAGCATGGGGAAAGAGCATTAACAGTTTGAGGTCTATGCAATCATGTATAGTATGAGCAATTTATTGCTGTGGTTGATTATGTTGTTTATTGAACAGCTTAGAAGTGCCGTCAAGTACCATAAAATTGAGGCGGAAACCCTCAACTCTATACCATGCCAGCATCATGTATTCTGCACACTGTTTTTTTAACCCATGCGTACAATTAGAACTGAAAACTGCATGCCCCAGAATGCAGTGTGCTTTTGAATGAAAAGGTGGGCCGAGCAGAAGATGTCGCTCATGACGTCAACGTATTTAGCTAGTCTTATTACAATTTTAAGTGGCTGAGTATAGTTTGTTCTCATTATTTTTCAAGATGGCAAGCTGGATTATAAAAAGTTGATGAAAACAAAAGTTAACCGACACAGAGTTTTTTTTCTTTTTGCACAGCATATTTTCTAATTCTGATTTTTTTAATGAACGGATGTGTGAATTGGTGAGTAAAGAGGGTGATTTGCTGAACGAGAGGAGCCTTACATTTGCTCACAGAGCTCTTTTGTTTGAAGCACTGACAGTGAATATTGGCTTATTGTTAAAAAATAGACCGGGAAAAGCGCATTCAGTGCTGTGAAGCTAGGCACAAGCATATAATGCTGCTTGGTGGATAGGGCGGAGGGAGGATCGCTGAACACACACACCCATGGACGCAGAGACAGTGCTGTCTGAGGCCAGACCACCTCCAGGGATTTTAACATGGAAAGTCATGCTGCTCTGCCTCCCGCTAGAGTGAATCAGATACCTATAAGTGGGTGCGATCTCGCCATTAACCCACACAGCTTGGAAGCAGGGAGGGGCTTTCACTTTGTCAGGATTGCAGCTTCTTCATTGTTTAATAAACTTGATGCTCTGCTGGCAAATTTCCCTGCCTCTTAGCAATAACTCAAGAAACAGCAGCGCTCCTGAGGAGGGCTCGTAAACCAAAAAAATAAAGGGGAAGTGATACGGCACTTAGAACGAATGAATGCGGGACGGGATAAGAAAAAAAATACAGCGCTCCGAGCGAATGAAAAGCTAATGAAAACACCAGCGCTCCCGAGAAGGGCTCGTAAACAAAGAGAAAAGAAGTTCTTAAATTGATCATAAAAGGAGGGATAGTGGAGAGATAATGTACTTGGTACCTGCTCTCTGGGAGGGATAAACACAGGAAGAGGCATGGCAAATGCATGCCATGGATAAATGGGGAGAACGAATAAGAGAGCAATGATGGAGCCAGCAAATGGGAAGCCTATGGGTGGGCTGAAGCCCACAAACTAGATACAGCATGTCTCTTCGAGCTAACGCATCGCTGTCTACTTAATTTAAACAGGTACACAGCACATAAATAAATCTAGAACTTCCAACAAAAATGAAGTTGCACTCCGATAGAGACTCAAGTAAACTTACAGGCACACTCAGGGAGGCAGATTCACACTATCCCACTCACTCAACAGCGCATACATAAAAGCATAAAAGTACTGAGTCATATTCATAGTCACATTTCCGGGCACCATTTGTAAGCCTATACTGTTTCCAACATTTAATGACAAAAGCACAGCAGTACACTCAGAACCAGAAATAGAAGTATGTACATGTACTACGAAAGACAGACACATACATACATACACAGACATTCTCGCTCTCTCTCAGGTGTAAAATTGGCAAGACAACATAGACTCAAGTAGAGCTACAGTGTGAGGAATACTCCTGATTACACAATTATACACTACTACTCACTCATGTAGAAACAAGATAATACACTAACAAACGTAATCTCAAACACACTTCAAGGGAAAAATTAAACGGCTGGATAAGCACTTTATAAATCATTTAAACACAATCTGACACAGCAAAACTAGGAAAACTGGGATATGCAAAGAATATATAATATATTACAAATTAAACTGCTATCTGCACAGGGACAGAACACCATTGTACACCTCTGACATAGAAAAACATATAATTCCAAATGCACACAGGGACACAAACATTTAAATACAAATAAATACAGGTAAATGCATAACACATACAGTCAATAAGTTGCACATATGAATCATAAAGACAGCAGAAGTATTAAAAAAAATGGCAAGAATTAAACCTCTAGCCAAAACTAATTGTAGAAAAGAAACTTAAGCACTATGGGGGAGGCACAATACAAATGCTTATCACTGTGTGGATTTGTGTCTACCTATGTCTCTGGATCTTAAAGTGCATTGTTGTATCACTCGTCTTAGATTAGAATGTATACGTCTATACAGTTTTATAACTTTAAGTAGGTACTCATAAGTAACTTATAAACTGTTTCTCAGTGTTCCGTGATAAAGAATGGAAAATAAATATGAAGACCTAAATCTAGTAATAAAACACAGAAATTCACTATTCATATGTGTATGATACCATAGAATAAAACCTTTAAAAAGGTGTATACACTAAAATAAAATTACTACATTATTAAACAGGACCACATAACGTAAAATGAGAAATTGACAAGCAAATGAAAAAAGCATAATAAGCAACCACTGACCTTTAGGAAGAGAGCAGCACACTTCATGGCAGGCAGAATAGTATACTCCTCTAAAACCTAACATCACATTTTGTTTCTTATATTTCTCAATTTTTAAATAATATATCTCCAAAAACTGTTCCAAAAACAACATAGAACTGCAATCTTAATGTGCAATTTATAGATCACATCAGCCATAGTTGTCATAGTAGCCAGAACAAGTTCTTTAAAATTTATTTCACCACCACCAAGAAACAGTGCACATATATAATATTTTCACAAATTTGAAATCAGACACAATGTAGAAGCAAACTTTGATGTCATCAGTGATGTAATTGCTGAAGTCATTAGTACTGTCATGGTTTGTCTCTTATGATGTCATCAGTGATATCATGTGTGACGTCCTGCGCATCACAAGGGGGTGGTGCATTTAATATGGTTCAAGCAGTGAATTCATAAATGATTTAATGGATTTTATTATTTAGAAATGTGTGTGTGAGTGTTATGTCGTTCGCAACACAGAGCTTTAAGTTGTGGTTTGTGTTGCAAATTGTATCTTGCGAATTTCAGTGGTTTTATACGTTTGAGCCACAACCATAATTTCAGTTTTTAACTGTTTTTGTGTGAACATCTGCATATATATGTATAATGATTAGAGATGGTAATTACTCTGCCTACTGTATTTTTGGCTTTTGTCTTGTGATCAGTGTAGCTGCAATTCCAGATTTTTATGGTTTGAAAAAGCCCTTCCATACTGCATGGTGAAAATGAATACTTGTGGTTACTTTGAGACTCTATAAGCAGGCGGAGCTCTGACTAGCTAACCAGTGCAAGGCACAACCTCTGACTGACTGATAGGCATGCCTCGGGCTGCTCTGTTTGATACACAGTTAATAGGTTTTTTCTCAGTCATGGGAATACCAATAGGATTGCGCCACAGTTGTCATGGGCATATTCTGCACCACCATAATCTTAATGGGCAGGTCTGATTTGAATGGGCATCTTCATCAAAAGTTATTTTAATGGTCATGTACTGTTATATTGTCTGAATTTTAATAGTCCATCAGTGTGTGTAGGCACGCATAATCTCCTTTGCTCTCAATTGTTGCCTGTTGTGTACGTTGCTGGATATATTTGGCTACCTATTCGTTGCCACTTTTTGTTGGGAGTAATCTTTAGGAGGTATTTTATGACACTCTCATTCGTTTTAAAGAGCATGTAATTGTTATGGCCATATTTTATGGCACATTACGCCTAAGGAGCATATTTCGTGGCAGTAATAGTGAGCAAATGATACAGCACAGTAATTCTTACAGGCATATTCTGTGGCAAAGTAATTCTTGAAGAACTTATTAACTCTGCAAAGTAATTTTGTTGTGTATGATAGAATATGTCTGGCGGTGTATTCATTGGCTCTGTGGGTTTCCTATTCCTGCAAACCACTCAGTTTCAAGGAAACTTTGGCATCAAAAAGAGCTAGAATCTTTGGTTCTGATAATGCATGGTTTGGCACTTCAAGTGACTTGGGTACAGGCTGTGATGCAAATGACTGGGCACTGATTGTGAGTTTAATTAAATCTGTCCTGTTTGAAAATAAACATAGGTTCATGGGCAACACACATTCACTGTATTCTGTCTTAATTTCTCATCACCAGCCAGGACACCACTGGAGACATCTACTACTTTAACTTTGCCACGGGCCAGTCGACATGGGACCATCCAAGTGATGAACACTACCGGGAACTGGTTGCGCAGGAGCGCGAAAAGCTGCAGGCCCACGGAGGCAGTGGTGGCACAGGTGCACCCAAGAAAAAGGAGAAAAAGAAAAAAAAGGAGAAAAAGGAAAAAAAAGACAAGCGTGACCGTGAGCTGCCAAAACCCATTGCAGTGAGTTTTTCATGCCATAGATGTGGGACTCCGATATCCAGATGGGGAAATGTGTTGTAACTGCAGCCCAGTTCTAGGGGTCTTTTTAGAAACAAACATAACATTTTACCAACCTTCTCTTTACTGATGCAGCCTTTTAGTTTCCTTCAACTATGCTGTGCTGGGGTTTTAATTGAAGTGCTGCAGTTACCTCCTTTCTTTCTTGTCAGGGTTTTAAATGTCCCACTTACATCACTACTTGTCAGCTCTTAAAATCTTTGGTGCTGTGTAATCAAGCATCTGTCGTCTGGTATTGTACATAACACTGCATGAGTATTTTATGTTGTTTTAGGTCCTACATTAAAATTGGCTTACGTTCAGGGATTGCGGTGGGGGCGGGTATAGTCCGAAAACTTAAATACGTATGGGTGTTTCAATGACATATTAGTGTATAGTATATTAAAAGTATCAAACTTCAGCTTTGTTATGATCCGGCCTATGTGTTGTGCTAGGATGTGCTTTAGCCTTCCCAAATTTGATTACAGTATTCAGGATACATTGTGGCTAATTAGGATTGCATCATAATGGCCAGCCCACCAGCCCATCCTTTCTGAAGCAGTAGAATGTCTTGGATAAAAATGTCCAGACACAATAGAATATTCACAAAACACACAACATTAATTTGCACCCAGGAAAGTATACAATTTCTTTCTGAAGATGGATAATCACATTTTTGATTTGTTCTTGTAACTAAAATACATTTCTTAAAATAGCTAAATACCTTGGATGCCAAGCATTGAGAGGTACCTTTACCTTTTCAGACTTGCTTTTTCTCTGGGCCCCCTTGGTGTCAGTTGCCTGTTTCTCGCTGTCTGTATTAGAAGAGCGAACGCCCCTTCTTTTGTCTTTCTCTTGCTGAAGATTATTCTTCAAGTTTCCTGTGATGGCACTTGTCTGTGATCAAGGTACACCATGATTACATGGAGGCTGGGATGGGAACGGGGTAGCTTGATCATTGGCCCATGAATCCCAGGTGTAATTGGAACCCCTGAGTCCTGGCTGTCCCTTCCCTATTACAGATCTGCTCCTTCTTGGGCTGTTCCGGTGTATAGGAGATCCCGGACGGTCTGTGGGTCTAATTTATTTTCAAGTCTCTACTAACAAAAGTAACATCTAGGAGCCATGTTGTATGCTAGGCTACTGAGACTCATTCTTAGTTGCCTAATTCAGCTTTATGCCAATGCCAGAACCTGCCTGACAAATACAAACTGGGTGAGCTCAGGTATCCTCCTAGGCTGGATTATTTCCTTACTACTGCACACGAATCTATGTTGCACAGAGAAGAGTGTGGGGTGGCTGCTTATCAGCAGCCATCACTGAGAGTAGGAAACAATGCATTTTGCCATTACCGAGAAACCGAAGCATCAATTCCCCCCAACTCAATGTCAGTCCTTTTTCCATTTCTGATTTATTGTATATACTGCGACATACCTGTAACATGGTACTTGACCATGTGTCTCTGAGATGCATTCATTCAAGTCTCTACTCCTGACACTCACTGTTCACTTGAGCAGTCGTTGCATTTCTCAGGATGGCACTCTGGTTTCTTCTTTCTTAACCCTATTTGAAAAAGTGATAGATTTGTGGGACAGAGGCGATCATATTTTCTGGGTTACTGCAAGAGCTAAAATTCTGCTCTTGGGGGTTCTGAGCAACTATCCAACTCCTAATTCTACGACAGAGAATCCAATTTAAGACTGTTTTTGGTTTCCTATCCACGTGGAGTAGCAGAAGGGAGGGCTGCTGACACAATAAGGTCATTGTTAGATTAGGGGGAAGCAGTGTAAAAGTTGGAAAAAATTGTATCCTTTACAACGTACTGGTAGTAGCCTCGTCACAGTTGCAATAGCAAAACTCTGTTTTTAGGTAATTGATGCTCTTCTGCAGTAAAGAGCCGAGACGGGGGCCACAGACCTAAATATATTCAGACATATTTTGCAATGTTTAGTGTGGTTTGGGGGAA
The DNA here is from genome assembly GCA_963921515.1 of Calotriton arnoldi. NCBI lineage: Eukaryota > Metazoa > Chordata > Amphibia > Caudata > Salamandridae > Calotriton > Calotriton arnoldi. The sequence goes on along the minus strand of CAWUFW010003182.1, from coordinate 372,480 downwards.
TTTTACTCTGAGCTGGGACTCTGACATTACACACATTAATTTAGAGGAATTTGTTGGTGAGTTGTGTGAGTTCTCTTTCAGGTTTTGGAAATTCAGCAGGTTTATCCATTGCAGTGAAGCTTCCTGGGTGAGACTGTCCATAAAATGACTTGTGAAATCACATTTGTGCACATTGCTTTCCAGCTTTGCCAAGAAGATACGATTGTTCAATCCTTCAATTCATCAATGTTTTTCCCATGCACGCCCGGAGTAACATTTCAAGTATTCTCCAAGGTTTTCCTCACTCCTAGGTAGTGGACTCCTGTGTCTGGGGAAGCAGGCTATGGGGCGGGGAGGGATTAGATTTTCACACTTTTCACTACCTGTGCCACAGAACTAGTGACCATGCACATTTCTGAAATTCATTAATTCTGTTGGATACTTCTAACTGCAGATTCCTCAACTTGTGAATATTTCCTAGGTGCCAGACTGGATCTATACGTTTTTCAGCAGTACTCTTGTGCGCCGGTAGGTGGCCTCGTGCAACTCTGCGCCAACATTGTTCTGCTCCAGGAATGATGAGTGGAGCTCCATATAAGCCCCACCCATGTTTTCTGTTGTCTGTTCCTTTCGTGCCTTAAATGTGGATCGGGAGCTCTTTGGTCTTTCGGAAAACAAATTTATTGAAGAGTTACCAGTGTGCAAGGGAAAATGTTACCTCCTAAGATGACGGCTCATACTGTGTAGGCACTGTCGCAAATAGAGGTCTGTGACGGACACTCACAAAGTATGCTTATGGTATCCGGAGTCTGAACATGACTCCAGGGCCTGTGACGACTGTGGCCAGATGAGCCTGAAGGCCATACGGGACTGGAAGGCCAATCCTTACCTCGCCAAACACAAGACTACATAACGCGACCGGTCGAAGTCAGAATTAAGGGCCCGTTCCTGCTCCCGAAGTCGTTCCCATAGCAGATCATCGTCGTGGTCCAAATCTTCTGGTTCTTACAATAAAATGCAGAAGTCAAAGCAGAAATTGGCCCCTTTCTGCCACTCTTGGACGCAAGAGTGGGCACAAGGTCATCAACGTGCCTCCCGATCTCAGTTTGGTCTCCGCACACCCCAAATTCCAGGGTCCGCTGGTAACGTTGCAGAAAGTAGAGGCTTTCAGAGAAGTCATGCTGTGCATTTTCTGCACTCACAGGCTCTCTGCCGCACCTTTGGGCCGCAAGAAACCGCAGGGGCCTCCATTTGGGCTTCCACCAGTGGGCAGACTGTGCCCCTTGAAACCTTATCAGATTCAGCACCAACTACGGTGCCGACTTCTATTCTGGCAGCATCACCTATGCCGGTTCCCTTTGCATTGATGCTGATGCCAGAGGAGGATGTTCAACCCAGTTGTTATCCTACTTGGTGTAGAATCTAATGCGACCTCAACCATGATGCTGCCTGGCTCTGACCAGCACGCAGCCAACAGGAATTTCTTCAGATTCTGATACGCTGCCATTACCATGTGGTAGGGCCCAAACCTTACCAAATCTTTTTGGTACTGACTTAGTCAGTGACATAAACTGGTAGGAGAACTTCAAGATACCAGTGGTCGGATTACTTCTTCAGACACTGGCTTTGTGTCTCCTTCTGGTGCCTTGTTCGCAGTTGTTATGCTTGGGTGGCAGAAGTTCTAGACGTATAGCCACCTACTATTGAGCTGAAGATTATTCTGTTAACTGAGGTACTTCAACCAGGTCAGGCCCCTACTGAGCCTCTGTCACAATTGAATGTGGCCCTCCCGGATACCCTTTTGAACACATTGTCGAAACCACATTCATGTCTGTTGGGTAATGGGCTGGCCGTTCGACAACATCGTCCTGCACCTGACGACCTAGCCTTTGTTACACCACATCTAATGCCAGAGAGCTTGGTGGTACAGGTATCCACAAAAGAAGTAAATCTGTACTCTTTTCCTTCCACTCTACCTGATTGCAAAGGTAAAAGAATAGAGACATTTGGAAAATTCTAGGCTGCTGCTGCTCTCATGCATTTTGGGATACAGGTGAGCAATTTTATCAGCTGTTCCAGACAGCTTTTGGGCATCCCTTACATAGGTTATTCAAGACGTGCGTTATGCTGTGAAATTTGTGATAGTCTGTGATTTGGACACAATCAACTGCTTAAGTCCAGCGATGGGCACCATTGTGGCTCTTTGGCGCAATGCCTGGATAAATTCTACAGACTTTTCTGGGAATGTCCACGCATTCATAATGGACATGCTGTTTGACAGCTGTCACCTTTTTGGCGCTAAAGTGGTTTTGGTCCTCGAAGGGTTTAAAGCGAGCATAGCCACAAAGTTTTCCAGTGGTCTTTACACTCCCACGAGACAATTCCACTAGCAATTTCGCACGCTCCGTGGCTATGGTCGGGGTTTCCCATTTAGTCAACGTCCTTCACCACCCCCAACAGGCCTTTTAGCCCTTTCGGGGCCACGGATGAGGTTCTCAGAGACAACTCCCAGGACAGCAGAGACTGTGTGTATCCTGTCCTTTGGAGGCACACATCCACCTTTTCCGAGTCTGGATCCAGTATTCCTTCTAAGCCTGAGGGGTGACGGGCCATCAACTCAGACAAGTGGGTCCTCCAAATTGTCTATCCTTGCTACGCCCTCTTATTTCTTTCTACCCCGCCGCACCTTTCACCACAATCAGGATGGCTGATGGAAGACAACTTGTCCATCCTGCAGCAGGAAGTGCAGGCCCTTTTGGCGACAGGGGCCGTAGAGAGGTTTCTGGCCTCAAAAGCGGGAACCGCTACTTCCTTGTGCTGACGAAGGATAAAAGAATTTGTCCTATTTTGGATCTTCACCCTCTTAATGCCTTCGTTTGAAAGGACAAATTCAAAATCTTCAACTAGCTGAGGTCCTCTCTACCCTAAACCCTGGAGACTTGAGGGTGGTGTTGGAATTGCAGGATGCTTATTTCCGGATCCCCGTGTTGCAAGCCCCAAGTCACTAGCTGTGGTTCACGGTGGGCCAGAAGGATGTTTTGGTTCAAGGTGATCCCTTTTGGTCTCACTAGTGCCTCTCAGGTGTTCATGAAAGTAATGGCTGTAGTCGCAGCATACCTTCAGAGGATGTGTCCCCTACCCCGAAAACTGGCTGTTGAAGGAGGGCTCGCCCCAGACAATCATCAACCACTTCCAGATGATAACAAACCTCGCAGTGTAGTGTAGTTCCTATTTCCCTAATAGGCTCTGCGCTTTGGAATAATATACCCTATAGGTTTGACATAGGACTGAGGTCAGTATGTCCCTATCGAGTATATTAAACTTAATTACTTTTGTGCCAGCTAACTCAGAGGCCACTAGAAACTCCTTGTAAACAAGAAGGGAGTAGTTTCTGGCAACCGCATAAACATGACAACTGTGTTTCCCTTTAGAATCGGAACACTTCTCAGAATCGTGGAAACAATAGATAACGGTTTCACTCAGCTAATCGTGCATGCTTCGTTTCCTCAGAGTTACACAGAAAGAATAGACGGGCGTTTCAATAAAAAGGTTTTATTGAACAGTCTTGTTTCTCGTGTAAGAGATATGAGCTGTTATGATCACAAGACAGTATGCAAGATATATAATGTACAGCGTAAGCAGTAGAAAGAAATAATACTGCGCTAGCATTATCTTTTAGCATATATACACGTACATAAATAACATGAGCTAAAAATGCGAGTACTCATACGATGCTTTTCTAAGCTAGTTTTACCCCAGTGTACCTAACCTAGTCTAGGTGTAGGGCAAGGTAAGAAGTAGGTGAAGTATTCTATAGTATGGTATACTAAGAGTCTGGTATGCCGAGAGTCCCTCTAGGTTCTAGTCCGCTCCATACCTTGAGAATGAGAGAGGTGGGAATCTCCTTCCGGATCTCAAACTCTAACACCCCGCGAAGGGAGTCAGAACACTGGAAGCTGGATTCTCTGCGAGCAGGGATGACAGCGTCTTCTCAGTGCGTCAGGCCGGGATACGGGCTCCTCTGAAGTCGAGGTCTCCTCTAACTTGCTTGGGCAAGGGAAGGTATATTTATACCTGGTGGGGGCCTTGGAATGTTAGCATTGACGTGAAGTCGGACAGAGGAAGACGTCAGGAATGAACCCTTAAGGTATAGCTGTTCATGCATAATAAATGAGTTCTTGGAGAAATCAATAACCCTGTGCTAGGGGAACTCCCAAGAGCTTATGGGTCTGGTTTCTAAACTCGTTGTGACGTTAGGACGGACGGATGTCGGTGACCATGCCTGTATTTGGAGTGCATGGCTAATGCCTAAATAAGGACTGGGATTCTATGCCTATATAAGGGCAATGCGAATTGTGCCTATATAAGGACATGTTTCAGGAAAACCTATATACGGACACCTAAAGCGGAATACAACAGCAGCATCCTTGGGCTTATCTATCAATGTGCCGGATTCACATCTGACTCCTTCACAGACGCTCCTGTTCATTGAAGCTAAATAGGATACTATATAGTTCTGTGGCTTTCCCATGGGGCAGACAGTCCGGGACATTCAGGCTATTAACCTGATGTTTAAGTCTTAGTCCTGGATTTCAGTTCTGATGGCTCTGAGGCTCCCGGAATTATTGGCCTCCAACATCCTGCTGGGCAAAGATAACAGGTGGCACATGCGGGCTCTGCAGTGGGACCTCAAATGGCGGACCACTGCCATTTGAGACTGCAGCAAGCAAGGCGGGTGGTTTCTTAGGCCCCGTCTCAGAAGGCTCTGCCTCTGAAAGTGGCCAAATTGCCAAGGAACTTTTTTTCTGGTAGTAAACCATCTGGCAGGATCTTTAAATGGCAGGAAAGACGAGCTCAGCTGCTGACACTAAGTAGATCACAAATGGCATTTGTATTCAGAAATGGCACTGGGCATCTTCCAACAGTGGGGAGAACCGTAGCTTGATCTTTTTACCACTGCTGAGTGCAATGTCAGCATGAAAGTGTTTCCGAAGCAGCTCTCTCACAGAGACTCCTTCCATCTATAGTATGCTAGGGACTGCTGTAATAAGCCTTTGCGTCACTGCCATGAGTTCAGAAGCAAGATCTCGAATGACCAGGCCCAAATCATCCTAGTTGTATCTGACTGGGCCAAAAGAGTGTGGTATATGGATCTCCTGGACATGAGCATCTGTCCTTCGATCAAGCTGGTGCTTCAGGAGGATCTTCTGTTGCAGCAGCAGGGTGTGGTACTGCACTCGGGCCTGCATAATTTGCATCTCCATACTTGGAGTTTGAGCTGCAGCAGCTGACTTCCTTCAGCCCCATCCCCCTCTCTCCTCACCCTCAGGTTGTTGAAGCCATCTTGGCAGTGAGGCCTCCGTCCACAAAATCAGTGTACACTAGTCATTGGCACACATTTGTACGTTGGTGTGGCACCTGAGAAATTGACCCTTTATAGGCAAAGGGCATGTTCTGGACATTTGTCAGGTTACGTGGGCATGGTACACATGTTCATGAAGCACTACTGCCTCCAACGTCGTCATCTGGGAGGGGCATTTTGCCCGCTCTGTCATGCAGGACTTTTTGATCTGAGCCAGTTCACAGACCCCCCCCCCATGAGAGAGATGATATGATATCTATTCACAAGGTGAGGAATCTGTGGTTAGAAATATTCATCAGAAGAACAACTTACCTTTGGTAATGATCTTTCAGGTGGATACTTTATCTAACGCAAGTTCCTCGTCAACCCTCTGACCTGTTTGTTGTGTGAACTGGATTCTTTTTCCATCTAAACGGGTCCCAAGTTAGAGATCTGCACACTGGCCATGTTAAACTGTTGATGGGATCTGAAAGAGACACGTTAGTGACAGATTCCTTACCTTAGAATATCCCCAGGCGTCAGGCTGGATCCGGAAAGTTTTTGCGTAGCAGTACCCTTGCGCGTCTGTAGGCGGCGTCGTGCGGCTCCGCGTCCGTCGTCGGCGTCGTGATCGCCGGGATGACGTCGCGGGCAGTACTTAGACGCCGCCCCTGCGCGCTGACGTCAGTTCTTCTTTTTCCGCGCCAGTAAGCGCAGATCCGGGAAGAGCAGTGCCCTAGTCAATTTTTGACTAACCTTTTTTGTGAATTTTTTCACTGTTTCTTCATCGAGTCTTCACGACTCCTAGGTGTCGTAGGGATGCCCGGCTTCAAGCCATGCGGAGCCTGTGGTCGCATGATGTCGATCACGGACCCGCATCTCGAGTGTCTCTTCTGTCTCGGCCGAGACCACGACACGAAGTCGTGCCCTGACTGCCGGAAACTTCATCCGAAGGCTTTGCGAGAGCGGTCTCCAAAGCTACTCGAGGTCCGGCAGTCGGCTCCGCGCCGCACCAAGCCCCGGTCCCGGGAGAGGTCGAGGGGCCGGTCGCGGAGTCCCCGCCGGTCGTCGGAGTCCAAGTCTTCGCGCTCCTCGGGTAAGTCGAAGCACAAAAAGTCTAAGAAGCATCATCGGCTCTAAGACTTCGCCTCGCCGGTCTCGCGACTCGGCTGAGGCCCCAGTCGGCACCGTCCCCGCGGCCCCGGACATGCCTGTAGAGCCGCCCCCGCATTACCCGTCCTTTCCGGGTTCGGGGGCGACTCCGGCCGAAATACAGGAATTCCTGTCGGCCATGGCCCGCCTCTTCGGGCCTTCAGGTCCTTCCGGTGCGCCTTCGGGCCCCGCGGGCCTGATGGGGTTGCCCCGGCGCCGCCGTCGACTCCGGTCCCGGCGTCGCCTGTCCCACCGGCCTTCATCCCGGCCTCGGCTCCGGCCCCGGCCTCGATCCCGGCTCCGGTGGTGCCGCAACCCCCATCGACGCCGGTTGACCTAACCACGCCGACGCCGATGTCCCCGGTGCCGTTCCTGACGCCGTCCGGGGCTCCGGACGGCGTCGGACCCCGGCTCTCTCCGGCTCCGGACATGGAGCCGGACCGACGTCGCTCGACGCCGGCTCCGGCGCCGATGAGACCTTGGGTCCCAAATGTCCCTCCTCCTCCATATTTTGAACAAGAGGAGGACCAGGAGAGCTGGGAGGGTCTGAGGACCCTCTCACACAATAGTGTGAGTATGATCCGGACTGGGCTGAGGAACTTGGGGATGCCAGTGGTCTAGACACCTCCCCTGACACTGGCATGCTGTCTCCTCCCGTGGCTACGGAGGAGGGAGCTAATTTTGCAACGGTGTTGCGTAGAGCAGCTGGAGCCTTACATCTCCAGTTGCCTACTGTGGCCGTCAGGACTAACCTCCTGACAGAAGTGCTTCAGCCGGAGGCTTCCTCCTCGGAGACTGTGCTGCCGTTTAATGATGCACTCACTGACGTTCTTTTGGGTGCCTGGTCCAAACCCACCACAGGGGCTCCTGTGGATAGGAACGTGGCCCGACGCCATCGCCCTGCTCCGGGCGACCCATTGTTTCTCTCCCAACATCCCACCCCGAGAGCTTGGTTGTCCAAGCCTCTGCCTCCCAAACCGCCTTCCCTACCGCCCCTCCGGATAGGGAATCCAAATGCCTGGACCAATTTGGGAAGAAGGCTTTTTCTTCCTCCAGTGCTGGCTTGCGGTCCGTCAACACCGCTTGCCTTTTGGGCCGATATACCCACTCCCTGTGGGATTCGGTGGCGGCTGTTTTGCCGCAGTGTTCTGAGGAGGTCCAGACACTGCTTACCTGCGCCATTGCGGAAGGGCGAGATGCGGCTAAATACACCATACGTTGTGGCCTTGATACCGCCGACTCGCTGGGCAGATCGCTTGCGAACAACTGGTTTCTCGGGTGATGTCCAGAATACACTCATGGACATGCCCTTTGATGGAGTCGGTCTTTTTGGTTCAAAGGCAGACCATGCGCTGGAGCGGTTTAAGGACTCACGGGCTACTGCCAAGTCCCTGGGCCTTTCTGTTGTACGCCCTCCGCTCACCTCTGCTTTTCGCCCCTTTCGTGGCCACGGAAGGGGCGCCCAGTCACGTCCGCTGCCCAGCCACCGGCCCGCGCAGCAAGCGTCTTCGCGTGGCCGAGGACGTGGATACCGCCGTGGCGGTTCGGGCAACCAGCGTGCGGGTCAGGCCACCACCTCCAACCCGTCCGCGGCCTCCAAGCCCTCCTAGTCCCTCCTTTCCGGTGCACAGCACGCCAGTAGAGGGCAGGGTCCGCCATCACCTTCACCACTGGCGTCCCATCACCTCGGACAGGTGGGTCTTGGACATTGTCCGAAGGGGCTACTCCCTCCCCTTCGAGACCACCCCCCAGCCATGCCACCTCAATTCCACCGCATGTCAGGGGATCACTTGGTACTTCTGCAGAAGGAAGTCACGGCCCTCTTGGCCAAGAGGGCCATCGAGCATGTTCCGACCCCAGAAGTAGGACGTGGTTGCTACTCCCACTACTTCCTGGTGCCCAAAAAGGACAAGGAGGACATGCGTCCTATGTTGGACCTCCGGAACGTCAATCGCTTCCTCCGGAAGGAGAAGTTCAAGATGCTCACCCTAGCTCAGGTCTTGACCTCCCTCGACCCTGGAGACTGGTTGGTAGCGTTGGACTTGCAGGACGCTTATTTTCACATCCCCGTCCTGCCGGCCCACCGGCGTTACCTGCGGTTCACGGTAGGCCTCGAGCATTTTCAGTTTACCGTGCTCCCCTTTGGCCTTACAAGTGCCCCTCGGGTGTTCACCAAAGTGATGGCGGTGGTCGCAGCTCATCTGCGCCGGGCAGGGGTTCCAGTCTTCCCCTACCTCGACGACTGGCTGCTGAAGGCGGGCTCGTCCCAGGCAGTCGTCTCCCACCTCCAGGCTACGGCCGAACTCCTGCACTCGCTGGGGTTCTCCATCAATGTGCCGAAGTCGCATCTGATTCCTTCTCCACAGCTCCTTTTCATCGGAGCAGTTCTGGACACGACGCAGTTTCGGGCCTATCCTCCCGAACGGCGAGTCCGGGATATTCAGGCTATGATTCCGATCTTTCAGCCTTTATCCTGGGTTTCGGTACGGATGACCCTGAGGCTGCTGGGCCTCATGGCCTCCTGCATCCTGCTGGTCACTCATGCCAGATGGCATATGCGGGCTCTGCAGTGGGACCTGAAGTTCCAGTGGGCGCAGCACCAGGGCAACCTGTCCGATCACGTCCAGATCTCGGAGGGGACTGCAAAACAGTTGCAGTGGTGGCTCTCGAACCGGCAATGGGTCATGGGCAGATCCCTCTCCCTTCCCCAGCCAGAGCACACAGTTGTGACTGACGCGTCCCTTCTGGGATGGGGCGGTCACATGGGAGAGGCAGAGATCAGAGGCCTCTGGTCTCCGGCGGAGTCCCAGCTCCATATCAACCTTCTGGAGCTCCGGGCAATCCGACTTGCACTCAAGGCATTCCTTCCCTCTGTCAAAGGGAAGGTAGTGCAGGTGTTCACGGACAACACCACCGCCATGTGGTATTGCAACAAACAAGGCGGGGTGGGGTCGTGGACCCTTTGTCAGGAGGCTCTGCGCCTCTGATCATGGCTGGAACATCAGGGCATGTTCCTGATGGTTCAACACCTGGCAGGTTCCCTGAACGCCAGGGCGGACGAACTCAGCCGCAGGTGCATGATGGATCACGAATGGCGTCTTCACTCGGAAGTGACGCAAGGACTCTTTCTACAGTGGGGAGAGCCTTGGTTAGATCTGTTCGCCACCGAAGAGAACGCGCAATGTCATCAGTTCTGCGCGTTGGAATTTCCAAGGCGGCACTCGCTCGGCGACGCTTTTCGTCGCGAGTGGAGTTGCGGTCTGTTGTACGCCTTTCCGCCTATACCACTTCTACCCAGAGTGTTGAAGAAGATTCGGTACGACCGGGCCCAAGTCATTCTTGTGGCTCCGGACTGGGCTCGAAGAGTTTGGTATCCCGAGCTACTCAGTATGAGCGTAGATCCCCCGATCCGTCTGCCTCTTCGGGAGGATCTTCTGTCGCAGCAGCAGGGGACGGTCCTCCACCCGAACCTCTCCAGCCTCCACCTGCTTGCGTGGAGATTGAGCGGCGGGAGTTGATTCCTTTCGACTTGCCTCCCGAAGTTTGTGATGTAATTCTGGCAGCCAGGCGTCCCTCCACTAAGGTGGTATACGCCTGCAGGTGGAACAAGTTTGTGGCATGGTGCACAGCAAAGGCTGTGAATCCCCTTTCTGCCCCTCTTTCTGAGGTTCTTCTGTTCCTTCTTTCCCTGGCCCAACAGGGTTCTGCCCTGGGTACCATCAAGGGCTATCTTTGTGCTATCTCGGCCTTCCTCAGGCTTCCTGATCAGCCCTCCCTTTTCAAGTCCCCTGTTGTTAACAGGTTTCTAAAAGGCATTACACACCTCTTCCCTCCTGTTCCGTTTGTGATGCCTCAGTGGGACTTGAACTTGGTTCTTACCTTTCTTATGTGCGCTCCCTTTGAGCCTCTACATAACTGTCCTCTTCGTCTTCTGACTCTGAAGACAGCCTTTCTGGTGGCCATCACCTCCGCTCGGCGGGTGAGTGAGCTCCAGGCTCTTTAATGCAAACCTCCCTTTCTGTCTGTCCATCCAGACAAGGTTGTTCTTAGGACGCGTCCGTCCTTCTTGCCAAAGGTGGTTACTGCCTTCCACATTGGGCAGACCATCACTTTGCCCACCTTCTTTCCGCCTCCGCATCCTTCCAGAGAGGAAGAGAGGCTCCACCGTCTGGACCCAAAACGTGCGCTTTCTTTTATATCAACCGCACACAACACTTCCGGGTGGATGACCAGCTCTTTGTTGGCTACGTGGGTGCCAAAAAGGTCGGGCGGTGCACAAGAGAACCATCTCCCGCTGGGTAACCTTGTGTATCAAAGCCTGCTATTCTTTGGCTAAGAAGGAGCCTCCTGTTGGGCTGCGTGCCCATTCCACCAGGGCAACGGCTGCTACCACGGCTTTAGGCCGCGGTGTTCCGCTGCAGGATATCTGTCAGGCAGCTACGTGGGCCTCGCTGCACGTTTACAAAGCATTACTGCCTTGACAGTCAGGTCCGGAGGGACGGCTTCTTTGGCCGTTCTGTCCTCCGGGATTTCCTTGTCTGATCTTTGTTCGCAGACCCACCACCGGGGTTGGTATTGCTGGGGTATCTATTCTAAGGTAAGGAATCTGTCACTAACGTGTCTCTTTCAGATGCACAAGTTACTAACTTGTGTAACGATATATCTGTAAGAGACAGTAGTTAGTGACAGATTCCTACCGCCCACCCATCCTCCCCGTTCTGCGAACTGATTTCTAGGGTTAAGGACATCCCTTTCAGGGCCCTAGTATTTTTCAGACACCTATGTCAGCTTCTTGCATGGCTCTGCGTTCCTGGCGCGGAAAGTCGTGTACAGAACTGACGTCAGCGTGCAGGGGCGGCGTCTAAGTACTGCCCGCGACGTCATCCCGGCGATCACGACGCCGACGACTGACGCGGAGCCGCACGACGCCGCCTACCGACGCGCAAGGGTACTGCTACGCAAAAACTTTCCGGATCCAGCCTGACGCCTGGGGATATTCTAAGGTAAGGAATCTGTCACTAACTACTGTCTCTTACAGATATATCGTTACACAAGTTAGTAACTTGTGCCTCTATGTCTGAGGGGTGCAGACATACTAGCAAGCAACTAGCTAAATGATGTTGGTGTGAAAGAGCACAATGCCATCTACCGGCAGACAGGAGTACTGCTCGAAAAGTTACAGAATCCAGTCGATCATCTGGGAAATAGTCACAAGGTGAGTAATCACTGGTTAGACAGAGTATCCAACAGAAAGATAATTGCCAAAGCCAAGTGATTTTCTATTTATTAGGAGAGAGCCCACTGTTCCTAAGCATTGTTTCGCCTCTAATATCCATTCTTCTCCCTGCTAATTGGCTATCCTCACAATAAAGGGCTATAGTTAGAATTTTGTAGTGAAACTGAGCCAGTTTGTTTCTATTTTAAGCATTGTTGTTACTCTTGGCAAAAACTTGCTGTTGATGTTAATAGCTCAAAGTGTTCGTAATCTTTTTAGGAGTGGCAACCAGACCAGGGCCTTCTGCGATCACCAAGCAGCTTTCAAGTAACTTCTCCGTTCATAACCTCCGAGTCCACCATTCCCAGTGTAGATCTTCAGAGACCAAATTTGTGCGAGAAACTCTTTAAAGAAAGTAAGAAGAATTGCCTTGGCATGCCGACAGAGATGTGCAGCCCCCTTAGGTCCCTTGCCCCAGTCCCCCTAGGCAGGCTGCAGCCACTGCATCCCCACCAAAGCGGCCGTAATCCACATGTTCTGTCAGATATTGAAAAGATTTTGGGACACCCTTCTTCAGTTAACATAAAAGACCCTAACCAGCAACTAGGTCTAGACTTCTGTACAGAAACCGAAGATATGTCCGAGCCTAGGTACACTGATTCTGAGGCAGAAAATGGGGATTTCTGTGCAAGTGCTATGTTATCGAATGAGCCACTGGAGCATCTCACAGCTAGCACTGAACTCCGGGGAACTCTACTTTCATCCCCCAAAATCATAGGCGAAGGGACCTTTTCCATGGACAATGTAAAAAAGGAAGGTGAGCTTGCCCAACTTGGAGGCCCCATCTCCGACATGGGTGACAAAAAGCTAATTTGTCCCTCTAACCTGTTGGGGAGTGCATTATTGGCAAAAAAGTTACCAGAGACTTTCTCCTTGCAAATGGCAAGTGGCTCAAACTACTTGCCCGCACGATTCAAACTGACACCGTTGGAAGAATGCTCCCCTTCTGAAAACATTTTTTGTACCCAGGCATGTCAAAAGATGGTGATGGGGGCCAGTATTGAGGAGGAACTGGATTTGGGGGGAGACAGTGAGTGTCTCAATAAGACAGCAGAGCTTAGCCACTCCAGCCACACATTAGAGGGCACTCGGAAGCGGAAGCTGGAAGACCACACTGCCAGCATCCAGGCACTGAAGGTATGCAAGAGCCGCGACATAGAGGGCGAAGAGGAGGCTCATTGCACAGTATGGGTAGAGCCAAAACAATCGGCAGGACTGTGTGATGGTCAGCCTGACCTCGTGTACGCCATGGAAAACCAGGAAGCTCCTCAACATCAGTATAGAGGCACCATTGCTAATCTCAGCAGACAAGGAGCACACTGCACACCTCAAGAGCTGTTGAAGCAGCCTGTTGTCCCTGAAGGTCCTTTGCCTGTTTGGGCCTGTGTTCTTTCTCCAGAGCAGGTTGGAAATGATCAGTTAAAAGGCACAGAAAATGCGCTCTTATTGGAGCCAGGTTGTCAGCAGAGAATTGTGAATAGTTTTGTTGATCCCACAGAAAATCCTGATCCGGGGCCATTGAAATCAAATCATGTTGAGGCATATCAGTTTGCCACCCCCCGAACAATTGTTGCGGACTTTCCCCAACTCTCACATAAAGGACGGCAGCCTCCACGTTCTAGTGAAATATGTGCAAGATCTCTCCTTCCTAAAGCAAAACGGGTTCATTCTAATATTGGTTACTTGCCCTTTCACCTGGCTGAGGGCAGCCTTTCCTCCCCAAAACCTGCAGAAGTTAAGAACCCTTTTGATAGGGATCAAGAAGGGGAAGGGCATAGCATGGAGAGTAGTCGGTGTGACCACCTGGAATCTTGCGTTTTGGGTGAAGTGGACAACTTCTCCTGGGATCCGCAGAGCTGGTGTAGCCTGGAACATGAGGAAGATCTCTCCCCCAAGCACGACTCTGCAGCCACCCACTCGTTGGTGGAGGCCCAGCCACAGCAGCCCCCCAACTCAGCTGAGGAAGGGTTGAGTAGCGAGGGCTACTCTGAGGACCAGAAGTACTACCAGCACATACTCAAGATGGTGAAGCTCTCAAGAGCGGTGGGGGGCGAGAGTAGGGTACTGCAAACTGAGGCTCAGGTGCAAGAGTCCCACCTGCAGGCCCCTACCCAGGAATCAACCCATCCAGGCCACATGCTTGGGAAACTAAGCCCCCTCAACCGTGACCTAGAAGAGGCACAGAACGTCGATGGAGTAGCAGCCACAGATGGAGGTTTATCAACAGTAGGAAAGTCAGAACAGTCGGAGCCCTCCTCTCCTCATCATGTCTCCCCAGAGCACCAAGAAGGATCGAGTTCCAGCAATCTACAGGGAGGAGAGGAGATAGAGATTAGCAGGAAGAGCGAGAAATGCAGGAGCAGCATAGACCAAGCCATCAGCAGAAAGGTAGGCAGGAACTGAATGGTGAGGAGGCAGAGAGAGCAGGGAAGTGAGTGCAAGTGAGAGCTGAGAGTGCAGGAGTGAGGGTATGGATCATTCCTGCGTGTGGCGATGCACTGTAAAAATGTGGCTTAAAATGAGTAAATCTTGTGGTAGTAAGTTTATTGTACGGTTAATAAAAACCTCAACAAACAGACATACAAAATTAAAAGCATTCAAGATGCAAAGTTAAAACGTCACATAAGAGCAAGCAGGTCTAAGCTCGACATGAAGATTGAGCTGAACCAACGGTAAAACAGGATTTGCAGCGTATTTGATTACTAAAAAACAGTGTGCAAGATAGCAAATAGCTGATATACAAAACCAGTAGTAAATCTTGTGCTTTCCCCGTTTCCGCTTCTGCCTTTGGGTGCGAATATAACAAAACCTACCTGTCTTATTTTCAGCTGTGCACCAATAGTCCCTCCACCACTGGTCTAGTTTATGGGCTTCTCAGCTCGGGTCAAATAGTACCAAAATTAGAGTCGTTTTCAAATACTTTGACATTCTGTGGGGGAGAAGTGTGGTTTATGATGCACAGGAATTGATATTCCTTTGTTTCAAAAACCTCCAGTGAAATAACGTTTCGGTTTTCACGCCCAGCTGCCTTGGTCACAAAAGGCTCTCATATTAACCAAGATTTCATTTGCACAAAACATGCACCGGTGCCTGAGCACCTCGACCGGAAGCAAGTTTAGTGAAGCGAAAGCAGTGAAATAGTAGGAACTGATGGGGTTTCATGTGGCCCTGTTACAGTAGGCGACCTCTTTATACGATTGGCCAACAGCTTTTTGTCGTTCGACAAAAGTGGAAATTATATGTAACAAAATGCACACCTGGGCTCAAAATACGTGCTGTTTGGATATTTTAAGAAATAGTTGAGAATGAATGCAAGTCAGATTCTTGCTTTGTTATTGTTGTGCCTAGGTCAGTGAGCAGCACAAAGGTTGAGGGTGATGAATGGCTACTGCCAGCTAGTGACACTGAGGACCGGCTGATGTGTCATATCCAGCATCGACACAGAGACCAGGGGGAGGTGCAGGCCTGATCTCACGGATTGAGGGAGATTCATACCTAACCCAAGCCAGAGACACAGTGCTTGGAGGGGCGATGCATGCTTAATGTCAGGCAGTGACATTGATCACGGGAGGGCTGCATGCCTAATCTCATGGATCCGGGTAGGTGGATGCCTTATCTCAGGCAGTGATACAGACCAGGGAGTGATGCATGTCTAATCTCAGGCAGTGATTTAAGGGTGCAGGGGTGATACATACCTAATCTAAAACAGTAAAACAGATCAGGGCGAGGTGCATCTCTAATGCCTCGCAGTGGCATTGATCAGGGGGAGCTGCATGGCTAATCTCAGGCAGTGACATTGATCAGGGGGTGATGCACCCCTAATCTCCGGCAGTTGCATTGATCAGGGGGTGATGCACCCCTAATCTCAGGCAGTGACATTGATCAGGGGGTGATGCATCCTTAATCTCAGGCAGTGGCATTGATCAGGGGGTGATGCATGCCTACTATCAGGCAGTGACATTGATCGGGGGTGATGCATGCCGAATATCAGGGGGTGACATTGATCAGGGGGTGATGCATCCCTAATCTCAGGCAGTGACATTGATCAGGGGGTGATGCAGCCTTAATCTCAGGCAGTGACATTGATCAGGGGGTGATGCAGCCTTAATCTCAGGCAGTGACATTGATCAGGGGGTGATGCATGCCTAATATCAGGCAGTGACATTGATCGGGGGTGATGCATCCCTAATCTCAGGCAGTGACATTGATCAGGGGGTGCTGCATGTCTAATCTCAGGCAGTGACACATCGGTCGGGAGTGATGCATGTGTACTCTCAGGCAGTGACATTGATCAGGGGGTCATGCATCCTTAATCTCAGGCAGTGACATTGATCAGGGGGTGGTGCATCCCTAATCTCAGGCAGTGACATTGATCAGGGGGTGATGCACCCCTAATCTCAGGCAGTGACATTGACAGGGGGTGATGCACCCCCTAATCTCAGACAGTGACATTGATCAGGGGGTGATCCATGTCTAATCTCAGGCAGTGACACATCGGTCAGGAGTGATGCATTCCTTACAACAGACATGGTACAAAGATCAAAGCTGGGCGGGCCTTTGCTCAGATTGTGTCATGGGCATAAAATGTGACGTCCCTTTCTCAATTCACCGAAAACATGACATGTTTTGGGGCACCAGGGACAGACCTCAATGCTCCCCTCTATAGGCGCTTTTGGTGTGGACCCAGGTCGCTCATGCCAAAGACCAGCCCTGGATAAATGGGTGAGTACGCCTAATGTTTGGCTGTGATGCATAGGTCAGGAGGTGATACACGACTAGCGCCTAGAGTGACAGAATGGTCTGGGGAACTGCAACCCTAATCTCGAGCATGATGCAAAAAATGGGCAGGATGGGCACACATAACCCAGGTTGCCAGTAAGTGACATAGGTCAGTGAGAGGAATATGCTCTAAGGAGGAGGGAGAAAATCAGTGGACTCCACTGGTGTCTGCTGTTGCAGTGATCTAGAACTGTTAACCCTTAGTTCTCAGGGGCGAGAGAGTACAGACTGACAATAGTTCTCAGTCGTAGGGTTGCCAAGCAGGAAGAACACCCTTTTGTGGTTATTGCTCTTGCATTGTGATAGCACTGCCAGCCCTTAGCCCTCAGGGTTGAGAGGAGAGTACTGGCCGCTCACAGCTCTCAGGGGAGAACTAGGCTTTTGGCTCTGAAAGGTGAGGGAGTAAAGACGACCCATACTGCTGAGCGGCAGGGGAGGGTCTGGGAAGTTCTTTGTCGGTACACCCCCCTGTGATGTCCACTCTTACAGTAGGATGTTTCTACCTCTCTTTCTAACAGTCATGAAGGCTTCGTCGGTTCTCGGCAGCAGTTTTTATCCGCCTCTGAGGTCGCATTAATCGCCGTGTCTGAAATGTCCGCTCTCAGCAGCAGGTGACGGACAGGAGTAAATGGAGCTGTCACATCCGACGCACACCGCTGACGGCTTGATGCCTGGCTCCGTCACCGGCCCGTGCTACAAGTGCTCATCATTTTATGAGACGTGTTAACACCGATCCTTCGGCTGCCTGAGAGGACGGCCCAGGCTCCTAGTCCGTTCTACTTCTTAAATGACTGTTACATGGTTCCCTGTGTGTGCTCCGTGCATGGGTGAGCGTGGATGCCGTTTTATTTTTCTTAGCCATGAAGAACTGATGTTCCGACCGAGGTGCCGACCCACCTCTGTAAGATGCTTATGTTGTGCTTCTGCTTTCAGTCCGCAGGGTCTCCCCTGGCCCCCCTGGGCAGCCTGGCACCCATCCGTGGCCTCGTGGATGCGCCCCCCAGTGGCCTGCGTGGATCTCTGAGCAGCAGCAGCGTGGGTAGCTCAGGAGGGTTCGAGTCGCTCCTCGCCGGGGCACAAGGGGTAATGTTCACTTATTTCTTGTAACTGTGTGTGGCTTCTGTCCTTGTGTGTGGCTTCTGTCCTTGTGTGTCAGATCTGGTGCTACTGCAGACCTGAGGGCTTCACTGTACTGCCCCCTGTGGCATGGAGGAGGTCTTACAAGTCTTCGGGTCTGCAAACTGGTTGTGTGTTTCCACTCTGTTTATGACCACAGCTGGCACTTGGACCTAGGGAGCTAAAAAGTTGTGTGTGGAATACCTACATTAATCTTATCCATCGGTCACAGCACAGGGCTGCATTCCAGTCCATCGTTTTTCACCCTCTGTGCCACTCCAGACAGAGACCAACTGTGTGCAAATCAGACTTGGTCCTACTCCATTAGGAACTTACCAGCCCGACCTGCCAAGCCAGCCCCCCTCCGAAACAGAACACAAGCAACCCCAGACTGATTTCAGTCTAGTCAGTGAGATACAGAGTGAGTCCTGTGGCAGAGTCCGCGCGAGACCTACGCCTGGGCACGCATTCACACGTAGGGCGCTGCACTGAGGAAAGTATAAAGTGATGAAGGGTGGAATGCATGAATTAACGTCAGCCAATTGTAATTACTCGGGCTACGTTACACTGAGGTCGTGTATCCTGCAGAAAAAGATAATCATGGCTATAACATCATTTTGTACATTGTCCACTGCAAATTGGCATTCCCATAGCAAGTGATGGTATTAACAGACTCGGTCATACTTGTATCATCCTTGTAAGGACAAAGGGTCGAGCATGCCCTGCAGTGATGCACACCAGTGATCTGTCAAATACAGTTCTCTGGGGCTGGTGTTTTACTCCACTGAGATATAGCCCTGAGCCATATTTCAAAGACCGTTTTGGAATAGGTGCTGCCCAATAAGTGATTCCTTCTCTGTCGCCCTACGGAAGATGAAACTCTCTCCTGTCACAATTAAAAACCTGTGACCCCTGGTTATGCGCATATTTCTGCAGAAAATGCGCAGTCTATAAGGCTAACTCGCCAGCATGTCCGTTACAGGCCCTGGTGCTGTGCCTGGCTGTGGAGCGCAGCCCAACGTGAAATAATTCTTCACTGCCTATGGATGTTACCCACAGTGCTGCTGAATGGTCATCAAACAGACCAACATTAGTAAAATAGGTTGAATCAATGCAGCAAGGTAAAATTTCACTGCACAAATGCACAGTTGGGTGTATTAAACTAGGCTTTGCTGCGGAGCCAGCTTTTAGTGTGCATACATTTTCTCATGGTGTGTGTGTGTGTGTGTATATATATATATATATATATATATATATATATATATATATATATATATATATATATATATATATTTTCACACACCATAAGGCCCCAGGGACCACCACCTCCCGGGGGCCAGGCCGTGCATTTGAAAGGGAGGGGGCCGCAATCAACCCCAGGGCCCGACTGTGCATTGAAATGGGGGGCACGTGACCCCCACCCCCCCCTCCCGAAGCCATTAATGGCCTGAGGGCCCCAATCCCCCAGGGCCAGGCTCAGCAATGCCCACCCCAGGGACATAGCAATTTCGAAAAATGTTTGCTATCGCTTGGCGGGAGCAGTTTAAAGCTCCCGCCAAGCAAGAGCAAACAGTAAGTCCGCTCCCAGCAGACAGGAGCAGGAAAAATGATCCCGCCTGCTGGGAGCGGACTTTTAATCTGTTGCAGATTAAAAAATTATTCCTGCAAGCAGGGAGCACCATTTTATGCTGCTCCCTGTATGCGGGAGCAATGCTGGCTCCCGCTTGAGGCTCTTCTGCACCCCGAACAAACGGGCAGTTGGTGCCCTGGGTGGGCTCCAGGATACCCACCATTGACTGGTCCCGGGGGGCCTGCGCTGCCCCTTCCTTAATTTCGGCCGGGGATGGGGATCTCTTGGCCAAAATTAGCCTGGGAAAGGGGGCCACTCAGCCCCCTCCCAATTTTTATTTGGCCAGTCCCTGAGGGGGATGGGGTCCCTGGGGCCAGTATTGGCTAAGGAGGGGGTTACATGCCCCCTCCCCTTTAAGAATAAAGCCGGGCCCAGAGAGATGGGGTCCCCGGGGCCAAAATCGGAGGAGGGCAGTGTTCCTCCCTCCCTCTTTTAAATGTAAATGGGGCGCCCTGGGTGGGCTACAGAGCACTCACTATTTACTGGGCAGGCCCAGGGGGATGGTATCCCTGTGGCCAATATTAGTCCGGGGAGGGGGGCTGCATGCCGCCCGTTTATAATATGGCTAGGCCTCGGGAGATGGGGTGCCCTGGGTTGAAATCGGCCTGGGGAGGGAGACTGCGTGCCCTCCGCCCCCATACTTTAAGTGATTGGCCCCGTTGGATCAGGTCCCCGGGGCCAAATTCAACTTTGAAAGGGGTGCCGTAAAAAGGTTGCAGGCCATGGGGATGAATTTCACAGGGAGGGGGGCTGTGTTCCCCTCACCCGTGTTGACTGCTTTTGGGGGGTTGGCTGCATGTGGGGGGTTGGCAGCTGTGGCCAGGCCCTTTGACCAACACTGTGCTGTGCACGGCCAAAGGCTGTGCGTGGCGTTGGTTGCATGCGAGGGGGTTGGCTGCAGGGCCTGGCCCTTCGGTCAACCCTCTGCCGTGCACGGCCAAAGCCTTGCACGGCGTAGGGTTGGCTGCATGGGGGTGTTGGTCGCAGGTTGGATTAACAAATGGTAATTAAATATTCCTTTATGTTAAAAAAACAAAAAAAAACAAAGGTTACTGGGACGTTATAGGGAGGAAACGGAATAAAAGAAAACCTTGAAAATACACTGAAAAAAACAAAGGTAACTGAGACGTTCTAGATAGGTTCACATTTTACATACACAAAACCAGCAGTTCTAGTAAGAGTTATCTGAAGAGTGCCCTAAGGTAACTATAACTCGTGCCCTCGCCATGCACTGCTAATTACCCCACATATTACATCACTCATGACATCTTCTATGACATCATTGATAATATCACTGCAATATTTGCAATAAAATGATTGATGAAAAAATGTGCATGGTGGGGGCGCGAGTTATGGTTATCCTTAGGGCACAAGTTGTATTTTCTTCAGATAACTCTAACTATAGCTGCTGAATTTCTGTGGTTTTGTGTGCATAAAATGTGAACCTAACTATAACGTCCCTGTAACCTTTGTTTTTTTGTGTGAATTGTATACTGTTATTTCTTAAATGCTACATACTGTTAGAAAGTCGTCAACATTGTTCGAAATAAAAGCAAAAAAAAATGACTAACTACACTATTTATAAATATAGTGTGTTTCCTGATATTAACGGAACTGGAATGATTAAATAGAGCTCCCTCCAGGTCTCAGAAACAAAATGTAGAGGTTAAAGCTGCCATCCAGCATTGAGAACAAGACAGTTCTCTTTACACAGCCCTGCATCTCTAACAACCGCCAGTAATGCGCGCTCTAGAACATTGTTTGAAGATGTCTGCTTGGGATTTGAGTTGCACTGTAACATCATTCGGCAGATGGCCCCTTTAAATCCCTCTCTAGAGGTATTAAGTTTTAGTTTACTGGAATTGATGAATTCCTCACTAAACCAAATAGTTTGTGGTGCGATCAGTGTGCGGCGCTTTCTGCTTTGGAGTTTGTACCTTGTAGCTATAGAAAGAGTAGTCCATTAAGCGACAAGTGCAGACCGGGAAAAAGGCTGATCGCACCATTTTCTCTGCCCTCATTTTGAGTTATTTCTTTTGTTTGCAGCCGTCTACTCTGCTGAACAAGTCCAAGGGATTCACAAAGAGCACCCTCGGGTCCAGACAGGAGGAGAGGATCTCGTTGGCACTGCCTGAACTGGAAGAGGAAGATGAGGAAAAGGATGATGATGATAGTGAAGAGCAGGTGAGGCCGCCAGTCCATTGATCCAGGAACTTTAATCGGCCCTCTTGATGGCCTTTCCTTCAATGCAGTTATCAACCCCTTTCTGAACAGTAAAGTGAGCCAGCAGATGTTAAAGGGTCTTCCTCCAGGACAAAAATGGTGACTCTGCCCTTTACTATTATGGGCGTTAAAGACGAAGACTGTTGGCTCACTGAAGAAGTGAGGAGAATTTGTGACAGGCTTGTGAATCTGAAGTAGTCTCTGCTGGCTTTATTCCTTACACTTGGTTGACAACATCAGTGACAAGCTAAAAGGGCTTGAAGCAGTCAGCCTGTGATTACATCTCCCCGATTTTCCACATAAACCCATGCTAATTCATTCCTGTGTTGCTGGTGATTGACAATACTTGGCCTCAGTGGCTTGCTCTTGGCCTTCTTGCAATGTGCTTGTGTTTTCAATTGCTACTAAACTAAAAGCACCAGCAGTATTGACCCTGGCAGACAGGCAACCAATGGGCAACAATGTATAGTACTGCTTTCCTATCTTCCGCCATCCAACCATATCCAGACTTTGGCGCGCTCACCAATGTTACCTGCTTGGGAGAGAGATGGCATCTCGACTGCTTGTGCTGTGATGACTTGAGTATGTAGGTGGGGTATCTGCCGCCACGGTTTGTGCCGGGATCACTTAATACATAAAATACAGGGTGGAAGGATCCATCACCGATGCTCATGCTATGATCACTCATTGCATGTAGGTTTGCTGTACATCCTTACTCATGGTGTGATCACCTTGCTCTTTGTGTTGAGATTGCTTCATGCATGTAAGGCGTGGGAATATATTGCTCCTGCTCCAGCTGTGATCACACATTGCTTGTAGGGTGAGGGTTACAGTGTGGCTTCTTGTGTTGTGATGGTTCTATGTATCTGAGGGGGTTGCATCATCGCTGTTTGTGTGGCCGTCATTCAGTGCTCATGGAATTGGGTGCATCCCTACTCCTGCATGTTTTGAAAACCCGATACTTTTAGCATGGAGGTTGTCTTCACTTATCTGCTGTTATTGTTCCACATGTGTATAGTGGGGTGCATTGCTGCTGCGTCTGCTGCAACAGTCCTGTGCATCTCCAAGCCTGGCTTGGCACAATAAACTATCCTTTCATCTCATCCACCTCACTCTTACCGATGTTTTAGACATTGTTGATAATTCTATCTAGCTTTCTTGTACCTTTTTACTGGGTTCTCTGATGCCCACCTTCAGGAAGTCTCTTTGTATCTCCACGTTCACTCCCATACTGTGTCTTGGGCAACATAAAACTCTGCCTTTATCCCCCTCCGATATCATTTTCACCAGGACTTCATCTTGATCCCTTGTTCTTTTCTATTTATTCTCCTTCTCTGGCTTCACTTATCTTGTCTCTGGGCTGTACTCCACTTCCTCAAACAATTGTTGGATCTTTCCTTCTCCTCTTTTGATTCTTTGTCATAGCAACATAAATAATGAGGTGCTTGTCCCCATTTCCAACACATTAACCCAAGCAAAACCGAGATCCTTTCCTCCAACACTTCCTATCATGTCTGCCCTCCTTTTGTATCGTCTTTGGTGTTATCTTCGTTTCCTCTCTCTCTGCCACTTCAACCTCCCTTCATTGTTTACAACTAAACAGCCTGCATAAAATTGTCTTCCTTTCCAAGGTAAGATTCTCATCACTACTCTTCTTTTCTTTCATCTCTGCTACTTCTTCTCTGTTGTTGTCTGCCCCCACACCCCTCCTTTTCAACTCATCAGTCAAACTCCCCTTCTGTGTTTCTCCTTTTACCTCTATCTGTTTCTAGTTTGCTTCTCATCTATGGACATCATTTCAGCCTGTTATTCCATTTTGCTTTTTGTCTATTGCCATTTAATATATTATTAGTCCTGCTCCCCCTGGTGTTCCTTCCGCCGTTTCTCTGTATGTTCTCTCTTGCTTTTAACATTCTGCTTCACAGTTTCTTCTGAGGAATACGAAAAGTTGATAGGTTGAATGCTTGACTTCCCCTCAGCCACTGTTAATTTCTCTGGCCACATCCCAGTCAAAGGCTTTTTTGCCCACCATGACGCATCAGACAAGAACCAGTCAGATGTAAATTCGCTTTGGTCCTGCTCCAAAAGGAACAGTCCAGCTTGAACTGTCAGGCCAGGTGCCCTCTGAACCAGAACACAACCAACTCCAGACCAGTTTCAGCCAATTTTGGCTAGTCTGCAGGTTGCAGCTTGGTTTCTGTGGCACAATGAGTGCGGGATCCATGTCTTGGCTTACCCATCGCACTTAGGGGGTCACACTGAAAGAGTGCAAAATAGTGATGAATTGAATGTTTGAATTAATCTCATCCACTGGAAATTTCTCTGGCTGCATATCAGTCAATTGTTTTTTTTTGCCCGCCATGTCACCTCACGCAGGAACCAGCCATATGCAAATCGTCCTGGTCCTGTTCCTTTATGAACAGTCCAGCCTGAACTGCCAGGCCGATCTGGTGATGTTAGTGTTCCCTTCTGACAGGATCCATGACTGGCTGTTCGATATGGATTGTTCCCATGAGTAGGTCACTACTGATTAGCATAAAGCAGATCTCTCTAAAGTGGCAGGGTGGGTGTAAAACAGTGGACTGGAATGTGCGCCTGAATGATTGCCATTGGCTGAGCTTAATTCAAGCACTTCATCCATCACCTTGTTGTTTATTGCAGTTGTCACAATTTCTTCTGGCGTCTCTGCAACCTCACTGCACTCCATCCTGCATTCTTTGAAAAGACTCTGAACTGGAATGCTGTCCCTCCCTCATTCAGTTTTCTCTCCTCCTATTCCCCAATCTTATTGTCTATTAAGGGACCATATCCTCTTGGTGTTCCTTCCCACTACTTATTTTATCCTCCTGGCATGAATTTCTTTTTGAATATTTGTGCCACTGTTTAATGTACTTGTACAGCATTGATGAAAGCACTGTAGAATTTCAATAACATAGGTTGCTGCTACTCATGCAGTGGTAGGTCAGTGTATGTAGGGTTGGGGGATG
This sequence comes from Calotriton arnoldi, assembly GCA_963921515.1. NCBI lineage: Eukaryota > Metazoa > Chordata > Amphibia > Caudata > Salamandridae > Calotriton > Calotriton arnoldi. The sequence continues at coordinate 347,998 of CAWUFW010003182.1, read as the reverse complement.
CGCCTGGACAACTTGTGGTCTAATTTCTATACATACATGTAAGATGACTGTTTTGTACTTTGTCCATACATGTGGCATGGGACTTGCATCACTGCTGCTTGTGCTGTGATAACTTTACGCATGCATGGTGGCAGGATAGATAGTGTATGCTTGATGCAGGTAGGTTGAGGATGCGTCACCAGTGGTTATCCGGTGATAGTTATAGGAATGTATGGAGGAGGGTGAATAGTTACTGCTCGTGGTGTGATTGCTGGATGCATGTATGGTGGCGGTGCATCACCACTTCTCGTGCTGTCATTGTTCAGTTCTCTTAGGTTAATGCATGCATCACCATTGCAATATTGTGATCACTTAGTACTTGTATGATGGAGGTTGACTTACTGCTGCTCATCATGATGTAGATCTGTGAATGTGGGGTCATAGAAGCATCATTGCTTCTTGTGCTGTTATTGTTTGATATAAGTAGGATGAACGGTGCATTAACATGCTGGTGCTCTAATTGCTCTGTGTGTATAGTTGCAAATGTAGCACCACTGCTTAAGCTACAGGGAATGCATAGAGTATGTATTCTCTACCAACTGTAGGTTAAAATTGTGCGGACAGTGTCTGATTTCAATTAGAAGTGACCTGACTTTGCCGCTCTCCTTTTCTTCCAGAGCCCACGTGGGTCAGCAAGGCTCCTTAAAAATCTGCACATGGACATCGGTTCTCTAGGTGGAGGGTTCGAGTATGAGGTAAGGTTTTCTCATCTCCACTACTCATCTGTGTGTGATCGTGCAGGAACACTGGCTGCTGCCATAAATCAGCATCTTTGTGTGCCTTACCACTTCTTAGGAAGCTGCTAGAAGTGGGGTTTCTTGCCTCACACACAAAGAAGTGGCTTAGGGCTTATATAATGATACCGGTTGAAGTGCGGTAGGAGGTTTGGCAAATGGCTACATCCGATCTCAAATTGTACAAAACTAGTTCCGATAACGACATTTCAGGGTCCCTCTTCCCCAGCTTCCTGCCTCCCTACAGCATGTTCCTTGGTTCCAAAAGCTTCTAACTAAAAGATCACGTTGGTAAGCATACTAAACTCTTTCGGTTGGGAATGCCCTTTGCACCTAGGAAGAAATCCTGCCTAGTGCCAGTCTTAGACTGGTGTAAACAGCATTGAATTGTATGCTAGTCAAAGCCTTTCTTACTAGGGGTGGGTGAAGAATTCCGCTCCGCTGGCTGAGTTTGCAGAGTTTTGCCCACTCTGCGCGTAGTTCCAAAATACTCTTCTAAGTGACACTGATTTTTTTTTCTCTCAAGCGGCTCGCCAATCTTAAGTCGGTGAGCGATCGTGAGAAAAAATCGAGCACTAGACCTCCTCCCGATGAGATTTCTTAACGTGGTTGGTCACGACTGCTCCTGTTGAGAAATCTGCTGCTCGCGCTGAGGAAGCTGCCGCTTGAGTAGAATGTCTACTCGAGTGGCAGATAGCAGCGCCCCCTGGCACGCTGTATAGTGCTGTTCGTGCTGCTTTTTACAGTATGGGGCAAACTCCTGACGCTAAAAATCAGTGCGAGCAGCGTGACTTAACAGACTCCGCCGCTGGCAGAACTCCGCTGAGCCGGCAGAGTTTTTGCAGTACTTCACGGAGTTCTGCTGAGTAAAATTCCACCCAGGTCTAGTTCTTACCCTCCCTTGAGTGATTTAAACTCTGCTCCAGGGGTGGCAGTCAGACCATGCAGAGAGAGAATGCTTACTGAACATACGATGGGGGAAACACACCTGGGATTAGGTCACTGAGAGTGTGGGGTCATGCATGGCTCCATCCCTCAGTGCACCAGTAGTGGTATTACATTTTTGCTAAACTTACCTGCATTGCTGAGGTGCCGTGACTGTGGAACGTACTCTCCCAGTGCTCTTCTGTCACAAGCTCCTTGTGTTGTCTTGTCTGCCAGAGTCTTGTGTCCCTGGCTAACAGATTAGGTCAGTACCAGTGAAAGCCACAGAATGTCAGCAGGAAACCATATTCTATCTTTTTACTCAACCAATGCGTAGATCCAGAGGCTCTTATGCATGTCATTCAGTTACAACAAATGTTTGAAGGACGTACAATCCTCCAATGGTGGAAGTGTCTTGAGATGTAAATTGATGTTGAAAGTAGGTTCAAAGAAAAGTAGCCTTGTGATGATGCATCACATTGCTGTTTTACTTTGGGCATCAGAATTCAGAAAAATCTAGCTTGGGTTCATATCCGTGCAAATTCCACTTGTGAACATTTTGCTTGCACTGGCTCTTCCTTGTATGTCTAGTTAGTTAGTGCTGCCACCTAGTAACCTGGCTGCGTGCTTTTTTTAGTCTGTGAAAAGTTCCTTTTTTCACCTTGTGTTTCCAGAAATTATATTTTTTGGCATACAAGGAAATGGTCTGAATAGTGGCAGATTAAAATGCTTTCCATATTCCTGGACTGAGGCCTGCTGTTGCACAAAAACGCCCACTTGAGGGTAAGTAGTTCTGTGGCTTAGAAGAGTTGGTCCACCAATCTCGGCAGAGTTTTTTCTTTTTGGGGGCATCCTATGTAGACTGTCGACCACTTCATATAGACAGTGCCTTATCTTGTGGGAAGATTGGAACTGAAGGAATGTGTCATAGCCTTCTTCGCTCACCTGCCTGTTGTCCTGTCTGACTAATCTGAGCAGTATCATACCTTCATTTCCTCTAGTAAGATCTTGTTTTCCATCTTTAGGTGAGGATTTGAAAATTACCATTAGGTTTTTACTTTTCAGATTCTTTACTCAGCACCTCAGATCCCAGTCTAGTTGTTAGTGGAAGCTTGTCAAGTCCCATCAGAACTGGCCCGTTTGTGGATTTCACCTCAAGGGGATGAAGTCCTGTACAATTCACTAAGGAGCATTGATTGTTTATCTCCACAATTAACAAATAACATATGCAAAGTCATGGAACTGGGGACACAACACTTTGGCCTTTTTGCCACAAATCTGAAGGCCATTGGGATGTGAGCAGATGTGACAGACTCTACTTTTTACCTTTTTGCTTTTAACCACAAGCGTGGAAATGCCTACTATAACCAGCTCATACTGTAGGCTGATGCTGAGAAACAGCACTCTTCTTTTGTGATAATTCATCACAATACTCGCCTAATTGCTACAGTTACAAGGTTTTAAAATATTTCTTTAGATGTCCTTTAGTCACAAATGACCATAGGCATAACTTAAAAACCTACCAATTGAAGATTTATTTACAGGGATTTAAAACATCATTATATTCAGAATAGTGCAGATACATATAAATATACTTTATAAGCGTAGTTGCTAAGTTTTCTGAAAAATGCACCAGTCTCTTGCTACCAAATTTGGGTAAATGTTCAATAGATCAAATTATCAAAAAACAGGTCAGCACACTGTTTTATGCATTAAGTAGTTGCATACATTTGATTGCTAAGCTAAGGTTGTAGCATGTATCTCGTAGTATATTGTATAAGCTATAATATTCACTCAAGGCTGACATGTAATAAAAGGCTGGATGTAAACACAGTGGCTGTTATGTTGCCCCTCCCTCCCTTAGGAGACAGAGGAACTGGAGGGGGTGGCTCCTGGCTCTCATGAGGACGAGGATACAGAATCCGAGCTCCACCATCTCAGGGATTCAGAGGAAGATGCAGAGAGTTTGCGAGAGGTGACTCAGCTGTGCTTCCGGTGGCATCTCTGGCCAGTGCCAAGATGTATCCGAAGCCATGTGTGGTTAAAGATTAAATTGAGTGCTGTGTGATAGGAGGCAGCGTTAGTGTATGGTATTTACTGCCCCTTCCTGTAAGGGCATGCATTTATATTATATGCTTGGTTTGCCATTAGCGTTGTAAACATTCCTGGGTGTGATGTTCGTCTTAGTGTGAGTGCAGTCTTAAAAACATTTCTAGCTCTGTTTTTTGTGTGTAGAAAAATGAAAGTAGGAGTTACACAGTGCATGCATCCTAGAAGTTTTGAATAACTTCAAACATAGTTATCTTTTTCTCTGTCACTGAGTGTGGTGTCTCTTTTGTATCATACAGAGTTCTAGGTTCGTCTCCTTTCACCCTCTCAGCTCTATACATTTGTTATTCTCCCTCTGAACAAAGACATGAGCTGTGCAAATTGTTATCTAGTGATGAGCGTACAGTTCCATCTTTATCTTTAGTACAGGTTAACATGAAATCTAAGTGTTCTAAAGATCAGTTAAGATACAGTGACTGGCTTTGTCTGCGGGTGCTGGAGTTCAATGAAAGAAGACAGTTATGGTTTCTGAAGTCTCTGAATGTTGGTCTGTTGCCAGGAGGAAGATGATTCTAGAGTTTTGCAGCAGATGTTTGACCTGGCAAAGTGTGGCATGGCTCCGAGCTACTCAAGTCTTAGTGTGTATGGAATGGTAACATGATAAGCTCAGACTCCTAGAGCCACAACATTAATAGAAAGTGGACGCAAATGTATACAAATATGGGTATGGCTACAAATAGATGGTCCATGAGAATGAGGAAAGCCAGAGCAAATGTCATCCAGTAAATTGGTGCTTATACCTAGACATGCCACTAAATTCTGCTGGAACCTGATGTTCTCCAATATTGGATTTTTTAATATAAATTCACATGCTTGAATCATTCCCCGTCAGGTTGGGAATCCCTGGGACATGAAAATAGCAGTATACAGTGTAAAACATACAATATATAATATAAAATGGCCATAGACCTGAAACAACATATGTTCAGTAGCACATCCACCTCATTTGAAAGAACCCAAACCTCAGCCAGTGAGGTGGAAGCTTAAGCTCTTCTACTCTCCCTAGAGGACACCATAGCTTAGATGTCTGTCGCACTTCAAGCTTGAGGGTGTCCCCTGTCAGAGCTCTGTTCTCGCCTTTCAATGAACCTTAAATTGTTTGCATTTTGGTCCGCCCTGGAATTGAACCAGCGCTACTGTACTGTGAGTTATTTTAGGGAAGATTGTTACAATTTCTGGGCCAGGGAGATCCTTTGGCCTTATAACCAACTTTCACCAACTGTCACCATGGCTGACCAAAAGAAGAGATCTCTTTTTAAAACCTGATTATCTCGTGGCAGCAAGAACATTTACATTTACACTGATGACCCACACTCTCAGTGTATTTATGGTCTCCATCCTAAACATAAGTCAGCAGAATGTAAAAATTTGTATGTTTTTCTCAACTAAGACTCTTGAGGACAGAGGAAGGAGGCTGGCATTATTTCTTATGAGTAAAGAGTATTTTCCGCTTTCCAAAGGAGATGCCCCCTCTTCAGGGGAAGATTCTGTGAGAAGTGCCCCACCAAACGCTTCCATGAAGCCAGTGCACAATAGGAGACTTGTACAGCGTACTGAACATGATTTATTTGGTACAGCACTTGCTGGCAAACCAGAGTGTAAGCGCTACAGAGATTCACCTTTAGTAAAAAATAAGTCTTCAAAGGATTTATGAGACTGTTGATTCCTTCAGCTCCCTCGTCGACGACGAAGATACCGTCGACGATGACACCGTCGCACATTCCGTCGACCACCACACCATCTACATTGAGCAGTCCATCGACGACCATACCATCAACGACGATGACCATACCGTCAACAATGATGACCATACCATTGACAATGAAGTCCCCGTCGATGGTATCACCGTTGAGAACCACACAGCCAATAAAAGATTTCGGAGGAAATGTTTTTTCTCCTTCAAGGGCGACAGATTTACCTCCTGTGCAATTATTGCAGTCAAATCAAGAAGAGGCTAGAGATTATGCCTCGCTGACCTCTTACAGCCCAACATAAATGGATGTGTGAGATGTCCCAGATTTTGCAGAGTAAGCAATGGATGATGAGTCCTACAGTGAATATGTGTATCAGCAGGAGTACAAGTCTGGGAATACTCCAATTGATTTAAGACAGAAACCACCTAAATATTATAGAGAACTGGATGTGATCCCAGTGCCAGTTGGAGGGCTGTGGAATTTCTATAGCCTGACGCCCAGGACGTATTGTTTAGGGTCAAGGACTGCAAGTTTTCATGTTTATTTTGTCCTTGGGACAAGTAGGCCCAACCCCCTACAGCACTAACCCTTTGGCTGCCAGTTTACAGTACCACATTCTGGATCAGGGAAGGGCATTGTCTGCATTTAAGGCAATATTTGTGTCCATATGTTATCGCTGTTCGAACTTGTATTAATGGTTCATTAATACAAAGCCTTTTTTATTAGGATGAGCGCTCTAAGGAAATGTTGTAAGCTCTACTGACAGTGGTTTCAGTGTAAAAATTTGTACGCTCATTTTCAAAGTTTAACAATATGAGGATACATACAATGCTCCCAGAATGTTCTCTAATTGGATGCAGATATCTGCAGAACCTTGAAAGCACGATTGATGATCCTTTGCTTTCAAACTATAATTTCCACAAAAAAATGCAACTAGGAAAAAAATGTTTTGTTAAACTGAAATTGTAGGAAACGTTTCTTTGAAGTATCCTTTAGTAAAATATATTGATGCATGCTAGTAGTTCCCAAAAATATTCATAATGGAAATCAGTGCAACCAGTTTGAACACTATAATGGGAAACATGAAAATAAACAAGTATTGGCAAACCCAATAGGACTGATATTGATAGTCGCATTTTGATTTTGTCAATGAGTGTCTTGTTTTGATATGGTTCTTGTAAACATTTGTAGGCGGTGCCAGCTCCTCACCATTCTAACAAACATTGGCAAATAGCAATAATATTTTTTGGTCTCAAAAAGCACACATTGCCACAGGTGTCCTTGTGAAAGAGCGCAAGCCAGTCGATTCATAGATCGAGATAGAATTTTAATAAAAACAAAAGGTCTTGGTTAACTCCAGACCAACTTACGGGCCCAATTCTTTAAGAAAGTAACAAAATTGCACCCATGATATGTGTCCTTGCGTTAGTGCAACGGCTTTCTTGAATTTGCAGAAGTGTGTCGGGAAAAAGTCCTCTTAGAAAATATTTCTAAACTACTTTTTAGCACAAGTAAATATGCAGGTGTAGATTAGCTCATGCGAAAATCGGTTGAGCGTTTTCAAGTTCAATTTCCCTCCAACCCCTTTTTTCTCAAACCTGGAAGAAGTTTTATTTCTGACATTGTCAGGAGTAAATATCCAACCTTTCTCAGTATGGGAAAGGATTAGAGAAGAGCTGGCGACACGCCTAAGACGTGCAATTTAGTAGGTTTGCACAGACTCCAAAGGGCATTCCAACCCTGGAACTATTGCTTAACGTTACCTACAGCCCCAGTAAGTAGATCTGTGGAAAGATGGCAAAATAAGGAAATTGCTAGAATTCAAACCCTGCTATAGTATGAGCCCTGACATAATCAGAAAGGCAGATATCAGAGCTTTTATATAATGAGATTGCTGCTATAATTTATCACTGCACTACATGTCACCAAAGCGGTAAGTCGATTTTTTTTTTTTTTACAGGACAAGTAGATTTATGAATCAACCTGTCCCATGGACAAATAGATATTTCATTAAATTCCACACCCCTGCTGTGGCCTTCCTATCAACATTGCAACAAATGACAGATACTTTAAATAAGTTATTACTGCAGTAACCAACTACCAATACTAACATGGGGTTACCTGCTACACCCCTTCTTCCGCCTCCTCAACTTGCTTCTTTACTAATTTCACCTCCTAGGCAGTGTTCCCTGCTACCTCCTCCTCCAATGCCAAGGGAATCGGTTCATGGAGAAGATATGGATAATATTTACTGAAATGGTTCTACGTACTCTGATGAAGAACGAGAGCTAAACCAGACTATAATGGAAGAGATGATAATGGACGAGAATTAATTGTCCCAAGTGGAAATAATGGGCCAATTCCTCTGGACGCCACAGATGACATCTCTAAATTTCATTCATTAACTGAAAGAGCGACTAACAACTTCAACCTACCAAGGACCTCTGAGGATCAACCATGCTTTTTTATGACTTTAAAGAGCAGCCTCTGAAATACGTTAAGTCCATATCCATTCTTGGTTATGTCTGGTTGGAAGATCTGAAATTAATGAAGACACCTGCTACTGTTCCAGCTGTGATACCTCATCTGGAGAAGAAAAACAATGCCCCGGATTCCGCTCCAGCTTGCCTCACTGGTCATACCAGACTGGATACAATAATTGTTTGATCAGCTCAGTAAAGAACCAAGACCCCGATAATACTATCATCTAGTCCGCCTGACATGGATAACAAAGATATTGACAATCTGGGCTGGAGAATTTCCTCTATGGCAGCAACTTCAATTAAGACAAACACTGCCCTGGCGATTCTAGGCCGTTATGGTCGCCAGATGTGGCATGACAGTGTGCCATTACTGGAACTTATTTCTCCTTCCTTTACGATGGCTTTCGCCATTTCGCTCTTATCTTCAGAAATAACATAATATTTTAAAGATATTTTTATTTGTTTTAAATTATCTAATAACCAGCTCTAAACATACATAATATGACAGCTTTTATGCGCATGGTCTACAATTTTATATACAATCATCGCTATAATTCCCTCTGTTCCGGATGCATGAGTTATCTGCAAATGTCCATCAGCAATGTGCATCGTCTCTTGTTTTAAAATCAAGGGTGGCTGTAGCGATCATCTTCGAGCCCCCACCACCCATTCGGCCACATTCATCCTACAGTTCCCTCCCATTTTCCCCATATATTCTCAACTTTTTATACACCCTCGTGCTTTATAGATTTATTTTTCCATCACCTTACAAAAATCCATTCTTTTTTCCCACTAACCATGTGTTGGGGAAGTCCACGAACCCCACCTTTGCGCTATATCGCGTTTTGCCACCATGCAGCCCATATTTATCAGTAGTTCTTGATATCTTTTGCGATCTGTTCGGCCCCACACCCTCAGGATTACCAGCTTTGGCGTCCGTTCCAGTGGCACCCCTGTTGCCTCTTCCAATGATGTGGCTATTGCCTGCCAGTACATTTGGATGTGGGGACTGCTCCAAAATGTGTGCCAGAAGTTGCCCTCTGAACCGCATCCCCTAAGGCAGACTGCACAATCTGTTTGTCTCATCCTATGTAGCACAGAGCGCCTGTAATAAACTCTATGGAGTATTTTCATCTGGATCAACCTGAAACTGGCTTTTATTGCTAACTTTGTGGGAAATTGCTGCGTCTTCCACCAATCTTCTTCCTCCAGACCTCCCAGGTCCTGCTCCCATTTACCTTGCAGGATCAGTAGGTCAGGCTGGGTATTCCTCATTAATCAGTTCGTCCAAGAGCCTATTCTCCAACGGTGAGTCCTCCTGCGTCTCCTCCTCTAGTGGTACACAGCTTTTTAGGGTGTGACACAACCTTGCATAATTCAGCCACTGTTTCTCACATTTGGTACTCTTTCTTTACGTGAGAGAAGGGGACCACCCCATTTGTGTCCCATATATCTGCCAAGGTAGATAAACCAATGACATCCCTTCCTGAAAATCCTTGCAGCGCTGTCACTGGCCCAAGTCTGGAGCCCTCCCATAATGGTGTTTTGGGAGTCAATCAGTGTCTCCACCCCATTTCCTTAGTCTGATATTTCTACGTCCCCACCACCGTCCTTGTCGCTGGGCACATTGTAGGTGATAGTGTGACTCCCTATAGTGCGTTTAGATAGCTCTTCCCTCCAATTTCTGCCCTGTCGCATCTGAATGCCGGTTCTTCCCAGTCTACGTATGCCCAGTCATTTACCACACTCATTGCACCGCCTCATAGTATTTTCGTACGTTAAGGAGGGCAATACCCCCTCTCGTATTTTGACCTTTGGAGTACCCTCTAGGCTATCTGTGGTTGTCCTCCCGCCCATAGCAATGATGGGACCAGTGAGTCTAGCCTGTTAAAGGATCGCTCCTGAATCCTGTAGGGGCTATTGTGGAGAATTTTTAAGCACTGCCCAGCAATGAGATTGGCAGCGATTGCCAATGGTTCACTTCTTGTTCTAGTCTCCTAAGTTAGGGTTCAAGGTTGGCTTCATAGAATAAGTCTGAAGTGTGGGTTATCCAGATTCCCAGGTATCTGAATTGGACTGTCTCCACCCTTAATGGTAGGGAAATTGTGCCCTCCCACCGGCACCCCTCGCCCCCCCCCCCCCCCTAACGAGAACAACAATGACTTGTCCCAAGTGATGGCGAAGCCTGAGTGCTCCTCAAATATGCAGAGTAGCTCTCCCAATTTGGCCAGGGATTGGCTGGTATTAGTCAAATATAAAAGAATATAATCTCCATACAGGAAGATGATTTCGTCTTCACCCCCACCACTGGGCCAACCCCACATCTGTGCATCCAAACCTATCCACTCCTCCAGGGCCTCTATAGCCAGCGCGAATAGCATTGGTGAAAGTGGGCAACCTTGCCTAGTACCTCTGCATATGTTGAATTCCCTCGACATATTGCTATTTAACCTTAGGTCTATCATATTGCAGGCTAACCCACTTGAGAAATTTGGGGCCAAATTCCATTTTGGCCTATAGCCTGAAGAGGTGGGTCCATTCAACAGAATTGAATGCCTTGTTGGCATCCAAGGAAATTATCATTATCCCTATCAGTGAGCAATAGGCAACCGGCAGGTTATTAAGCAATCTCCTTAAGTTTAACTTGGTTGATCGGCCCGGTATTAACCCATTTTGATCTGGGTGTACTAGCTCCGGCATGACTCCCTTTATTCTATTTGCTAATAGCTTTGCTAGTATTTTTACTTCAGCGTTCAACAGTGATATGGGCCTATATGAATCATGCCTGTCTGCAGGTTTGCCCTCCTTTGGAATCAGTATAACCGCTGCGGCGCTCATATCGTCCGGTAGCTTCCTATCCGGATGAGCCTTAATGTACGCTGCGTGAAGTGGCGCCACCACCCTGCCTCTCAGTTTCTTAAACTGCTCAATCGGAAGCCGTTCGGTTCTGGGGCCTTACCAGATTGCATTTGGCTCATCACTGTGGATACCTCTTCGGCCATAATGTCCTGTTCTAGAACTTCCATCTTATCCAGTTCTAACCGTCTCATGGGGAAGTAATTTACGAAGTCGTATCACCTCCCGCTGGGAGGAATACAAATAGTAGGCATAAAAGGACTCCAGATACCTGACGAACCCTTCTGCAATCTTGTCACTACATCTCATTAGTTCTCCAGACTCTGTTCGCACTCTCTAATCGTCATTCTTTCCCTCTCCCTACTCCCCAGCCATGCTAATAGTTTTCTCGTTTTGTTTCCCCCTTTGTATATGCGTCTTTGTTTTGCCAAATAGGACGCTCTTGCCTCATGCTTAGCACCGTTAGGTACTCCAGGTCTCTCTAGGTTGCACAGTTATTCTTCCAGGGTGAATAGCCTGGCCTGTTTCTCCCTTCTGTCCCCTATTTCTTCTGTGATGATAGTCCTGTGATGATATAAGGCCTAATCATGGCCTTATATGCTTCCCAAACCACCAATGGGCTCCCCACTGAGGTTGTGTTTTCCCTGAGGTAATACTTAGTCGCCCTATCCTGCATGAAGCATGTTAATTACCCTCTGGTTGTGTCCCCTTCCATTTTTGCACACTTCCTATTAAGGGTTGTGTCTATCACCAGGTGGAAATCCTCACCAACAACACTAGCACCGACCCAGCCTCCAACAGTATATATCTCACTTTCCTTAACGTGGCCTTCTAAAGGCACAGAGGGGCATATATATATATATATTAACTAGTAGGATATATTTGCCTTCGTATTCGCCCTGTATGGCAATGTAGCACCCCGATGTATCTGCCCAGGTGTGTTTCGTGTAGAATGGGATCGTTTTCCTTAACAATATCATTACCCCTCCAGAGCCCGATTTATACTGAGCATATCCCATCAGTCTGTATTTTCCTTGCCCCATTCTGCAATGTTGCTTGTCCATGAGGTGTGTCTCTTGCAGGTATGCAATATCTGGTTTGGGTCTATTAAGGGACTTCTGCACTGGACTCCGTTTAACTTTATCCCCCAGGCAATTCACATTCCATGATATTAACGTCAATGAGTGTGTCATGGTGGAAACCGACGACCCTCCCACTGTGTAGTTATTACCTCTAATGGGTAGCCAGGACGTTCCATTCGGTCGCAGTCGTATTTGCTGTCATAAACTCCCCTTAAACTAACCCCCACCCTACTTCTCTGTGCAGTGATTTACAAAGTAACCGTCCCCCAAGTCACAGTATAAATGAATCCCAAACCTAAACATTGTAACTAACTTATGCAATCTTTGTTGGGGCTTGGCTGTCTGCCGCTTGTGTATTGCAGTTCTCTTGAGTCCCCTCACTCACCAAAGGTTTCCCCTAGGTGACATGCTTCATCATTGGGGCCATCCCAAGCATCTACTGCTTGGGGCGTGCTGCGACTTGCGATAGTTACGTAGGAGCACTAATTTTTAAGATATGACTATGTGTGGTGCAGTGAAGGGGAGTGGTGTGAGTGATTGTTAAAAATTACCTAACTAGTGAACGTAAACAATTTTATTCTTGCTCCTAGTTGGCAAAAGATAAAAGGGGTTAATAAAAGGAAAAGAATTAAATGTCCCTGATATTGTAAGTCAACATGTTTCGAGGTGTCCCCTAACCTCTTCTTCAGGACAACATGGGGACCAGCCCCATGTGTACCACTCCGTGCAAACCTGTAATAAAGTGAAAAATAAGAAAAACAATGGGGCGCGCACTTATTGTGTCAGCGCTAGATATAATACATACGGTTAAACTGAACACGTAGTATTTAATAACTGGCAAAAGTAAGCCCCATGGTCAGCCCGGGTGGAGGAGCCTGAATAGACCTTGACTCGGCTAGCCTCCGTCAATATGACCTACTCGTTCCCATATTTTTCACTTTATTACAGGTTTGCACGGAGTGGTACACATGGGGCTGGTCCCCATGTTGTCCTGAAGAAGAGGTTAGGGGACACCTCGAAACATGTTGACTTACAATATCAGGGACATTTAATTCTTTTCCCTTTTATTAACCCCTTTTATCTTTTGCCAACTAGGAGCAAGAATAAAATTGTTTACGTTCACTAGTTAGGTAATTTTTAACAATCACTCACACCACTCCCCCTTCACTGCACCACACATAGTCATATCTTAAAAATTAGTGCTCCTACGTAACTATCGCAAGTCGCAGCACGCCCTAAGCAGTAGATGCTTGGGATGGCCCTAATGATGAAGCATGTCACCTAGGGGAAACCTTTGGTGAGTGAGGGGACTCAAGAAAAGAATTTTCTTTTCCTTTATTGAGGTGTGTCTTACTCATTTAGTAGACCCTCCTTTTCCCTATTAGCTAGGTTCCCTGATCCATTATTTACGGATCTTCTTTTGCTTTACAAGTACCCAGGAGGAAGAACCTAGCCATATCCTCCTCTCCCCCTCTTTTTGTTTTGATATTGCAGTTCTCACCACAATGTCCCTCACCGTATAGTCCCCTTTGTGAGAACCATGTACCAGTCATGCCCCTGGCCACTCTTGTCCGAAGCCTTGTTCTCTCTTACCAGACCCTGACCTCCATCCTAATAAGCATCAGCCTAGTTGGTCTGAATTCATGGGTTTCACCACCGGTATCTGGTCGTTGTCCGTCTCGTGCTTGGTTTCCATTTGTTCCGATCCGCTTCCACCTCCCTCAGGGGCGAGGGTTCTGCACCTGTTGGCGCTGAGAACACCCATGTAATGTTGCAGCGCCTTGACTGTTTGTTCCTGCGCTGCATTCATTTGCGCCATCGTAGGGGAAGAGGCATTGTTCTTTCCTCCTTTGGTGCTTCTCTGCCTCCTTGGTGCGGGTCTCCATCCTTTATTCCCCTCAACCCCCAGCGGTGGGCCCGACAACAGCCCCAGTGCTCAAGCCAGGACCAAGCACCCTTCGCAGTTGGGAAGAAGTGTGCCTTCCCCTCATTTTCCACCCTCAGCTTGGCCGTATACCGGACGTGGTATTGGAGTTCTTTTTGTCTCAGCACCCTTTTGACAGGCACAAACGTTCTTCGATATCTCTGGACCAGAGTCGTATAGTCCGGATATAGATGTACTTCATGGCCATCTATAGACCATGGGGCCGTGCTTTCTTGCAGCCTGGAGGATAACGTCCCTATCCCTGAAGTTCATGAATCCCGCAATTATGAGCCATGGGGGTGCCCCTGGCCGCGGTGGGTATGATGGAACTCTGTGGCCGCTCCACAGAAAAGAACCGGGAGGGCTTACCTTGTAAAACAGTCTTGTCCAGCCACTCCCCCACAAATAACTCTGTATTAGTTCCCTCAGATTTTTCCGCCACCCCTACAATTCGAGCGTTGTGGCACCTGGACCTTCCTTCTGCATCATCTAGACTATTTGCTATCTGTGTTATCTCCATAACCATTTCTGCACACTTCCTGGTAAGTTCTTGCACTTGTGGCACGGTGGTGCCTAGTTGATCCTCTGATTCTTTCTCCTGGGATGGGAAGAGAACCCCCAGATACCACCACACACCCCAGCCTGCCCCCCCCATGGACCACCCTCTTCTCTCTTAGACGTCCTTCCTGCCCCCCAAGTCTTGGGTCTATTGAACTGAATGTCCCCTAGTGGCAGATTTCACAATGGCGCAGGCGCCGGCAGTAATCTTGTCTCCTGGTGTGCTCTTAGGCACCTGCCATCGTCGGGCCTCAGTTGATGCGGGGGGGGGCAGTTAAATGTACACACCCTGCCTTGTGGGCCTCAATCTCCAGATGGGTCTGCACACCGGGCCTCTCCATACTCTAATAGGGGCCCTGCGCCAGGGCAAAGACTCACTACAACTGCAGGGGGTTCCGGTCCACGTTCCAGTCTGGTTACCACGGTTTAGGCTGGTTCAGTTCTCCCGCAGCCTCTTGCGCTGCCACCACTTCCTCCCCTCTTGGCGTCGGCGCCACTGCAATTTTGGGTGAGAATATAATGCCTACTTCCAGTCGCCGTCTGGCCCACCGATTCACATGGGCGCCGATCTGCATCCCCTCTCAGATGGGAAGAGGGTGGGGTGTCAATAGCTGCAGGGGCTGCTGGTCCAGACTCTTCTGCCCCATGTGCAGCCTCCGCAGGAGCCTAAAGGCGGGTGTGATGGTCCGCCTCAGCCGCAAGTCAGAGGAGCTGCCTTTTTAAGGAGAGGCGCTAGTCTGTGCTCCAGCAGCTCTTTCTGCATTGGGACACCTATGGGGCCACCAGAGTGTTACACAGAGTATTATCTTGCCTCACTGGATTATGCATGGGGCATTTACGGGGCTGGTGAGGATTGGGGGTCTAGGATTACCACAGGATCATGCACGCTGGAACTCAGCGCAGGCACAACTACCCCCCCTTCTTTCATTATTGACGCAACAATGGATGTTTCGAATACAGGTTTTCGCCAGTTAGCAGGGGGAACAGTACTAAGGAAACATGGCTGCTTAACATTCTTAGCCTTCTATAATGATGTCTAATCTAAAATCTTAGACTTGCCTTTTGATGGGCTAATTCTTTTTGGTAAACATGTGATGAAGCTTTGCAAGGCCTTAAGACTTCCACTGACACGGCAAATGCGTTAGGACTGTTGCAGTATTGCAGATTTGGGACGCCTACTTTTCGTGGCTCACAAAAATCACAACATTTCAGAGCAGGATTCAATCAGTATGGAGGTCGGGGACGACCTTATTATCCTCCGAGACAGTCTAGATATGATAACGATACTCATTCAAAGAGAAGCTTATGGTAGGTTTTGAGGAAGGAGCACAAGCACGAAACAATGACAATCAGAAAAGTGCTTGACTCCCAGCTTGTACCCCCTTTTCTGCTTGGTCCTCCGAAGTTGTGGGGGGGAATTTTCCTTTATGCTCCCGCATGGAAGAACATAACATTGAACAAATGGGTGAAACAAATTGTCCAATCAGGCCATACTTTGGAGTTCATTCAGAGACCCCCAGTTTGTCCATCACGAAAGGAACGTCCTCTTCATCTGAAGGAAATGCTAATGGAAATTCTCATGCTTCTTTTCAAAAGAGCCATAGAGATTGTCCCCAAATCGCAAAGGAATCAAGATCTTTATTTGATTTTTATTCTAATAAAAAACAAATACAGGCCAATAGAGATCTGAGAGCGCAGAACAAATTTCTAAAACAGTATTTCGAAAACTTACTTGCAAGACGTCCTCTTAATGATGCAGAAAGGAGAATTTTTTACCTTCAAGATGTATCCTTCCACATACCCATTGATCAAAAACACAGAAAGTACCTTCAGTTCGAAGTAGCAGGTCAACACTACCAATTGAAGGCGCTCCCTTTTGGACTCAAATCAGCACTGAGAATATTCACCAAATGTCTCTCTCCAGTGGCCACTTTTCTCAGGAAACAAGGTCACCAGGTATTCCTGTATCTGGATGACTGGTTAGTCAAAGCGCCATACAGGAAAAGAGCAAAAGCTTCCATGAACGCTTGCATCAATCTCTTCCGAAAATTAGGTCTCACTTTGAACAGCGAGAAGTCATTGTTGGAACCCCAAACAAAGATCCAATTTCTGGGATCAATACTCGACACTCAGTTGGGGAAAGCCTTTTCATCGGCAGAAAGAGTGAGGAAAGTTACAGGCAATGGCAAAGACTATTACTGGAAAACAATAAACTGTGAGCTTACAATGAGGCCCCAAATTGGCTCAGTGATTTTGACCTGCTTCTACCAACTGAGGAAAATAAGGAAAATCAGTAGATTCCTTACTCAGGAAGCCTTAATTCAGGTAGTCCTAGCCATGGTTATGTCCCATTTAGACTACGCCAATTCCTTATACTTTGGCATCCCTCTCTATTTAATCAAACGATTGCAACTGGTACAGAACCAGGCAGCAAGACTGATTTCTCAGCAACCAAGGTGGCAACATGTCACTCCCCTCATGAGGAAGCTACACTGGCTCCCAATTCCTCAGAGATGTGACTTCAAGGTTTGCTGCCTTATCTTCAAACCATTGAATGGTAGGAGCCCCAAATTTGTGGATAATCTCATCCAAAGGCACATCCCAAAGCGCAACCTGCGCTCGGCACACAAGTATCTTCTATCCATCCCCTCCTTCAAATTGAAGCGCGTGGGTGGTGCCAGATTCACAGTCTTGGCTCCCAGCTACTGGAATTCCCTGCCCTACGAAATCAGATCCTGCACAGATCTCCTGAGCTTCAGGAAGCTCCTCAAGACTTGGCTGTTCAGACAAGCTTACGAGTAAGTCCCTAGGGATCCGGCACTTCTTAGAGCAGCGCCATGAAACCAATTTGGTGTACGTGCGCTTTACAAGAACCTGCTAACATAACATAACAACCAATCACAGTGAGGCATTACAATTCCCTGCTAGGCCTGATGGCATCATGTATACGCCTCATTCCGTTTTCCAGGCTTCGTATGAGACCAGTTCAGCAAGACCTGGATTTACAATGAAAACAGGTGGAAGGCTCATGGGAAGATATGGTCCATGCCACAGGTGCTTGAAATAAGCTCTAATATGGTGCAGGATTCCAGCAAACCTTAATGCAGGCCTTTCTTTCCGGCCAATAATGGAGAGGTTATTACTCAACACGGATGCATCAATGGAAGGATGGGGAGCTCACGTGCAGAGCTTTCAACCAGAGGCCTCTGGTCAGATGCAGAGAAGAGGCTCCACATGAATGTGTTGGAAATCCATGCCATAAGATTAGGTGTACAAGCTTTCCTCGACCAATTTGGCAGGTCAATCATTCTTAGTCAGATCAGACAACACAACATCCATCAAAGCCAAGCTAGGAGGAACACAGTCCAAGATCCTTTCAGAAGAAGCTCAGCTGCTGTGGAACTGGGCCATTTCTCACAGGATAGACATTGCTGTGGAACGTCTGCCAGGATGATCAGGTGGATGCACTCAGTCGGCAGTTGTCGGATTGTCACAAGTGGGAGCTAGGACAGAAACAGGTGGATTACATTTTCAATTAGAGGGGTCACCTCACAATCTATCTGTTTGCCACTCCGAACAACAGGAAATGCTTGTGCTTCGCAAGCAGGATTTGGCATCCAGGGATGATCGGCAATTCTCTTTCAATCAACTGGTCCAAGATCTTTGCCTACGCCTTTCCTCCTTTTCCCCCGGGTGTTGAAGAAGGTGAAGATAGACAATTGCATTCTGATCCTCATTACTCCGGCGTGGCCTCGCCAGTACTGGTACAACGAGCTACTGCAATTGCCATTCCTTTTAAAATGCATCCTAGGATATTGTCCAGACATCACGGAAAGATTCCCCAAGTCTCTGGACTTGACAACATGGTATCTGACCACCTAGAAATTGGCCATTTGGATCTAACGCAGGAGTGTAAACAGATTCTGGCTCGAGCTCCAGCATAAGACTTACAATGCTAAATGGAAGTGTTTGTCTGGTGCAGGAATAATGGTCATCATCCACTTCAACAAATCCTTCTCAGATCCTTCCATATTTGTTAAGTTTGGCCAAGAGTGGTCTCAATTATTCTTCCGTCGCGACCCATCTGGCTGCAATCTCGAGATTTAGAAGCACTGACACATCGACATCTACTCTGTTTTCCCAATGGATCATTAAACAGTTTATGAAAGGGCTCTTCAGAGGATTTCCACCTCTTCGACATGCTCCGGTTCCATGGGAGCTTAATGCAGTCCTCGGCCATCTGATGTTACCTCCTTTCGAGCCTATACATAGAGCAGACTTAAAGTTTGTCTCATGGAAGACCGCACTACATCCACTAGGAGAGTGAGAGAAATTCAGACATTTACCATCAGAGAACCTTTTCTCCGCTTCACTAAGGACAAAGTGATACTCAGAACCAATCCTAAATTTATTCCTAAGGTGCCTACTGACTTCCATTTAAATGAGCCTGTCATTCTTTGATCTTTCTTTCCCCTTCCATCTTCAACAGCAGAAAGATCATTACATTCTCTAGACTTGCATAGATGTCTCAATTTCTATATAGACAAAGCAAAGGGAATATGCACACCAGACCAGGTATTTGTATAGTTTGGTCAGCCACGAAAAGGTCAAGCCCTGTCTGAACGGGATAGCTCATTGGATCTTAGCCTGTATTGACTACTATCATGCCAAAGCAAAGCGTCCTCTCCTGGAAAGAGTGAGGGCACATTCCACCACGGGCATGGCTTTGACTGCAGCACTTTATGCTGGGGTGCCTTTGAAAGACATCTGCAGTGCAGCCACCTGAAGAAGCAGGCATACGTTCACAAAGCATTACTGCCTAGACGTGGATGAGGAATTCAATGCAGCAGTGGGACAGGGAGTCCTGAGAAACCTGTTTCATTAAAAGTGAGTCTGTTTCCTGCTTTGTTGTATTTCATAATGTATACTGCTTGTTAATCTGATTTAAGCATGCACATATATAAAAGATCAAATGTTGGTGAAGAAATGAGTTACTTACCTGTAACTCCAGTTCTCCAACATTGGTATCTGCTGCTAAACATACTCTGTTTTTCAGGCCTATGGTAATTTTACATTACATGCGGTATATTTTACACTGTATATTGCTATTTTAATGTACCGGGGATTCCCAACCTGACAACAGGGAATGATTCAAGCATGTGAATATATAAAAGATAACAATGTTGGAGAACTGGAGTTACAAGTACGGAACTCATTTCTACCTTGAGTTGATGAGTTTGCTTTAAGCATCGCATCAGATAGGCACATGCAGATTTGTTCCAGATTTGTGTGATAGTCCCTTGTTGAAGAAACAATTGTGGCAGTGAGATACTGCCGGTTTGTGCTCAATATGCATGGGAATCTGCATTAATCAGCGAGCTGGAAGGAAGTGCTCCATTCTTCATCAGATGTCACTGGGCTTGGGTGGTACTAAGATGTCAGACTTCTTGGGAGGAAATGTGATGCACTGTTTTCTAGAGTGAGAAGGAAACCACAAACTTTGGATCATAAAACTTGAATCTTTGCTAGAAGGTTTTGTGCATTAAACCTGTGCATTTTATCTTGCCTTTTCGCCTCTGAGGTTTTGAGGCATCAATTTCCAGGCTGATTTCATCCCAGAAACAATAGGATCCTTTTCGTAGCTCTGTGCATTTCACACCTAGGCTCACTGGAGTGCAACAGAGTACAAAGATCATCTGCAAGGTACTTGTCTAACTGGAATTGCCCATGTAGCTGCAGAGGCCGTTGTTCAGAACTGAGGTCCTTGTTCTGGGAAGATCGGCTCATGAGGTTCCTGGTCTGTCAGCACAGGTCAGGCTGGTCCAGTTTAGTAAGGGGCAATGGTTTTCATACCTTTGGGCTGCATAGCGTCCAATCCCCCACCCCTCTTTGCTTGACATGATGTTGACCTCAATAGCATGTGACCTAAGATCTTAATATGTCCCATTTACCCTGTTAACTTGCTGCCTAGAAGCAATGCATGAAAGAGACAGAGTCTGGGGGAAGGAAAGACGATTCTATGAACTCGCACATCTCTTGTTCTCCCACTCCTGATGATATTGCCCTCACCAAAGAGGCTGACAGCTGCACTTCGGATCCAAATATTACAGAATTACTCAGCAAACCTGTTCAAAAGACAACCAAGAAGGGTGATTCCTGCAGCGTTGAGGATGGCGCATCTTTGCCTGATGGTGTACAAGGCACCCTAGCATCCGAGGCTGCACTATTTGCCAATATGCAGGATGCAAGAGGAATTGGAACAGTTTCCCCAAGAATTGACTCCAAAAGGGGAGCCCTAGATCAAGATATTCCTCAGAGAAGGGAAACGGCTTGTGTGGATGAACAAGTGGTTAATTCAAGTGGATCAGGGATAGCTGGTCAAAACCAAAACAGAACACAAGCAGACAAAGTAAGTCTTAACTCATCCTGTAGATGCCCTGTGCACTTTCCTGTAACAACCGCTGCTTTCAGAGTCCTCTTATTTCTAGTTACTTGCTTTCCCGAATACTGCTTGTTGATCGTCCTGTTAGAAAATCCTGCTAACACCCAGAACATTTTGAAGTGCATCACAGAGCTTCTAGGTTGTCTTTGTTGAATTAAAGGCTGACAATTTTTTCTATCTTTTCCTTCTCATTCAAGAATGTATTGTTTTGAGGATAATGGTACATTGCGCAGAACAAGCATTGTCTTTATAGGAATATTACATTTAATCTCTTGGTGATGCTATATTTCTTTTCCAGGATCTTTGCCTTTGCTGTGCGCATAAAAGCTACATTTCTGCAGAATTGGGTGGTGCTTCACCTAAAAAAAAATAAAAAGATGTTGTTACCCCCAAATTATTGTGGCCACACCCGGTAGATTTCTTAAGTTCTAAAAAAGAAACAGCCACCTTTTCTCTCATTCCTTCCCTACTGAGTTATGCTTAAGAAGGGGAGAGTGTTAGGAGTCAGACAAAACCTGTCCAAGAGTATCTTGCATCTGTAGGTGACGCGTAGGGCCAGATGTATAAAAGCCTTTTGCATTTCTTAACCGGCTGAATCGCAATTTTGGCCCGTTAAGAAATGCAAAACAGCCTTTTCATATGTACAAAGGCCAAAAAAACGGTTGCAATTTGTGATTTCTACCCGGTAGAAACCGCAAATTGCTACTGCGATTTAGGAAACTCAAATAGGGATTACCTATTTGTGATTACTAAAGCAAATGTACAAATCATTTTCTAAATGCGAATTGGGCATTTAAGAAATGCTATTACCATCGACTCAAAGTCGATGATAACCATGTGCAAAACTAAAAAATGCATTTTAAAAATGCATTTTTTAATGTGACATGAAGTGCATATATGCCCCTAGGGCATATGTGACTTA
The DNA here is from genome assembly GCA_963921515.1 of Calotriton arnoldi. Taxonomy (NCBI): domain Eukaryota; kingdom Metazoa; phylum Chordata; class Amphibia; order Caudata; family Salamandridae; genus Calotriton; species Calotriton arnoldi. The sequence goes on along the minus strand of CAWUFW010003182.1, from coordinate 326,231 downwards.
CATGTGCACTACAAATTTTGGGGTGACCACAGGAGGCCCTTAAGGCCTGAGGTACTCTTGGGTTTGGATTTCCTATTTTGCCCATAGGTGGGAAGGTGGGAATGCAATAGCATTTCCTATTTGCGATTTCCTCATAGCGATTCTTACTCTGTAGGAATCGCTATGAGGAAATCACAAATTTTGTACATTTTGCAAAATGGAAATCTCGTACATCTGGCCCATAGAGCCCTGCCTGTACCATCAAAATCAGTATGCACGCCTGATAGCTGGTAGTTTACGCTACCTGATAATTTATGATACAGTATTCGTCTTCAAATCCTGTTCATTAAAATGATTGAATCAGCAATTATTATTCATTTTAGGAAGAAGGGTGGATGAGGCCTAATCATATTTCATCACCCATCCCTAATCCATTAGTGCAAGCTCTGCCTAATTGAAAAACTGGCTGTCTAACAGCTAATATGTCAAGTCATTTAAAGGTTTCTCTTGCACCTTACTGTGCCATCAGGCCTGAGGTCAAACTCCATGTTTCAGCATCCTCAGCAAATGGTCCATATATCTAACCTCAGCCCCACTGGGATCTAGTTTACCTTTCTTATACAAGGTACCCTATGGAATGAGGAGGCTCGGCTCATGCTTGGCTTCTATTTTGTTACATAGTATAGTAAACCGTAATTCTTGGTTAAAATATAATAGTAATTGACACATTTCTGCTTTTCTTCCCTCCTACAAGACCGAACTTACAAGGTTGTCTTTCCTTGTGGCCATATTGTAGCTGCTGTGCTAATGAGATTGGGCACTTTCCTTCCCTGGGCAGTTAGCGCAAGACTCAGAAAACCATGGCAATTGAGTAACATTTTATTTAAAAAACCGTTTAACAGGTCTTTGTTAGAATCCAAAAAGCCTGCTTTCTCTGCCTTGTATGTGATCCACACACTCTGTTGTCTTTAATGCACAAACAGTGACCATGTTAGAATATAACATACTGTATGTATCAGTAGGAAATACACAGGGGATCCTTTCGACACACGTAAAGGGAGAATTCATTCAAAAAGCAGATCTGCCCCACTGGAACTTCAAGTTGATTTCAGGTTGCAGGGTTTTGTTGAATTTGACCAGCGTTCTCAATTTCATTGCATCTGCTGCGCTTACTGCATTTGTGACAATCGTTTTCAGATGCTGATCGGAATTACTGTCCCATGACTAAATAGTCACACATCCCAGATTGTGTTCCTGGCTCCCAAGCACGAATACCTTCGACTCCGTATTTTTTTATAGTCCAGTGCTAATACCTGATCCCTTTACACATCTTTGAATTTGACCAACTCTGTAGTACCCCGAGAAGCTGTATTACATGGTCACTCTGCATTTACACAAAGTCATCAAAAAATAGAGGGAAGTGCAACACAACTTGCCCTTGTGTACATCCTAGCATGTGAACCTTATTATGGGGCAGGGAGATAAAATGGTGTAGGATTAATGACATCCGTCAGATTTGCTGTTGTGCAAAGCTTGAACTGTTAAATTGTCTCTGATCACATTGTGCAAGATTGCCTGTTTTACCCTCCAAATACAGATAACATCTGCAAACTTATTATCAGTACACCCCTTGAGACTATGTTTCTTTTGTAAGACTCATTCATCATCCCGCTTTGCCCTTAGAAGCAAAGATCATGGAAGGTCTCTATGCTGATCCTTTCTGCCCGGAGGAATTGCTTTGTATGCATCCCCCACTCTAAATGGACATAGAGAAAGTTCCAACATGCACTGCTTTTTGTATAGAGAAGATACACCTGTGCTAGACATGACCCCCTTTTCCTCCCCAACCAAGAAAAATATCCATACTCAACCCTCTTGTCATCCACTTTTTGAGGAAGTAGTCGTAGAGATAATTTGGCTAACTGACTCTCTAGCTTGTGAAAGTGTTCTGAGGTTGGGGTCGCGTTGCATAGCCCCTGAAAACCCTTCATCTCCTCCTAGGCAAGCAGAAGGTCTGAGGAAGGAACAGTGGGTTTAGGACCAATACACAAGCCCCTATCTGTGTTACACTTGGGTTTTGATGCTGCCCCTCTGCACCTGCAGTGACTGGCCTTCTCCCAGTCCTTATCCCTAAAACACACCCTAGTTCAGAAGGATGATGAGAAAGTGGTGCTCTCTCCAAAGACTGATGCACATGGCTTTTACAGATGCATAAGTGGCTGACTGCAGAATTTACGGACAGACTTCTGACACTGATGGCTTGAAGGCTGTATGTCCAGATGGCCAACAGAGCAAAGGCAGTTCCAGAGCACCGTGAAAAGTCCAGAGCTGTTCCATATGATAGAACATGGTAGAAGGACTGTGTAGATCATCAACAGTGCTTAAAGGTATGGCTATTTTCAAAGTGCATAGATTCTCAATGAGCCAAGTCCACTACAACTGTTAACCAACCAGGATCTTTTTAGTTTCTGTCTGAAGCTGTGCAAGGTACTTTCCAACCTAAGGAGCTCATTCCCATTCCAAAGCTTGGCACCAAGCAGTGACAGCCCCTTGAAATCCAGTTTTAAATTCGGGGAAGAACCGTTCAACTCTGCTACCTGGATCGCTCGCTCACTCAGTCAATCATCTGCTAGCTGGCAGCATGGTTCGTGAAGATCAGCACTGCCTGTGGTCATCTGGTGCCTTCTGCTATTCCCATATTTCAATCCTGCTAAGGCAAGGTATGCGTTTCATCCTTCTAGGGTTAATAAATTGGGTACCATTGCATCGTGTAATAATACCTCAGTTCTGCCATTTCCAAGGACTGTAAATAACAAGTGTTATGTTATTTATAAAACACATATTCTTACTGCTGACTTCTTCTTGTTCTGTCCCTAATCCTCTGCTGGTGTTGCACACACTGGTAGACCACTGCACAGCCTTAATGGTCATGATCCCGCTCATCCTAATTGCCTACATCTGACCATCCAGCGACACATCCCACTGTTTTTGGATGTCCGAAGAACAGTTGTACTGCTGCAGCTTACCTCTCAACTCTGATTGTCCCAAAGAAGTGACACTGTGACCAAACATATCAGAATGTTAGTAAAGCTAACAGTAAGAAAACCAGAGAAATTGAATAAAATAATCCAGACCTGTTCTGTGGAGGAGGAAGGCAGCTTTCACAGTGTGTGCAAGTAGGAAGAAAGGCCATCTAAGCATCTTCAGGCTGAGCATACTACAAGTGTTTGAGGATAAGTTCCTAAATTACTCTTGGCTTCTCAGGTTCTAGCCTCTTAAGCCTGTCTCTTGGATCGCTGCCTCAGTTCACCGTTTGAGATAAATGAGCTTCCTTTTGCTGTCTTTATCCTCTTAGGACTGATAATTACTGATGAATAGCAGTGGGTAATATTGCATGCTAGAAAGCAGAAACCATGGGAAATCAACCACCTTACCATGGGATTTCTGAGACGGATACTCTTTTGCTCAACTTTATAAACTTAAAAAAAAAAAAAGAGCATGGAAAATCTTTAATGTTCAGTATTCCATTCACACATGTTTCCAAAATCCCCATAAGTGTGTGTGTAATCTTGAAAAGGACATTTTTCTTTCTTTCTTTCCTCCTCCTTTTCTATTCAAGAGGGACATTAACTCTGACCTTTGAACTTTCTGTTATTTATAAAAACGGACAAAATGAGTCGATGTCATTCGGGCATAGCGTAGGCTGGGGGGGATAACAATTATCAAACATGAACATACATTCATTATGTTTTGCATACTATAGGTAAGATTGGAGTTCAGTTGCATTTTCATTATAGTTGGAAGGTTAAGAAGAGTTTATGGGAAAATACACTTTAATGTGGCATATTGAATGAATAACCTCCCTGGGTTATCATCACAACGCCACATTCAATCTCTGCAGACTTTCTTGTGCAATATAGAAACCATTATAGGTAGATTTTTATGCATAATGCAGTGGATTTATGTTCCCATTTGTTTCCCATGGGTGACTGTTGTCTCCTTAAGTTCAGTAGTGCCGCTCTGCCCTATAGAAAGGTGGCAATTTCCATATTCAGTAGTGAAGCTGACACTAATGATCCCACCTGGCCCCATAGTGGATGATGGCATTCTCCATGTTTGGCGGTAGTGGCACACTTTCTGATCTGCATGACAGTGCTCTTTCTGAGCTGTGCAGTTCCTCTCTACTTTGGGTTTTGGCGCACTTCCCATGCACCGCACAGTTGCTGGTTTGGTTATGCTCTTCCCCTGTCTTCTAAATGAATTGGTTTATTGTGCTTGTCTCAGGAGCAAAAATGGGGATCCTTGATATGTACTGGTTCTGATCAGTGCTGAAATTCCCTGTCTTTGCACTGTCACATGCTGTGTAATTGTGCGGTTAGAACCGGTCTTGTCTAGGTGTTGCTCAGACCAGTATTCTGACCGATCCATACTGGCCTATCTTAGTTGTGCTCTGTCTGATGCTCTGTGCCAACCCATGGTGTGCCCTAGCTCGGCTTTGGTTATTCTCTGCCCTGATTCGGCATGTTTTATTGCTGTTCTGGCTGTGTTGTGATCTATCCCAGCCCATGTTGCTCCTGAAATGTTCTGGCTGTTCTTACCTTGTCCAGTTTTATGTCTGTCATGTGCTCTCCCCTAGTCTGACGTGCTATTTGTTTCCCTAGTGTTGCCGGGACTGTGCTGTCTTATCTGTACTCCGTTCTGTGTTGTGGAGTGGTCCGCCTAATGCCTACAGTAACATGTCTGGCGGTGCTCTGCTGGTTACGCATCTATAGTTCAGCCACCATGCTGTCTGTTGCTCTGTGGTGGTCTCGTTAATCATGATGTGTCCTAGCTCTGCTCCAATTTGCCCTGTGTTGTTGCTGTGTTGCCTCATTGTGATGATTTAACCATATTGTTTGTGGCATGTTTTGCTCTGCTCTTTCTGACGCACTTTACTTGGACAGTTTGTGCGTTGCCTGATTACCTGCCTTTTTGTGGCCTGCGCTGTCCCTTATGTGATCTGCTCAGGGCTGTGCCTGGGTTTGACCTGTGGTCCTTGGTCTTGGTCCTTGTGATGTCTGTGTCCTACTGTCTCTATTCTCCCATATTCTGTCCCATTATGGCTGCAGTCTACCAATGTCTCCCATAGTCTGTCCTGCCCGGTCTGTGTTCTGCCTGCTTCTCTTGTCTCTTTTTTCCCATTTACCAGTCCATATCTTTACGCAGATTATTCTGATAACTTTTGTGTTTATAAAACTGCAGAAAAATTGTGTGTGCCCGCTGCCAAATAATTTCTCAATTGTCTTTGAATGTAAAGGAATCTGAGCCCAGTGACCAGGTGAAGGAATTGAACGTCTCTGACCATTCAAATGAGGAGGAGGAAAACAAGAATATCTTCAACTCGGTGAGTGAATTTCCACTCTCACAAAACTGGTGTATTTGTATGCCTTGTTTGTGCATTTGTCCTACTAGTGACAGTTCAGTGGTACAGCTGAAATGGCGTAAGCCACAAGCTTTCGTATCACTCCTCTTGATCCACCCTAAGATGGCATACCATCACCATTTCAGTGAGATCACTACCCCTGAGCCATACGTGTCAACATTGCTTCACCATTCCAGCTTTAACACTCCCTTGGGTCATCCAAGCCAACATACCATTCCAGCTTTAACACTCCCTTGGGTCATCCAAGCCAACATACAATCGCCATTCTAATGTAACTTTTTGAAATAAGTAAGAGGCATTGTTTTAAAAGCTAGTGATTAGCCTATGATTTTATTTTATTGAAGGGCAAATTCAATCTCTTTAAAAAGATTTATTTAATGTACCATACATTTATCCATTGGGCACCCCATTCTGTGACTTCATCAGAGTGCTGCCTCTGTTATGTTAAAATAGTCTTTCTGATGAATACGTCTAACCGCAGATTCCTCACTTTGTGAATATTCCCCAGGCATCAGACTGGATCCAGAAACTCCAAAGCAATACTCCTGCAGACCAGTAGGTGGCATCGTGCGGCTCTGACGACGTCGTTCCACTCTGGAAGTGACGTTCGGAGCCACATATAAGTGCCAGCCATGCACACTGATGGTTATTCTTTTCTTTCTTCCACACCCTCCGATGCAGATCCTAAGCTCCTGCTTCATCTTTTAGACCTCAAATTCTTCAAGATTTACCAGTGTGCAAGGAAAAACTTCGCTTGTAAAGGCCGACAGGGTTCAAACTGTGCAGGGAGTGTCGCAAACAGATGACTGTGACGGACCAACATGAACTATGCTTATGGTGTCTGGAGTCTAAGCACGACTCAAGAGCCTGCGACTACTGTCCCCAGAAGAGCCCGATGGTCATAAGGACAGTGAAGCCAACCTTTGCGTTGCCAACAACACCACCGGTCGAAGTCAAAAGGAAGGTTCCGTTTCGGCAACTGGTCATAGTCAAGCTCAAAGTCTTCGAATAAGTCCAAGAAAAAGCATAAGAAGTTGAAGCGGAAATTGGTCCCTTCCTGCTGCTCTCTGACTCAAGCGAGTGTATGACAGCATCAACGTGCCTCCCAGTCTCGCTTTCGTTCTCCGTCATAGGCAATTTCGAATCTTTACCCAGGGCTCCCCGAGTTCCAGGTTTGTCAGAGACCTCACAGCAGGTAGGGGCCTACAGAGAGCTCATGCTACACTTTCTCTGCATTTTATTGGTCCCTCCGACACACTTTTGGGCCTCCAGGATCTGCATGGGTCCCAAGTCGTCCCGGCGCCATCCACTGCACCGGTTCCCTTCGCATTGCTGACCTTCGACACTGGAGGAGAATGTCCAGCCCTTTGTGCTATCTGACTCCGAGCAGAATCCACCATGACTTTGAGCGACATCGCGCCTGCCTCCTCCTGGCATACAGCCACTAGGCAGTCCTTCAGAAGTCAACACTGCCCTTGCCACTTGGTGAGGGCCAATCTTTACACCTTCTTTTTAGTACTGACTCGATGAAGTTCCACAAAATGATGAAGAGAACTAGTAGGAAGAAGTCCAAGAGGCCTGTGGACTGGATATTTCTCCAGATACTGGCCTTGTCTCCCCCTTGTCCTGCTGCAGAAGAAAGTGCATTCTTCGCAGTTATGTGTAGGGCTGCCAATGTTCTAAACTTACTGCTCCCCACATTGGAAGAGAAAACTAATGTGTTAACTGAGGTACTTCAGCCAGGTCAGACCTCTATGCTGGGTCGGAGTGGGGTATAGGGCAATTTGTCAGTGCCCGAAGGACTGGTCTGACAGACCAGTGTGTGGACCTTTTTGTGGCGGTTTGTGGGCTGTTTTATGGTCTGGTGGGCCGAATTTTGCTGTTGATTTTCCAGATTTTACCACAAATTTTACTTGCAGCAAACACAACTGCATACAGTATCCCATAATTTGCAAAACACCTATACAGTGAACCTTTACATGTTCAATGCTGCACCAATTTGCAGATTGTGGGACACTTTTTCAGCTCTCTGATTCACTAATGGGAGCTGCTTTTATTTTAGTGTCCTGCCTATCTTCTTCAATAATCCGACCCTGCCCCTACAGAGACCATGTTGCCATTTAATGAGGCCCTCACAGATGCCTTTTTGGGCACTTTGTCGAAACCATGTTCAGGTCGCCTGTTACTAGGCAGGTCACTCGTCACCCTCGTCCTGCTCCATGTGATCCAGCCTTCCATACACAGCATCCGGCTTCAGAGTTTGGTGGTACAGATGTCCTCCAGCAGAGTTAATTCCAACTCTTTCCCTACCACTCCACCTGATCGTGAATCTAAAAAACATGGAGACATTTGGAAAATATTTTTCTTCTCTGCGAGCCTCGCGCTGATGTCAGTGAGTACCAGCTGCCTTCTAGGCCGCTACTTCGATGCCTTTTGGGACATGGTGGCACAAGATTTACCAACCGTTCTGGACGACCTTCGGACTTATCTTACACAGGCTATTCAGCATGGTCGTGATGCATTGAAATTTGTAATACACCGTCATGGACACAACCGACTATTTAAGTCACTCAATGAACACTAGTGTGACTAAACTGCGACCTGGATGAGGTCTACGGGCTTCTCCGGGGATGTCCAAGCATCTGACGGACATGCTGTTTGACAGGGTCTCACCTTGGGCCAAAAAGTGGACTCTGCCGTGGAACGGTAAGGAGAATAGATCCACAGCACGCTCCCTGGGGCTTCCCGCTCCAGCTAGACAATTCCACCAACAATTTCATCCTCTGTGTGGCTACAGACTGGGCTTTAAGTTTTACCAAAGCCAGACACCTCCGCCAGTCCAACAGACCTTTCAGCCCTTTTGTGGCCTAGGCCAAAGACAATTCACAGCTCAGCAGGGATAACGGGCAGCTCTGTACTCCCGCCAGTCCTTAATCTATGGCCACAAAATCGCTTTAGTGTGTCCTTGCCGACCCATTGCCACCCTATCGGAGGTAGGATCGATATTTCCTCCATGGGTGGGGGGGCAAGTGAGTCTTCCAAACTGTCCATCAGGCTACAGACTCTCCTTTCTTTCTTCTCTGCTGCAACTTCAACCACCATCAGGTTGGCTGACGGAGGACCAGCTTGTCTGTCTTGCATCAGGAAGTGGAAACCCTTTTGCCAAAGGGGGCATAGACAATGTTCTTACCTCAGAAGTAGGGACTGGCTGTTACTCCTGCTCCTTCTTTGTGCTAAAGAAGGGCAGAGGCCTTCATCCCTGTATAAATATTTACCCTCTCAAAGCCTTCCTGCGAAAGGACAAATTCAAGATGCTCATACTAGCCCAAGTCCTATATGCCCTAGACCCCAGAGACTGGGTGGTGGAGTTGAAGATGCAGGACCCTTTTTTCCATATCCCGGTCCTGCAGGCCCACAGGCGCTTCCTGCGGTTCACAGTTAACCACAAGTATTTTCAGTTTGCGATGCTTCTGTTTGGCCTCATCAGCACCCCTTGGGTATGTACAAAAGTGATGGTGGTGGTAGCAGTGTAGCTTAGGATGTGGGGACACCAGTCTTCTCCTACCTCGACAACTTACCGCAGACCTAGACGACGTCAACCACCTCCAGAAGGTGGCGAACCTCCTAACATTGTTGGGGTTCACTGTCAACATGACAAAGGCACACCTGACTCCTTGGTAGGTGCTCCCCTTTATCAGAGCTATTCTGTATACAGTGCAGTTTTGTGCCTTTTCTTTGGAGGGGGGGGAGAGTCCAGGACGTTCAGGCTACAATCCCGCTGTTTCAGCCTCGGTCCTTAATCTCTGTGCATATGACTCTGAGGCTCTTGGGATTGTTGGCCTCCTGTATTCTGCTGGATGAATATAGCAGGTGGCGCATGTGGGCTCTGCAGTGGTGTAGGAGAGTAGGATCTGCTTCACAGGGGTACCCCCACTTTTTGCTGATACTTCACTGGTTTTCGACATTAGTCTGGCTGGGGCCCTGCTATTCAGAACCCCAGCCTAGCTGTTTCCTCTTTAAAAGGGTCTCCATGTGCCTTAGGCACATCACTGATTGGGATCTGGAGTGCCCTTGTAAGTCCCTAGTATATGGTATACTATGTACCAAGGGCATAGGTACCTCAGAGGACCTGCCAGGGGCTGCAGCATGTATTATGCCACCCCTGGTAGGCCATCCAAACTGGCACCACAGGTCTGCTACTGCAGCCTGGGTAAGGTGGTGCATGCACCCCTTGCTGTGGTATAGGTTACCTATATCACTAAATGCATACACACATATAAACCTATAAGTCACTCCTAAGGCAGGCCTTATCAATCCTGAAGGCAGAGTGCATGGTTCCTATGTGAGAGGGTGCCCCTGCATGAGCAGGGCCCCTCTGCAGCGTTCGGAGACCATCTCTGATGCTGTTTGTAGTGCAGCCTGACCATATACTCTTAAGCGCATTATATCCTCGCGGTAAAATGCTAACTTTGGATTGGCTGCACCTAAACATGTCGTGTTTGGTGTCAAACATCTTGGAATACTACCCCCGCCAATTCTGGCGGCGGGGGTAGCATTCCACCCTTCTAGAGGGAAAGACATGTTAACCCTGACTAACCCGGTAACTTCTCTCCAGAGCCCTGGCATCACAAAATGGATGCTGCTGCCACAGACACGAGTCTGGCCTCCTGCTGCTGGACGAAACTCCGGCAGGGGAGGCCTGGACAATAGGTTTCCTGTCCCAGGGAGGTGTGACCACCTCCCCAGACAGGACAATGTGTATTGGGGCTGGGCGGGAGCACCATCTGTGTGCTTTGAAGTCCTGCACTGGGGGCACATTTGGTGTCCCTGTGCATACCCCAGTTCAAACCGGATCAGGGGCTTGCAGCCCCTGCTTTGGCGCGAACTGGACAAAGGGAAAGGGGTGTAGCCACCCCTCTGCCCTGACCCACCCATAGGTGGGGCCACAGAGTAGTCCAACCCCTATTTTTAGAATAAAGGTAGGAACCCAGTCCTTAGGACTTTAGATTATACCTGGACGAAACTCTGAAACAGAATCCTGGACCTTCGACGCTCTACTCACGATTAGAGGACTGAAGAATCTCCCTTGGGGTCAAGGAGTGACTCCCCTGCTTGGCAGGCACCAAAGAAGCATCTGTCCGGTTCGCATCACTGAAGCTCCCGTCGGACGCCGAAGTCATCGCATCACCAGAGGTGGATTCTCAGACTTCCCGAGGCTACCCTGAGTCCCCAGCAAAGCTGAGGCCCGTGGCTATCGTGGGTGACGTGAGACCGTGACCCCTGGACACCGAGCACATTTGCAAGTGCACCATCTTCTGGGTCTCCCAAGAAGTCGTGCTTTGGGCTCCGAGTAGCCCTAGCCTCCAGCACCACCTGCACCGAAGATCACTGGCCCCCACGCCACGAGTGTCCTGTAAGCCAGCTCCACGTGCGGCGTCACGAGGCTCCTTCGCGGTCGCTAGCCCGTTGGCTAGTAGCCCTTAACGAAGGCCAATCTTTTCTTTACTTGGCAGTCTGGTTGCTCCAGGCCTGCCCTCACTTACCCTCGCTGGGTGAGTTCCCCAGACCTTGCTGGTCTGCATCATCGACTATCTACATCTTACTCGAGACTTGCCGTTGCCAAGGCTTGTTGGGTCCTATCGGGGCGCCGACACCTCTGCACTCGACAGACATCGAGCAACAGCCCGAATCCTGCTCCTGGTCGCCGACAACGCCTCCCGGACCTCGTGGCTGAAGAGTCAAGACGACCGTCATCGAATCTGAAGCACTCGACATCGGTGGGCATCTGTCCATCGCCTCCCTGGTCACTGGCTAGTGACCCAGACTCTGTCCCCTCTGCTTTCAGGTTCTTCAGAACTCCGATCCACTCTTGGATCCACCCGGACACTTTTCTCCTGGTCGCCAGCAGCACTTTGCAGCAGATCGCCATAAGAACCGACGACGAAACCCGACCCCGAAAGGCACCTATGCACCCGGCTTCCCTGGGTGAGGTAACACGAGTACTCCGGTGCTCCCGTGGGTAGAGACTCTTCAAAGTCCTAGATCTCAAAGGGTTTTGTCCTAGTCCTTTTTAAAGTGTCCCTTTCCTCTATTTTCCCGATCCCGACTTTCTCCATAGAAGTAAACGGCGTATCGCGGTTGTGTATTTACACTGCACGCGTCTCCCGTGGGTCCCCTGTGTCACTACCTTGGGTGGTTCCTTGTGGTCCAAGCACTTCTAGAGGCTCTAGGCCTAGTGTCTAGTTCAGTCGTGGTTCGCATACCACTTTATTGGTATATGGTTTGGTACGCCCCTAGGGCCCAAACGTGTATTTGTGCTATTACTGTGATTTAAGATCTTATAACCTATGTACTTCGAACTCTAGCCTCATAAAGAGACTAGAGGGGTGTGTTTAGTAATAAATACATATATTTTGAATATATACCTGGTGTGGTGCTCTTTCATTTGATCACTCAAGAGATTATAGACTGGTAAAACAAGCTGCTTTACATTCCTTCAAGACTTAGCCTGAAGGCTGCTCTCCATAGCTACCACTAGGATAGCTTTCAATAAGGTTGTCTTTAACCTACCTACCATAAGAGTCGATTTGGACTGGTGCAAGGTGCCCACTATAATTAGTGGACAGCATATGCCAGGCCAACTTCTCACATTGGTGTGCAGCGTGTGGGATTCCAGCTTGCTATTGTTTTACCAGATAATCTCAATTGAATTGATCAACTGAAAACCACTAAAGGTACCTAAGGTACATATAATTTAAGCTTAGAATATCAGTAAGTTCTACTGAACTTAGAGTTGTGTGTTAAGGGATAGCACAACCCTTTCTACAACTCAAGAGAGTTTAGTAGGCCACACTAGAGTAGGTAGTGCATACACCACACCACACTAGTAATGTCTTTAAAAGCAGGATGTAGAGATGCCCTGCAGGAAGCCATTGAGCTTCCCCCTCCAAGTATGACACACTCCCATTCTTGGAACTGAGAGCTTTGTGTAACGTGAGGAAATTAAGGACAGGCCAAAGTCCCACCACCCAACACCTCCAGGAGTTGTTGGTGGCTTATGATCTTAGTAAGTCTTCAGAGACTGAAGGGGTAGGAGCAGAGGGTGGGCCAGCAGATGAGGAAGGGGCCAGGGGTACTACTACCCCCAGCCCCCCTCTGAAACTGACCAGGAGGGTGACAATGACCCTGACCTGGAAAACCCAATCCCTTCTGGGGAAGATGAAGATGAGGATCTTGAGAACCACACCTTTGTCCCCCCAGGAAGGATTATGAGTGTGCTCAGAAAGTCTAGGTCTCCTTCTCAGGAGTCTAACCACTCTGGCACCTCAATAGGGAGCTCTGTTTCTTCTCACAGGAGGGAATCCTCTCATGAGAGAAGAAAGAGACTGGTCCAGTATGAGGAAACTCAACTGGAGATCAGGAAGAAGCAATTGGCTTTAGATAGAGAATCCCTAGATCTCCTTAAAGAGAGAAGAAAGTTGGGACTAGAGTCCCATGGTGGCAGCCATGTCCCTAGAGATAGGGAAAGGTCCTATGACCATAGGAACCTGAGCAAGATTGTCCCTCCCTACCAGAGTGGGGATGATATCCACAAATGGATAACTGCTTTAGAGAGGGCCTGTAAAGTACAGAAGGTCCCTCAGGAGCAGTGGGCAGCAATCTTGTGGCTCTCCTTTGCTGACAAAGGTAGAGACAAGCTCCTCACTGTTAGAGAGGAGGATGCTGACAATTACAAGGTCTTGAAGAGTGCTCTTATTGATGGGTTTGGCCTAACCACTGAACAGTACAGGTTGAAGTTCAGAGACACCCAAAAGGCACAGACTCAAGACTGGGTAGACTATGTGGATTGTTCTGCCAAGGCTCTGGAAGGCTGGTTGATGGGCAGTAAGGTGTGTGACTTCTCAGGATTGTATAATCTGATAATGAGGGAGCAGATTCTTAATAACTGTCAAAACCAGCTGTTGCATCAGTACCTGGTTGACTCTGATCTGACCTCTCCCCAAGAATTGGGAAAGAAGGCAGACAAATGGGTCAGAACCAGGGTGAAGCAGAAGGTACAGAACCAAGGTGGGGAAACCAAGAAGCAAGATGCTAAGAACTCTGACAAGGGTGGGGAGAAGGGTAAAGATCAAAAGTCTTCATCAGGCCCCCAAAAATCTTCTTCTGGTGGGGATTCCCAGTCTACCAAGGGTAAAGGCCAAAGAAAACCATGGTGCAAGGTCTGTAAGCAAAAGACCCACTGGACCAGTGATTGCACCAAGTCCAAAGACTCCAGTCCAGCACCCACCAATGCCCCTAAGGCACCTGTTCCCCCTAGTACAGTTGGTGGAGGTGCTCCAGCAAAGGGTTTAGTAGGGTTCACCCTGGGAACTGAGTTGGGCTCTGACTTAGTCAGGGAACTGACTCAGGCTGTGTTAGTCTGTGATGGAGGCATGGATGTGACCTCCACTGTGAGTCCCAGTAATCTGGGCAAGTACAGACAACAGCCTTTAATCAATGGACGAGAGGCTTTGGCATTTAGGGACACAGGGGCAAGTGTCACAATGGTGACACAAGACCTTGTGCTACCTGGGCAAGTTATACTTGGTGAAATGTACCAAGTGACCAATGCTAGCAATGTCAGAACAGACCATACTCTGGCAGTTGTTAACTTCTCCTGGGGAGGGGTAACTGGCCTTAAGAAGGTTGTGGTAAGTGCAAACCTACCAGTCGAATGCTTGCTTGGCAATGACTTAGAGACTTCTGCTTGGGCAGAAGTGGAGCTCAGGACCCATGCAGAAATGCTGGGGATCCCTGCAGATGTGTTTGCTGTGACCAGGTCACAAGCTAAACTGTCTAAAACTGAACAGGCCTTGGATTCTGGAAGAATGGACCAAGTGCCTTCCAAGAGGAGGAGTAGTAGGGTTAAGGCAGTGCCTTCCCCCTTGGCTCAGGAGGAAGATCAGTCCCTTGAGGGGGATGATCTCAGCCCTGAAGAAGGAACTGTCCCAGAGGAACTTGAACCTGAACAGGTTGAGTTCTTGGGGACAGGGGGACCTTCTAGGGCAGATCTGAGCCAGGAGCAGCAGAGCTGCCCCTCCCTTGAACCCCTCAGACAGCAAGCTGCTGCTGAGGCTGCTGGGAAAGCTAGTGGTCCCCATACAGTGTATTGGGATGATGGACTCCTGTACTCAGAGAGTAGAGACCCCAAGCCTGGTGCTACCAGGAGGTTGGTAATACCTTTGAAGTTCAGGGGCTTCCTATTGACCCTAGCCCATGATATTCCCTTAGCAGGACACCTGGGCCAGAACAAGACTTGGGACAGAATTGTCCCTCACTTTCACTGGCCCCACATGTCTGAAGACAGTAAGGAGTTTTGTCGCTCCTGTGTAACTTGCCAAGCCAGTGGCAAAGCAGGTGGCACTACAAAGGCCCCCTGATACCACTACCTGTGGTGGGGGTGCCCTTTGAGAGGGTAGGGATTGACATTGTTGGTCCCATGGATCCCCAAACAGCATCTGGGCACAGATTTATACTGGTGGTAGTGGATCATGCCACCAGGTATCCAGAGGCTATACCCCTTAGGACCACTACAGCACCTGTGGTGGCAAGGGCCCTCCTGGGAATTTTCTCAAGAGTGGGCTTTCCTAAGGAGGTGGTATCAGACAGGGGTGCAAACTTCATGTCTGGGTACTTAAAAGCAATGTGGAAGGAGTGTGGAGTTACTTATAAGTTCACCACACCCTATCACCCACAATGCAATGGTTTAGTTGAGAGATTCAACAAAACCTTGAAGGGCATGATTAAAGGGCTCCCAGAAAAGCTTAGGCGTAGATGGGACATACTCTTGCCCTGCCTTTTATTCGCATATAGGGAGGTGCCTCAGAAGGGGGTTGGTTACAGCCCTTTTGAACTTCTGTTTGGCCACCCTGTGAGGGGTCCACTGTGCTTGGTGAAGGAAGGATGGGAGTTACCTCTCAAGCCCCCAAAGCAAGATATAGTGGACTATGTACTTGGTCTCCGCTCCAGGATGGCTGAGTACATGAAAAAGGCAACCAAAAACCTTGAGGCTAGCCAGGAACTTCAAAAGGCCTGGCATGACCAAAGGCTGTTCTGACTGTTTACCAGCCAGGACAGAAGGTGTGGGTGTTGGAGCCAGTGGCCCCAGCAGCTCTCCAAGACAAATGGAGTGGACCCCACACTATTGTTGAGCAGAAGGGTGAGGTCACTTACTTAGTAGACCTGGGAACACCCAGGAGTCCCCAAAGGGTTCTCCATGTCAACAGACTTAAGCCATATGTGGACAGGGCAGACATGGGCTTGCTCATGGCTACTGATGAAGGGCAGGAGGAAGAGAGTGACCCACTCCCTGACCTGCTCTCACAGAACCCTGACGATGGGTCAGTTGATGGTGTAGCCTTGGCAGGCAGCCTCACTACCCAGCAACAAACTGATTGCAGGCAAGTCCTCAATCAGTTTAGACATATGTTTTCACTGACACCCAGTCAGACCCCCTGGTGCACTCATGAAGTGGACACTGGGGACAGTCTGCCTATTAAAAACAAGATTTATAGGCAACCTGACCATGTCAGGGACTGTATCAGGACTGAAGTCCAGAAGATGTTGGAATTGGGAGTGATTGAGCCCTCAGATAGCCCTTGGGCTAGTCCAGTAGTCCTAGTACCTAAACCTCACACCAGTGGTGGGAAAAGAGAGATGAGGTTTTGTGTAGACTACAGAGGCCTCAATGCAGTCACTAGGACTGATGCCCATCCAATACCCAGGGCAGATGAGCTCATAGATACTTTGGCCTCTGCCAAATATCTCAGCACATTTGACCTAACAGCTGGCTACTGGCAGATCAGACTAGCTGATGCTGCAAAGCCCAAAACAGCATTTTCAACCCCTAGTGGGCATTATCAATTTGTGGTGATGCCCTTTGGTCTGAAAAATGCACCTGCCACTTTCCAGAGGTTGGTGAACACAGTTCTCACAGGACTGGAAGCCTATAGTGCAGCTTATCTAGATGATATTGCTGTCTTTAGCTCCACCTGGGAGGATCACCTGGTCCACCTCAGGAATGTTTTACAGGCCCTGCAAAAGGCAGGCCTGACTATCAAGGCCACTAAGTGCCAGATAGGGCAGAGTCAGGTTGTGTACCTGGGCCACCTTGTGGGTGGAGGCCAGGTTCAACCTTTGCAGAGCAAGATCCAGACCATCATGGACTGGACTGCTCCCACTACCCAGACTCAGGTGAGAGCCTTCTTAGGCCTGACTGGGTACTATAGGAGATTTGTCAAGGGGTATGGATCAATAGTGACACCCTTGAATGACTTAACTTCTAAGAAAATGCCCAAAAAGGTTCAGTGGACAGTTAGCTGTCAAAAGGCATTTGATGACCTCAAGCAGGCCATGTGCACTGCTCCAATTCTGCAGAGTCCTGATTACTCCAAGAAGTTCATTGTTCAAACTGATGCATCTGAATTGGGGGTAGGGGCTGTACTGTCACAATTGAATGAAGAAGGTCAGGATCAGCCAGTAGCTTTTATTAGCAGAAGGCTGACCCCTGGAGAGAAACGTTGGTCAGCCATAGAGAGGGAGGCCTTTGCTGTGGTCTGGGCTCTGAAGAAGCTGAGGCCATACTTGTTTGGTACACACTTCCTGGTTCAGACAGACCATAAGCCCCTCTTATGGCTAAAACAAATGAAGGGTGAAAACCCCAAACTGCTTAGGTGGTCCATTTCCCTACAGGGGATGGACTTTACAGTGGAACATAGGCCTGGGAGTAACCATGCGAATGCAGATGGACTCTCTAGGTATTTCCACTTAGAACATGAAGACTTAACTGGGCAAGGTTAGTTTAATGTCCCTACGTTTGGGGGGGGGGTTGTGTAGGAGAGTAGGATCTGCTTCACAGGGGTACCCCCACTTTTTGCTGATACTTCACTGGTTTTCGACAGTCTGGCTGGGGCCCTGCTATTCAGAACCCCAGCCTAGCTGTTTCCTCTTTAAAAGGGTCTCCATGTGCCTTAGGCACATCACTGATTGGGATCTGGAGTGCCCTTGTAAGTCCCTAGTATATGGTATACTATGTACCAAGGGCATAGGTACCTCAGAGGCCTGCCAGGGGCTGCAGCATGTATTATGCCACCCCTGGTAGGCCATCCAAACTGGCACCACAGGTCTGCTACTGCAGCCTGGGTAAGGTGGTGCATGCACCCCTTGCTGTGGTATAGGTTACCTATATCACTAAATGCATACACACATATAAACCTATAAGTCACTCCTAAGGCAGGCCTTATCAATCCTGAAGGCAGAGTGCATGGTTCCTATGTGAGAGGGTGCCCCTGCATGAGCAGGGCCCCTCTGCAGCGTTCGGAGACCATCTCTGATGCTGTTTGTAGTGCAGCCTGACCATATACTCTTAAGCGCATTATATCCTCGCGGTAAAATGCTAACTTTGGAATGGCTGCACCTAAACATGTCGTGTTTGGTGTCAAACATCTTGGAATACTACCCCCCGCCAATTCTGGCGGCGGGGGTAGCATTCCACCCTTCTAGAGGGAAAGACATGTTAACCCTGACTAACCCGGTAACTTCTCTCCAGAGCCCTGGCATCACAAAATGGATGCTGCTGCCACAGACACGAGTCTGGCCTCCTGCTGCTGGACGAAACTCCGGCAGGGGAGGCCTGGACAATAGGTTTCCTGTCCCAGGGAGGTGTGACCACCTCCCCAGACAGGACAATGTGTATTGGGGCTGGGCGGGAGCACCATCTGTGTGCTTTGAAGTCCTGCACTGGGAGCACATTTGGTGTCCCTGTGCATACCCCAGTTCAAACCGGATCAGGGGCTTGCAGCCCCTGCTTTGGCGCGAACTGGACAAAGGAAAGGGGTGTAGCCACCCCTCTGCCCTGACCCACCCATAGGTGGGGCCACAGAGTAGTCCAACCCCGATTTTTAGAATAAAGGTAGGAACCCAGTCCTTAGGACTTTAGATTATACCTGGACGAAACTCTGAAACAGAATCCTGGACCTTCGACGCTCTACTCACGATTAGAGGACTGAATAATCTCCCTTGGGGTCAAGGAGTGACTCCCCTGCTTGGCAGGCACCAAAGAAGCATCTGTCCGGTTCGCATCACTGAAGCTCCCGTCGGACGCCGAAGTCATCGCATCACCAGAGGTGGATTCTCAGACTTCCCCGAGGCTACCCTGAGTCCCCAGCAAAG
This sequence comes from Calotriton arnoldi, assembly GCA_963921515.1. Taxonomy (NCBI): domain Eukaryota; kingdom Metazoa; phylum Chordata; class Amphibia; order Caudata; family Salamandridae; genus Calotriton; species Calotriton arnoldi. Next base: position 307,621 of record CAWUFW010003182.1, on the reverse strand, counting down.
CTGAGGCCCGTGGCTATCGTGGGTGACGTGAGACCGTGACCCCTGGACACCGAGCACATTTGCAAGTGCACCATCTTCTGGGTCTCCCAAGAAGTCGTGCTTTGGGCTCTGAGTAGCCCTAGCCTCCAGCACCACCTGCACCGAAGATCACTGGCCCCCACTCCACGAGTGTCCTGTAAGCCAGCTCCACGTGCGGCGTCACGAGGCTCCTTCGCGGTCGCTAGCCCGTTGGCTAGTAGCCCTTAACGAAGGCCAATCTTTTCTTTACTTGGCAGTCTGGTTGCTCCAGGCCTGCCCTCACTTACCCTCGCTGGGTGAGTTCCCCAGACCTTGCTGGTCTGCATCATCGACGATCTACATCTTACTCGAGACTTGCCGTTGCCAAGGCTTGTTGGGTCCTATCGGGGCGCCGACACCTCTGCACTCGACAGACATCGAGCAACAGCCCGAATCCTGCTCCTGGTCGCCGACAACGCCTCCCGGACCTCGTGGCTGAAGAGTCAAGACGACCGTCATCGAATCTGAAGCACTCGACATCGGTGGGCATCTGTCCATCGCCTCCCTGGTCACTGGCTAGTGACCCAGACTCTGTCCCCTCTGCTTTCAGGTTCTTCAGAACTCCGATCCACTCTTGGATCCACCCGGACACTTTTCTCCTGGTCGCCAGCAGCACTTTGCAGCAGATCGCCATAAGAACCGACGACGAAACCCGACCCCGAAAGGCACCTATGCACCCGGCTTCCCTGGGTGAGGTAACACGAGTACTCCGGTGCTCCCGTGGGTAGAGACTCTTCAAAGTCCTAGATCTCAAACGGTTTTGTCCTAGTCCTCTTTTAAGTGTCCCTTTCCTCTATTTTCCCGATCCCGACTTTCTCCATAGAAGTTAACGGCGTATCGCGGTTGTGTATTTACACTGCACGCGTCTCCCGTGGGTCCCCTGTGTCACTACCTTGGGTGGTTCCTTGTGGTCCAAGCACTTCTAGAGGCTCTAGGCCTAGTGTCTAGTTCAGTCGTGGTTCGCATACCACTTTATTGGTATATGGTTTGGTACGCCCCTAGGGCCCAAATGTGTATTTGTGCTATTACTGTGATTTAAGATCTTATAACCTATGTACTTCGAACTCTAGCCTCATAAAGAGACTAGAGGGGTGTGTTTAGTAATAAATACATATATTTTGAATATATACCTGGTGTGGTGCTCTTTCATTTGGTCACTCAAGAGATTATAGACTGGTAAAACAAGCTGCTTTACATTCCTTCAAGACTTAGCCTGAAGGCTGCTCTCCATAGCTACCACTAGGATAGCTTTCAATAAGGTTGTCTTTAACCTACCTACCATAAGAGTCGATTTGGACTGGTGCAAGGTGCCCACTATAATTAGTGGACAGCATATGCCAGGCCAACTTCTCACAAGTGGGATCTTAAATACCAGTAAGCTCAGCATCAGGGGAATCTATTGGATTATATATCCAGATTTCAGAGGAGACTGCAAAAACCCTGCAGTGGTGGCTACTGGATCACGATTAGTTCAGGGGCAGACCCCTCTTCTTACCCTACTCCGAGCTGACTGTGATCACTAATGTATCATTACTGGGTTGGGGAGGCCATCTGGGAGAGGTGGCGATCAGAGGCCTCTGATCTCCGCCATAGACTCAGCTCCACATCAGTTTGTTGGAGTGGAGGGTGAGTCGCTTGTCTTTCCTACCCACCATCAGAGGAAGGCTGATGCAGGTGCTCACGGACAATACGTTAGAACATAAACGAGAGGCAACAAAACCGAGTACACAAATGAAGGTCAGTACATAGAACACCAAGAGGAAATTAAAAAGGGAAAATCCAGGAGGGCATGCTACCGTCACCACCCTCAGAGAAGCAATGGGACACCCTGTACAAAGACATAGCGAAATTTAATCGCTCCATATTTGAGAGAAGCCCACTATAAAACATTTATACGATTGGTATCTCCGCCCACAAAAACTGCATTCAATCTTCCCCGACACGTCTGATCGGTGTTTGCGAGGGTGCGGCCTCCTGGGGGACTTCAAACATATATGGTGGGACTGCCCGGCCATACAGACCTTTTGGAAAGAGATTCTGTCCCAAATCAGACTCATCCTGGGGTATCCGATTGGGGACTCTATGGAACACATCCTGCTGGGTATCCGCGACCCACTGCTCAAGTACCAGACCCAAGGGGATCGATCCATCATGTGGCTATGCTTGGGAGCAGCAAAGATGGCTCTGGCCGCAGCCTGGAAGAAGCCTGAGGCTCCTTCACTCACCCAATGGCATGCCCGTTTGTGGCATGCTCTGGCACTAGAACGCCTGTCAGACATAGCTGAAGATTCCCGCAAGAGCTTTGACTATATTAGGAGCCCCCTAGTCTGTTACCTCTCTGAGGGACTCCCCCTGTTTGCTTGCAGCCCGAGATTAAGAACTTTACATCTCTTTCTGATTTAGCCAAGGCCTCCTTCCTCCCGAGGTTGGGTCCACGGGAATATTGCCTTGTCTGTGGTCCCCCCCCGTGCTGGATGCGGGGGGGCTCCCGTTCAAACCCAACCCCCCCCTCACACACATCAGTACATTAGTTCATGAGCCTCCCTAGGTACGGTTGTTGATGGTTCTTTTTATTTTATTTGTCTCTTTTCTTTTTTCTTTTGCTGTTCTCATGCAACCTTAGTTACCCACTTGGGTTTTAGTCGTTCTACCAACGAAAGCGTTCAACTATTCCAGAAGCCTATAAAGGGGATTTGCGCTTGTATTACATTGTGGATAATGGAGTTATTCACCGAATTAGTGCAAAATTCTCCTCCCAGAGTCGACTTACAGGAGCCGTTCATAATGTAATATGAAACTGTGTCTAAATTCTAGCTATCTAAGGACTGGGCTGTGCACCTGTGGAGAAAGCCTGAACGCCCTATGGTTCTTGTTTTTTATGCATTGTTTGTAATCTGTGAAATAACACTCAATAAACAGATTTTGACAAAAAGGGAAAATCCTTTAGTTGATTCTGTGCATCTTTATTCATTTTCTTCTTCACCGAATACAGATAAGCATAGCCAATGCGTTTTTGCCTAGTTTACAGGCTTCACCAGGACTACAAACATACATAAACGGCATATCAGTCTAAAATAATATTATTTACGAACATACAATACATACAATTCTATATATAATCATAGGACGACATATTGGGTTAAAAACTCTCATCTGTAAATCACCATTAAACATGACTCTAAAAACAAAATAAAGCACAGATTAATATTTGACTTATGAGAGGCAGACAGCTTGATAAAATACAATAATACACATCGCTTTTAAACATCCATTTTTGTAAAGATTCTCTATACCATTCATTTCATAGTGAACCGAACAGCACTACACAATATTACAAGTATCACATCCACGTGTGTACTTCAGGCAGTTAAGGTCCATCCAGTGGGATACCTCAGACAAGCAGGCCCTCAAAGCCACGGCAGCAGCAGCTGAGTTATGGGACAAAGTGACGATCAACTGAGTGTCGTCAGTGTAGGATATTATTTCAAAGCCATGTCGCACAATGATGTCTGCCAGGGGGCGGATGTACAAATTAAATAGGGTAGGGCTCAGCGAGGAGCCCTGTGGAACTCTGAGGCAAAGGAACCACCTTGGAGCAGAAAGGCTTCTGGAGGACCTGGAAAGTGCGGTTTTCCAGGAATGATGGCAACCGCTTTATGGCTGACACTGTAACTCCATAACCGCTCCACAAGACGGCCATGGGACACTGTGTCAAAAGCCGCACTTGGGTCATGTAGCAGTAAAGCTGCAGTGTCCCCATTGCCTGGCGCATGGACTCTGAGGCTAACAAAAGAGCCGACTTAAAGCATTAACATTGCTTTTTTGCTTTAACGGGGGCTGAAACCATATTGTGTACTATGTAGAAGATCTCTTTCCTCAATGAAACCTGACACTTGCTGGTTGATGTATTTTTCAGCTACTTTAGATAAGAAGGAGGGAGATGGGCCTATAATTCTCTGGCTTAGCAGGATCAAGAGAGGGTTTTTGTAGCAGAGGAACAACAAGAGGCATGTTTCCAGTTAAGAGGTACCTGGGCTGCCCCGAAGGAACTGTTAAGCAATTCCTTGAATACAGGAAAAAGCTCCATAGTACCCCGCTCCAGGATACTATGGCTGGCCGGGTCAAGAGGAGAACCCGACTTGATAGAAGATATGCACCCCTTCAGCTCCGCCTCATCAATAGGTTTAAACTGGAGCAGGTGATTGCCTTCATCAGAAAGCTCAAACCAAGTTTCACAGTAGCGAACATTTCTTACAGCCTCTGGGAAGGAGGAATAAATGGTGGCGACTTTGTTTGAGAAACTCTGCCAGTATGTCGCAGCTCTCCTTAGATGATGATGTTACTGCAGATATTCGATCCAGCGATGTTAATGTTTTAACAATAGAGAAGAGCTCTCTGGAGGAGTTCTGGGCCATCTCAATTTTATTTGCGTAGAATTCACGCCGCACCTGTCTTGTGCGACGGTGATAGATTTTTAGGGCAGAACGATACGCCTCCTTGCTGATCTGGTCGAAAGACCTACGCCATATGCGCTTACAGCTTTTTTTGAGTGTGGCCAGCTCCTCATTGAACCAATCAGCCATATAATTGGTTCTGCAAGCCCTTTTTTCCTCTACAGGTGCAATGGAATCCAGTGTTCCCAAGATCCAGTTGTCAACCTGATTATTGGCTGTAATGGGACAGCTGTCAAGTATAGGTCGGCTTGCAGCTAGTGTTGCAGTAAGAATCGGTGAGGTAACCTTAGTCCATCTCCCAGTTTTCAGCTTCACTCCAGAAGGAGCTTTGGAAGAGATGTTCTGAGAGATCCAAAAGGGAATAGCCCTATGATCAGACCAGGCCAGTGGCAGAGGAATGCTGACAAAAGGACAAGTGCAAGGACAAACAATATTGGCACACTGTGAATCAAGTACAAACATAGAAAACATGCACATGCCACAAAAATATATTAAAGGGTGTCCATTTTTATTTCAAGGATCCAACCCTTGGAGTGCTCATTAACACCAATTTCCAATGCGCCCAGCAGTCAAGACCCTTGAGGGAAAAGAGGAGGGGAAAAAAGAACACACAATAAACAATCTGTTGTTCAAAAAGTACACAGTCGATAAGCAAATGCATGTACAGTGATAGTACACCCTTGATCCCTTCACCCTTTGTCAATGTGTCACGATGCCATATTCCACGCATATTGTTTCATAAATGCCGCCGACAACTGTTTAAAGCTTACCAAGATCCTGTGTCAGGTCAAACACACATTTAAAAGCAAACACTGCATTGCAATTGACACAAAAGTATTCCACAAAAGCTCTAGGAGACAAGGCAAATATATAATGGATGAGAATATATGATGGATGAGAGTAGGTGCCCTTAGTCGGACAACCTAATGGCCTGTCCTTTACACGAATTGTGTCCGGACATCCAAAAATGCCACTACAATCATGCCATAAAAAAAACACATGATATTCATGTTCAATATCCATAGGACACCCCAAATCAGAAAATGACAACAGGGAAGGGGGGTGGGGGGTGGGGGGGAGGCAGGTGTAATTACAAAAGTAAAGTAGGACACGGATACCTTGTAGCAGCAATCAACTTGAGAAATTCTATCAGCTGCCAGTAAGCAAAAAAAAAAACAGGTCTTTGTCATTTGAGTCGGAAATGACATCCATTCATTCAGGGCTAAATACAAAACACCAAAGGACAAATGTGGAAATGTATCATGTATAACTACTATGTAAAGTCACTCAGTCATTTAAGGTTAATGCCAGTCTCCTTCCTACTTTTTTATTTGATAATTTCGCCTCAGACGTATAAACGTGTGCAAAAACAGGGAGAGGCAACAAGGCTTCTGTTTCGTGTACCACTTAGGAAGTCAATATAGCTAAAGTCACAGCATTCCATACAGTTTTGGTGGTGAACTGAGTAAGAAAAATATCTGCAAGCCAAGTATTGCATGCAGGACTTATAACAGGTTTGGGCATATACATTTCAAATCTATACGCATCCAACATTTCAGAAAAATTGCATACTTCTTGCGAGTATGACAATGCACTCCGAGAAGCCAACTAACTTTGTCTTATGACACACCCAATGTTGTATTGTGCCCCAACATCAAAACTTAGATGGCACGACATTCTGAGCGATCCTGATCAAGAAAACCAGGTACTCGCATGCTAGGTAATTCATTAGGGCACGCTGGTATTAAAAGCGTGTCAAATGCTCAGGCAACAGCACACAAACCGCGTTCATAGTTAATAGCGTAGAGGGAGGGGATAGGCGCGCTTAAGCTAAGCCTCTAGCCCCAATATCAAACCAGCATGTGCATAACACACCGGGTTTGTTATGTTACGAGCCACGTTATCCCACCTAAGCAAAATAACTGAAAGCACCCACTAAGGATACGTTGCCACCAAAAGTTCTACCCTGAACCATAAAGGCTAGTACCCGCCTCACTTACCCGTGTTTGGCAACGAGTATTCTGACCGCCAGCGTGCGGTGTTTGCGATATGTAATCAAACAAAGTATGGCCTGGGAGCGGCTTAAGCCTAGCCTCCTTAAACCAGTAGACTGTCACGTCTCCGCATTAGTACGCTTGCGCTGGTATCTAGTGCCCTCCGAACATCATCTTGTTCTAGCAATCTACTGTCATACTCGCGATCTCGCATAAGTGAACCCAAGCATGTGTTCACAATATTTCAAATGCCTGGCGGCCATGAACTGTCTCAAGTGCCTTTGATGTCGAACACCTTTATTTACATATAAAATTAATTCAATCAGGCACCGAACATTCAAAACAAAACACATATCTGCTCATCCAGGCAGAGCCTCGATAAATTGTTCCAGTACAATCTGATTACACCACTGCCATGTGGTACTGCAACAAGCCGGGGGGTGCGGTGGGGTCTTGGAACCTGTGTCAGGAAGCTCTGCACATCTGGAAGTGGCTGGACCATCAAGGGAAGTTGTAACCACATGGTGGGATCTCTAATCGTCGGGCGGACAAACTCAGCTGCCAACGCTTAGCGGATCAGGATTGTCAGTTGCACCAGGAGGTGGCACTGGGTATCTTCGAGCAATGGGGAGAAACCTGCCTCGATAATTTTGCCACCGCCGAGTCCAAGCAATGTCAGCACTTTTGCGCATTGGAGTTTCTCTTTCTGAGACGCCTTCCGTCTAGAGTGGAGCACAGCACTCCTTTATGCCTTCCCAACACTGCCTCTCCTGTCCCGAGTTCTGAGGAAGATCAAGAACCATCAGCCTGAAGTCATCCTAGTGGCACTGGATTGGCTCAGGAAAGTTTGGTACCCAGAACTCCTTGGCATGAGCATCTGTCCTCCGATCAGACTACCACCTTGGAAGGATCTTCTGTTGCAGCAGAAGGATAGGGTACTGCATCTGGACCTGCACAGTTTTGCATCTACATGCTTAAAGATTGAGCAATGGCAGTTGACTTCCTTTAACCTTTCACCTGAGGTCATGGATGCTATCTTGACAGCGAGATGTCCTTCCACAAAATCGGTGTTAGCCAATTGCTGGGACAAGTTTGAGGCTTGGTGCGGCACCCAACAAATTGACACATTACTGGTAAAGTTTTCTAAGTTTTGTTGTTTGTTCTGCCCCTGGCCAAGCATTGACATGTTTTGGGCACTGTTAAAAGCTACTTATCCGCTTTTTTGTGGTTGCCGAAAATGCCCTATTTATTTAAATTACCTAATGTTTGCAAATCCAGACTGATGCCTAGGGAATATTCACAAGGTGTGGAATATGCAGTTAGAGTATCCACCAGAAAGAGCATTGCTGAAGGAAGGAACGTGTTCATTTGGTTTATAATATAATCCATTAAACAGCACTTAATAAAACTAAATTTAAACATATTTTATAATGATGTATAACATCAGTTCATCTATTCATCACTGAAGCAGCTCATGTATACATCTGTAGTTAAGAAATAACCAGAATAAAAAAGTGTTAACCAGCCCTGATTCAAAAAACACAGCAAACTTAACCCGCAAAACTTCACAACCTGCTTAAAAGTATTGCATTTCCAAGCATACAAATGCTTTTGCATACTTTTAGCCTCAATAAGAATTCTGTTCACAGAGTAACATGTTATGGGTGATTGTAATAAAACGCCCTAATTTAGCTCACGTTTAACACTGGAACAAAATATTTCCTATTTTGGACCGAATAAAATTTACAGAAAAAAGTAAATTGCATAGCTATTTGGGAACATGAGTTCTCACAGGGGGAAAAAATACTTCTAGATCCCTTGTATCATAGAATGAGGAGGATGACAGTAAATAATGCACATCATCAAATTCTGATCTAGTCAAAAGGTTACAATTCTAAGCATTGTAGAACCAATGATAGATATGACTCCTGAGGGAGATGAACTAGTGCTTTTCCTATTATCATTTCTCGTTGAACTCCTCTCTACAAAAATACTGCCCCCTCCCCCTTTTTTTAATCTCATTTAGTTATCTTTTCCGGATTAGTAAAAAGATCTGAGCTGCCAGTGGCCTGGGTTACATCTTCAGAGTCCAGTCTCATTAGGCATTCAAACAAAAGAGAGCTGTTTTATTCTGGTCGCAGAACTGTGAGCCTGAAAGATGCAGTGCTTTCTTCACCAGGAGGGCATCATGTCTTTGTTGCAGCACACAGTGGTAATTTCGAAATCCAGTCAGTTCTTAAGCAAGAAAAGGATTATATTTACATGTAAGTAAAATGTTCTGCTGTAGAAATAGAGATCCAGAAAAGTCTTCACCATTGTTAGGACCCCAAAAGCTGTTCTAGCTCATGGGCATTCGTTGCTGTATGTAGTTTAACTTTGGGCCTGTGGCCAGTGTTATCCTGTGGAGGAACTGTTTGTTCTGCTCCAACAACGTCCGGTACACTGTGGGCCAAAACTAAAGTTAGAGCTTCAAAGGTTTTCACAAAGTTTCTTCAAAGGACAAAACTAATGGTCCTTTAGGTTTGATTCGCAGTGATTAAATGTCTGTGAAAGTGAGGAATGTGCACAGGAATGCTCATCTTTTCCTTGACCCAAAAGCAAAAAGATGTCCAAAAGATGCTGAGTTGAACCATCACCAAACAAAAGAAGCACCCACCCTTTTGGGAAAGTAAACCCCTCTTCCTGGTGTTTGGACACCGGTGTCCAAGTGTGGGTGAGCATAGTCACTGGAGTCTTAACCTGCTGTTGGGGACAACAGCTGTATACCATTCCATTTCTCCTCTTATCTTGGGAGCTCTGAGTGTGATAGAGATTTTCTGATGTTAGGGGGTGGCCCCCATGGACCGTAAGGACCCACATTAACCACCAGGGTATCTACTAACCTCAGCCCTTTTGACCAATGGCAGGGAAGCTCGCCTGCAGCTTCAACTTAGTGATATGGCCATATCTGGAAGTGCTAAACACAACATTACAATGATTCCAGAATCAGTGAGATCTTCCAGCGGAAAGAACGGTACCCGAGGCAGGGACTCGAAGCCCTGATTCCTTGACACTGCACAGGACTGATGGAGAGGCATTTACAGGCACCCAAGGGGCAGGGGAATGGTTGAGCGTGTTCCTGTAGGAAGGCGATTGAGCCTGTCCTCAACTCTGAAGACTTCATGCTCAGTGTTGCATCCTCTGGACCGCTAGCTGGCTCGTGTGCCTTTTCATTTTTGGGACCGGCTCAGTCCAGCTAGGGTGCCCCATGCAGGTCCTTCCAGTGGATTCCATATCACTTCTCCTGGCAAGGACAATGCAGCTCTTCAACAGACATGTATACATTAAGATCTCCTCCTTAGAAGAGATCAGAACAATGAACAAGGCTCTACGGGAGACGATGCAATGGCTAACAAGCAATCAGCTTAAACTAAACGCAAAAAAACAGAATTCCTCCTAATTTCCCCCACTAAAAGCCCACCCACCATAAAAGAATGGACCAATTTGATCACTGCACTCAATTGCACCCCGATCATCGTAGATTCAACCAAATCTCTAGGAATAACGCTAGACCAAAGCCTGAACATGCAGTCACACATTAACACGCTGGCTAAAAATGCAAGATTTCACCTGAGCTACATTAAGAAATTGAAACCATTCATCGAAACGGCGGACCTCAAAATGGCAGTTCAAGCATTAGTAATCTCGAGGATCGAATAAGGATGCACAACACTTTCTGGGCTCCCCAAAATTGCAACAGCACCTCTAAAAGCCTGCCTCAACGCAGCAACAAGGCTCATAACAGGGTCAAAAAAATTCAACCACATCTCTCCTCACCTGAAAGCACTGAACTGGCTACCTTATGAAGCCAGAATTCAGCTCAAACTGGTGTGCATAACACCCAAAGCTCTACACTCCAAATCACCAAGATACCTAGCACAGAAATTGGTGATCTCTGGGGGAAACAGACAATCAAGGAGCACCAGAGATCTAGTGCTGAAACCACCGATTTTCCGCAAAAATTACAACAGAGCGTTCTCAGGTGCCGCACCGAGAATATGGAACTCGCTTCCTCCAGACATCAGAAGGCTACCCAACCACGCAAGATTCAAGAAAGAAACTAAGATCTTCTTAATGAGAAAATTCCTACCGTAAACATTACAGAGCATCCACACATGGCTCGCCCAAATACTCTCGCTCAAGGTCACAAGCGCTTTTTACCAAGAGCTATTTGTCATTTGTCCTTACAAGGTTTTGCTTCCCTGGAGGACATGGTTCCTCTAGTCTTACAGCCGGCGAACGTACTATAGCAGTTATCAAAAGGTGTAGCTGTGACAACTTTGAACTGGACTAGGATATTTTACATGTCATACAGAACTCTGTACCGGAAAAGTTACCACGTCCTAAACTGTGAAGCGCTCTGATACCCTACGGGGTCAAGTTTGCGCTATACAAAACACTGAATAAATAAAAATAAATAAATAACCTTCTTCCAGAGGTTCAGTAAGGCGGTTCTACAGAGACTTCCCAGATTTAAGCAAATTCTGGATGGGTAGTGTTCTCTCCCCTACACTGGTATTCAGGTCCTCTTTGATTGTTGAGTGAAAATGCTGATCGAAGTACTTGCTGGAGAGACCAGTAATTATCTTCCTCTGATGGCTAAGTCTCATCTGTCCAGTGATTTGTAACTTTCAGCTGTTCAGGGACTCCTCCAATTGTTGAGGAGCTTGGTCATGGCATGATCATCTCATGCCTGGGCTATGCAATCCTGCTACTGCATCTGAGAACATTGGCATGGGTAAAGTAGAAGAACTGAGCAACAGAGCTTCACAATTTTTCTTGACTTTCACTCTAGTTTACTTGACTGTCACATGTACTACCTCTCATTCTTTTACCTATTTTATTCACAGTCCTCCTCTCTTATCAGATGGCTGTTGGAATCTCCTCCTTTTTTACTTCGCCTTTAATTATGTATTCCTCTTTCTTTCGGTCCATCCCATGTGTTTAATTAGTCAGCTGAGTTACAACCCATACGATCTTCCCCTTATGCTTTGCTTTTCAATGTTTCCTCCTTCCTAACTGTTTGCTACTTGCTGTCCATCTCGCTATCCACCTGGTCCTTATTCCTGTAGTGCTCTCTTATCAGCTTTACTGTTGTTCCCTATCTCCCAGACTACCTCAGTAGGTGCCAAAATAACACCTATAAGCCTGCTTAATGAGCTTCTTCTCTGTAGGGACTTTCCAGGTTTTCATAATTCAGACAGTTTCAGGTTTTTTTTACTGTAAATTAAATATTATTTATTGTAATGTAAGGTCGGTTTGTAGAGCACTGCTCGTCACCCGTGCGATTATCCAGGCTCTGAGTAGGTGAGTAGATTCGTGGGTAGTCTTGGACTGAGTTCAGGCAGTCTTGATGGTCCTGCAAGAAGACTAATTGAAAAGCCAGTCTTTCGCTTCTTGCGAAATTCAAGAAATGAGGAGAAGGCCCTGATGTGTTGGTGGAGGTTGTTCCAGGATTTGGCGGCTTGGAGAATGATTGACCTCCCATTCTGCTTGTGTGGATGCGGGGTGTGAGTGTGATGCTGAGCGTAGTTGTCTGGTGGGTTGGTAGAAGTGAAGCTGGTGATTGAGGTATGTGGGTCCCATGTTGTGTAGTGACTTAAATGCATGTGTGAGAAGTTTGAACTGGCAGCACTTCTGGATGGGGAGTCAGTGGAGCGATCTGAGGAGTGGTGTGGTGTGGGTTCAGAGTGGGAGGTAGAGGACAAGTCTGGCGGTGGCGTTTTGGCTGGTTTAAAGTCTGTGCAGAAGATGGTTGGGATGCTGGTGTAGAGTGCGTTGCCGTAGTCCAATCTGCTTGTGATTAGGGCCTGCGTGATGGTACATCTGGTGTCCATTGGGAGCCTCTTGAAGATTTTACGTAGCATGCAGAGGATGTGGAATCATTGAGAGGTGACCGTGTTGACCCAGGACTTCATGGTGAGATTGGTGTCCAGTATGAGGCCTAGGTTCCTAGAGTGTTTGGTTGGGGTGGGTATGGGTATGGGTGCGAGTTCGGCGGGCCACCAGGTGGAGTCCCAAGATGAGCTCTTATTCCAAAAGATCAGCCCTTCAGTTTTCTCGGTGTTGAGCTTTTGGCAGTTCTCTTTCATCCAATTGGGCACGCTGGTCATGCCTTGTTTGAAGTTTGTCTTGGTGGTGGCGGTGTCGTCTGAGAGGTAAAAAAATGAGCTGGGTGTCATCAGCATAGGAGAAGATGTGGATTCTGTGGGATCTGATGATGATAGCAAGGGGAAACAACCTTTAGAACGCATGCATTACATCGCATGCCATTAGATTGCGGTTTTTACAACGAAAGTCGTTACAACGACTTGCACTGGAGGGCGCTATAGGACAAGGAGTAGTTTAAATTACTATCCAACACCTTCCCTACTGTACGTAGGCTGGAGTTGGAATAGTAAATTAAACTACTCCTAAGTCCAGCGCCCTCCAACGCAAGTCGTTGTAACGACTTGCGTTGTTAAAACCGCGATCTAATGGCATGCGATGTAATGCATGCGTGGTATCGTCATACATCCATAGCAAGAGGAGTCCTGTACATGTTGAAAAGTGTGGGACTAAGTGACGATCCCTGTGGGACTCCGCTGATGAGGTCCTTGGGTTTTTAAGTGAATGGCAGGAGCCTGACTCATTATGTTCTTCCGGAGAGGAATGAAGCCATTCATTTGAGTGCTGGCCCTTCTATTCCTGCTGTGTATAGCCTGGCGAGGAGTGTGTGGTGGAAGATCGTGTCGAAAGCTGTGGAGAGGTCGAGGAGGATGAGGGCTGCTGTCTGTCCATGGTTGAGGATGGTGCGTATGTCGTCTGTGGCAGCGATTGGGTGCTGTTTCAGTGCTGTGGTTGTTTCGGAATCCTGATTGCGAGTCGTCCAGGAGTTTGTGGTGTTCTTGTTGGTCTGAGAGTTGTCTGTTGATGGTCTTCTAGATGACTTTGGCTGGGAAGAGGAGCAGCGAGATGGGTCAGTAGTTGCTGAGTACTTTGGGGTTGGCTGAGAGTTTTGAGGAAGTCTGTGATTTCTGAGTGTTTCCAGCTATCTGGGAAGGTGGCTGTCTTGAGGGAGGTGTTGATGATGAAGGGGAGTGTAGCGCTGATCGTGGCTCTTCCCGGGTTGTAGATATGGTGGGGCCAGGGGTCTGTGGGTGCCCTTGAGTCGACTGTCTTCATTATTGCTGCAGTGTCCCTGATGGATAGAAGGTTCCATGCTGTCAGTTGGTAGTCTTTGGTTGATGAGGTTAGCAGGATGGGAGGTCGATGGGGGTGGATGGGGTTCGAAGTTGCTGTAGATCTTGGTAATTTTGTTTCATTGAAGAAGTCAGAGAAGTTGTTGCAGAGTTCTTGTTTAGGGGTGATGGTGTTGGTTGTAGCTGTTGGGTTGGTGAATTCCTTGACGTTGGTGACGAGTTACTTGCAGTTGTTGGAGCTAGACTCTATTCCATGGGTCAGGGCTTTTTTCTTGGTCTCTTTCACTAGATGGTGATAGTGTTTAAGTGTGGCCTTGTAGTTGTTTCTTGCCGTGGTTCCTCGGGTAGGACTCCATTTCCTTTCAAGTTGCTTGCAAACTCTCTTGTACTCTCCGAGGTCAGCTTTGTACCAGCTAGCTTGTTTGTTGGATCTTCTGGGTTTGTATTTTTCATGGGCGCCAGGGTATTGGTGCCGGTGGTGATCCAGTTGTTGAAGTTGTTTGTCGTTGAATAGGTTGTTGGTTGGGTCTGGGTAGTGTAGTTGGAGGACGTTGAGCCATTCCGTTTCCGTAACTTTCTTCCAGCAGCGGCTTCGGGTGTTCCTAGACTCTGTAGGGGCAGTTGGTGCCCCTGTTATGTGGAAGTGGACCAGCCATGTGAGTGGAGTGATGTGGCTGACTTGAACTTTGTCGTTGGAGGAGAAGATGGGGTCCATAGTGTGTCTGGCGATGTGGGTAGGGCTTTGTACGAGCTGGGGGATGCCGATGGTCTATAGAACTCCGAGCAAGTCCGTGAAGTTGGCATCTGCGGTGTTGTCGAGATGAGAGTTGAGATCGCCTAGGAGTATGAAGTCTTTGGTGCCCATGGCGAGGGGCATGGTGAGGAGGTTGCTGAAGAGGGTGTGGTATGTGAGGGTGCCTTTGAAAGTGATTTTACTGCCTGTCTGAAGCTTGAAGTGCATGTGTTCCATAAAAGTGACTACTGGGTCATTGTAAGAGCTACACTTGATGGTGTATGATGGCAAGTCCTCCTGGTTTATAGGGTTGGTCCTGGTGCAGGATTTTGTATCCAGTATGGATGGCTTTGGCGATGTGCGGCATTGATGTGGGTTTGAGCCATGTTTCGGTGAGGAAGAGGAGGTCCGGTACATTGGAGTCGAAGAGGTCCCAAATGTCAGTGGAGTGCCTGCCGAGTGAGCATGTGTTAAAGAGCATACATGCGAGTGAGAGTTATTGTGCAGGATGGGTGTGTGGTGCTGTGTGAATGCAGGTCTTGAGTTCTGACTTGATGAGGGGTGCGGTGAGTGTGTAGGCGGTGGGAGCAGGTGTGTAGAGGCATATCAAGTGGCAATGCGAGCATGCAAAGGGGTCCACCGTGGACTGGGGAGCAGCCTGTCGGCTGTGTAGCTGCGGGAGACATTTGCACCAGGGTTCCTAGCACTGGACACGTTCCAGGCGTGGACAGGCGCAGGTGGACTTGCATTTGGCGCAGCCTTGGAGAGTGGGAGGAGGGCGGGCGGAGGGCAGGCTCGGCATGGGAGAGGGAAAGTTTGGCGGGAGCTGCAAGGCGGGAAAATGCGATTGGCAGAGCAAGTTGTGGTGGAGGTTGGGGTGGGGGAGGGTGGTGGCAAAAGCTGACAGAAGAGACCAAGATGCAAAAAGGAGCAGATAAACGGAGACAGGGCAGATAGAACAGACGGCACAATCACAGAGTAGTTACTGCGTCGGGGCAGAACGAGCAGATAACAAGGAAAACGCCAGGAGACACACCAACACGAGTCAGAAGGGCAAGGTGAGGTCAAGGTCACACTGAAGCAGAAGAAAGATGTCTGGGCACCTGCTTATTGAAACTGTTACAGATTTTGCTTTAAAAGCTTGGCGTGTAAAAGAGAAAGAAAGTTAAATCCCCTTGGGGGACAATGAACAGAATCAGTATGCAGAGTTTGAAACAGTCTTCCAATGGTACCTCTCCAAACAAGCATTCAGGAGTGTTTGAAAACTGCCTGTCGTTCACCGACCATGCCCACGTTTCTGTGAGATAGAGACAGTCTACAGTTGTGGAGACAGGCAGAGTATACCCTGGAAACAACTGAAGTCTCAAGTTGAATCTCCTCCCTTGGTCAGGGCGAAGAAGTGACAGGCCTCAACTTCTCTCGTCATTGACATTGTATTGATTTTGTCTCCTAAAAGCTTCTGTTTTGTTATGTTAATTCAACTTATTAAGCGCGCGAATACCCTGAGGTGTCTTGGCGCTGAAGTTAAATGTAAGTCCATATGGATCATGACCTAACTCTGGAACAACCAGGTTTTAAGACTCTTCCTAAAGGATGATAGTGAACTTGCGGACCTAATGTGCATTGGGAGCGTGTTCCAAAGTTTAGCCGTTCCATAGTTAAGGCTTCGGCCGCCCCAACTAGAAGTACGAATCCTAGGGACTGACATGAACCTGGCATCGGTAGATCGCAGCTGTCTGCAAGGATGGTACCAGTTGAAGATATTTTTTAAGAATGTGGGTCCTACATTATTCAAGGCTTTATAAGCCAGAAATAAGGTCTTAAACTTGACGTGGCTCGCTGCCGGAAGCCAATGAAGTTTCTGAATTTCTTTAGAGACTGATTCGTATTTAGGCAGGTTCAGTAGGATTCTTGCGGCTGCATTTTTTATCATCTGTAACTTTTTTAGATGTTGATTTTGCATGTTCTGATACAAACCGTTGCAGTAATCCAACTACGATAATACAAGTGCAGTCACAACAGTCCTCCTAGATTCAGTTGGAATGTAAGGAAGGATTTTCTTTATTTTCTTGATTAAATAAAAGGAAGCAGAAACAATAGCATTTGTTTGATGTAAACCGGTGATTGCTACCGGTTTTGGCAATTCCCCCAACTCTGCTGGCCACCATGAGGAGTCCCATGTAGGTTGGAGGTTGCCAAACATCACTATCTCGGTTTTGTCCAAGTTAAGCTTCAGACAGTGCTTACTCATCCAACTGTTAATTTCCAGCATGCAATTTTGAAACCGGGATCCAGAGGAGGGTTGATCTTTTAGGCAGCCACCACAATCTGTGTGTCGTCAGCGTAAGACGTTAAACTAAAGCCAAATTGCTGAATTAAAGGGGCTAGTTCAGACACAGAGATGTTAAAAAGTGATGGACTTAAAGACGAGCCCTGTGGGACCCCACAAGGCAGAGCATAGGGAGCCGATTTAAAATGGTCTAGGGCAACTGTTTGTCTTCTGTCCGTCAGAAAGGAAGATAGCAGGGAGAGTGCAGAATCTTTAACACCTAATTTTCTCAGGCGTAAATGGCAGCAGGTTATGGTTAACTGTATCGAACGCTGCCGATAAGTCTAGGAGAATTGGGGCAGCAGCTCCACCTCTGTCCATCACTGCCCTAATCTCCTCTGTAGCTGTGACTCGTGCAGTCTCCGTGCTATGTTCATGGCGGAAACCAAATTGAGAGGGATCAAGCAAGTCATTGTCTTGTATATATTGAGCTAACTGTTGAGTCATAATTTTCTCAACTATTTTGGCCGGCATTAGCAACCTAGAAATGGGGCTATAATTACTGGATTGGACGCATCTAGATTAGGTTTTTTTTATTAAAGGAAGAATAGACGCGTCCTTCCATAAGGTAGGAAAAACTCCAGATTTAAACATGTTATTAAAAATTTCAGCCAGGGTAGTACATGCTTTGCTGGCTATGCTTCTCAGTACTGAAGGGGGCAGGGATCCAATGGGGAACCAGATTTAATTTCCCTAATGAGTTTTTCAACTTGCTGGCTTGATACCTGGGAGAAACCTGAAAACACGTTTTGACCTGGATTAGTATTAAGTGGTTCCTCGATTTGCTCGTGACAAGAAGTGACCTCAAATTTTGGAGCTAGCTTAATGCATTTTTAGCAGACAGAAGTTTATACTAAAAACTGGATAACCACCTGAAAACAAATTTACAGCCTTATGTAGTGAAGTCTGTCTGAAGTGAGCTTTTTTAGGAATGGGGCGAGAAATGCTGAGCATTGGTAAAAATCTCGAATGCAGCACGCTAACGTCCTACACTTATTTAGCTGCCTTCTACAGCTGAGTTCTTAGAAGGATCATTATTGCGGTATTTTCGGAAGGTTTGCACTTCTAAACTTAACCCATATTTCTCCCCATCCTTCTTTCAGAACTCCAGGTTCAAGAGTCTGATTCCTGACCACATTCTGGATGTGACTGCTCTTTCACCCGTATCTCAAGACACCAAGTCTGAGGTGAGCTACTGCCCTGTTTCCAGTTGATTTTCTGTTCTGGACAGGAAATAAGCTGTCTATGTCCCTTTAATTGTTTTATGTTGCGATGGAAACATTCACTTTGAGTCTTCTTGAAGTCATACTATGTACTCTGCCAATTCAAGGCATTTCTAATCATGATTAACTTTGTAGATGGGGTCTATTACATTTACTGTGCAGGTATAATTGAAGCTCTGCCCTCTCTCTGCCTATATTTTTCATTGGCTTGTGTGATTGTCCACTGTAATCTGTGGCTGTTCATTGATCAAAAGGCTTAGTAGTCCCTCCTTAGTACTGCCTTGTCTCATTTGGTAACCTCCCATGGCGACAGCCCCGTTACGTATGTTGTTACTCTGTAGGTTTTAATTACAGCCTCCGAGCACTATTTAATCAAATAGTTTGTCCTCCCTGCTTTTGCAGGCAGGACACACTGTCTCCAAGGGCTTTTTAAAATTTTTATAGCACACATTTGCAATGCAATAGGTCTTGCATTTGCGAAAGTTTAAGCTATTGGCATTGTAAATGACCATGCCTTTTATTTATCTGTTTTAAAAAGAACAAGTTAATAAAAGGCACTGTCATTTACACTGCCAATAGCTTAAATTCTCGTAAATGCAAGATCTATTGCATTGCAAATGCTTGTTAGAAGGTGAGCCTAGGATGTAATCTGAGCTCATGCTGTAATCTGTGTTACTGTGTGAGCCAGCGTGTGTAGTGTCACCTTGTAAGTGGAGTTCAGTGGAGTGCCAGAACTGTCGTGTGTAGTCCAGATTTGTTGGTGGATCTAATGTGTACAGCCGTAGTGGTTTGTAGTCGATGCTGCTGTGTGAAATTCGAGTCGCTGTGTGTAATTGGATCTGCTGTGTGTCATCCGAGCCAGTGTGTCTAATCCAGGTTTATGAGGATGATTGGAGCTGGTGTGCCTCATTGGAGCCTTTTTATGGTCTGGCTTGAGAAGGCAGCTGTAGCCAGGCAATAATGTGAGGACACAAGGAGAGGGCCTTTGGCCCCCTCCACATCTTTGGAGCCAATAGTACATGTTTAGATTGGGCAGAAGTTGTGTGCTTCCATAAAAAAGTGCTTGCTCGCCGCACAGCTGTGATCATTCTGTTTATTTACTCTGCTGTCGGGGTTGCACTTTCAGGGCCGCACACCTGCTATTGGATTGTCTTAGATAACTAGATAATCTGTGGCATTTGTCTTTTGGACAGGCGCACAGATGGGAGGAGGGCAGTCATTAACCTGCATGGATTTTTAGGTTGGGCTTGACAGTGCAACTGTCACTTGACCTTTTAACCTACACCAGTATTATTCTACTGCTCTTCTACCCAAAGACCTATCCATTCCCACACTATCTACTTGTAATACTTCACATTACCATACAACATTCTTTTAAAACCAGACCTATTGACATTGCTTGTACATAAATGGAGCAGCTGTGCGTAATGAAGGCTAGTTTCTGTAATTAAAGCTGGCGTCTATAATCATCATTGGTTTGTGTGTAATGCTAACTTTGTTTAATCGGATTCTTTGTGTGCCATTAAAGCTCGTGTGGGTGTGTGGGGAGAGCTGGTGTGAGTGTTAGGAGCTGGTGTGTTTGTGTGTATGTGTTTTGAGCGCTTGTTTGTGGTGGGAACTGGTGTGTGTAATTGGAGCATGTGTCTCTTTGGAGATTGTGTATGGTTGGTGCTAGTGTGTGTGTGTGCGCAGTATTGCAGCTGCTGTGGTGCAGGATTGCAGCTGGTGTGTGTGCGTATATATTTGGAGTTATGTGTGATTGGAGCTGTTGTGTATGTTTGGAGCTGTTAAGTGTGTGTGTGTGTGTGTGTTTGTTGGGAGCTGGCGTGTCCATGTGATAGAAACCAGTGTGTGTTTGTGTGCTAAGACTGGAACTGGTGTGGTGTGCACGCATGCGACTGGAGCTGTTGTGCGTGTACAACTGGAGATGGTGTGCTTGTATGTGCGCAAGATTGGAGCTGGCATGTGTGTGAATGTAGCTGACGTGTGTGTGCGATTGGAGTTGATTGTGTTATTTGAAGGTGATGTGTTAGATTAGAGCGGTTTGTGTGCGTTTGGAGCTGGTGTGTGTGCGCATGCATGTGCAGGTGGAGCTGGTGTGCCTGCCCGATTGGAGCTGGGGGTGTGTGTGAGAGCGTGCAATGGGAGCCAATGTGTGTGCCTACACGCACGTGTGTGTGTGTGTGTGTGTGTGTGTGGGGGGGGGGGGGGAGATAGAGCGTGCAGTTTGAGGTGTGTGTTTATTCCCGATTGGAGCTGGTTTGATTGTGTCTGATTGGAGCTTGTGTGTGTATTCGGAGCTGGCATTTATGCATGTATGATTGGAGCTGGTGTGTGTGTTTGTGCTTGTATTATTGGGTGCATAATCTGAGCGTGTGTGTTTGTCATCGGAGCCAATGAGTCTTTGTGCTTAGTTATAATCGGAATCAGGCGCGCAACGCCCATAGGGCTCAAAGGGCTTCAGTCCCCCCCCCCGTCGTGTGTGGCAGCCCGGGCTGAGACAGGTGGCGGTGTGTGCATGATTGGACCTTGTGTGTGCAACCATAGCCGATGTATGTCATCTCATCTGTAGTTTGATTTTGTGTAGATAATCCGAGCCCTTGTCTGCCATCCGACGGATATGTGTCATGGGAGCTAGTGAGTGTGAGCCTGACTTGGGTGGCTGATCAGAGCTGCCTCGCCCTCCGCGCCCCTCTGGTGATTTGCATCGGGTCCGAGTGAGGAGGAAAGCCCCCGCTGTTGCGCTCTCAGCCGCGACCGAAGCGAGGGTCTCTTAATGTTTGCTTCACGGAGCAGGCTGCGGCCTCTGCTGCGTCACACACAGCCAGGGAGGTGGTGGGAGAACGGCGCGTGCCTTTCCACCATCGCTCTTCCATATGTTCACGCATGGAAGCGTTAGCCTTTCGCAGCAGCTCATATATAGTTTGCAGCATTCAGCTTACGTCTGATGAACATAAATATGTTTCTATAATCATCAATATGCAGAATGTGCTCAAAAGAGTACCCGGCGCTGTCGCCACCACGCAGCAGCGCTACCCCGCCACGTGATTAAGTGGCTGAACCCTGTTTAGGTCTCGCTGTCGACAGCTTATCACTGTTTTATTGGAAACCGTGTCCTGGAGGTAACACATAACCTGCTCCCTCCTCTGGAACCGGGCTAGAGTCCCAGGCACAATGAGCAGCAGTGGCCTACTTTTTTGAGTATCACAGGGTCTCCCTAATAGACAGTCAAATGAAAGCAGTACCACAGGCAGGTCAGTGTGTTCACACCCTGAAGCATTTGAGCAGCACGCGGACATGTTGGGTGTGCCCTGGCGCGTGAACATAGACCCTTGAAAGGATTGTACCCAGGGCACGAGTCGGGGGTCCTCGCGGGTGGACGGCGTCCCCCCCACTTCTTTCACAGGGTGGATGCCGTCCACCCTGCCAAGAAGTTGGGCCCCACTAAAAAAGATGCTGAATTCGTCCCGGTGTAACTTCCAAACACCGGGACACATTCAGCAGCGCCTGCACGTTGTCTGCTTTCGATCACAACAACGTGCAGGCGGGGACGGGGCTCTCTTATTTCTGACTCCTGCTGGGATACTCGGCCATAACAAAGGCCGAGTCTCAGGGGTCATCAGGCCTCCTTTTGTTCGAGACCCCTGGCTGGGAGCAGTCAGGAGCCTCACACCTGATGCAAATGCAGCAGAGGAGAAACAAAGGCTCACACCTTGTTAGCACTTAACACATACTTTAAAGAGGCAGCTTTTCACTTTGTTCAGGCCCTGTTTAGGAGATTTGCATGCACTGTTAGAAGTCAGATGTGTTGATCTTTCCCAGTATTTACACAAAATAAATAGCATTTATATACGCTTATTACCCTTGAGGAGGCGTTGTAATGATTTAAATATCACTATTTCTTTTAAAGCACTATGGCTATAGAAAGCTTAACGCTGACAAAAGGTAACATTGTTTTATATGTAGCGTACAAAAGTGTGAATCGTCTGCCTATATCAGGAGGGTTTGCAAGTATGCTCCAAATGTGCTCAAATGTACACATGATAGACCTGCTAAACATATATGTGAGGGCTTAAGATCTGATATCACTTCTTGTGATGCCAGTTCCTGTGATGTCACGCGCCGCGATGCCACGCGCCGCGATGCCACGCACTGCGATGCCACTTGCATACAGATTAACTAGGTTAGTCCCCCCACTTCTTTTTTTAGGACTTGTGCCCTGATTGTACCATATCTGCACAGCAACAGTGGGCGACAAATGTCCTGGTCGGTGTAAATCTGATTTCCCAATACCTCAGTTCTCAGTTGAATTTTGTCCCTTTGACACAATTGGGTGAAAAGACAGTACCCAACGTTCATAGCTGTGCGGCCAGTTATTGCTACTGTGCAGACATTTACTTGTAGGCACTACATCAAGTCCAAGGTGAAATATTTCTCCAGGTCCAGGGTATGTTAACATGCCTTAAAATATTGAAAAATGAGACCAGTTCTGCCGGTTTTCCTGCAAACCCCACTGCGTTTATTAATATTTGAAAAATGATGCTGTAAATTGTGCGATTTGTTTCGAAAGCAATTCTTGGGTAGGAGCCTCTTTGTCTTGTGCAGTACATTGTGGGGCTGGTATATACTTTTCTCCCGAGGGTGGTTTGTGTCTCAGTTCAGCCCTGGCAGCTCTTTCAATTTATAAGGCTGTCATGATCTTGTTTAAGTAGGTGTCGAAGCAACCAGTGTATGTGTTTGTTTACATTCTTCTGCTCGGAAGAGTAGAAACTATTTTCATGCACTACACAAACCTGCTACAAGAGGGCGCACCTCTCCAGTACAAAGGAAGCGGAACATTTATTTATTTATTTATTGATTAAACTTATAATGCGCAACAGCTACCCAAAAAGGGTTTCCCGGCGCAAACACAAGTGCAAAGGCTGATGTCAAGGCAGAGGCAGCAGGCTAATGATTAAAAAGCCATGTCTTCAAGGATTTACGGAAATGAATGTAGTTAGTTTCGGTTCGAAGAGTTAGGGGCATAGCATTCCAGAGTGAGGGGCCAAGAAGAGAGAAAGACCTACCGCCCATCCTTGCTAGTTTGATTTTTGGGACAGAAAACCTCCCCTGCGTAGATGAACGAAGGTCACGAGAAGGACGTAGGGATGAACCAGTGATTGAAGGTAATTGGGGGCCGTACCACTTTTTATTTTAAACATATAGCTCAGGGCTTTGAACTTAACTCGGTTCTCCACCCTGAGCCAGTGCAAGTCACGGAGATAGCCAGAAACAGAGGAAGTTCTGGGGATTCGGCATAAGAGCCTAGCTGCAGAGTTTTGAACCATTTGCAGCCTGCGTGTTACCTCTTTGTTAGAACCCAAGTACAGAACATTGCCGTAATCAAGTCTTGAAGTAATCAAGGCGTGAACAACAGTCCTCTGAGTGGGTTCTGGTAGCATCCAGATGACTTTTTCAGCCATTTCAGGATAGTGAAACAAGTAGCAGCTACTTTAACAGCTTGGTTATGCATACTTAGTGTATCATCCATGATTACACCCAAATTTCGAGCTTGACGGACCGGTATAGGAAGAGCACCCATCTCGCAGGGCCAATGTTGAGGACCCCAAAGTTCCCTATTTTTCCCAAATATAAGAACCTCTGTTTTTCCTCCATTCAGTTTGAGGTAGTTAGACTGCATCCATGATGCGATATTCCTCAGCCCCAGCTGAAGGGGAGAAATCCCTGTCGTGCTCTTCATAGATAGAGAAAAATGATTTGCGAATCATCTGCATAGGAGAAAAGGGTCAGCCCAGATTTCTCTGCAATATCCGCCAGGGGTCTTACATATAAATTAAAAAGTAGGGGGCTAAGGATAGAGCCTTGAGGTACCCCATGAGTCAGAGAGTGGATATCAGAGCTAGTTATGGGAGAAAAAACTTGAAAAGTGCGACTTGTGAGGAAGGAAATGAGCCATTTCAGAGCCGGCCCACATAAGCCCATCAAGCTAAGGGTTTTAATTAACACAGCATGGGACACCGTGTCAAAGGCTGCGCTTAAATCCAGCAAAATAAGGGCCACGGTGTCTCCAGCATCGAGATGGTGGCGCAGTCTTTCGTTTACCCCCAGCAGGGTGGTTTCTGTTGAAAAACCGGCTCTGAAACCTGACTGTGAAGGATGAAGAAAACTTTGCGCATCGACAAACAGTGAAAGCTGTGCATGGATATGTTTTTCTAAGATTTTAGAGAAGGCCGGTAAAAGTGAAATGGGACGATAGTTAGAGAGTAGTTCAGGGTCAGCATTAGCCTTTTTAAGAAGAGGCATTACCATGGCATGTTTCCAATCAGGCGGGACAGTTGCCTCCAGCATGAGAATGTCTGCAGGGATAATTGTGCATTGAAGCACGGTATTTACATAGCTTGATTTATGCAGTTGGGCCATTTCTGTGTTGTGAATAGCAGCTGTTCACTTTACTCAGTTGATCGTCCTCAGAAACAGAGCAGTTTGATGTGGCCCTGCTGGGAATTTATGACTTGCAGGTCACTCACCCTAGATGTCGGCAACAAGCTCACATTTCATAGTAACATATTTCCACCATATACAACGCAGTAGTGAATTTATTTACACGTTTGTATTCAAGCATTGCAGCCATCCATAAATGAATTACTTTCTGCCGCTCAGGAGACAGAGCAAAAGGTGTTTACTACTCTATCATGTAATTCGAGAGCATACCTCTACACCAAAGAAGTACAAGATGCAATTACTCTTCCATATTATGATAAAGATATTTATTTCCAGGTTGTTTACAAAATCATAATCCATTCCTCAGCCAAGCGTTCATTACGTTGTGCGGCCACTAACATCAAATTCAAAATGTATTTGATTTAGTTCTCCACTGAGAACAACAAATAGAATATTTAAAAATATAACAAAATTACATCTATAAATAGAAAAACATTTATAATCATTCATCTTAATACAAATTTATAAAAAGTTTTAAAAATGTAAACAGGTTATAGCAAACAAATTCATTGGGAGGTGATTTTAAAAGAAAAATCAAACTGTACATTTGCACAATTACATTTTGTTTGAATTGGCTTTAAAACCTCTTTCTGGCAGCGACTGCGGCCACTAGAGGGCACACCCCTTCAAAACATTGAGACTGGTACCCCTTAATATTTGGAGTGACAAAGAAAATAGCGCTTCTTTGGTATAACCGAATGCCTGTTATGAGCGCATCAGCTTTTGCCTAAACTGTTTTGATGTACTTTTATGATCTTAATTGTAAAGATCGAATAAAGTTTCTTAAGTAAGTGAGAGCATCAGTTGCTTGGTATTGTAAGCAATGAAAAGTGCAAGTGAAATTAAAAGGTGAAAGTCTGAATGAGAGACAAGTGTCAAACAAAAAGTGGCTTGCAAGTTCCGAGCATTCCCTGCACACCACGTTTTCCGTCTTCCACCCGATAAAGATGTTCTTGCAAAGTTATCACCGGGTCTCAGATATAGGCCAGAGTGTGTCTTCAGATGCCCGATGCTTTGTTCATACATTCCAGCTGTCTCCTTGTTCCCGGAAGCCTCAGAGCTAATCTTGTTAAAGGGGTTTATCTTTTTTGTGTTAACTGACGTTTAGCAGTGCTTGCAAGTTATATTTTCTCCTGGTTGAATTAGGAGCAATGGTCTCCTCTTCGGAGAGGCCTTTCTTTTCTGCAAGGGCACGAGAGGGCTTTGAAAGTAGGTCACTGGAAGTTTTCTTGGGCTCTGTGTGGCCCTAGACCGTATAATGTGTATCGCTGACATAGAGGAATGGATGCGGAGGAGCAAACTGAAGTCGAAAGGCTTCCAAAAATACCCGGCTGCATGTTCGCATCTCTCTTGCATTGGCGTATCCCATCAGCTTTCTTTGTTAATCAGGAATATTTGCCAAGTCTGAAATGTAATGTGGTTCCTACGGGTAGTTAAAGCACAGACATTCTGTGTTACATGTTTACTGGCAGTTCAGTCATGAGCAGAAGCGACAGGGAGGGGATGGGAAGAAGTCCTTTGCGATGGAAGAAAAGGCAGTCTCAGAAAATCAGGGATTTTTGCAAAACCTGTTTTTGCTTTTGTGGAAGGAAATGTATGGATGTGACGTGTGCATGTGGTGACGGGAAGCCCACTAGAGATGGTCGCAGTGTCACCTAGGCTAAGTTAGTGCCTTTTTATGGTCTGGTTCGACAGCTGCACTGTCGCCAGACAATTATGTGAGAATCATCAGAGAAGGGCGTTTGGCCCCGCCCACTTGTTGGAAGACACAAAGAACATGTTTTGATTGGGCAGAAGTTGCGTGCTTTCACACACAAAGTGCTTGCCCTCCACCCACACAGCTGTGATCATTTTGTTTATCCAGCTGCCTGAGCTTGAACCTTCTGGTGCCTTAGCTTGAACCTTCTGGGGCACACACACAGGGCCGGCTCTTGGGCGGTGCGATCGCACAGGGCGGCGCGATCGGTGCGACCGCACAGGGCTGTGCGATCGGTGCGACCGCACCGGGCGCTGACTTGTGGTGGGGGCGCCATGTTCATCGTTTTAAAAGCACCTGATGTCGCGTACATTGTCCCAGCAATTTTCAGGCATCAATAAAAATGACAACTCCGGTGATTAATGTTCTTCCTGGAGAGAGACCGGAGCTTTGTCTAGTGAACGTTTTGACTCATCATAGCGCAGAGTGTTAATATGCCTGCTGCAAAGAACGTGTCTCATTCACATCACAAAGTGCATATAATATAAATAGGTCAATGGGTTACTGCTTTTGTCAGAGATCCTTTTGTTACTTGCAGTTGATAAGTTAAAATCCTGATATAGAGCAGTGAGCTATTAACTACCATCAAAGAGCTGCATGCAAACTGCAAGGAAAATATTAGAGCTATATATTTTTTGCCCAGTCTTTCATTGTCCTAATATTGCAAAAGGGGTTCATTTGGGTAGAAATCAATTCTTATTAAAGAAAACCCCTAACAATGGTGTTACATTTTAAATTCTGAATTTGTGCTTTTCCAGTCCAAGGACTCTTAAACTATACTGCCTACCAGTATGGATGAAATGTGACTCCTACTCCTTGTTGGCCTCTGTCTTATGTAACATTTCCTATATACTGATTTACTCACATATGATTGTCTCTGTGTAATGCGTGTGTAATGTAAAGTGTTCTAGCATCTTAACCTGCTATGAGTGGCGCTATAAAACTAAATTAATCTAAGAGACACTGGTTATGGAGACTTGAGGGGCACTTCCAAATGGTGGTACTGAGGGAATCTGTGGCGGAGGTGGTCATTGTGGGGGGCGCCAACAAACATTGTGGCACAGGGCGCCACCAGTGCTAAAGTCAGCCCTGCACACACATGCCATTCATTGTATTGCAATCAAAGTGTCTTTGATAACTTGATAATTTATGGCGTTTTTCTCTGGCAGCAACACAGTGGAGGGCATTCATATACATACATTTTTAGGTTGGCTTGGCATGGCATTCTTAAGCTTAACCTAGTGCCAATGTTTGTTACTTATATAGAAGAGATGAGCACCTACTGGTTCTCGACTGTGCCCGTTTGAGAGGTGCCATGGCACAGGCCCGCGTGCCACGCTTGTTTGCACTCCGAGTTGCTGGCGGGTGGGCCCCACTGCCTAGTGGAAGGGGCTCTGAGGGAGAGTGCGGTCACGTCCGGCCTCATCTGTTGGGAGTCCACGACTCTGCGTGAGCTATGCTAGTGCAGCCTGCCAGGCGTCTCCATGTCCTCGCGAGGGAGACGAATTCTTAGCTACCCTCCTCCTTAACTCTAAGACTCGCCGCCTCTGTGGAGCTCCCCCGCCCCTCTACCACACGCCGAGAGTCTCGGACCCGGTCTCCCCTCTGCCGGTGTCCAGAGCCAGTTCTTCCGGGGACCGGGGCTTAGTCTGCGCTCCACGAGTGCTGCTGAGGAAAGCAATCGACCTCCGCGAGGTGTGATGGACCGGAAACGATCGAAGGCGACAGCTCTGGCGGCTAGGCCGTCTGCTCCTGCACAAGATTTGCATACACAACGACTATTTTTAATTCGGTTTTTTTCTTCTACTTTTGGATCTTGGCCCGGGGGCTCTTCCTGCGGCATTAGCTGTGCCGGAGAGTTTCCAAGGCGCCTGCTTAAAAATCAGAAGGGGCGGGGGGAGTAGAGGTGGGCGACTAGCATCCTAGCAACATTGGTGCCAACGGTCTGCTCTACGCATGGGTAGCGCTCCCATGATCCCCTGTGTACCCTTTAACCTCCGGCGCTTGATGGTATTCAGTTTTGATGGTGCTCAGCTCAGCTAAAACTGTCCCCGAGGCAAAACAGACCGAGCCAAATGAGAGCTGCCGTTCTAGTCACATGATGTAGAAACTGTGCTGTCTTTCCCCCGAAGCGACTTTGAAAGCAAAATTAATTGCGGAGCCATCTTCTTCCATGTTTCCAGACAAGAACGTTTCCCGTTGGTGTGTTGACAGTCCTCAAAGATGGCCCCCTCACTAGGGTTTTCTTCCACGCTTCGAGGCAGGAAAATAAGGAACTTTTTTATGGATCGGTAGCGGGCATTGCTATAAAGTCAATTAGTCGGGCTTGCACTTTGAGTCCTGACCAAAATATATATTTTTTAAAAGCCTGCCGCAGTGAAATAAAATAAAATCCTCCATTTCTGTCCATAATAAATCTATGAAAAATAATGCACTGTGTGATGAGTCAGCGCACTATGACATGTAAATAGCCCATTATGCATTGAAATGCGAGACAAAAAGATGAAATAAAACCGACAAAAGCATGAGATGACAGAGAGACACTCCTGCACACTATATGTAATTTAAAGCATTGGTAAACATTAGGTCTTGCTTACAGCTCCTCTGTCATTCCAGAACAAAAAAATCGGCCGTAGACCTTGTGATGTGTCACCCGAAGGCTCTAGGCCGCAGCGGGGACACACCGCAATAATGACACAGACACAGGGTTGCACTCTATGTTGGCGCGAAGACCCCGAGCGGTCTTCCGCCGTTTATTTATACTCTCGGGCCGAGCCCGCCCCGAGAGGTGCGTGCGTGTATGCGAATCGCTACATTGTAGGAGAGAGCCCGGATGGCTCTCTACATCCCTTCCTTCTTTTGGTTGACGTCACCAAAGTCATTAAAGTTCATGGGGACAGACACAGAAAGTCCTTAAACTTTTGGCTCGGCACCGGGTTAGCCCTGAGGTGGTATCGCTGACTCCTGGCCACTGCCTTGCTTCCGGCAGTCTCTAAGGCGCCCCTGGTGAGCCACCATCGTGTTCCGACATGGCCAACCCTGGTCGGGTGACAGCTTCTCGGGTCCCCGAGAGCTCTCTTTCTGGGATGTGGTCACTGACTTCAGAAGATGCCGGGGAGGGCCCGCAGGGATTCTCAGCCTCCTCATCACCATCTTCACCACATGGACCACCCCTGATCACTCGCTTGAAACACGACACATTTCGGGTGACTTGGAGGTGTCCTTTGCGGGCTGTCACCATCGTTCCTTGCCTTTCTGTTACAGTCCATGTTTCGGGCTCAAACGGAGTTCGAAACTTCCACCCAGGGTGTCGATCTTTGACTACCACCTTGTCTCCGATTTGGATGTTGGAATCATGAGCCCCCGGACTTCGCTGGCTTTCCGGTTCGTAATTTCTCGGCGGGCTTGGACGGCCTCGTCATCTCGCCTCGGTGGAGTCCATGTCGGGTCAACGGGTATGCTGTCCCTCGGTGGTCTCTGAAACATCAGGTGGGAGGGTGCACACCGGGTGGTACTGTGCGGCGTTGATCGATACACTCCGAGGAATTGGTCCAACGCTGCTTCCGCATCTCTCTCTTGTTCCACAGATATGCGCAGGGCCCTGTTGAGCGTCCTCATCAGCCGCTCCACCTCCCCGTTGGCTTGGGGCCAGAGCGGAGTGATCTTCCGGTGACGGACTTCCTTGTTCTTCAGATATTCCTGAAACTCCCTGCCCTGAAATGGGGGCCGTTATCCGACCTCAGCTCCTCCGGCAGCCCGAACATGGCAAAGGTCCGGTCCAACGCTCTTCTCACGTGGGAAAACGCGGTTGACTCCACAATTTCTACCACTGGGAATTTTGAGAACGTGTCGACTAGAACCAGCATCTGGCGGCCATCTGGGAAACTTCCGAAGTCGAGACTGACATGGGTCCATGGAACAGTGACCGGGTCCTCGGTGATCACCGGCGCCGGCGGGGGTCTCTCCCTGTGATAGTGCATTCATGGCAGCTTCGGACCATTTCATCCACCTTCGTATCCATGGCCGCGAACCACACCTTTTGGCGCAAACGAGCTTTCGTCTTGGCCATGCCCTGATGTCCAACGTGGGCGAGCTCGAGAACGTGTTGTTGCAGGGCCTCCGGTATCACGACCAAGTGTCCCCTTAGGATAACACCATGTTCTCCCACGCTTAACTCGTGCCGCACTCTCCAGAGCTGCTGTAGGTCATGTCTAACCTCCGGGCGTAACAGGCGACTTCCATCCATGAAGCGAACCCACATGTTCTTTGCAAGCGCTTCCTTCACCCTTGATAGTGTTCCGTCCCCCACCGTGGCCTGCCCGACCTCTTCCAGGGTCATTGCCTTCGGGCATGCCTGCTGAGAAACCATCCTCACGAATTCTTCAGTGCTCATTTCTTCACTGGCCTGCTTCCTGGGCGATGCAGGGTCCGGGTGACGGGACAGGTAGTCAGCGGGGTTGTGGGCTCCGGGTCGGTACACGACCTTAAACTGATATGCCTGTAATTGCACGGCCCATCGCTCAATCCTCGGGGGCGCCAGCCGTGACGAACCCGCGAACAGCGGAATCAGGGGCTTGTGATCCGTCACTACTTGAAAATCCTGTCCACACAGGTACAGATGAAAATGTTTGCATGCCCACTTGATGGCGAGAGCCTCCCTCTCTATCTGGGCATACCGGGTTTCAGTATCCGTGAGGGCCTTGCTGGCATAGGCCACCGGTTTCCACACTTCCGGATCCTGTTCCTGTAGGAGCACCGCTCCTAGACCTGTGGGGCTAGCGTCCACAACCAGTTCTGTGCGGCTCCTTGGATGGAAATATGCCATGATTGTTTTATCTTGCAGCCTTTCCTTGATGTCATTGAAGGCCTTGTTCGCCACACTCGACCATTCCCATGGTTGCCCTTGTTTCGTCAAAACCCGAGCGGCTCTGACAACGTTGCGAGGTTCGGGATGAAACGCCCACAATACGTTGCCATGCCCAGGAAACTTCTCACTTCCGTTGGGTTTTTCGGCGTGCTGGCTACCCGGATGGCCGTCGCCTTCTTCGGATCCACCCGGAGCCCTCTCTTGTGAATATGTAGCCAAAGAACTCCACGGTGTCCTGATAGAAGGAACACTTCGCCTTGTGTAGCGTCAGGCCTGAGTCTTCTAACCTTTTCAACGTGGCTCGGAGATGCTTGTGATGGTCTTCCAGCGTGCTCGAGAAGACAAGGATATCGTCACTAAGGTTGATTACCCCTGCCAGTCCTGACAATACCTCTCTCACCGCGTTCTGAAAAACCTCAGCTGCTGAGGAAATCCCGAAGCTTAATCTCTTGTATCGCCGCAGACCAACGTGGGTGGAAAACGTGGTAATGTACCGGCTCTCCGGTTCTAACTCCAGCTGATGATACCCAGCGTTTAGGTCCAATTTGGAGAACCATTTGGCCCCATTGAGGTCGGCCACAATGTCGTCCATTGTTGGGGTTATGTGCCTTTCCTCTTCACTGCCACGTTGGGTAAGCGCATGTCCACGCAGAGACGTATGGCCCCCGGTTGTTTGGGCTTTGGGGCCACCACCAGCGGCGATACCCACGGGGTGGGACCCGAGACTTTTTCGATCACGTCCAGTTCTTCCAGTTTTCTCAGTTCCTCTTCGACTTGCGGCCTCAGATTAAACGGCACTCTCCGATGTCGGAGGGCCACCGGTCTCACTGTCTGGTCGATATGTAGCCGGAACTTCTTCCCTTTCAGTTTCCCCAGGCCTGTGAAGAGGGCGGGGAAGTCTTTCAGTATGGTCTCAGCATGCGACTCATGTATTTGGTGCGCGAAGAATACCAGTCCTAGATCCTCGGCAGTGTGGCAACTGAGCAGGGTCCCCTTTCTTCCCTCCGTTATGTGGAACCGGGTGTTCGTGGTGTATGTGCCACTACTGACACTGGCCTGGATGACCCCCTTCAGCGGGAGCGGATCGGTTCCCCCATATACGTAGATTCTCGCTGTTGACGGCTCCAGTGCGGGCCTTGGTGACAGGCAGTCGTATTGTTCCGCGTCCATGACGTTAACCGAGGCACCCGTGTCAATCAGGGCCTGCACGTCCGTGCCCTCCACTGTCACCGAGCACATCGGGGGAGGTCTCCGTCGCCTGTCTGTTCTACTGACATAGGACACCACAAATACGTCATCTTCTTCCTCGTCCCACGCTTGCTTGGCGTCGTCACGCGGGGGCGAGTCCTCTAGGGACACCTGTTGTATTCGCTGAGACATGTTCCTTGACCTTGCCGGGCCCTGTCGGAACCGTCCAGCCCTGCAAGCTCTCGCGTAGTGGTTCAGCCTCCCACATCGGGAGCACGTTTTCCTTTCGCCCCACAGACCGCTGTAGTGGCATGTTCGTCTCCACAGTATCCGCATTTGCCTCCTCGCGGCATCGGTTGCGCTTGCCGGGCCTGGGCAGGTCTCCTCTGTATCGCGTCCACTCTTTCCTCCTTGATAACCGGGTATCTTGGGGCGCTTGGAGCCGACACGGGCGTATGGAGGGCCGCCTCCATTGCTTCTGCCCGGACATCTGACAATTCGTGCGAGCGGGCTAACACCAAGATCTCATCCAGTGAGATTCCTGGTTGTCGCAGGATGAGTTTTCGCAGGAGCTTCGAGCGACAACCCAGGATGATCTGGTCTCTGATCTCCCTTGCGGAGCTGTGAATGCACACGTGCTGGCCAGCTTGCGCAGCCTGGCATAGAACATGTCCACAGATTCTGAATCTGTCTGTGAGGCTCTTCGGAATTTGAATTTTTCAAAGTCTGGATTCAGCTGCGGATCGAAGTGCCTATCTAGCGCCCTCACCGCCGCTTCGTAGTCATCGTCTTCCCCTTTGTTTGGGAGTGTTTCGAAAAGGTCGTAAATTTCTGGCCCGCCGTAGTAAATGAGGAGCGACCTCTTGACTGTTCCATCTGTCTCCCTGGTCCCTTTAAAGTATAGGTTCAGCCTTCCTACCCACGCCTTCCATCGTGGTGCGGCCGTCGCTGGGTCCGACGCCTCGCTGAACGGCGGCAAAGGGGCGATGGCGGTGTGGTGACTCCTGGGGTGCAGCGCGGCCTGGTCTGTGCCCTGCGCTTGGGCGCCAGCTGTCGCGCCCGGCCGACTGGGTAATGCTCATCCTCCCCCTCTCTTGGTTATTGGCCACGTGCTTGGGGCAGGGTAGTCGCTGTGGCCCGGTGAGGTAGCAGGCTGGGGCCTCTTGCGCCTTAGTTTGGACTCTTCTCCTTTCCTGGGCCACCTGGTTAGTTGTCCTTAATCAGTAGGGAAATGTCTCTTCCCCTTTTTTTTTTTTTTTTTGTGATTTATTGTCCCCCGACGCTCTGGGCCGTCTTTCGCCTCTCCAGGCAGCGGCGCACGTGTCCTGGGCCGGAGAAAACTGCAGGGGAGTGTCGAGGGGCGTGACCCGCCCTACGGTAGCGTGGAGGGCCGCACTCACCTTCCCTCACGCTGCCTCTGCGCCGCCGGCTGAACGCGCTCCCACTGACTGGGGAGACGCGTGGGCAGGCGCATGCAGGAACAGTCGACACCGACGTCTTGCCTCCGCACGGGCGCCGCCAGCTGAACGCGCTCCCTTTGGGCCAGGAGACGCGTGGGCGGGCGCCGCGCTGAATCAGGCAGAAACGCCACAGCAGGTGGGGCGAGTGCAGCGGCCGCTGCGACAGGAGGCGTGCACGCGTGCCGGTCCAGCCGGCCTCGTCGCCAGTGTGATGTGTCACCCGAAGGCTCTAGGCCGCAGCGGGGACACACCGCAATAATGACACAGACACAGGGTTGCACTCTATGTTGGCGCGAAGACCCCGAGCGGTCTTCCGCCGTTTATTTATACTCTCGGGCCGAGCCCGCCCCGAGAGGTGCGTGCGTGTATGCGAATCGCTACATTGTAGGAGAGAGCCCGGATGGCTCTCTACAGACCTTATCACAAAATGAAGTAGCTTGCTCACCTAACAGACTTATCTTCTCACGAGTAAAGGTGGACGAGCCAACAGGGTCGAGCCAGGTGCCTGGCCATAGCTCAGCTCGAAGTCCCCTTGGGACCGCGAGCTCAGAACAAGTTGAGCTTTCACGGGAGGCGATGTGGTCTAGCAGCTACAAGCTGCCGACCATATAACATTGGGAACTAGGTTCAGATCTCTTCTTCAGCTCCGCATCCTGTTAATCTGGTCAAATTCCCCTGTGCCAAAAGAAGAAAAGAGTGTAATTAAGTCTGTGTGTTATGATGCGCTCTTATGTCCTTGGGCAAGGTTCCATCTATGTAAAAGTACAGAAAATACAATTTAGATTCTTTCTCTCACCCACGCGCTAATCTTGTCTTTCAGGAATTAAGGACATAGCATGAACCTTTAATGTAAGAAAGAGATACCTATTTAGTGGCTGAATTGGACAGTGTGAAACTGTAAAATCTAGTATCAATTCTGGCTTTCCTTCTTGACCAAATATGTGATCCTAGGCAAATACTTTATTTCACTGGGCCTCCTTTTTGTTCATTCTCACATGAGAGCACCTCCAAATATGTGACTTTAGAATGTATGCTGTACAAAAACTCTCGTGTTTGATTAAATATAATGTTGTTTCATCTATAATAAGAATCTTGGCCAATTGTATGGTACACATGACTACGGACTTTCCACTTGGTTCACTAATCATGTCGTCATCAAGGCATGGGCATTAATGTCTTTAAGTTCTTGTGTAAAAACTCACACTATTAATAAATTCTTCTCGATGCAGAAATATATTCAGATGTACTATGCAGAGATATATTCAGATGCCCTAAGGTGAAACACTACCATGTGTTAAAGAAAGACACTTTTTTGAAATTAAAAGATGCCTTTTTAAAAAAAAAATTATTTATTGGAGTTTAGGCATCATGACAGTACAGCAGTAATCAAGGCAGTGGCATAGTGTACTAGCCATATTGCCCACATTAATATATATAACATGAAAACCACTGCCTAACAAAATATGCGTATAAGGTATCCTCAACAATCATATATAAAGAACAACATCCCAAAAACTCAAAGATTGAAATCAGTTCCCACGTAGGGGAGGGAGCAGTTTACAGTACATTTTACTCTCAATGACGATACCTGCAAATGGTACTCACATGGTCACAATGACCAATAAAGTGTGGGAGGGAAGACAGCCGGTGCCTAGAGAATGCCCACCCTCCGCATCTAAACCCTCTAAAAGTCCCCAGGCGGAGCACCGGCTGTGTAAACCAGGGAATTAGAAACGCTCTCTGATCCAGCCATGTTCAAGCAGTGGCATCCATTTTATCTTGTAATTTAAGAACCTAGGTGTCCCAAAGTGTGGCACCCCCAGCCCCACCTCTCACACATTTTTCCCTGGCCATAACATCAGCCTCAGCTGACGCCCATTTCAGTACCACTCTGAGCCAGCTGGTAATCAAAGGTGGCTGCAGGGCCTTCCATGACATTGCTATGAGGTGCTTGAAAAGACCCATGGCCAAATCAGGAGATTTCAAATAATGTTTGGTGCGTCGTGTAGGTTTTGTAATACCCAATAGGCAAACTAGAGGATCTACCGGTAATTGCACATCAATAATCTCAGAATCATGAACCATGACTTGCCTCAAGGTCTGCAACAGGGGGGGGGGGGGGGAGGGGATCGGGTCGGGCGGCATTACCACACCATGTGAATAAAAGTTGCCTCACAATGGTCACATCTAGGACATGCTGGAGTCACCCCCAGGGACATTCTGAGGAGACTGTGCGGGGTGAGGTAAGTGTGATGCAAGTAATTCAACTGGCTAAACTTCAAGCGGGCATTGTGGGAAACCAGTTTCACCTCATAAGTGCAATCCCCCACTGTTTGGAGGTCAACTAAGTACCCAGACATGCGTCCCACTTGGGCTTACTAATCCGCGCCAGACTCGTATCCACTGCCTGTAGTGCGGCGTATAGGACTGTAACAACTCTACGTCCCAATGCATGCGTCAGTATATATTGTAGTCTGTTATGCACGGCAGGGGGCCTTCTGTCCCATCGTCTGAATATTTCTCATCTTAAGGATCAGGGCATTATACGACAGGAATTGGCAAGCCCCCAACCTACTACTGTTCTGCAGCTCCTGAAAGGAGCATAATTCCCCGTCTGTGAACAGGTTACTGAGACACATCACACCCAACTCCCACCAAGGTAGGAGGTTGGGGGCATCCAACAGGGACCACAACCCAAGCATGCTCCATAATGGCTATTAAGGCTATTAAGGGGCATAAAGCGGTTCACCTTGACTAGGCTGAATGAATCTATTCCAGCACTTCTTTGCAATGCGCACCAGTCTGCTCATTTCCCTAGGGGGACTTCTGGGTTACACCAACCACTCCAATATTCTGAGGCCGTGGATTTAATCACTAATCAGTTTACCCCCCGCATCGCCCGCCAACCACCGCATGGGCCATTGTAATTGCGCCACCACAAAGTAGCGTTCTAGGTTTAGTACTCCCAAACTACCCTTCATCAAAGGACACTGCAGTGTACAAATGGAGACCCGCTTGCATGCCTCTCCCCATACTAAATCAGCCAGGAGACTCCGAAGGTCCCTAAAATAGGCCCTGGTAGGAACCATAAGCACCGCCGCAAAGCGATAGGAGTCGTGGTAATATTAAAATTTTCGCTATAGAAGCCCAGCCCAGAGGGGATAGGGGCATGCAAGTCCAAAACCCCACCGACTGTCGTAAAGCCGCAAAGGTCCTACCATGATTACCGTCCTGAGGTCTCCTTCTGCGTGATATACATTAACCCCAAGGTACCGGAACATCACTGAATGACACGGGAGACAGCCATACTCCAGCCTCTCTATCTCCTCCAGGCCTGCCGCTCGCAGCGTAAAGATGCACAACTTGCCCCAATTGACCCGTAGTCCTGTCATCTCCCCAAAGAGGTCCAACAAGCCAAAGAGAGCTGCAAAGCCCTGTACAGGCTCCTGCAGATATACCAGAACATTGTCCGCGTACAGGGATACCATGTGCCATTGAGGGCTCACAGCCACACCCCAGTCCAGTCCCCTGGCTTGGAGCAGGGAGGCCAAGGGTTCCAAAGCAAAAATTATGGGCGATAGTGAGCACCCCTGCCGAGTTCCCATGCCAATAGGAAACTGATGAGAGATATAATATCTCGTCCGTACCCTGGCCTGTAACGCTGTATATAACAGCCTAACCCAGCCCAATAACTCGGGGGCCATCCCCAGGGCCTCCAGGACTAGTAAAAGATACGACAACCGCAGGGCGTCAAAAGCTTTCTCAAAGTCAAGGGAAACCGCCACACGAAGCCCAGCAGAGCCCTCGACTGCCCCCATGATGTGACACAACCTACGGATATTGCCAGAGGTGGCCTTGTGGAGTATGAACCCACATTGGTCGGTGTGCACCAATGTCTGGCGCATCGGCAGCAGGCGATTCGCTAACAGCTTACTTAGGACCTTATAATCAATGTTCAACATTGATAAGGGCCTATAAGAGCTCACCTCCAGGGGGTCGAAAATATGCCTTATCCTATTCTAACATGATGTTTGTTGCATGTTACCATATATTTTCAAGACTTGACTCGTGCAAGGGCTCATAGAGCCGAAAACTACCGTTGGCTCAGCTCCCCCTGTTAATTTGTTGGCTCGCCCACAGATCGGCAACAAAAGCATGCCTTCCTGCACAGCAGACCTTAACTTGAACTTCCTTTTCACAAAATGTTGGCGTAATGCAGAGCCTGCCTCTACAGCTCACTAGGTGTTTGTTACCTGAAAGGCACAATGTTGTACTTTGCTGGAGTGAATCTTATTTGCCTGCTCTCTGAACATGGTACAATATATTTCGTCTTGCTCTTTGCCTCTTGCTTGAAGGTAGGATTATAAGACGGTTGCAGGTTGGATTTACATCTGCATAGAGGCCTAACAACTAGGCCCTGTGCTGCATTATATAATGGACATCATAAAGGAGAGCAAATACTTCCCAAAATGAATATTATTTTTCCAATCAGGGAAATGTAGTCTTCATTATTCCATGAATTTCCCCTCAATAATTATCAAGGTATACGTAATACCAACCTCTTGTGTAGGAGACTAAACTATGTATCTGTTTTATTTTAAACATTTTTAGGATAGCCATGCAACTCTATCCCTTGAGGGGAGTAGTCATCACTCGGATCATAAATTTGAGGAGTTTTTTCTAAATGAAATTATGTGAACTTCATCAATAAGACTTGTTCGTTTATTCTCAAAGATCATGGACTGGACTGATATGCAGACTATCTAAGGTGAGATCAGAGATTAACAGCAATCAAGGGTCAATCACACCACGGTTAACAGTAAACAAATAACAAAGAAAACAGAACAAAGTAGTTGTCACTTATAATTCCGCAATACTTATTCACACGCTAATATTATGAATGGCATGTATCAGTTTTTTCAAAGAGATAATAATCAACAGTTCTTTCGGCTTGTGGTGTTAGTTGAGTATGGTCCTCTTCAGGCGAGGATCATTCCTACATACAGTGATCAATAAATAAAATCACATTTCCATTTGAGTGCAGCTGTGTTTCATTGATGAAGAGTGGGGCCATTCAAACTTGATTCACATAGCAATTTGTGTTCACTAAAGAGCAGAGTTCTCTATACTAGGAAACCTCAATTAATCCATGAGGGGTAGCTAGGGAATTTGGGGTGCACACTGTAATGTCCAATTCCAGAATTTTTCTCCCCTCGAGCACTCCTTTCAACAGTAGTTAATAATCACATTCCAGTAGTAGTTGGTGTTCCAATTCTTCTTTTGTGCTGTCAGCATATGGTTCTCTCTAGCCGGCACGTGTTTCGTCATCTATGACTTCATCAGGGCTATTATAATGCTTCATAAATCCTATTTCCTCGAATTTATAATCAGTAAATAATTCAAGTTGTTCATAGGTATCAACAATCCATATTTTATCCATCAAATAAGTGTCTCTCTTAAATATCGCCCTAGCGAAATGTGCTCCAATCAGGCTACACTTCCAAAAAGGAGACTGATGAAGACCTCTGTAATATTTTGTCCTCCGGAATATTTTGTCCTCCGTAGCGCCTTGTGTCTGTGATGTCAAAATGACCAAACACGTGTTGGATAGAAAGTACAGTATGCTGACAGAATAAAAGAAGAATTGGAGCACCCACTACTACTGGATTGTGATTATTAACTACTGCTACAAGGAGTGCTTGAGTGCTTTGGACTCATTATTAGGAAACATCAGTTATTTGAAACTGGGAACCGAAGCAGTGCTAAAAAATGTTGGCATTTTCATACTACACAGATTGTGTTATGGTTTTTGTGCTGTATTAATGCCTCTCACTCAAATTAGTTGGAACATGGGTCTCTGTTATGTTTAAACTTTTTTAGAAAGAGTCCAGGGTCGTTAATGTGGAACTTTGTGTGTGTAAATTGTTCTAGCACACAGTAGCACAAGTCCTCTTCCTGTTACTACTACATACACAGCCCCTCAACATTTGAGATGGCTGGATCCTTTGGTCCTGAAGAAAGCCATCCAACCCTTTTGGGCGACACAGGCTGAAACATGCCGACCGACCACTCGCCAGGTGCTTTGAACCTATAATTATCCAATTAAGCGCCACCCACTTCTTTAACCGTATCCCTCCCCTGTGAAAATAAAAACAAACTACACAGGAGAGAAAATATTTTTAAAATTTTGTATTATTTCAACACTTCCCACTCATGACTGTCGCACACCAGACAGTCTCCCTCCTAGTGGAGGATGATGAACACCTGGAGAACAGGACACTCAGGTGCCAAGACCCTATGATGATTTATCCTACTTAATCAAATAAGCAGAGAACCAAGATATACCCCTGCCGTGACAGAGTGCCTGAGGGTCCTCATCAGAAAATTTCCAAGAGACTCTGGAAAACGACCTAAGTGATTAATTCTTTTTGATTATTTAAGTACTGGCTCGGGAAGCTGAATGAATCTCTGCTTCTCTCTCCCTCTTCCTGTTTTTTGTAACTACTGGAATATAGTACTATTATTCTAAAGGTCTTGAAATAAGCTCCCATAGCTGCAGATTTAATTTACCTAAGAAGTAGGTTTGGGTTAAATGTCTGGATCAATCAAGACAGTGGAGTTGAATTGTATACGCATGTAGTGTTTAAGGTACAAAGTAACCTCCCCCCTTTTGTTCTGTGTGAGAATGGCTGACTAGGACTGCATTGTGGTTGCTGAATGAGGTTGTAGTATGCGTGTTGAGGATTCCCCAGAGTTTGAGGAGGCGCTAGAATCATTGCTTTGAAGATAAAGTGATGATGGAGTGTTCTTGTAGGTGACTGCCATCTTAAGACGTTCTTCCAACATGTTGTGTTATTCCATCTTATGTGGAGTGTTTGGTGTGTTGGACAATGGATGACTGAATTGAAGTCTTTACTTGAGGAGTAATGCTCCCTTCCTGACATTGCTCTGCTTTCATGTGCAGCAGTTGGAGGTGGAGAAGAAGGAAGCGGAGCAAATGCTGAGAGATGAGGAGCGCAGGAAGCGAGCCGAAGCAGCAGAGAGGTAGGAGGAATAGATCAAAGTTTAAATGCATATCTGCTCCTGTTCTGGAGTGTAATTCATGGTCATTATACCCATAATAGGTGATTGTTGCTAGACTTTCCATATTTGCTCATCTTCAACACATATTCATGCCATTGCATTGTTTTATTATGGGGCATTAAAATCTGTCTCTTACTGACCTAAAAGGTAATTTTTGTTCGATTTGGCAAGGTTTGCCAGCTGTCTGACGGTGAGAAGGAGAACTGAAGGGAAAGATCTGGCCTTTGTAGAAGCGCTGCTTGGAAAACCCACAGTCTAAAAATGTATTTCTGCCTTACAGGGCATCTAACAGTAATGCGCTCCAGTCGTATATCCACGTTACTCCCTCTGGATGCTTAACTTTCCAGGGGTAGCAAAGTTGAGCAGGCGAGAATTGTTTCACATGATGGTAGGACATAAAAACTCAGATACAGCATAACACAGTAAATAACACTCCCCAGACTCCGTACCTATTTGTATCATGTTTTAAAAGCTGTCTAGCACTGTTAGTAAACGGGTAGCTAAAAAGTATGGTTAAAACTATAATACCAAAAGAAAACAAGGAGGTGCTTCTGCCTTCTGGCACTAAAATTCAACCCCTAAAGTTTGGTAGCACCCACCAGGAATGACACAGTAGGCGTGAACCAACTACTACACCTGCCCCCACCTCTCAAATTTAAAAATGGTGAGAACACACTGGTCTTAACTTTGCTGTTTCCTGACTAAACACTGAACTACCATCAATGATGCACTGCTAGGCATCTCTCTTCTCTCATTCTGACATTTCCCTTCTTGTTACCTCCTGCTGCAAAGGAAAGAGGATACCAGGCCCACCAGCCCTCCTGAAAGCAGCACTGGTAGAGATGAGAATTCATTGATTTCCTCTCCGGAACCAGCCGGGGGAATGTCGCCTGATAGCAGGACTGACCGAGAGGAGCCTGCCCCTCAGGAGGTGTAAGCTTTGTGTTTGTTTTTGTGATGTGAGCACCTTCAGCTGCGCCTGCCCCTTGACCCTTTGTGCATGCAGTTCCATTTAGAGATTTGTTAAGGACTATGCCTAGAGGAGATGGTCGTAGATGTGTGTGGCACAACCCCCTGTTTAGTCTACCACATAATGCCTATCCAGAGACCTACTTAAGTGCTAAACTACCATCAGTGTTCAGAATGATAACCATTATTAACTAACGTGGCATGTTTCTGAAATTAGGCTTTGCTGTAAAGTTTTGTAGCCCATCTGTCTTAGCTTGTTGAGAACACTCAAGTGATAAAAGTGTTTCTGCTTTCCAATCAGTCACAAACTTCTGAACCTATTCTGTGTGGATTCAAAAATCATCCTCTTTCTGTTAATTGTCAGCCATCTTGAAACATAGCATTTTTTCTTAGCAGAACAGGGTTGCTGCAGTTCATGTTCACTACTATTTGAATATTATAGAGTTAGACTTGTTTATCAGGTCCCATGGATTGCTCATTTTTCACTTCTCAAAGACATTTTCTACACTTAAGTTGTTGCAGGCTCATTCAGAGCACACCTGGCTATCATTTTTTTCCTGAAAGCTCTTCCTGTTTATTGGTTTGTTAAGCCAAGTGCTCATGTTTCAGAAAGGAGTAAATTATCAGGCAAAAGTCTTGAGCGTTGTGAGAGATGAACACAGCTGCTCTGTCTCAGTCTTCAAATCTGTCTCTCACCTTATTACCCCCTCACCCCACACAATATTATTTCAGATTACCACCAAACCTTTGCTCATGGAAAACCAGTATTGCGCAGTTGTGACATCATTTTTATGTGCATGACTATCTAATGACACACAATTAAGCTACAGTGCTGTGTTTTGTGAACCTCTGGAACTCTGCACATCATTGTTTATATCTTTACCCCCACATTTTGGGAGGCACTTTGAGTACATACCTGCCCACTCTCCTTTGTGCTGCCTTACTATGCTTATGTGTGGCACCATTCAAGGGAGTAGTCTCCAGGAGCTAATTCACCAAATCGATGGTTACCCAGGATAACCAGTAGGAAGTGACCATAAACCAGAAAACCTCTGCTTTCGTAAACTGCTATTTCCCCTTATGCTTTTGCAACTACACCATATACATATTTAAAACATTTTGTAAGCAGTTTGAAATATCTCTGCGAAACAATGTTTTTAATAATTATTTTAACGATACCTATACCCCACAAATTTAATTTGGCTAATAATGTTGGGTTTTATCCTGTTTTTAAACATTCTTAGCTTTGGCAAATAAAGGAGATAGCGATTTTTCAAGGATTACACAATGTGGTAAAGTGGGGAATCTGGGATTACAAGCCAGTTTCCACAGCTCTGTAGGCAGCACTTGAGTCAATAGATCTTCTCACCACATACTAATTTGACTCTGTGGCTAAGGACTCTTATAAAATCAGTAAAAATTATATTTTCAGAAGGGAAGTGTTGGGCAATGAACCCAGGAACTAGAGTGGGTAGTTACGAGAAGGTTTTTTTCAGTTTCTTGAGCCTTCGCTGGAAGTTAGATGCTGGATGTCCATCTGTAGAATGTGCTGAAATAGTTTGTCACTCCAAGGCATATTGAAGTTCAATAGGCTCACAGGGAGACCTGGCGTGATGGCTAGTATTTAAATATCTGCCTATTTGATATAATAATGAGTTCAGTGTTTACCTTTTTCTGTTCCATCCACTTTTTTCTGATCAGTTAAATTATTCTCAATGTAAGAGATCTGATTATTATATGTAGTGGGTGACTACTCTCCTCAAGGAATAATCACAGCCCTTGTCAGGGTGAACCATCAAAGTCACTAAATTAGCGTGAGTTCAAC
Source organism: Calotriton arnoldi (assembly GCA_963921515.1). Lineage (NCBI taxonomy): Eukaryota > Metazoa > Chordata > Amphibia > Caudata > Salamandridae > Calotriton > Calotriton arnoldi. The sequence goes on along the minus strand of CAWUFW010003182.1, from coordinate 263,962 downwards.
CCCCTGGTAGCTATGGCACAGAGCAGACAGACTTTACTTTGGGCAATGTGTAAAGATTTATGCAGTACCATAAGAGTAATAAAGTCAAAATGCAAAACAATAAAAATCCCAAACCGAATTAGAAAAATTGAGTGAAATTCAATAAAATGTCAAAAATCCAACGGGGGAACGGGAGATATGAATTATTTGAAGATTTAAGTAGAAATAACGCCAAAGAGCACAACCCGCTAATGATAGTCAATGGTCGCGGTAGACTGGAACCTAGGCGCAATTTGGGGCTGACTGCAATGGAACGCTGGTCAGATAAACCAACAAAGTTTCATCCCGGTCAAAGGTTTTGCCTTCTGATTTAATCTTTTACGCCCCAATCAGCCACAGGATTATATGTCTTAGCTTTCCCTGGACCCCAGTGGAGGCAGTTAGAGACTCACAGGGTGTCAAGCAGAGGCCAACAGTATGGTAGTAGGGTCCAGTCCAGATACAGTTCCTATGAGTCAGCTGGGAGCTTCCAGAAAAAGGCCTCTTGCATTTTGATATCTCTCCTTAGCCAGATGGGAAATCAGCCAACTGACCCTTGGAGTCCACTTCTTTGTCTTGGCTACAAGAGGGAGCAGATCCAGTCCTTCAGGGCTCCTCTCAGGTCACAGACTGCAGATCTAGTCCTCTTCTGATTTTCCGCAGGTCCAGAATGTGTTCTGTAGCGGATGAGGTGTCACATGTATGCCTGGAACCAGCTGCTAGTGGGTGTGATTCCCTCATGCCCTAACCAATGGGGTTTAAGTTCCTGGGGCCAATCCTCTCCACTTTGGGTATTTTCAAGATAGCAAAAGTATTCGGTCCCACTAAACTTGGGCTCTGAGGGCCAGGGGGGATGTGTATAGGGATTGCACTATGGTAATCCTAGTGTCATCCCACATCTAACACTAAAATCTAGTTTGAGGTAACCACAACAAACCCAGAGACAGAAGTCTGGCAGGACAAAATTATTTCACAGTTCCTAATAAACTAGTAGGACTGTGTATTAAAACACCACAATGTCATAATACAGAGACTGAGTTTTCCTGTATAATCAGTAAATGCTAATCTGTTTGGCTAGCTCACAGTACCGCATCCAAATGCCTAAACTTCCGGAGTTATGGATGTTGTCAGTAACCTAGAACATGATTCTGAAATTCCCAAGGAAACCTGGAAACCGATCTAACTCTTTCGTTTGTCACCCATGCATGCCCAAAGTGTCACAAAGAAAAGGTACCATATTGCATTTTCAAACATTTATTGAAAAGGTCTAATCTTTTTTTTTTTTTTATTATTTGTTTATTTGCATTTAAAACAGTACATGTTCTGCTTTACAATATGTAGGGGAATAAGGCATAACTAATACAACAATTCCCTAAAAAAAGAAAAACACAGATTCATTGAAACAGTGCAGCAGCAGGTCCGTGTAGCAACTCGCTCCGCTAGAGGCAGTCGAAAAGCTCTAATCTGCAAATAAAACATGAACTGCGATTGTAAGAATGATGAGACATATTATTGCAATGAGCATTATTAGAATAGTGAAAAATACAAACAATTCAATCATGATGATTGTTTATAACATTGTTAATATTACTAATAATATTCCTATCTATTCCAAGCCTCTATGTTAAAGCGAGCATATCTGGAGTACCCATCTACACGGCCTGTTGGAATGGCCTTACCCCATACCTTGATTGTGTATATCAGGAAGCCAGGATCAGTGCATCCACAGATGCATCTTCGAGAGAACAGCTATCTTCCTTCTTGGAACAAAGGTCCGGAACAGCGGGTCTGCATATTCTTGCAGCGTTCCGTGATGATTTCGGCAGAAGTGCACCTCTCACCGACTTCAGCATGGACAAGGTTTTTATAATAAAGCAGCAAGCTAATCAAACTAAGTCAAAGGTGCAGGACAGCGTTTTAATTACACGAAAGCAGAAGAGTAATTTCTTTGCAAGCACAGAAAATAAAACAATGCTGCATGTTCTAAATGTGTGCAAACCCTGGAACTAACTGTGCAGATTTCCGGGTGTCAATACCCATCAGGAAGAAATGTGTGTAAGAGACATTCTCGTAATAGAAAAACATGTACAAAGCACCATTAAAAATTGAGTCTAAGTTAACACTAGAACTGAAATGGAAGCTAAATGCAAGCCACGTAACAAAAGTGGAGTCCTTCAGTAACCAGACAGTGGAGCCACAAAAATTGTCTTGGAGAAGTGTGCCCCAAGAGTTATGTGTAAACCTAGCAGGACTGACTAGGATTTGACAGTCAAGCAGGATTTGACACTGTAGTGTGAAAAAGGATTCCCACAGACCCCACCGTGCATATTTTGTGGAGTTCAGAGGAGTCCTCTGCTCATTCAATTCAGTCTTTTGTCTCCTCTTGGTCGGCATTTCACACTTATCTACACCAATTCAAGGCTAATTACTAGCTGGGATAAGTCAGCGAGCCAGTGCAAATTAACCTCCAGGAATTTCAGACAGGAAAAAGAACTTTCTAAAAGTTACCTTCCCTTAATATTTATTAAAAATCTGACTTCACGATTGAATTTGGTTTTTAATTACTATTAAAAAAAAGTTATCATATTTTTCTAGCTGGTCCCATTCCTGATATACAGTATTAAGATTTTAATGTGTACTCTGGTTTTCTACATAGGACAACTAGGACTGCCCCAGTGAAAATAGTTTTTGGGTACTAGTTATTGCATTTCTACATGTCCCTTTAAATATCATGCACCCAGCCTTGTGGGCTACAAAGGTACATAGAGGTTACTTAATATTTAAAAGGGGGTTTTTGACTTGTCTAAAGCGGTATTTTGACAGGGTGAATTGCAATGTTTACACTTTTATGGTCAGGCATCAGTGGTAGGCATGAAGCTTGCACTGCCACTGTAGCGGATGGCAAAATAGGTGTAACAGTCCATTAGTGACATTTAACTTCCAGGCCAAGGGCACATTTTAAACTATATACTAGGGACTTCTAGGCAAGTTAAATATACCAATTAGGAATATGAGGAGGAGCACAGGGACTTACTGCGGATCCCCTTACAGATTTTTAAAGCCAGCAACAGGCGAAAAATCCAGAATGACCTTGCAGAAAAGGCAGATTTCCTACACCCAAGAGATAGTTATTTGCCCGTGGATCATACAAAATATTCTATAGGCGATGCTGGAGCTAAATTGTGAAATTCCCAGTTCCAGCACTCACAGTACAGCCATTTGGCTACATTTCTTCCACAGGAATAAAAGAGCCAGTTTAATTTTAAATGTATTTATTAGCATTTTCAATATTACAACAACAACACAGAGGTGTAAAGGGCACTTTGCCCAAAAGCACACGAACCAGTAGTACTCGGGCATTAAAGAAAACCACATCTGTAGTATCGAACATAGCACAAGTGTCGCCGATTCCTGGCAAAGATGTAATAGCGGTATACTAAGCTTTACCTCCATCAAACTACAAATATACAAAAGAAAAACAACGAGAAAGGAAATGAACCCCCCCCCCTCCCGCCCTTCCCTGTGCCGGTAATCTCCATAGCCCTATAAGCCAGTCTCCTGGCCTTGTACGAACCCTCATGCATCACCCTGTGGACGGTGGTGTTTGTGCTGTCCATAAGTTGGACAAATGCAGCACTCTCAAATATTTGGGTTGTGTAAGTTCGTTGAACTCCGATGAGAGCAATGATAAGAAAGGGCTCCATGTCTTCTGGAAGGAATCTGTGGTATTATTTAAGGTAGAGGAGATCCGTTCCATCCCCAAAATGAACCACAGCCTATGTAGCCAGCCTATATAGGTGGGATGTGTGGAGGTGCCCCAGTGTGACAATATGTTTTGCAATGCCGCCCCCAATGCCATCCCCATCTGGCGAACTCGCATGCTTTTGAGAGGGAACGTGATTGGGTTGGGCAGTCCCAGGATAACATAGACCGGTAGTCTCGGTATCTGCGTTTCAAAGAGCTCGTCCACCGTGTCTAGGATTCTAGACCAATAATCTGTTAGTAGAGGGCACTCCCATAGTATGTGTAGCAGTGTACCTTCGTTGTCACATCCCCTCCAGCAAGTGGGACTCCGCTGAGGGTTGCCCCTGTACAGACGCGCTGGCGTGAGGTACCAATAGGTGGCGATTTTCATGGCGGATTCTACGCTGGCCACGTTGCGCGCTGTGTGTTTCGCTCTGTAGTAGATCCCTTCCCAGTCCTTTCGTGTGAGTTCCCCGCCTAGCTCCCTCTCCCATCTCTTCTGGCTCGGTGTGGCCTGCGGTGGTGTGCAGTGTCTAACCATGTTGTACATGTCCGTGATCAACCCTCTATCGGAAGTTTTGGAGATAAGCCATTTTTCATATTTAGTTAACAAGCGGGACCCTTGCTCCCTGACCTCCCCTTGGAGTACCCAGTGTCGGAGCTGTAGATATCTCAACCTCTCGGCCTCGGGGATCCCATATTCAAGCTTCATTTGGGGGAACGAGATAATGCCGGACAGGTCAAAAAGGTGACCCACTGAGCGGCAGGAGGTCTCTCTCCACGCCGGGAAGGCGGTGTCGGGCATCCCAGGATTGAATTCGCTATTACCAAATAATGGGGTTAGTGGGGAAGGGAAGGTGGTAAGCTTCCTCTTCGTCGCTACTGCATCCCAAACTGACAGCACTGATTTGGTTATGGGCGATCTCATCAACCCTTTCGGGCGTTGGGTCTTCATCAAGAAGGGGACCTTCCAGAGCGGGATCCCCGCGAGTGCCCTATCTTGGAAGAGCCATCTCTTCTCAGACTCGGGCCTTGCCCACTCCACCAAGTACCGCGGTTGTGCCGCACGATAGTAGTTGAGTAGGTCGGGGATCCCCAGTCCCCCCTCCTCTGGTCTCGTATATCCCAGAGCCTTACTCATCCTTGGTCTTGCCCCCGCCCAGACAAATTGGTTGATATCCCGTTGTAATGCAGCGAGTGCTCCCGGTAGCGGTAGTGCTGGCAAAGTCTGGAACAGGTAGAGAGCTTTTGGCAGGAGGGACATTTTAACCGCCGCAATCCTCCCTAGTAGTGAGAGGCGGTACTTACTCCAAGTGCCCAGATCCTTTTTGGCTTGCTGTGCAAGCCTAGCATAGTTCAGTTGAGCCGTTTGATGCACGGAGGCCGCTAGGTCTAATCCCAGGTATGGGATGGAGTCCGTCAGTTGGATTCCATATAGCCCTTCCTCCCCTTGCCCCCGTGCGGCGAACTTGGGATTTAAATGAAGTATCAGGGATTTACCCACGTTGACCCGGTAGCCCGAGACCCGGCCGAAGGCTGATAACTCGTCGAGGAAGGCGGGGAGCGAGTCCATCGGATCTGTCAGTGCCGCAATGACGTCGTCCGCATAGAGGCTGATAGGATGCGTCTCGCCCCCAAACGGGATCCCTTTAATCTGTGGGTTTTCCCGCACCCGTTGCGCCAGAGGCTCAATGTAGAGTGCAAATAGCAGGGGGGACAACGGGCATCCCTGCCGGGTGCCCCTTTGGATAGGGAATGAACGCGAGGAGACACCGTTTACTCTTATGGTTGCCGTGGGGCTTTTGTAACAGCAACCCACCCACTCCCTGAATCTCTCCCCCCAACCCGACTTTGGACAGGGTGTGACCTAAGAAGCCCCAATCTACCCGATCAAACGCCTTTTCAGCGTCTACAGTCAGCAATAGGGCGTCCATGCCCGTTTGGTGGGCCTTGTCTATCAAGTGGAGCACCCTCTTTGTGTTATCTGCGCATTGGCGGGATTGAATGAATCCTGCCTGATCCGGTTCAATCAAGCTGAGCATGCTGGGGCCGAGGCGGGAGGCCAGGATCCCGGTGAAGATTTTAAAATCAACATTCAGCAAGGAGATGGGGTGGTAGGACTCGCAGTACTGTCCATCCTTGCCTGGTTTTGGCAACACCACTATTGCTGCTGCCAGCATCGTGGCCGGTATCGGCGTTGTTTCCCCAAATGTATTAAATAGTCTTGTCAAGACCGGAGCTAATATATGACAGAATTTCTTGTAGAAGAGGGCTGAGAACCCGTCCGGGCCCGGGGACTTGAGCACCTTGAGGCGCGAGATTGCTGCGATTACTTCCTCCACTCGGATAGGGGCGTCCAACGCCGCTGCCTGATCGGAGGTCAGCACAGACATGGAGACCGACTGAAGATAGTCAGTGATTTCAGCTTCTGGGGCGGGGTCCGCTGCGTACAGCTGTTCGTAAAACTCTTGAAAGGTATTAGCTATCTCTTGGTCTTCCGTGACCTCCCTCTGCCCCGTTCCCTGCAGGGAGGAAACCTTCGTCTTTTGCCTTTGAGCCCGCAGCCTATTGGCCAGTAGGCGTCCTGTGCGGTTGCCTCCAATATAATATGAGTGTTTTAGTCTCACTGCTGCATACTCGGCCCTGTCTAGATCTATACCAGCTAATTGTGCCCTGACTGCTTTAAGCTGTCTCCAAACTCTTGGCGCGCCCGTCCTGCTATGGACCCTCTCCAGTTCCTGAACCTGGGCTGCTAAGTGAGATCGCAACTCCTTGCGTTCTTTATTCTCGGCTGCCGAAAGCGCTATGAGCTCCCCCCTCACTACTGTCTTCATTGCCTCCCATAACGTAGTTATCTTGACGTCAGATGTATCATTAAGGGTAAAATATTCCTGGATGCATTTGGTGAGCTGTTGAGACACCGGTTCCTTATGAAGCATAGCCTCCCTAAGTCTCCAGCGGCCCGCCTGGCGTGGGCTAGACTGCAAGGTGAGTCGGGCTAGCACTGCATCATGATCAGAGAGGACCATAGGTTCATTTTCTACCTTGGTCACTCTTCTGTGGATGTCCCCAGTACCCAGAAAATAGTCGATGCGGGCGTAGGACCTGTGTGCGTGTGAGAAAAATGTGTACTGATTCGAACTGGGGTGAGCCTCCCTCCACAGATCTAAAAAGCCCATCTCCGTAAGCCATGCCCTGCCCTCTCCGGAGAGTTCGCCTTTGTGCCAAGAAGAGGTCTGTGATCTATCCTTGCTAGCGTCCATAACTAGGTTTAATTCCCCACCAATAAGAGTCAGGCGGTGTTGCAGGGCCATGACATCTGACAGTGCCGCTTTAAGAAAGCTCTCTTGTCCTGAGTTAGGTGCATATAGGGAGCCGATCACCAGAGATTGAGAGCCGATGTGTACCGTATAGGCCAGCAGTCTCCCCTTTAGTTCGGCCACCTTATCCTTCACCACCCCCCTACATCGATGAGAGACTAACAAAGCTACCCCGTCCTTCTTTTCCCCCATGCAAGAGAAATACTGCTGCGGAAATGCCCGTGATCGCATGAGGTGGCAGTCTTTGGCAAGGAGGTGCGTCTCTTGAAGGAGGCATATGTCTGCCTCCGTGTTCTCCAGGAATGAGAGCACCGCTCGCCTCTTGACGGGGTTATTGAGCCCTTTAACGTTTAACGTAAGGACTTTCATTTCTCCGCTAGCCATGACAGTGTAGTGGGTGCAAAGCGAAGGCAGCCCCCGGGGCGGGACCCCCACCCCCCCAGACCTGGCCCGACTGACCCCCTCTCCCGCCATAGTGGTGTGCGCAATGAAGAAACCCAGGTTTAAGCCATCCCAGGCCATCGGAGACCCTTTGAGAATGGACTGAGATTTACCGGCACCCCCCTCCCTCCCCACCCTAACCCCAACAACAACAGCAACCCAATCAAAAAGAACTCCAATGAATTGTCCGGGAGCTGCAGCATGCCTCAGCATCTAAAAGAGCCAGTTTAAAAGGGATCCTGATGCATTTGGTCTCACATGCATGTGACTGCACCTTGTGAAATATAGGGAACCCTTTGCAATGCTCTCTGACCCCTGTACGACACTGCCAACATATTGCCATATTTACAAGCAGGTGCCTTTCAGTTAATCATATCTCCATATAGCAGCCTAGTCATAATCGAGCCTGGTTGACACAGATGCGGGCTCATGGATACTATGCATTTTGCTGAGAGTTTGAGCTTCTCCTTACCAATCCCATGAATCCTCATAAGAAGAACTGCCCCACCCAAACCCGTACCCTTCATTGACGAGCAGCTAGATCGACATCACTCCCGTCTTGGCTCATTTCCAAGTTGCTGGCAAGATTATCTTGCATTTAGATGCTGATGGCATTAAGGAGCCGTCGGTTATCTTTTCTGGGTGATGACAGATGATGACATTGAGGAGTCGTTGGGTATCTTTTCTGGGATGACAGCTGAAAAGTATAAAGTACATCTTTCCTGATTAAAAATTATACTATTGCATACCTTCTGCAGAAAAATGTGTGCATTTGCCATTTACTTGGTGGATACACCAATATATGCATTGTTCTCCACATTATAAACGTTTGCACATAGGCATTGGTTTTGCTTTGGGGAGGAGTCTGAAGAACTGGAGGCCACTAGTGAGTGCAGAGTCGACTATTCGCAGAGGGTTGCCAAGGAAAGCAAGAAAATGACTTATGGTTCCTTTCACATGGGACTAGAAGGGGCATTCCCAGGCAGGGCTCTACAGGTGAGAGGCTGGCGTGTACAGTTTCGTTCTCCCTATGACTGCTCGCGCTTCTCTACAAACACTGCCACCCTGTCAAGAGCCCACACAATCGCAGCCCATCCTGTGTGATAAGACAATGAGTTCTTCACCAGGGCTGTGTTAATCTACAAGAGGGAAGGAAACAAACGCAATGCTTCACCTTTTCATCACCCTTCATCTCCACCCCAGAAAGCATTTCTGAGTAGTGAGAGTAAAATAAATGGAAAAAAATGGAAAATAAACTTTTTTTGATCCAAGAGCGATAAGAGCTCAAAGTGCATGCTTAGTGAGAATTAAAAACATGCAGTGTTTTACCAAAGTAATGGGAAAAACTTTTACAAGGTTGGTGAATTTGTGTTTTTTTTTTTTTTTCCTTGACATTTTTGCTGCAAATTTGAACACTTCCTCCCTAAATCAATACGCCCCGAGTGACTTTTCTAGCATTTTAATTAGGTCCTTGTGTACAAATAAACCTAATAACTTTATATTTAAGAATTTTCACTTTTTAATTCATGCAGGACTTATGTTATGTTTAATATTGCACTTGTTTATGAAAAGTAAGCAGCGATATGTGCTTCTTTGTTTCTAATATTTTCTGCAGCGAAGCACTCATGGTATGCGGGTATTTGGGTGGGATTTATGGGATATTTTAAGTTGCATAACAAACATTTTCAGTATGAATAAAGAAGCAAGCATTTTGACTAAATCTGTAATTTTAATTGTAGAGGAAATTTCGCCAGTGTAAAAGTAGATTCATTTGATTTATGAATGTAAGTATAGCTTTCTTTCAGCTTTATAGCTGCTTCAGAGAGCTGGACATTTGTCGACACTAAATAGAACATAAGGGACGGAGATATTTGTGACCGTCTTCAGTTACAGTTGGCCATGGGCGATTTTGAAGTGCAAAATGTTCTACTATATCAAAACCTCACAAAATATCGTCCCAATCAGAGATTCAGTTTGTGTTTAAAAGTAATGTGTGCTGTATTCAGTTGATTGGCGGATATTTAATAATGCCCTTCCTCTCGAGATTTCTGCACAGTCTGCCTCTGAAAGAGCTGGAAGCATGGCTCTTTCTGAACCTGGGATTGTAAGATTGTCCAAGGTATCTCAGCCTTCCAGTGCACCTCTGAACAAAGAGTCAGCAGTCTGGAGAGTGGTAGCACTGCATGATGCTTTGATTAGTTCACCACCTCCTTTACAGGCATCTTCCAACTCACCCGAGAACCTTCCTAGACATTTTTGTAGTGGTCCATGGATATGTCACTGAGGCATTGGTTGTATTAACTGCTCTCATGGCAGCCTTTTCTTTACTCCTACTGCAGGCGAATCCAGCAGAAGCCAGAGGAGCCCCCAAAAGAGACCCCACACGAGCCCTCAAAGAAGACAATGCCGGAATCCCAAAAGGAGACGCCGCTAGAGCCTCCAATAGTGATGCCACAAGAGCGCCTGAAGGATATCTCACAAGAGCCCCTACATGTGACAATGCAGGAACCCCCAGAGAAGATGCCACAAGTACCGTTGAAGGAGACCCCAGCAAACCTGGCTAGGGAGACTGAAGAGATGCTCGAGAAGGAGAGGGTCTGTCTGCTCCAGGAGCGAACACAAAGCCTGCTGACCCTTCAGGAGAACCTCAAGCGTGAGGAGCAGGAGGAGGAGCGACGCCTTCATGAGAAGCAAGCCGAGATCCTCAGGTTCCCATATCTGTTCCCAAACTTTATTACGCTGACCCCACTTAATTCTGCTCACCGTCTGCCAGAGGCTGAGCATGGGCTCCTGCTCTCTCGCCTCGCTTGTTAACTTCTGACATTTTGAGAACTGCTCTTCCAAGAACATAACTTTGTTTACATCCACTTACTTTGAAAGCATACTTAAGTTTAAAGCTGCAGACTTCTTAACAATATACACTTTCAACACTGCACACACAGTTTGTAAAAGCCAGCAGACCTTTTGTAACATGTTTTCAAACCATTTTAGTCGCAAAGGAATGTTCTGATTATGCAATTGAGTATTTGCAGCATAGATGCTACAATTGTACACGTTTCTGTTACAGAGCAGGACCGATAAAAAAGGGGTGTACACTTTGAGTTACCATACTGTAGACCACATTTAAAATCAACTGATTATTATTTGTTTTTAAGAAAAAAAGGTATACTTTAAAAAACGCACAGCAGAAAACACTTTTTAAACAGTTCACTATTAGTACAATTTCAGCAAAGTTTAATTAAGTAAATACTTTTTAAGTCTAAAAACGCACAAGTAAAAAATGTACACACTTTATAAAATCATAGGTACATTTAAGCAAAGTTGTAGGTTTAAATCTTTTTACATGCGCTGTTTTCCCAGCCTGTGTCGCCTCTTAATGCACAGCAATCCTTCTGCCATGGTCCCCACCTTATTGCACTCTCCAGTGCACTTCCCTTTACTCCTTATCCTGCTGTACTGTTCCCCCCCTCCCACTCCTTTCACACTGAACCTCACGACATTTCTCCTGGACACTTAATTTTTCTCCAACACACCTCTTTCCCTGTAGTCTTTCAATGCCACCACTAGAGCGGGGCTTTGGTGATATGAGGAAGTGCAGTTTGTGTAGCCTGAGACATTAACACTATTACCTTTTTATTCCATGTGTGGCCTTATAGAGCACTCAAGGAAAAGTTGAAGCTAGAAGCTGAGCAGGAGGAGACTCGAGAGCGAGATGAGCACAGCGCAACATTGCGAAAGCTGCGTGAGCAGCTCCTACTTGATACTGAGGAGGAGAAGAGAAAAATAAGGTACACCCTCTCTGATGTTTTAATTGTTGAGCAGTTCTAATATGTTGCTTGACATTTGAAAATCACATGCTTTGCATTTTTTATGACCCTCATATCCTTATATGCTGGAGAGCCCAACACTGCACGCTTTTATTTTTTGATACCTTTCCAGTGGATTCCTCTATCAGTAGGTTCAAGTTGAAATTTAATTTTGTAGGAAGTTGCACCTCTGATCCATTCAGAAATAAGTGGAAACAGACACTGGACATGAAGCAAAACGAGACTGCGGAAGCCTAGCTGCAGTCATTTACCCTTATGGATAATATTTAGTACCTGATACAATGTATATTATATGTTGTCCTTCATTGCACTATGATTTGCACCTAGGTTCTTTGGCTTATTAACTATGTGATTGCCGAAGGGCAGAAACACTTTGGAGTAAAGTATTCAAATGTTTGGACATGACACTTGGAAGGACCCTGAAAAAAAAATCCACTCTTAGAGCTGTCTCAAATTATTAAAAGGGATACTCACCTCTCCACCATCAAGAAAAAGTGGCTTGCATGTGCTCTAATAATTGCATGAAATCAAATTCTAAAGGTGTGGAATTCTTATTCACTTCCAATGCTGGATGAGTGGATACTAAACTAGATTATTCGCTCAAAGGATGAAATGTTATGTATTATACATTGACAGATAGATAAATATGACGACACATGGTTCCCATGAAAAAGTTATTGACACGATTTGCTATTTTATAAAAGTTTTTTTCACTTCCACATCTGTGACTTATTTGAAGATAATTTGGAGCTTTTACAAATCTTCAGTTATTTAAAGTGGTTTATTAGTGCTTCTGTTGGATTATTGTATTGTTTTACCTACATTACATAGCTGTCTTGAAAAATGTAAGTTGAATATTAAAGACCTCCCTTGTAGGAGAATCTTGTTTTCTTATGCTGCTAAACTGATTGCGATCTAGCAGATGCATTCAGCTTTTTGTGTTCCTCTACTATACAGATTTAACAGTGTATGTTGCACACATCTGAATCTACATCTACAGTTAATGTGCATTCTGGGAATTTATTCTTTAAATCCACACCCATGAACGGTCCTAGGTTTTTTTGAAGAATTGTGGTAAAACTAATGTTTTTAAGAATTCCTGTTCTGAAACAGACAGTGGTCATGACTGCCCTATGTCTTAAGGAAGATAGTCTCTTTTTCAAGTGTAAATTTTGGTGTTTACCAAGCTGTCCTGTGCAAAAGCATGTTGCGTTTTTTTAAAACAAGACTTGCCCTGTGAAATCAGGTGCATTTGTTGACAAATGCCCGACAGGTGGCTTTTAAGGCTTGACCAGAGGAGAGATGAGTCAGAGAACAACACATTTCTGCACTTGTCGAAAAAACCTTCTTTTTCTGACTTTCTTTCCCCTCTTATTTTCGCCATCACTTGAAAGTGCTGAGAAGCAGTCAATGCTGCAGAGGCTTCGAGAGGAGGTGGAGTCACTGCAGAGGATGGAGCAGGAGAACCTGCAGCAAAAGAAGTCCCTGCAGCTGGAGAAGCTGAAGGAGGCGGTGGATAGGGATTTGCAAACAGAGCGGGCAAGGCTTGTAGAAGAGAAGGAGCGGGCATTGCAGGAGTTGAAAAGCAGCTTGGAAAAGCAAAGGAAAGAGGTGGGCTCCCATTTATATGCCACTGCCCCAAACTACACTGCAGCTTTGTGTTGGCAGGTTGAGTATTCATTGTAAATGAGCAGTAATGAGAAGAGGGTTGTTATTGAACCTGCTTAAACAAATGTAAGGCTTATCAAGGTTGCCAGTAATCCCCCTTCAGCTTCACATTGATTGGGGTGGGGGGCTTCCCCCTTAACTCACCGTCCGTTGCTCCAAGCCCCTCTTTCTCCATTGAGGGAGTTGGTTATTGGTTCCACAGTTGGTAATTGATTTGTTTTTTCTTTGTCCTGTGATTTTCATTTCTTTTAAGACAAAAATATGTGAAGTGGTGAATATTACACGACACAGAATCATAACGTTGGTGAGTAGTAGAAGGGAATTAGAAGTAATTTATGGGAAGGGTTTTGAGATTCTCCTCAACGATACTACTAAAAGCTACAGCAAGCAATTCCTGGTGAAATTGCCTTTAAATCCTCTCCAGTTTTGACCAACTTGCCGTGCCAGTAACGGGTCAAAATCGTGCAGGATTTAGATGGGATTTTAAAGGGACGAGAGGTTTTTGGTTGTCCCACAAGGATGTTTTTGGGAAAATACTGTGGCAATCGGCCCAGTTGTAGGCCGGGGCACCAATATAATTCAAAATGGTATTGAATTTAAATCGAACAGTACAGAGGAGATTCCTCTTAAGACAATTAGTTGCAAATAGAAAATGTAACTACACATATTGACCAAATACATTAATGGCCAGTTAGGGTTCAATGGCAATATTAAAGAAATTGATTGTGATAGTCCGATGTTAGTAAGTCGTAGATACCATAACTAAATTTCATCAAAATTATACTGCTGCCTCTGCCTAAAGAATGTACATATTTGCCCAACTTTGACAGTGCTTTATTTCACGTTTATCTTGTTCCCATGTGCAGCATTAGTGCACACGTATTCTAAAATTCACTATTAGAAATTAGGTCATTGATTGAGAAGGGTGAAAACCCTACTGAAGGTAAACCATTGTCCTTGCTCGGGTGAACCACAAAAGTAACTAAATTAACCTGTGCTTAAGCCTATGGCATCTTGGCACTAAAGCAGTCAGGCTTAACTTAGGGGCAACGTGTAAAGTATTTATGCAGCACACAAACCTTAATAAAGTGAAAACACAACACAAGAAAATCAATTTAAAAAATAAAGTAAACTTTATTAAATAAAATGAGACCAAAACAACAAAAATTCAATCAGTACAACAAGAGATGTGCAATTTAAACATGTTAGGTAGGTAAAGCACCTAAAAGCACAAAAAGCCACACAGTCATCTGGTCGTGCTAGACCTGGTGGAAAGTCACAACTTCAGGCTGACTGCAATGGAGCACAGGCCAGATAAAGGGACCAGGTTAGTCCTGCTGAAAAATTTCCTTCTTAAAGTCCGGTATGAAGAGTCCAGAACTTAATGGTTTCTCCATTTCTTGTAAGGGAGTAAAATCTGATGCCAGCCAAGCTTTCAAGACCTTGGGAGGCACCTCTTGGGGATCAGGGACTCACTCTGCCAGAGGTTAGCAGGGCTCGGGCAGATCCCATTGCAGCAGGTCAACTGGCCAGTTGCAGGGAGGGTTCTCGAGCTGGTCTCTGTATCTCAGTACAGGAGATCAGCCAACTGACCCTTGGAGTCACTCTGGTAGCCTGGGATGAAGGGAACAGCACCTGTCTTCCTTTACAAATAGCAGGCCGTAACCAGCAGAGCAGTCCTCTGGGGAACAAGGCAGGCCTCAAGCAGCTTGGGCCAGTCCTCTGGGTTACAAGGCAAGTCTCAAGCAGCAGCAGGGAAGACCTCTGGGTAGCAGCAGGGCAGTCCTCTGAGGAACAAGGCAGTCCCAATCAGCAGGGCATTTCTCAGGGGAACAAGGCAGTCCTTCTACAATGTCCGCAGGTCCAGGAGTGTACTGAAGAGTGGCTCAGGAGGTCCAATATTTATACCTGTTGCCATCCTTTGAAGTGAGGGGGATTTACTAGGCTACCCAGACATCTTGTTCTGGAAGGTTCTCCCTTCCCCTGCCAAGGCTCAAAGAAGTCTAGGGTTACAAAGACGAGCGTTAGGTTTCTTTGTGCGTGCTGGAGGCAATCCCTTTGAAATGTAAGTGGGGCACGGAACAGCTCTGTCCCCAAGCATCGTAGCAGGATGACCCATTCTGCCCACTCCTAGTCCCATATTGTTCTCTGTCTGGATGCCATACCCTTTCTTAACTGGGCAGCCATTAACAGTTCTAGGCTGCAGAAACTCCTAGAAAGCCTTAGAAGCTTTCGGCCAGAAAATGCCAACTTTCTGAAAGTGTCATTTTCAAAATTGGAATGTAAAATCCAACTTTACCATTAAAGGGTGTTTTTAAATTACAATTCATTTGAGTATAAACATGACATTTCTACCTGCTTCAAGTCAAAAGTTAGCACTTATTAAATGTAATAATGTAATCCAATGTTATCCTATGGGAGAGTTAGGCCTTACACTAGTAAAACAAAGTTAGTAGTTTATTTACTACCAGGACATGTAAAACATAAAAACACACGTCCTACTTTTTAAATATAATGAATCCTGCCCTATGGGCTGTCTAGGGCATACCTTAGGGGTGACTTATATGTTTAATTTGCCAGGTCAAATTGGAAGTTTGATAACTGCACTACATGCTGCATTGGCAGGCCTGAGACATGTTTTAAAGTGCTACTTTAGGGGGTGGCACAATGAGTGTTGCAGTCCCACTAGTAACGTTTAATTTATAGGCCCGAGTGAATGTAGTACCATATACTAGGAACTTATAAGTAAATTAAATATGTCAGGTGTAGGACAAGTGCACCATGGTTTAGGGAGAGAGCACAATCACCTTAGCACTGGTTAGCAATGGTAAAGTGCACAGGGTCCTAGTGCCAACAGAAACTAACAGGACAGGTGAAGGCAAAACGTTTAGGAAAAAGCTACACCAAGGATGTCGGGTCTAACATTCACCATGCCACTGTAATGTACATATTTGCCCGATTTCCCAATGCTGCTCTATTGCAATTTTTGCCCTGTTTCCTCCACTCTGTCGAGGCTCGTTTCCACAGTGCTGCAGTAATAAAATGTTTTCCCAATTTACATGTTGTGTAATGTTTACTTTACACAGTGATGCAATAATACACATTTTACCCAGCTAACACAATGTTCCAATAAATGACATGTTTGCCCTGTTTATGCAGTGTTGCACAAATAAACATTTTTGCCAAATGTACACAGTGCTACAGTAAAGTGTATATTTGCGCCGTTTATAAAATGCTGCTGTAATGCACATATTTGTCTGTTTTTCACAATACATTAATTGTACACATAGAGGGGACATCTCTCCGTTCCCTTGCGTTCCATAGACTTCTCTCTGCTTAATGCCTGCTTTTATCGGGACTGGCAATATTTTTAAAGCTATTCCATTATTCTCATTATTGTTTTTCTTCAGGCCTTGGAAGAGCTGGAGTATCAGCACTCCCGGGAGCTCCAGGAGCTGAAGGACAAAGCAGAGAAAGAGCATCATAAGGTGGGCAGACCAATCCAAAGAAA
The DNA here is from genome assembly GCA_963921515.1 of Calotriton arnoldi. Taxonomy (NCBI): domain Eukaryota; kingdom Metazoa; phylum Chordata; class Amphibia; order Caudata; family Salamandridae; genus Calotriton; species Calotriton arnoldi. The sequence goes on along the minus strand of CAWUFW010003182.1, from coordinate 247,433 downwards.
TCCATTTCTAAGGAGATATTTGAAATAACATTGCAAATCCCATTCTAATTTGTCTAGCTTGGTCATCGAACAATAGAATAGCACCCGTCAGAACTTGGCTTCACTGTTCCATGCACTTTCCAAACTAGGCCATCCCTTTAGCCCATTTGCTCCTCTTAGAAGCCATGATGAGTAAATTGATAATACCCTTATCTGATTCATAGTGCCTTTCAGATTCCAAATTCTAACAAGAATATACTGTAATATGAGAGGAGTGAAGACTATAAAAATGAGTGGTCCTCAACCGAGACCAAATACTGCCTCGGTCAAGGCTAGACCCGTTGGTAATTTTATTCAGTTCTTTGACGCTGTCATGGATATAATCCGTTTGTTCATGTATGCTTTCAGACCTTTTTGGAATAAATGAGCACATTCTGATCCTGTGGTTGCACAGTCTTCACCCTTGGCAGCCAGGACAAAGTCCATGCCATTCTATTTTTATAAAATGTCAGTTTTTGGCCTCAAGTTAGTCACATATCAATCCTAAAGGTATAGCATAGTTTATGACCTCTTCTAGACTTCAGCTACCATTCAGGTCTTCTGTATTGACAGTCAGATTCTATACATGGGCAATAAAATAGCAAAGAAGCAGGTAATTGTGGATATTTCCCTAAGAAGTATTTTTTGCTAAGGAGATTTAGCAAGGATGTGTCATATTACCGGGACAATATAAGTAAGGGTAGCAGGATCCAGACAAGTCCTTGGTTAACCAGGTATCAGTCCAGTTTATGGGAGTGGCTATGGAAACGGAGAACTCCTGACTGGAACTGAAAATTATAGAGACAATAGTATTCGGCTACATGCTTTTTTGAGCTCCATGATCCTGCATCAGTACTCCTGAAGCAAAGCCCTCCTTTTAATGATAATACAGCATGAATGTTTTTTTTTTTTTTATAATAGTCGGGCAGTCCTAGAGGATAGAGTGTTTTTTTTGTTGTTTTTTTTTTGGAGTAACAAAAGATTGCTTCGCCTCCTTGCCCAGTTCAAGCAATTGAAGCAATTTAACAATGTTCACCTATCCCAGTATCCACAGCCTGCAGTAACCCAACATTCCCATAACATGTGTAAATGGTACTGTGACTGGTCTAGGCAGCTTAAGAATGGCTTCAATGCAGTCTGCGAACAGGTTTATCCCCCCCTTTGAGATGTTATGACCTAGATAGCGAAGACTGTAAAGACGGAATTATAATTTCTCTTTAGAAGCTTTATACCCTTTCTTTGTTAATTTATCAAGAGACACAGGAAGTCAGCCTTACATTGGTCAAAGGAGTGGGATGCAACCATCAGGTCATTCACATATTGAACTGAAGTGTATTCTCCTGGGAAGACTAGAGTGCCCAGTTCTTTCTTGAGTGCCTCCAGAAATTTTGAATGCAAAGAGGTATGGACTCTCTAGATGCATAGGAATCGAGAAGAAATGTCCACCACTTTATACCAGTTGGCAGTTCAAGAGTGCAACACAATGCAGTAGCGGGATTCGGAATAACAGGAAACCTTGTCATTGCAACAGCGTTAATAGCAGAAATTTTGCACAAACCTATATGTATCTTTACTAGGCTTTTTAGTCGTTAAAATGAGGTATGACATGCATTAAAAATGGGTCGTAGGGTCACTTGTTTTAATCAGTACTGTTAACCGATCCGATCCATTCTTCCGCCTCCAGGCTTAATGGATTCTGAGGAAGGCAAGGGAGTTTCTTTATTTGATTTAACCTAATCTTAACTGGTCAGAACTTTTGACACATCCCACATAATTCACATTTTCTGACCATGAAGTAGACCGCACGTAGCCAAGTATATAAGACATAGATTATGGCATTACATTTTTACTATCCATCTCAAGAGCACATTCTTTGTTTTCACATAGTGCAGCTGAAACTTAATTTTTATTGCTTTTCAGCACATACAAATAGACATCATTGCTAGTACAATACACACTACAGTTCGGCTTACCCAAAACATCTCTCTCCAAAAGATTGGCTGGAGAGGTGGGGCTTGCATGTTGGTTGGAATGTGATGAGACCCAGAATTATGGATGCTGGATTGGCGATATGGTGAGTATTTTAGATGCCAAACTGCATCAGTGGCATTGTATGACAGAGATGGGAGAGAATTCGGAGGTCATTAGAGCAGTATAGCTAGCACCCATGTCAATAAAGTATGTGATGAGCTTTCTGTTAATAATACACTGCATGTACGGCCTACAGCACAGTTGGCTCCTCTAGGGCTGTTGTAAAAGGTAGGGTGTTGGTTTTGGAAGACTTGGGTATATTCAGTTTTTTCGGGTTGAGTGTGGGCACTAGATGGTAAGAAAGATCTCAGCTGGCCACAATTGAAAAATGAGGAACCACCGGTTTGAGCTGAATCACCTCAACCCTTCCCCTGACTCAGCCCGACCTCTCGGCTGCTTACCCACCCCGATCGTTCTGTCTCCCGGTTCCTCCTTGTTGCAGCCAATTACTCTTTTCCTATCAACGATCTTCGAATTCACTTGGTGCAGTAAGATACAACAATTAACATCCGCCCAATTAAGCTTAATACAGTCAAATAAAGTTTGTAATTCTCAGAATTTCTGAGGATTATCACGAATATTCGGAAACAATTTTTTGATATCCAGTGACATGGCCCCCTACCCCGAGACTCGGGTATTCTTGTAAGGGCAGTAAGCCATCTGTGAGCTTTCTCGAAAGGGCAGGAGTGCATCTGGGGGTGAAATAGAGCCTCTTGGGAGGTGTCAGGTTTTGGAGTTATTGCCTTGTCAAAAGTCGCTGCTTTCCATGAATACCTGTGCTGGTGAGTGAAGGAAATTATCCCCTGGTCATAGGGATCGTGGGAGAAACAGGGAAAGGAGTTGGAGAGCAAACAAGGACTGTCATCCACTCTCCTTCAAGGTTTGTCTGTTTCAAGGGACGGTACCAGTCTTTGTAGATGTACATAATGTGCAGAGCTACACCCGCAGAGGGATTATTGCAAGCAAGCAGTCCAGGCGGCAACTAAAAAATACAGCATGGATGGATTTGCCATTACCAGTTCTAGGAGCAGGTAGTGTTGCTACAAGCTGGAAGTTGACTAGGATACAAGTAGTATTCCCCAGGAGGCTGCAGCAACAAACAGGACTTTACAAAAAATGGGGCTAAGACAGCACAATGCTAGACAAAACTGAAACAAACTGGGACACTGGAGGAAATGAAGAAGGAAGATAAACAACAAACTTGGAGAACAAAATAATGCATGTGAACGAAAATAGAGTGTAACAACGCAACATGTTTCCTTGCGAGCCCTAATACCTTTAGTGCACCTAAATAGTGTTATGCCTCTCGATACCTGGAAGTGACCCAAACCCAGGAAGTCAGTAACTACCATTATACTATGGTTAGTGATCTAGGGTTTCAGCCCTTTTTTAACTTCCACTAGCCCATTCTCCTTGCACCGGAAACTTCACAGTATCTCTCTCCAACCCCCCCTCCCCCTGACCCCCCCTTTCCGGAGGAACAGTATTGGGCACAGGTTTCAATAGATGTTTGTGAAACCTCTTCACTAATCTAGGAGGGTATACATAGTCTGCTGGGTTGCAAGACCTTTCTGACCCATCTGTACCCTTCAAGACCACTAAATATTACCTTTTCCATGGAAGACACAAAAATCTGTGATCTTCAACCTTGTTTTCAGGGAACCATCCACTAGTATAGCTACTTGTTTACTGGGAGTATCTGAGATTGCTGGTTTTACTCGGGACACATGGAAAACAGGATGCACCTGCCACTGTGAAGGAAGCGTTAAATGTAGTGTGGGTTTTCCTGTCTTTGAGTGATCGGAAATGGGCATACAACATTAGTTGTGAACTTCGGGTGTGATCAAGGAATAGTTAGGTACTTAGTGTACTCCCAGGCTTCATCACCTTTTTGTTAGTAGAGAGCTTTTCTGCAATGTTTTTCTGCAAAGTATTTGTACCTCATTGTTGCCTATAATAAGTGCTAATGAGCAGCTTCTTTAGCAAAGTGTCTACGGAGGTTATAGGGGCATCTGAGACTTTCTAAGGTAACATTTGGGGGTGGTAGTCACTAGAACGGAAAAAGGGATATCTGCTAAATGATAAATGTAATGAGTTGTAAACAAACTCCACTAGTGCTATCCAGTGTTACAAGGCATTCAGATGATCCATCAAAAACATCTTAAATATTGTTCTAACGACTGGTGAATTGGTACAATTTGTTCGTGGGTGGTAACTAGTCAACTTAAAATGCCTAGTACAGACTCTTTTTATAATGGGCAAGTGAACTGAGCTCCTCTGACTTGATTATGGCCTTGGAACCCCATGCAAATGAAAAATGTGCGTGAGGAATGACTCCACTAATTCAACTGCATTGGGAAGTTTCTTTAAAAGGGGGAAGTGCCCTATCTTTTGAAAATAGTCTCCAAGAGCCAAGATTGTGGTGTAATCCTGAGGTGGAGGCGAATCCACAGTAAAATTCATGAATAATATGTTCCTTGGCTGATGTCGCGTAGGAAGAGGTTCAACACTCCAGCTGCTGGCAAATGGGATGCTTTCACTTTGGAACTGACACTACACTTATATCTGTACTTTTTAACAAATGGCATCCTCTTTGTTCATCAAAAGTCTCTCCTCACTAAATCCAGCATCATCTTTTGTCTGGAGTGCCTGCAGTCAGAGAGTTGTGAAACAATCTTAAAATCTTAACTGTAAGGTTTTGTAAGGAATGTACAATACAATGATAGTCCACACCATTTTTCAGGATTCACAGTTAAGGTTCTTGTTCAACCAAATGTTTCTGAGCTACATTCTCCTGTGATTGTCCGGCCAAGTCCAAGATATTTCATGAACCAGATGCAGATTCACAGCCTGGTTGTAAGGTTCACCAGTTTACTTACAACCTCTACATCATTTTGTAGGGACATAGCATCGGCCTTTCTGTGTCAATTGCCTGGTCAATGGGTGATGGCATAAGCAAAACGAGAAAAGAATAGTTCCACCAGACATAAGTTTCACTATCACATTTCGTACTGGTCGTATCCAAATGTTTTTTATGGTCAGTCCACACAGTGATTTCATGCCAGGCCGATTCCGAAAGACGCCTCCAATGGATAAAGGCTTCTTTGATGGCTAGAAGCTGTCTATCATATATAGTAATATTTTTCTCAGTATTTATCAGAATTCTTAAATAATGCTCTGCAGGGTGTAACTCCTCTATTTCAGTATCTCTCTGGGACAGAACTGCCCCAGTAGCAACCAAAGAGGAATCGGCCTCTGCCACAAAGGACAGTAAGTGGTTAGAGTGTTGCAACACAGGAGCCGATTTGATAGTCTTTTTCTATAAAAATTAAATAAATAAAACCTTCTACTTGTTCAGAACCCCAGTCACATTTTACCCCTTTCTTGGTCAGTTGTACAAGAGGTCTGATGTTACTAGAAATATCTGTATTGGATTGCCGACAAAATTGGCAAAGCTGATGAATCTCTGAATTTCCTTCTCACTTTTCGGAGTGGGCCACTCAAGGACTGCTTGCACCTTCATGGGACGCATAGCAAAACAATCAGCAGAAATGATGTACCCCAAAAATTAGATGTTTGATACATGAAGCAGATATTTTTCTGCTCTGGTGTAGTGTGAATGCTATCACAATCTAGTAAATACTTCATTTATGTGGCTTCGATGTTCCACCAAAGTTGAAGCACATATCAAAATATCATTGAGATAAACTACCATATACACATCCAGAATTTCTCAAAGCTGTCTTTCATAAAATGCTGGAAGACAGATGGGGAATTACATAGACCAAATGGCATAACAAGGTACTTGATTTGTCCATAACGAGTATTGAATGCTGTTTGCATTTATACCCAACATATATCCACACCTAATTATATACTCTCCTGAGATCTAGTCTAGAAAAAATCTTGGCAGTTTTCACTTGATCGATGAGAGGAACGGGGTAAGGCTTTCTTTTGGTGATGGCATTCATTTCTCTGTAATCAATACTTGGTCTTAATTACTCTGTCACATTTTTACAAAGAAAATAGGAGCCTCTGAGGAGATATGGAGTGCTAAATGAAGCCTTTCTCTAGGTTTTCTTGTAGATATATATTCAGAGTACTTAAGTTTCTGTCACCTTTAGCGGGTAGATTCTGGAATGAAATGACTTCTCCCAGCATTAAATCAATTATGAAATCGTAATCCCTAAGTGGTGGAAAGGTGTCTGCTTCTTTCTTTCTTTCTGAAACGTAAGGGAATACAGCATACTGTGAAAGAATATTGTTTTTCTCTGTTTTCAAAAAAATCTTTCCTTCAGTCTTCGCTGGATTTAGTTGTAGAGCAAAACAATTCAAAGGTTGTACATATTCCGATTGCAGATTAGTAAAACAATGTTCCTTGCAGTATGTTGGGGGAACAAGCTGTAGAGGAGTACGATGTCATTGAGTTAGCTTTTTGTCTTGCGTGTGCCGTATTGTCAACTCACGCTTCCTGCGTGTCGCGCAAAGCTCCCACTTGCTGATTATTTGTCTGTACCCCTTCCACCACTGAATTGCTGCCACTGTTCTGTTTCCAGGTATCACCATTGGAGCATCCCCCGGCATAGTCTTCCATCATGGGAAAACTCAAAACATCTAATATGTCTGCCTTCTTTTCTTTTGCTGTCGGATTTCTCAGACGTGACTTGGGGAAATAAATTAGGAGGAGGCAGAGTAGGAAAAGTACTAGACATAACCCTGTTGCTCGAGTGGGTGATTTGGTATTTCAGTCTCTCATGGAGTTTTTCATACTCCACTTCTGAATCTCTTTTGTGCATTTGCTGGTATCCACATACTAATCGCGGAATATCACCATTGGTTAGCATCTAACTTGTTTTTTGGTTCTCTTAATCTTTCTAAAATTATTTATGTGCTCTATTTCCAAGGTATCTACTTCTTGAAAGTACTTATCCCATCCTTGTTAGTAAGCCTAACCCACTATTTTACATTCTTTTCCCATGCTGGTGGCTCTTTTAGCTGGTGTTTTCACTTATTTCAACTTTTCTACCCCCATTTTCCTAACTGTTTTCTCATTCACAACCAGGAAAACATTAAGGTGTCTGCAGCTTTGTGTCCAAGCTCATCCCTTAGAGTGGAGGTAAAAGGGTAAGGGAGGGAAGAAAAGCTCTTTCCCATCTATTCTCATGTAAGGAGGGAGAAAGGAAAGTTGTTTTTCACCTGTCTGCTGGCCCTCTTGCTTGTGAAATCCCCCAGTCCTAGCCGGTCGAGGCTTGCAGAGTTCCAGTACGGCTGAATCACTGTTCTCTTTCATTCACACATTCATATACTAGGAGCTGTGCTATGGGTTCTAGACATTCCTTTTCTTCCTTCCTTTCTTGCACCCTTTACTAGAGCTTCCTGCTTTATACCGTGGAGTCCACTTACATTTCTGACTCCTCGTATCCTGGGACACCCACAATACCGACCCAAGCTGGTTAATCCCGTAGTCAGCAGCACGGGTAACAAGTTTCAAAATTCTTTTCAAATCTTTAGTCAATAAATACAATCTGACTTCGTATTTTATAGATTTTCAAAGGGTACTAGTGCTGTCTGCCCTGATTGATGAGTCGAACAACTGGCCAGACTCCACCCTAGTTCCTCACCACCGCCCATGACCCTCCCGGCCTCCTTGGAAGATCCTCCATCTTCACTTTGGCACCTGGTGTCATTGTGTGGGGTCCGGTCCAGCACTACTTCCCACGTCTGGCAACGCGTAGGCACTTCCAAAGTGGCAATTCAAAGTCTAAAAAGGTTCATTAACAAAAGAAAATTGTATTTGTGAATCACAGGAATGGGGGAAGACAAGAGGATCCTCCAGCACCACAAACGAGGATTAGCTGCAAAAGCAGACCAAAGACATGCATTTAAAGGATTTTGTTTACAGGGCTGCAATGGAGGTCATGCGATGAAACTGAAACAAAGGTGTTAACAGGAGCAGGATTCTGAATGCATGAGAAAGTATGAAAACATCCTACAAAAAGATACGGAAACGTACATTTTTGCTGTTGAGGAAGCTAATCACAAATCTCTTGCTTCAAATGTCAAACATGAAAAAACCGCTTTGCCTGTCATATAGGGCTTCACCTTGACCAGAAAGATGATTGCAGTAGTTAAAGTTGCAGTAATCCCAATTTTTTTAAATCTTACATAAGTTAAAGAATGCCTATAATGCACTTTAACACCTGAAGGTCTCCTGACGCTTAGGTTAGTGAAAACGGACTTACTGACCAACAGTGAATTGAAATAATGCAAGAACAGCAGAGTCTTTTCTGAAACCCAGACAAGAAGAGAACCATTTTATTTCAGAGGCAGAGAATTCCAAACTTTTTGTGCTCAGTCTGAGAAGGCTCGACCTCTAAACTAGGCCTCATGGAATCCTGAGACACATAAGAGAATCTATGAGGTAGGACGAAGAGATTTTGATGGCCCTCATCTGATTAAATCATTTGCAATACATGTATAAGTTGAGACTTGGAATGAATGGTGAACAAGGTAGATTGTTTGTAAGGCAGAACAAGCCTTAATAATAAGCCCCTGTGGGCTTTAATTATTCAAGTGTTATGGCAGAAACAGGGAGGGACATTTACCACTGCACTTGGGGCTTGATTTATGAATGGACTGAAGATGGGAGAGGAATGAAGGCTCAATGCCTAAATAAATGTTATAGTAACCATGGGTCCAGAAGAAGGACACAGACCCTAAGGCTTTCAACGTTGTCCAACACAGGGGATGTAGGGATAGACTGCATTTTCAAACATCCAATCATTATTTTAAATCTCATAGGTTCAACCTCAATGAATTACAATTGGTTGACCTCCAGGTAATTTTTTTTTGTGGAATTGTTTTAAAATTTCGATCTATTACAGGAAAAAACATCTCCATAAGAGCCCCGCCTGCCAGGAGCCCATACATACAAGTTTGCTGCTTATTCTGATTGGAGCTGACGAAAGGATTAAGCCTGCCACCACTGGTGGGTGAGGGTCTTGCATCCTATATATAGGACCGCCATCTAGATTAGTCAGGCTTCCATTATTCACTCTTCATGCAGTAAGGTTTGCAAACATTATAGTTTGTTACTGTAACCAAGCCTGGAGCCAAAGATATCACTGATTACAGCACACCAACTGGATTCAGTGAGCACCTGGAGAATATGGAAGATTTTGTCAGATTAGTGCACAACAATGTAACTGCCACGACTTGGTTGTCCTAAAGATAAGAAATCAAATTTCATCCTAAGACTTTGCAGAGTTTGATTTTTCGAGTTGCGTGCCAAAATCGCGTCACACCCTCCTCAAGCCTGCATCAAACACCACCAGACAAGCCCTCAAGTGGAGCCCTCAAGGGCAAAGGAGAAGAGGTAGGCCATGAAACACCTTGTGTTGAGGCCTCAAGGCTGACTGCAAGGAGTTTGGTTACACCTGGAGTCGGATTGAAAGAAAATCCCAGGACAGAGATGGCTGGAAAGTCCTGGTTGACGGCCTATACCCAAGGAGGGGTAGTAGGCGTAAGTAAGTACCAAAATCAAAAAGGCCACAGAGATACAATAGTGAGGTGTTTCTGCCTGTAATCGGAATATCTGTTGCATCTGTATTTAATTTTAACAGTGGGTGTTCATCCAATTTCTAACAGCAGGAAGTCAGCACTTTAAGTCGGAGTCGTCAGTGGAGTAATATTTGATCTAAATAACACTGGAATGTTATGTGCCTAAATATATAAAGTGAGGCCAAGTTGGCAAATGAGGGCTGTTAGGGGCCTTAGTTATAAATTAAATAGGTAAGGAAAATGCACACAGCCTTGGGGCATTTTGTGAGCACATTTACAAATCGACTAAGTAAATGGTTAAAGTAATACTCTGTACCACTGCTTAATTTGTAAACAAAGAAGTGCCAGGGCCCTTGTCAAGAGCCACTGCAGCTTGCACCACCCATTGCTCCCACTAGCACTGCCAATGACAATATTATCACTACTAGCCATCACACTCATACAAGGTGACACTTCAGACTCTAAATATACATTAAAATGACTAATACATACCTCCCAAGCTCTTCTTATAGCTTTAGGTGGCAGATGATAGTGATTTTAATGTATATTTAATTATTAAACAACAGCTGTTGTGCTCCTCAAAAAATAAGACAAACAGCGCCCCCATGTGGCAGGCTGTCATAAGAGCCAGTGTTGATAATAAAGTGCTGGTGCTGAGCACTGGAAACCACTGGCTTAAATTAAGCACTGCTCTATACACCCCATCGGTCTAATATGAATGGAACCATTTTAACACAGTACCTGTATAGTTCATTGATTAAGAGTTTATGCTCGACAGTGTCAAAGTATCTGACTGATTTGATAAAATCAGTGCATGGACACTCTGACATCTGTAGCCATTCAAACTTCATTCCAAGCTGCAGAGGTCATGACCTCTTTACTAAATGGGAGCGAACACTTGAGCACTGTCCAAAATGCAGTGCTTCCTGACAGAGGAACTGACAACTTTGGCCATGTGCACTTTCATAAGTTTGATCACTGTTAGCAAAAGAATAATGGGGAAAAGACTGGAGTTATCTAGTGTATCCAGGCTTCTGCTTAAGCATAGTGGATCTACTTAAGACCCGTCCATCTTATGCAGATCTACGATTGCTCCAGTCTTATGAGAAGCATTAAGGATCTCTCTGAAGGGTGGTGCCAACACTCGGGTCAATAGAAGAGCCAGGGTTGTACTGTAACATCAACCGGTGTGTACCTGAAAGCTTTAGAGGTTCAGAGCATTATCAATATACTTAAGACCTGTCGTGACAAAAGGCATTCAAGATGGTTTCTTCAATTTTTTTTATCAATGGTAGAGACAAAATAGGTTACTGGATCATTACAAAACTGTTAAATAGTTGTCCAAGTTAGTGAATGTGACATAGCTGGAAATCTCATTCATGATCTTAAAGAGTTCTTGTTGCTTATTGTCAGCAAGGGTAATGCTATTAGAGCAAGAGCTGTGCCAGGTAGACTGGATTTTTAAAAATATATATTTTGATAGAGTATTTTTATATTCTGATTTATTTGTAGAGCTGTAGTCGTGTCTGTCTCTCCATGCACATTCTAACCTTTTTGGTTTCCTTTTTAAATTGGTGTTGGGTCTCGTCAAATCTGGTTGTTGACTATTTTTTTTAAAGCTGCTTTCCTACAGGAGGAAATAAATTGTCTAGGGTGGCAGAATTTGTTTTCACAGATATTTTTCACTTACATCACGTTTGGAAAAGACCTTGTTAAATGTGTCCTCTAAAACGTAGTCAAGGGAAGACTTTCACCAGTTCTGGGTGGATTTAGTTAGTAATAGAACTGTGGCCAGTTTATATGAAAAGGAATGATGAAATCAGATGATGGTTAGACCACCCAGAAGGAGTAATATTATTGGACATTGTTAAGCCCCTGGGCAATAACCTGATCCATAATATGACTCCCCTCATGCGTTGCACAGTTGACATTTTTGAATGAAAATCAATAGTGGATCACATCACCTTCATTGCTTTTATCATCCAGTTGACCAGAGTTGCGTACAAAAGATGTAACTGGGTGTCATCAGTCAGTGAAGACTCTGACTATTCTTTTATCTAAGTTTCTTTAACAAATAAAATATCTAAATCTAGCTTTACAAAGATTGTAAATATCAATAGTGTGCTTTGGAAGTGAGTTTGCGTTAATTAACGCTGCTGTCAGATAATTAGCAATGGGGAATACTGATTAATAGAATGTTGATGTTGTGAAGGACAACAACCATATTCAGGGATTTTAAAAGGCACATTTTATTTTCTGGTAAAGAATGTTGCTTATCGTGGGGAGATACTAAATAAAAGTTTGGGTATGTAGTATCAATCGTAGACATCAGTTGAAGACACGGAGTACAAATCCGAGAACATTTGTGGCTTCCACCAAGTGCTGGCGGGCACAGTTGAACTTCTCTTTAGCATGCCTTTGACAAACTCTCGTTTAAGAAAAAGGTATCCCCCCACCCCCCATTTGCTCAGAAGGTTAGCAATAAAATTGGACAGTTAAGATTAACAGGGGTTACTAAACTTGAGATGGCCTAAACCCAAGAAATAGACCAGGAAAGGGAGGAAGCAAGATTGATGGTCACTGACCAAGAAGAATTCTGGATGGGAGGAGAAGTGAGAAAGAAAAGCAGTAAGCACAAGGTTGGAAATATTTGGAACATAAGCTACCCTGACTAGATAGAGCAAAGTATACATAGAAAAACAGGAGGAATATCTAAAATGAAAAGCAAATAAAGGAAAGAGATTTCAAATGAACACTGCACTAGTGCAAAAATGTAAAAACAGCGCAAACAAAAATCAAACATTAATCAAATCTTCAACTAAATTCTGCTATAACATTTTTTGCTGTGTATAGCAGATATTTATTTTACTCAGTTTGACGGAACTCAATTTACATTGCAGCGATGAAGGATTGTCAGTTACTACCTCAAATATCTTCTGTCTTGTTCCTGCCTCTGTTCTCTCCCTTTCTCTATCTATTCACTTTGTTCATTCCTTTTAGTGCTTCTCTGTGTCTCCATTACTCCCATCTGACAGCGTCTCTATTGCAGGTAATATCCAACCTGCAGAAGCAGATTTCAGAATCCAAGCATGCTGAAGAGCCAACACCTGAGACTGTGCATCTGGTTCAGAAGAAAATGCAGCATTTGTCAGACTATGAGCGGGATGTAAGTGTTGTGTATCAGCAGATACCTCAAAGTGAAGGTTGGAGCTGGTAAACCACTGAGCTGTTCTGTTAGTGTGGATGGAGGACACTTTTAGTGGGGGGGAGGGGAGGAGTAACAGGATAGTCTACACCACTGTGGCACCCACGAGTGATCCATTCATATATTTCAGTCATGGACAAGCGCCCACCACTGGTGACTCTATTCTTCTGCGATAGACTTTGAAGACTACCACAAGTTCCCGTCTAAGTGAGGTGTAAGACACAACTCCAAAACCTTGGCAATGCTTCCTCTCCCTAACTTGTAACTTCTGTCCCTTCTTGCAGATGAGTGAGCTATTGCAGGAAAAACGTAAAGAGGTGGAGGAGGAGCATGAGAGGCGGCTAGGCAGACTGAAGGAAGAGCACAACCATGTTCTGCAGCGGTGCCGAGACCAGTATGAAGAAGAGGTAAACCTGTTGAAAAATGGCCTTTACTTTATGCATATGGCACCTTCAACTACAATGCTGCACAAAGATTGGTATGAAAAGGTCCCTCTCTCTGCTCAGAAGTGCTTTAAAAGAATATTGCATTGTCGCATCACATCATGATGATGGGATGGTGCTGCATTGACCATGCTGACAGGCTGTTTGTTGCCCGGCTTGTAGGCTAGGTTCCATGGGCACACTGGTAAGTTCCACTTTGATGCGCATGCTGGCAGAATGGACTTCAATGGACTTTCTTCTACCATATAAGTGATGGCCAAATTTGGAGAATGCATTATGATTGGCTTACCATTAGGACGTTTTCCAATGGGCGCAGTTAGGATACAGAGCCATGACCATGCTGATTGACCCAATGACAATAAGATAGCTGTGCCTTACAGGGTATAGATATCTAACCTCATTGAACGAGTTCTCTCTCAGTGCTTGCCTTGTGATCACTTGTTGGAGGTGTGTCTGATCTTTTGACTGCTAGGTTTGCTCCTGCAGGAAAGAAAGGAGAGGGCGAGGCTGTTGGAGAAGCGACAGGACGAATGGGAGCGATTGACAAGTAACCACGAGCGTGAGCTGGTAACACTCAGGCAGGACCTAGAGGGGCGTCTGGAGGAGGTCCGACGGAGCTACCAGGAAAAGGTACAGAGGGTCATTGTTCATCGATGATAACCAAGGGGATGGGTCCTGTAAACTTGCTGGGAAGTACTGCTCTTTCCTTATAGGGGAGGATTTGTGTCCATGTGTGAGGACAGTGCTATTCTCTGGCTAAGCATGGGTACTCTACCCATCGGTCCAGGGGGAGGGTGTTCTTGGTAAAAGAGCGGAAAAGAATCCGATTTTCTATTCAGTCGATGATCTGGGACTCTACTCACACAGGAATAGGCTTTCATCTCAGGGTAGTGGTTTTTCATCTTAGTAGAGTAGTGGGGCACTCTTGTCTGCATATTTGGCTTCCTTTTGGGGTGCAGACTGTTCGTCACAGGTGAAAGATTGTGGGAGCTCACACCACCTGTAGGAATCCTGTGCCATATGGTATCCATCATTGCCTAGTAATGTAATTTCCTTTTTGGCCATGAAGTAGGAGCCCTTCACCCACTCTTCCTTTTCCCAGCCAACTAGATGAACATATTATCCCAGTCAACTCTGCCGGAGTCTGGTGCACCGCCGTACGTAAATCCTGCATTTCTTATGTTCACCAAACTTTCTCACAGGAAAGAAAAATACAGGATTTGGATGAGCAGCTGGAGTTAAGAAGCAAGGAACTGAAGATTAAAAGTGCTCAGCTGAATAGCAAGGTGAGTGATTAGTTTTCTGAATTAGGTACTGTGTGCCCTTGTATTGCACTGCAAAGGCAATGTTACTGGAATCTTTCTGGCTGAAATATTTTGAGGTTTGGTTTCTTCATGATGACCTTGTCGCTGAATGGTTGCTGCCAGTGGGAAACCAAAGACTGGATACTTTAAGCAGGTTGATCCCACTGGATCTTTAGAGATTTCGTGCTAAATGCTCTAATTCGCAACGCAGAATGTAACTTGGTCGTTTTTTTCACAGAGTTGGCTGGAGCCCTGACCGGGATTAAGCTGAAATTCAATCTCACACCATGGAACAACTGTTCGGATACTTTTTCCCACAGACCCCATGAAGATCTGGATGAAAAGTTTTACAGAGTTTTCCCATTTATTTCTGGTGCCAAAACACCTACACAAGCCAGCAGGACCTTAGAGAAAGGCACTTAGAGACTCTCTGGGTGTCAGGCAGAGGCCAACAGCAAATTCCAGTCCTGATTCAGTTGCAACTAGTCAGGCATTTCCAGGAAAAGGCTTCTTGCACCTTTCCACAGCTGACTGTTGGAGTCAACTTCCTTGTCTTGGGTACAAAAGGGAGCAGGTCCAGTCCTTCAGGGCTCCTCTCAGATCACAGACAGCAGGTCCAGTACTCTTCTGATCTTCTGCAGGTGCAGTAAGTGTTCTGAGGAGGTGCCTTGTAGTGCCGCATTTATGCCTGGCACCACCTAATGGGTAGGAGTGACTCCTGGTCACTTTCTAACCAATGGGGAAAATGTTCTAAGGGGCAACTGACCTACCTTTTCAGCAGATCCTGTTTGCCCTACTGCAAACAATTCCACAGTGCCCCTCGCTCTCAAAATCCAAGTAGGGGCAAACCTTCTCCCAGTGTGCCCATCCAAAGGTGTAGTCAGGGTAATGGGCAGTCCCCCTTCTCTGTGGTCAATCAAAACTGGTCCTGGGGGTATCTTTTGCCCTACTGGGTTTGGGGCCAGACTCACTAGGGGGACAAAAGCTGGGGCCTTTCTAAGTGTCACACAACAGTTACTTGTGACAAGGAAGGCTCCTTTGAAGTAAATTACGTTCCTGGGCCTCCCCCGAAATGTTCTTCATGCCAGGGGAAAAAAACACCTCCTCCCTCTCAGGCCATTCTCTCTTCTCTTGGAGCAGCTTTCACACCTAATTCAGGCCAAGCACAGACTGTGCGGTTGCTAGATATCTAATACAAATTAGCCTCCAGCAGCTTCAGGCAGAGTAAAGGTAACTTTCTAAAAGTTACATTTCCAATGATTTAGTAAATACCGATTGTACCATTAGAGTGGATATTTATTAAATAAAAAAGTCTCTGAAGGGAGTCCATAGCTGGTATAGGTCCAACATTGTAGATTAAAGTGTAAAATCGATACTTTGACTTTTACTATGTACCAGTTAAAAATCTGACTAGTGACCATGTCATTTTGGGTTCGGTTTCTGGAGAAACATGCCATTTCTAATTTCACATATGCCCTGCTCTTAAATATTATGCTTCCTACCTTGTGGGCAGCAAGGGTTGCTTAGGGGTGACCTATTTAATATCAGGTTTTCCTGCCTGCCCGAAGGATAATTATGACAAGTCTGGGCAATAGGGTTCAAGGTGCTGCTGTCAGGCTACACAGGGTAGGCCTGAGGCCATGTTTCCACTGCCACTATAGTGGGTGGTACAATCGGTGCAGCATTTAACTTCCCATATCAGGGGTGTATTTCTGTACAGTATACTGTGCCTTCTAGGAAAGTTAGATGAGCCAAGTGGGTTTTTAAGCCAATTTCAACATGCGTTTTAGGGGTCAGAGCATGTGCACTGGATAACAGTGTCCCAGTGTTAGAGTTCAAGATTACCAGCAGGTGAGTCGCAAAAAGAATGAAAAACTAGGGGTGGAACTAAAAAAGGAGTCACTTTGCAACACATGTAATATTCAAACACTGAAGGGAGATGTTGGGGGGGATAGGAAAAAATCCCTAACAGCATTCACCCACATTGATGTTCTGCACCCTCCAAAGAATGAGCCACAGCACTGTGTGTTACAAAATACAAAAATCATAAAAATCAGGCTTTTTTGGCAGAAGAGACCTGGGCCTTTTTGTCCAGCACCCTGGGCAGTAGGTTGATGGACAAGCAATGGCAAAGCCATTAGATTTCGCCTATGAATGAGCTTTTGCCTTTGCCAGTGTGTTTTAGCCATATTGTACACCAGCGTGTCTGCTGTTCAGCATGGCTGAAAGTTAGTGATGGAGAGGAGAGTGGAGTGGAGTGGAGTGAAGTGTCGTAGAGTTGAGTGTCATAGTATGTCATGAAGTGGTGGGGAGTGGAGGCTAGTGGTGTGGCGTAGAGTGGAAGGGAGTGTTGTGAAGTGGAGTGTGGTAGAGTGGAGAGTCCTTTAATAGAGCGGAGTGTCACTGTGTGGAGCGTAGTGCCATGGAGTACAGTGGAGTGGCATAGAGTGTTGTAAAGTGGGGTGGTATAGGGTAGAGTGGAGTAGTGAGTCATAGAGTGGAGGCGCGTAGAGTGGAGGGTCGTGGAGTAAAGTGTTATAGTGTGCAGTAAAGTGTCATAGTGTAGAGTGGCGGATAGTGGTGTAGGGTGGAGGGGCACAGATTGGAGTAAAGTGTTGTAGAGTGGAGGGGCATAGAGTGGGCTAGAGTGTTGTGGAGTGGACTAGATTGGAGTGAAGTACAGTAGAGTGGAGTGCAATAGCCTTGAGTCGAGTGTCGTGGAGGGGCTTGGCTTGGAGGGGCTTAAAGCAGAGTAAAGTGTCATAGAGCAGAGTAAAGTGGAATGTCCTAGAGTCATGCAGTGGAGTAGAGTGGCCTGTAGTTAAGTGACATAGAGTGGTGTGGAGTGGTGTAGAGTGGCATAGAGTGGAGTGGCATACAGTGTCATAAAGTGGGGTTTAGAGTGGAGTAGAGTGTCATGGAGTGACATAGAATAGAGTGTTGTAGAGTGAAGTGTCTTAGAGTGGAATGTTTTGTCTTTCAATGCAATGATTTCTTTCAGTGGAATGTTTTGTCTTTCAGTGGAATGTTTTGTCTTTCAGTGGAATGTTTTGTCTTTCAGTGGAATGTTTTCTTTCAGTGGAATGTTTTGTCTTTGAGTGGAATGTTTTGTCTTTGAGTGGTGTGTATCTTAGATTGGTGTATGTGTGAGAGTGGTGTGTCGTAGAGTGGAGTAAAGTGTCAGAGTGGGGTAGAGTGTCTTAGAGTGGGGCAGAGTAGAGGGGCGTAGAGTGGAGTGTGTTGTAGAGTAGAATGGAGTGGCGTAGTCTACAGTGGAGTAAAGTGTAGAGTGGAGTACAGTGGCGGAGAGTGGCATGGAGAGTCATAGTGTGGAGGGGCATGGAGTGGAGCAAAGTGTCATAGAATGGAGGGTTGTAGACCGGGCCAGACTGGGAACCAAAACCGGCCCTGGCAAAGTGCTCGGCCGGCCCCCCGGGGGGTTGGGGGTGCGGCCGAGCTGTTTGCCAGGGCCAGTTTCGGCCGATTTTGTTACAGGGGCCGATATTGCAGCTATACTGCAAAAACGGCCCTGTAACAAAAACGGCCCCCAGGGGCCCAAAACCAGCCCCCACCCTGGCAGCCCACCGGGGAAATGCCCGGTGCCATGTACGGCCAATCTGGCCCTGGTTGTAGAGTGTCGCGGAGGGGCGTAGAGCAGAATAAAGTGTCGTAGAGTAAAGTGTCGTAGAGTAAAGTGTCGTAAAGTGTTGTGCAGTAGAGCGAGTGGCCTAGAGAGTGACATAAAGTGGAACGTTGTAGAGTGGCATAGGGTAAAGTGGAGTTGCGTAGAGTGGAATCCTGTGGAGTGTTGAGTGGGGTAGAGAGTAGCAGAGTGGCCTTGAGTGAAGTGGCGTAGAATGTCGTAGAGGGGAGTGCCGTAGAGGAGCGAAGAGTGGAGTGGCATAGAGTGAATTAGAGCAGAGTGTCGTATAGTGGAGTGGAGTGGCATAGAGTGGAGTAGAGTGTCGTACAATGGAGTGGAATGGAGTGCCATCGAATGGAGCTAAGTAGAGTAGTGTAGAGCGGAGTATGCATGGTGTGGTAGTGCACTGCCATTACAGACAACACATTTTCAATTGAAATGACTATTATATTTCCACAGCCATACAGTGTTACGGATAAAAGTATACAGCGCACAAACATTAATTTGTAGAAATGGCATCACCTAGTGTATTGATTTGTTTTGATCGTATTCAAGTATCTGTTTCCAGCACACTGCACAATTACAAAACATTTTCTACATTTGTGCTTTCCTAATTCTGATATATTCTAAAATATGTGCACAGTTCATCTATAGACATTTACATTTTGTTGTGTGATAGAAAAAAGCTGTTCCTTTCACACACCCAGATTGACAGATAAATCCTCTCACTTTGAAGTCAGGGAAAGAAAAGTAAACACCGGGCTCCCTCGGAAGACAGAGCCTAATATTTGACAGAGCCTAACATTAAAAACACAGCAAATGTCAAAAGAACAAAATATAAAGGCCTGTTTGCAGAAAGTGAGCACTCATGGAAGAAGACAGTAAAGAGGCTATTCTCTACAGGAGAGACAAAGACTTGCTGGACAGCCTAAAACAAATATAGCCAGCAGATAGAATGCAAGCAAATGTGAGTTGCAAACCACATAGCCAATTGTAAGCAATGGCCGGAATTCATTCTTAAGTTAGCTTTCAGAATGCTCCCAAGAAGTTTTTAGTCACCAGACAGCAGCATTGTTTGGTAGGCTTCAACTTAAAAAGGAAGGGTATGTTTTCTTTTAGAAAATGAATGGATCAAAGTTTAACCCAATGTTCTCTTCCACTTATGGACTTTTATTAAATCCGGGTGCTCAGAGGCTTGGTGATGTAAGGACCTCTATTTCACAAAACCAGGGGCTGTTAAAGAGAACTACGACAGACTCATAAACGAGAACTGCTGCTACATGGGACTCCCCAATCAGATGATCCACACCAAGAACGGTCTGAGCGCCTGGTCAGCATCTGTTCCAGGGACTTCAGGTTCTCCAGTATTGGTTCTTTCATAGATTCACATCCTTGAATCATGCTTCTTGTCGAGCTGGGAGTCCCACAGTAAAAATACTGAGCAGTACAATGTTAAACATAGATAGAAAGGCTTTACCATAGTTACAGCTGTAGCCATTCACGTCATTATTAAAGATCGGAATCTCAAACAAGAGCAAAGTACAGTCTTCACCCTTGCTCACCCATGCCACCTTAGCTCAGATTTCTACAGCAGGTCGTTTTTGAAGGGAGTCCGGCTCAGCTCTCCGCTCAGTCAGTAGATAAGTTGGCTTTTCATATTTTTTGTCTGAATTTGTGAGTGACTTGGCATTATCTTAAGTTTCTTGAACATGTCAGAGCATGTATGAATCCTTCAAAAAAGTTATTTTTAGACCATGTGGGACTTGCAAACAAATAGAGGCTTCACTCTTGATCTCCACAAGGACTGTATATGTTGCCTTCATCCATTGCACAAGGCAAATGACTGCAAGATCTGTAGAACATTTTCTACCAAGGCTGTTAAAGATTGGGTAGACTGTTATTGTGGCTCCAAAAATTGAAATCTGGAGAGGTACGTACTTCTGAGGAAAAGATCAGGGCTCTTCCAAAGCATCACGAAAATCACAAAAAGGCACATTCATGTCCTGACTGCCCTTTAAAGACCACATTGGAGGAAACACTTTCAACCTCTGAAGAACCACCAAAAGTTATTTTTTTAAATCCACAAGAGAGGACAGACCAGCCTTGGATGTTCTACTCCTGACTGGAAAAATGCTATCTAAGAGGCCTCATAAGCCTTCTTCTGACCCAGCATCTCCTAAAAATAAGGTATTCGTGGAGCCTTCAACAAAACATAAACCGTCAACCTCATTACCGTTGATGAACCCATCATCTGCGTGTCTTCGACCTTGACAATTACTCCGTCTAAGACGGCGCCTCAGATGACAACACTGTCAACGAAGACACTGGAAAACACCGTTGACAAAGACACAACAGCCACAAACATGATTGATGACACAGTCAAAAAGAACACCGTCAACTACCGCGTCTGGCACAGTGCTCTCAGCAACATTATCCAAAGCAATGTCATCTGCCACTGCACTGACGACGATTACCCCATTGACAATAGCCACATCATCAATGAGAACAGATATTTTAACAACTCCAAAAAGCTCTAAAATTACCCTAATTTTGAATAAAAGGTATTCCTATGACGCTAATGCCAGAAAACACCTCATCAAGTAATGTCACACCTTATCTGCCACAGCGTTGACTGGGCAGAGAAGACTCTGATGAAGAAGGGCCCTTCAGACCAGAATACAGTCCTACTCAATTAAAGGTGAAGTACCAAGACCGGGAAGAAGAAGAATATGAGGAGGTGGCAAATATGTTTTCCACAGATCATGGTCAGAGAGAGAATCTGAACACTCAAGGCTCTTATCAACGCTAAGAGTAGCTTGATGACCTAATGTAACTGTGATCATTCATTGTATGTATGTAGGGACACATGCAAATAAGTACGGTGAATATACGGTATGTAGTTGTTAAAATTCAATAAAGAAATACTGAGAAAAAAAGAGTAGCATGATGTTCATGATCATGATGATGATTTGGTGGCAGTAGGATATGACACACATAATCAAACAGTGCAAACATCACATATTGAGATAAAACAGGTGCTTAAAACCTTGGTCATGGACCTACACATTTTATACTTGCTGATTATTACAGGTGATTTCCAGAATCAACTCCATCTAATCCTAAGGAACAACCCTTAAAGCTATCAACTCAATCCGGTTCCAAACCACAAATAAGGGCTACAGCCCCTTGCACTTAAGTGCCATTTACCACCTAGACGAAGTCCAAGAACCCGTTCATCACATCACTGACTTTTGGCGCCTCAGCCTGTTCCACCACAGGGTCCGGATACAGATGAGGAACAAGAAGAGGGACAGTTGCTGAATATTCCTCAAAATTCTCTCCCAGAATGGGCCAATTATGTCAAACCTTTTGCTGGTGTTGCCACTCTTGCCGTTGATTTCCTACCATTAGATGTCAATGTTTTTCATAATTTAATCAAAAGAGCATCAAAAAGATTTGATTTGGCGGTGCCTATGAAGGAGAATAGCTTCTTCCTTTATGATTTCAAGGAACCTGCAGAGAAAACTGTAAAAAGCCATACCAATCATTGGGCATATTTGGTCCAAGGATTAAAGGTCATGAAAACACCAGCCACAGTTGCGGAGGTAATACCAAGATTCGATAAGAAATATAAGGCATCAGAAGAGACACCTCTGTATTTAATTTGTTACCCCCGTCCAGACCCAAGATAAGAAATACAAGGCACCAGAAAAGACACCTCCATATTTAATTGATTACCACCGTGCAGACTCCATAGTCATGCAAGCTGCACAAAGATGCTCCAGAAACCCGACTTTACCATGTTCAGAACTACCTGATGAAGAAGGAAGAAGAGTGGACAACATGGGCAAATGTTTTTCTGCTACAGAAGCCATCTCTATCAGAGCATCCAACAACTTGGCAGTACTTACCAGATACAACAGTCAAATGTGGTCAGATATCGGACCATATCTAGAACACCTACCCAAGGATAAAAAAAGCTGAAGTGAAGGCTATTCTATATGAAGGCGAGTAGTCATCTTCAGCAATAATTGACACAGCTGTGGACATCGTTTCTATTGGTTTACGGTGTGAGGGCCAGGTCAGCCTTTGTTTGAGGTTCTCCAATAAATGAAGCTGCTGGAGGGGGGTCCTCTAGTGAAAACGCTATTTGGTTCACAGGCATCCATCCATAGAATGTAGGTGTGCACAAATTGTGTCCCATATGGGGTGTTTGGGGTCTGGTATCGAAAATCTGTCCGGCGCCCTGGCATTACACTGCACATATTGCAGGTACCTTTTGGAGCACATATGGTGTATAATTTTCCTCTCACTCCTCCAGTGTGTAAGTGTAATTTCTCGACTTCACCATTTTGTAGGCATGTCAGAAGTGGCCGGTAAGGTAGAATTGAATGAGATCACAGACCTTTTTAGTTTTCACCTACAGACCACTTTACCTTTAGCTGTCTATTGTTGAAGACTTCATGTAAACATAGAGAGGGCTTTGGGTGACTCACTATTGGATGGCTTTAATGTCCCTCTCACTTCTCTGCTCCAGATTCAGTAGCTTACTTCCCTGCTCTTGTGTTTTGTTCTGCCCAGGAGGCATTTCGGGCTCGATGTGCTTTGATTGGATGACATATATCCTTCCACATCTGTCATACTTGCATTGCAGTGCAAGTGAGGATCAATTTTGTCTTCCTTTCTATCTCTCTTCTTTCCCTCTTTTTTGAAAGCTACCTTCGAATGCTTGCGCCCCTCGCCTGACTCCTTGCGCTCTGATCACCACACACAGCTGTAGTAGCAGATTGCCACAATAAAATGTTTTTTAACAGTTCCAATATGGCTTTTTAAGCGTGGCTGCAGTGGCCATCTAGAGGAAAAACAAGCATTGGCATAACCCGTAGATTTCACAGGTAAGACCTATTGGACTTACAAAAGTTTTTTAATGCTTTTTCTAATGCTTATTGGCAAACCATGGTTATCTGTAAATTCTACATGGCCTCCCATGGATTACCATGGATTAACTTTTTCTTTTTGTCTGTACATCTGACCAGCATGCGCACATTCCTGTGCTGTGCGCTACTCCATGATTCTCCTGTCAGCAAGTTTTGACAACTCTCCCTGCTTACATTTTATTTCTTTGTAGACTTAATCGTTTCCATCCATGCCTCCTAATAATACACAAGCATCTCCCTACCAATACAGACTTATTATACTCCTGTCGCCACCTAAATAACCAAGTCTCTTACACACACACACACCACACCACACTCTACATATATAACACTTCCTACTCATTTGTGGCTACACCCACCTATATCTCACTTCCTCTCTATGCACCCATGTGTTACCTTCTCCCTAGTAGCCATATACACATCTGTCCTGTGAACTTGAAAGTTTAAATGTTACATGTTAAGTCTTGGCTTCGACCCATATGTGACACACTTCTCCTCAGATGTTGTATCGACTGCACTCTCACTCTGACCCCAGGGTTGACACCCTATCCTTTTTTTCAAACGCACAGGAGGAGGCACTTAGAAAGGCCACAGAGAAGTTTCAAGAGGATGAGGAGCAATTTAATAAAGACCGTGAGGTGAGATCTGCTGATGTGACTTTGACCACCATCATGCTTGAGAAAGACTTGGAGGTGAGGATTGCTGATGTGTGATGTAGATAGCTGCCCTATGTTTGAGATGAAGTCTGATGAGTGATAATGATCAGCAGCACAAGTGAGAAGGACTGTAAAGGTGAGGTTTTCCAGTTTACTCAACAGAGAAGCTCATGGTTCTGATGGATACTTCTAACCACAAATACGTCACCTTTTAGACTGTCCCCCAGACGGATGCTGGATCTGGAAGTTTTCAAAGCCGTGCTCATGCGTGCCACCAGCATTGACTTTGTTCCGCCTTGGAAGTGATGGGGCAGAAACTTATATAAGGACCAGGTGTTACTCTCCCTTTTTCGTTTGTTTGACATGTTTTTTCAAGCTTAATTGCAGTGTGCAAAGGAGAAATATCCCCATCTGAAACTACAGGGTTCAAACCGTGCCATGACTGTTGTAAACAGATGTCGGGGATGGACCCACTTGAGGAGTGCCACAGGTGCTCAGGCTGTGGTCAGGACTTCAAGTCGTATGAGGAATGTTCCGCCTTGCACCTGAAGGCGAATCGACCGTGAAGTGAAGCTGTATGTCACCAAACATTGAAAGAAGCCATACAAGTCCCTCTCTAAGTCGAGGGCATGGACCCATTCCCGCAATAGAGGCCAGTCCCCCAACAGGGCCTCTTCGGGGTTGAGGTCATCCCGTCAGTATAAGTGGAAACACAAGAAAGTGAAGCGGAATTCAACCCCATTCCATCACTATCTATCTCAACAAGTTGCAAGGATGTCAGGGCGCCACTTGGGTCTTGCTCCCAATCCCTGATTGAGGAGCCGATACCACAGTTGATCCTGATGTGCCTGAGAGTCCCCAGCCATCGGCGATGCCGCAGCAGGTCGAGGCCTTAAAGGATGCTATAATGCGTATTTTTGTTCCGCTCCAACTCCAGTGGCAACTTCTTTTCCGGCTTCAAGACCTGCACAGCTCTTTTGTCGATGCCTGTCCTGAAGTTGCCAGAAGTGGATCCTTTGCTGACTTCGGTGTCGGATCCCAAACCAACTCCAGCTTGACCCCAACTGAGGTTGTGCCCTGGCTTCACTCCATCGGACCCGGGCTTATATGATCTAATTCAGATAAAACACTCCGCTACCATGGAGCCACCCTCAGTTGTTCCACCAGCTTTTCGTTACGATTCTGACCAGAGTTAAGCCCCCACTTAGGGATGACAATGGAGATCATGGGGATGATTTTTCCCTACATTATGATGAAGACTGTCTATACATGGATTTACAGGAGGCCAGTGGTCTGAATACTTGATTTCCCCCTTTGTGCTGCCAACGGAAGAGATAACTTCTT
Organism: Calotriton arnoldi; assembly: GCA_963921515.1. NCBI lineage: Eukaryota > Metazoa > Chordata > Amphibia > Caudata > Salamandridae > Calotriton > Calotriton arnoldi. The sequence continues at coordinate 222,292 of CAWUFW010003182.1, read as the reverse complement.
TTGCAGTAGTTACCAGACATGCTGCTGAGGTCCTGGATTTACAACTTCGTACTGTTGAGGTTAAAGCAAATGCACTTACTGAAATTATTCAGCATGGGCCAGTGTCTTCTGAGCCCTTACTGCAGTTCAATGAAGTCCAGACTGATTCCCTTTTGGGCACTTGGTCTAACCTTTGCTCTTACCCACCAGTGAACAAACAGGTACCCAGACGCTACAGACTGCAGCCTAACTGTCCTGATTTTTTTACGCAGGATTCTATGCCTGAGATTTGTGTGGTCTGAGCTTCCACCAGCCAGGTGAATTGTAGCACACTCCACATGACAACCGACTCCTAAACAGGGAGTTGAAAAGGATTGAGGCACTCGGGAAACAAATGTTCTCTTCGGCAAGCATAGCCTTGAAATTGGTCAGTGCTAGTTGCCTACTAGGCATGGCCAGCGAGATCCTGCCATTTGTCACGGAACAGTGCAGAGCCTTGCTGACTCAAACCATTCAAGATGATCCTGACGCTGCCAAATATATAATTCGGGCTGGCCTGGACACTACTGATTGTTTGGGGTGAGCAGTCCGAGGCTGGTGTGTTGCTTTGTAGCCACAGGTGGATGGGGTCCACAAGCTTCTCTGGAGATGTGCGGGCATCCCTCATGTATATGCCTTTTGATGGATCCCTCCTTTTTGGTGAAAAAGCTGATTCCGCTCTGTAAGGAAAGCCAGGCTACAGGGCGTTCTTTGGGACTTTTGACCCCTACCAGACGTTTCCATCATCAGTTTCAATCCTTTGAGGCTAGTCCAGAGACTTGGCGTATAGACCGCACCAGGCAACCCCAACCCTGCTGCAGTCACTTCCGCTATTTTATGGCAGGAGACTGATCAGACAGAAAATGTGCATGTCACCAGGTACGATCTTACTATTCCCCCACTCTGTAACATCCGCCTCCAAACCACTTTAGTTTGCCCTTGGTGGCACCCACCGACCCTGAGGAGGGCAGGATTTGACATTTCTTCCAGGGAGGAAGTCCATCACTTCCCACAGTTTGGTCCCACAGATCATCCAGTTGAACTATGCCCTCCTGTTTCTTTCTGACCCACCACTGCTTTGAACCACATATGAACAGATCTCAGACAAACATCTAACCTTTTTACTACAATAGGTGCTTGCTCTACTGTCCAAAGGTGCTTTTTGAGAAGGTGCTGGCCTTGGTGATAAGGAAGGGTTGTTACTCCTGCTATTTCCTTGTGCCGAAGAAGGATGGAGGCCTTTGTCCTATTTTTCACCTTCATACTCTGAATGTCTTCCTGCAGAAGGACAAATTTGAAATGCTGACAATGGCCCAAGTTCTGTCTGCCCTGCGTCTAGGTGCCTAAATTGTCACCTTAGACCTTCAGGACATGTACTTTCATTTGCCCAATCTCCAGTCCCATAGACATTCCCTGTGGTTCAGGTTCTGCCAAGAGTATTATCAGTTTGCTGTGCTCCCCTTTTGCCTTACCAGCACCCCTTGAGTGTTCACGAAAGTGATGGTGGTTGTAACCACCCATCTTCAGAGGTTGTGGATACCAGTTTTCCACTACCTTGATGACTGGCTGTTGAGTGTGGGTTCGCCACAGTCGGTCGTAGACCACCTTCAGACAACTTCAAACCTCCTGACATTGTTGGGGTTCTCGATCAACGAGCCAAGTTCACTCCTGACTCCTTTGCAGAGGCTTCCTTTTATAGGAGCTCTCTGGAGATGCAGTTCAGGGCCTTTCCTTTGTTGCAACAAATCCAGGACATTCTAGCTATGATCCTAACATTTCAGCCCTGGTCCTGGATCTCGGTGAGAGCAGTTCTGAAACTTCTTGGCCTGATGGCTCATGCATCTTGCTCTCCCACTTCGCCAGGTGACATATGCAGGCTCTACAGTGGTATCTGAAGTCTCAGTGGGCCTAACACGAAGGGAAACTAGTGGATATCATTCAGGTTTCAGAGGAGACTACACAAAATCTGTAGTTTTGGCTGATCGACCGCAACCTGATCAGCAGGTGACCCCTCTCTCTTCCCACCCCCCCCCCAGAGCAGACGGTGCTGACATGTGCTTCACTGCTGGGTTGGGAAGGCCATCTACGAATGGTGGAGATGAGAGGTTTCAGATTCCAGGCAGAAACGTTGCTCCACTTAAATCTATTGCAGCTGCAGGCCATCTCGCAGGCATTGAAAGTCTTCCTGCCATCTAAAAAGGGATGGCTGGTGCAGGTTCTCATGAACAACACTATGTCCATGTGGTACTGCTGCAAGCAGGGCGGAGTGGGGTCCTGTTCCAAGAGACTCTGCATCTCTGGATTTGGCTGGAGCGGTAGGGCATCTTCCTGATAGTGAACTCTTCCTGGCACGATCTCCAGGGACATGCTTGCGGTTCACGAAGGACAGTTGCATTTTGACGTGGCACGGGGCATCTTCCAACAGTCGGAAGATCCCTGGCTGGATATTCTCGCCACAGAGAATGTATAGTGTCAAAACTTCTACGCGTTGGAGTTCCCAAGAATGCTTTTGGGGAAACTCATAGGCTTAAACAGTGCTTGGGAGGGACTCACGTACGCATTCCTGCACGGTGTCTCCTACCATGAGTTCTGAAGAAACTCAGGAAGATTTGGGCCCTAGTCATACTTGTGGCTCCAGATTAGGGCAGGAGAGTGTGGTACCCAGAACTTCTGGGCATTAGCATCTCCCCTCCAATCAGACTACTGCTTACAGAAGATCTTCTGTCGAAGCAGCAATGCAGAGTTCTGCACCTGAACCTGCGTAATCTACATCTCCTTGCATGGGGAATAAATAGCGGTAGTTGACTGCGTTTAATTTACCACCTAAGGGTGTAGATGTCACCTTTGCTGCCAGACGCCCATCTACGAAGTTTGTTTGACAGGTGCTGGGACACGTTTGTGGTGTAGAGTCTGCAAAGCAGACCCTTTCCAAGCCAAACTTGAATGTTTTGTTTGTCAGCCTTTTTGCACATACCGGACCAACTGTCCTTGTTTAAGCCACCTATTGTAATGTGGTTCCTTAAAGTTTTGACACATTTTCCCTCCCACTCTTTGTGATGCCACAGTGGGATCTCCATTTGGTCCTGACAGCCTTCACGTTCATCCACTTTGAGCTGGTTGCTGCATCTTTTGACTCTCAAAGCTGTCTTCCTCACTGCAATCACTTAAGCTTGTTGTTTGAATGAGATCTAGGCTCTATCTGGGCAGCTGCCCTACACCACCTTTTTTCCAGACAAATAAGTGTTGAGAAACATGGTGGCCATTTTGCCAAAAGTTGTGTTTCCTTTTTATGCTGGGCAATTTATCACCCTCCCAATTTTCTTTGCTCTGCCTCCCCCCTCGAAAAAGGAGAAGAGGCTCCATCAACTGTACAACAAAAGAGCCTTTAACTTTTTTATTGATAGCACCAAAGACCATTGGGTGGACATCAGCTTTTTGTGGAGTTCTCTGCAGCAAGAAAGGTAAAGCAGTGCAGAAAAGGACTTTGTCAAGGATGATAGTCCTTTGTATGAAGATCTGTTATGCATTGGCCAAGAGCAGCCTCCTGGAGGACTGCGGGCAGATTCTACCAGGGCCAAGGCTGCTACCAGTGCTTTGGCACGCACAGTGCCTGCCCTAGACATCTGTCAGGCTGCAATGTGGGTGTCATCGCGCATGTTCCTGAAGCTTACTATCTTGATGTCCAGGTTCAACATGAAGGCCATTTTACCCCTTCAGTCATGCAACACTTTTTGGTCTGAGCTCACTCCACACACCCTCCACCTTGGGTGCTGCTGCTTTGGTATCTATTGCGAAGGTGAGGATTCTGCAGTTAGAAGTATCCATTAGAAGAACAAGCTACTTACTTTTGATAACGTTCTTTCTGGTGGATACTATATCTAACTGCAGATTCCTCACAACCTTCGCACCTCACTATTTAAAAAGGTCCCAAATTAGAGATCTGCATACTGGTACGTCTGATTGTTTTGTGTTCTGCATCCGAGGTCACAGGAAGAGACAAGCAAGAAACTGACGTCGACACTCAGGGGTGGGCACTTATATGTGGCTTCACTCTGTCACTTCAAGCGTGGAACAAAGTCCATGTAAAGTGCACGGCACCACCTGGCGACGTGCAGAAGCACTGCTATGAAAACTTCTGGAATCAGTCTAGTGCTTGTTGGATATTCTAAAGGTGAGGATTCTGTGGTTAGATAGAGTATCCACCAGAAAGAGTGTTCCTGAAGGTAAGTAACTTGTACGAATGCAGCTCTTTATGCTGAGCCTTGGCAATGGTTTGTCCAAAGACTTCAAATTGTGTCAGTGACCTCTAAAGTCTGTTTGATAGCACCGTCTTTGAGCCAGTAGTGTTGAAGTTTAGGCATTGTTGATCGTTGGTGTCTGAACCTCTTGTTAAGAAAAGCTCCTTTTTCTATTGTGTGTGTCGTTGCGATACTGAAGTGATGACACTAGGTGAAAGGTACAGCAAAAAATAAGCATGAATGTTGTCTTGTAGGTGGCCATCACACACCTCCACAGCTTCCAGACCTGCGAATACTTTTTTGGGCCAAATTAAGCTTGGAAGAGCTTGTACAGTAGAACCTTTGTGCACTCCTCAGCAGATAGGGAGGGTGACGGTATCACCTCGACTCCGTAAAGTTCGTAGGTGTATTCACACAGCTCTTACTCTGATTACAAACCTCCAAGATGACTTTTCTTTTACAGGAAGCGGCTGTGGCCCACCTTCGCTGCCTTGACCTGGAAGAGACCAAGAAGCAGCAGCGCCGTCTTCAGGAGTCTGTAAGGCAGCTGCGCAATACTCTGGAAGAGCTGCAGGACCAAAAGGCTGAGCTTGAGGCCCAGGTCGAGCTCCTGCAGAACCGAAGCCAAAGGCTGCAGAAGCGTATCAGGTAAGTGGGTGTGCTGGGGTCAATATTAACCTAGTTGAATCTCCTGTGGATCTGGTGCATTTTGGGTTAGAAGAGTAGACCTGCGGGGCTCTATGACTAGCTCCTCCAGAGCTTATACAAAATGGTGTTTAAGCGGGTCGGGTTCAGTACGTGTTTTGTGGACCATTTGAAACCAGGGCTTAAGCAAGTGGGTGTAGAAACCAATTGACTGATTTGGCCTGCCCGAGTTTAAGTGGATCTCCTGCCCTGGAGCAACAGGGTGTGGAAGTGGGTTGGGAGAGTAAGGTTGCAGGGGTGTTTGAAGCTAAGATTGCGGCCTTACAGAGCCAGAGAATTCGGAAGCGGTGCGGGTAAACAGCTATGCAGGATTGTTTTGTAAGCGCTGGTGGGCTGAGTGCAAAGCTGCTTCCCCAAATGGTGTGGGGATACACTACACAGGTGCAGATAGCATCTGATATCACTGAACCTCAAAAAGAACATGTATAAGACACAGTAGAACTACACTGTCGTGCTGTTAGAAAAATAGGAGTCCTCACTAAACAATACTCCGAACAGAAAAATAGCTAGATAGCACATTTACAGAGTTCCCATTACAATGCAGCATTGTCTTTAGAGACTGCTCCATGTTACAAGCCATGTAAGACTTGATGTGAAGATAGGACGAAGAAAGACAAGTTGGACTAGCTTGCGAGTCAGAGTGAACCCTACCAGCCAAATTGGGCTCAAGGTGTCTTACTTCTGATGGATACATCTGCCTGTGGATTCCTCACCTTATGAATATCCCCTGCGCCAGCATTCCACTGAACTTTTTCCTAGCTCTCCACGCCGACGAGGTCGTCACGAAGCCATGGCTCCGCACGCGGCTCCGCATGACGTCACTGGAGCCATAAGAGGACCACGTCGGCGTGATGACGTCAGTTCCCTTTTTTCCGCGCTGTCGACGCAAACGTTTTTTTCTGGGACTCTCCATACTTTCGACTGGAAACTTTGTATTTTGGGTTGTATCTTTCTCTCTTTTGACATGTCTGCCCCGAAGAAGTCTGGCTTTAAGCCCTGTAAGGAATGCGGAGGACATATGTCTATTACGGACCCGCATGAAGACTGTCTTTGGTGTTTGTCGTCTGACCACGACGTCGAGGGCTGTTCTTCCTGCAGAAAAATGAACCCGAAGGCTCTGAAGGAGCGGGAGGCCAAGCTGTACATGGCCAAGGCAAGAAAAGAAAAGCATTGGCATAGCCAATAGGTCTCGCTTTTGGGACCTTATAAGTATTTAGGTATGCAGCACAATATCCTTAGTGCAACAACACCAACTGTAGCACTGGTAGAACACCCATACACCTCTCACAAATCACTTGAGAGGTACAGACCTTGGTGTGGGGGCGGGGGCGTTTTAGCCATCAAAATTGGTCTCCCTTTGCTTTACAAATAAAGGTGAAGTTCTCTAGAATGACAAAAATTCCCTCCAGCCTACACAGCCGTATTGGCACAGCTCAAACAAAAGCACACCTTTCTCGTTCAGTCTACTTTCCATATCAACCTCATATGCCTCAAGGCTTAATTTTATTAAATCGGGATTGCTTTAAATAACTTGGTAATATATTAGAAACAATTGCAACATTGTTTGTCCGCTATCAAGGCCAGGTTACAGACATAAATGCACAAAACCACCATAAAAAACTCTAGCTAATATTGCAATACATGCCTTTTTGTTTACGACCTTATTAATTTGGAAGATAGTTATGTAGTTTAAAGAAAAACAAGAGACTACGATTGTGTCTCCCTCCTCCATCTATCTCACCACGGGTGTGGGGGGGATATATCTATAATTCTTTTCCCTACTTTCACAATATGGTGATTATGCGGCGCTAGAAATCAAATAAAGAAGAACTTTTGAAACCTTGGTTGTGTGTTGCCTCCTTCTCCACACTCAGGTTTAAAGCAGTAAATATACATATATGTGTGTGTTAATTAATCAATGCACCTAAAAGTTCTATAGTTATAAACAAGAGCCTACAAATTAGAAATCATAAATTATACTACAAGAATTAAATTAGCAAATTTCATCTATCAAAAAACAAGTTATACATAGCAATATTGCGCTTTCCAGTACGGGAACAACTTAGTTAAAGCACATAAATTAAACAATAATATGTATAAACCTGAGAGCTGCAATGGACATAACACAGTCAATCAAGAGCGGATACAAAGATGAGGGGTTAGTAATTTAGTATCTTGATCCACAATAGTTAACTCGTCAGGGCTTGAAATGAGTTCCCAAAAGAGCAGGGACAGGGTCTTATCAACATGAACATAGAATTTGATGAGGCAGCCAAATGTTTGTTTACTGCAAACACGTGTATTGTGGTTGAATTAATCCGCTTCTTCGGGGCTCAATTGTCACAAAAGTTATATTTCAGTCTACAAAGTGATGCACTTACTCTAGTCAGCAAAGCATGAAGAGTACCGGCCGCATACCAGCCCCTATGCCATGCAACAGTTGCACACTACTGTTTGGCGGGGTGCAGTGGGCTCTGAGCCCACGGCATGGGCTTTGAAAAAGTCCTCCCCTAGCCTACAGATCTACATTATGTTATTTCTGGGGGCAGTATCTATCACAATGGGACCCTACCACATCCTCCCACAGGTTGAGAGAGGGGGACTGTAAGAGCAATGTCAAATTAACTTACTCGGGTTCAATGGCAAAAACATGAAAATTGGCTCTGCCTCAAAAGCTGACACACTACTCGTGGGGTCAGAGAACACCAACACCACTTTCTTTCAACTTTACCATTCAACGAGATCGCCCTTTATGCCTGTGGGAAAATCTGTAACCCGGAAACACCGCCCCAAGACGGTTCATCCTAATAGTCAAAGCCACTACTCTCACCAAAACATATCCCACAACATGTATATGTCAAGCATCCACTCTTGTCTCATCTCATAAGGCGCCACTAAAATGAAGTAGCATTCTCAACGCCTGCTGGCACCTCATTTATCTGGCAACAAGCACTCCAGGTGACTAATGGGCCAAACAGGAAACGCCCTCCATAGCCCACTATCATCACTTCCATCTTAAAATTAAATGGTGGAGGGAGATCACTTCTCAGCGGTGTCCATCCTTGCGGATATTTCTCCTGCAATTGGAGAGAAACTGGACTGAACAATGAAATGAGGCACCAATACGCGCCAGGTACAAACGGCTCAAAGTAAAATGGGTCCTAAAAGCTCCTAGGCCAACCTTTCTATTGCTGCTCTTACACTTGGAGCCCACCTCAAGTGGGACACAAGGGCACGAACAGTACCTTGCAATGTCGTAATCCGATAAAATATCGTTATCTGGTACTTCAGTTAAAGTGGTGTAGGAGAGGTGAACCCAGACTACAGCCTGCAGAATGCAGTAGGGTACTTTGACACTATATTTAGCCTGTGTGCCTTCAACGTAGTATTAACATGTTGCTAATGGTGCACACTTTAAAAGCATTCACATCAATGAATGGGTGAAACGTTTATCATTTTCTATTCCGGTTTCATCTGTATTTCTATTTTATATTCATTTTTCTGACGGGAGTCTTTGTAGGTACAAGTTTTCCAACTAAATATTCACCTTCAGCTCTTATGTGGCCCCACGTCATCCGTGACAACTACAGTCAGTCCTGGTCTTGTGGCTGACCGCAGTTTACTTTGTGGCATACGTAGTTTCGATTTTAACACCGAAAGCATCGGCTGAAAATCCAGGACGCAATGTGCTGTTGGCTAAAAAGCCATGACGCTTAAGACGTCACGCATTGTGCGATAGACCTAGAAGAATTTACCGCCAACTAATACTCCCGTCTTAACCCGTTTGGCAAGTAAACGACGCGCGACAGCTTTGTTCAGTGCTGGACTTTAAGTTTTGTTCTACTTTTGCCATTCAAAGCATTAGTGTTAGTTTAAAATTAAAAAACGTTAATCAGAAGGGAAAGGCAGAATGTGCCACACAACAGGGAGTATCATGATATCTAGGAGCTCGTGCATAAACCTACGGTACCCCGCTTTGTACCTTCTTGAAACCTGTATTTTTGCCACTTATTCTAAAATGGCTCTGCCACCCGCCTGGGACTGTTGGCGCTAGAGAACTCCCAAAATGATAAATAAAAAAAAAAAAGCATCAAAGAGTAAATGAAAGACCACGGTTGAAAAGGTAGTCGAATAAAACCGTTAATGGACCCCGACTGTTTATAAGTCTGGGGCAGAGCGCCTGGCCTTGCTTCGAATACGGACAACGCGAGAAGGTGTCGGTGCTGAAAGTACATTTGGTCCCGTCTGTGCCAACATGACTTCGCCGCTTCCGGCTGCGGGGAAGAAAGGTTCTGGCCTCTGATGTACTGTGGTTCTGCCTTGTACCTTCGGCGCCCTTCCTCGCGCTGACCTTTTGCTGATCACACACTGCCGGGCTCCTCCCTCCGGTTCAGTCTGCCCACGTGACCAGCAAAGCACGTATCTGCTCTGGAGGCCAGCTGCTAACAAGGAAGCCACGCACGGCAGTGCCGGCTGAAAGCATGAGACATGCAGGGGTGGGGGCAGAGCTGCGCCCACAGGAGGCCCGAGCAGAAAGGGGAAAAAGGACGTGAGTGGTGCGCGCGCGCCACAGCGAGCGATCTGTTTCCAATTATCGCGCCCGCGTCTGGGCACGATAATTGGAAACAGATATCTGCCGTGCGGGTAACCGCAGGGAAAAGGCCATGACGCACGAGCGTCTGGTCAGCTTTGAAAAGCCCACAACATAAAGTCTTTGCCAGAAGCAGCGCTTGCGCGCTACTCTAGGCTCGACCTAAAAAAAGGGGTCGAAAAAGGTCCAAGTCCAAGTCTTCGACTTTGCATGACTCCAAGAGAAGGCATAAGAAAAAGAAGAGACATACTTCTCGACGCCGATCGACAAAGGCTGTGGTTTCGAGATCGCCTTCTCCGGCACCTCGACGTCGAGTTAAGGACTTTATCTCTCCTTCTCCATCGGCGTCTCCTCAGGCGACTCCGGTTCATTCCCCGTCATACCAAGGGACTCCGGAGCGTTCTCCGGCGCCGAGACTCTCTCCGGCTTCAGAGGAGGTGTCGAATCCGGCTGATACTGAGGTGCCTTCGGCTCCTGCGGCTCCGTTTCCAGAGGTGCCTCGTATGGCTCTCGAGCCGGACCAACTTCCTCAGTTTCCGGCCCCGGGTTCAGACCCGTCACGCTTTCTTAAGGCTATGTATGGTGTTTTCGCCAGGGCCTCATACCCCTCTGGTGCACCTTCGGGTCCCACGGGTCCTATGGCATTTAATTTGGGTCTGCCTCAACAGTACCCACAGGCCCCCTTTGTGCCCTTCATGCCAGTGACGTCGTCCTGGCATTTACCGGCTCCGACGATGTCGACGCCGTATGGGGAATCCCCGGCTCCATCTCGGGTAGATTCACGGATTCGATCGGCGCCGGTTACGGCGATGGATCCTCCTTCGACGCCGCACCCGGAGTCATCGACGCCGCAGCCGAAGATGCGCTCGAGGAGAGAGGCGCAGAGGTTGTTGGAAGAAGAGCAGTACCAGTTGGAAAAGAGGGAGGAAGGAGAACTGTATGACACAGAGGATGTGTTTGAGGACTTGTGTGAGGCAAGTGGACTTGATGTTTCTCCTGAGTGGGACTTTGTTTCTCAGAAGGCTTCCCCCTCGAAAGATGTTGTTCCGTACCATTCTGTGATCAGGAAGGCTGCGGAACTTTTAGATTTGCAACTTCTTACGGCTGAGTATAAGCCTAATCTTCTTACAGAGGTACTCCACTCTCCATCCTCGGTGGTTGAACCACTTTTACCCTTTAATGATGCTCTGACTGAGCCTATACTTGATGTTTGGCGCAACCCTCTTTCTGCACCTGCGGTTTCAAGGCCAGTGTCCAGAAGATACAGGCCTGCTCCTGGAGATCCAGTGTTCCTTTCATCTCACCCCTCTCCTGAGAGCTTGGTGGTACAGGCTTCGTGCTCGAAGCAGTCTACAGGGGCTTTTCCACAAGCTCCCGCCGACAGGGATTCCAAGAAAATGGAACAGTCTGCGAAGAAGATTTTTTTCTTCAGCTAGCATGGCACTGAAATCTACCAACGCAACTTGTCTCTTGGGTAGATATATTCATGCCTTAATGGACTCTGCCAAACAGCTTCTTCCAAAGTTGTCGGAGGAAGATAGGGGAAATCTGAGTGAGGTGTTAGCGGACTCTCAAGCTGCAGCTCGCCAGGTCATCCAGTCTGGCTTGGACACGGCGGACTCTGTGGCCAGAGTGATGGGTTCGTCCATTGCAACAAGAAGACATGCTTGGTTGCGGTCTTCTGGATTCTCTCCCGATGTGCAGGCTGCCCTTCTCGATCTGCCTTTTGATGGGGCTAGACTTTTCGGAGAAAAGGCTGATTCCGCCTTGCAAAGATTTAAGGACAGTAAGGCCACGGCTAAATCTTTGGGTCTGCAGGCGCAATCGAGAGGTTATGGTTTTAAGAGATACAGAGGCTTCGGGAGGTCTTCCTTTCGGAGCAACAGGCAGCCTCAGCAGCAGCAGCAGCAACAACAAAACCCTTTGTATAGATCCTATAGGGGTAAGGGCAGAGGTCGCCAACGTGGAGCCGGTCGCCATCTCTCCTCCTCCTCCTCTACCTCCCCAGCCCCTCCTGGGAATGCGGGGAAGCAGCCCTAGATCCGCCATCCCGGATCATGTAGGTCCTGTGGGAGGCCGGCTTACCCATTTCCTACGAGATTGGAAATTGATCACTTCGGACCTTTGAGTTCTGGATCTCGTAGAGAATGGGTACGCCCTTCCCTTCAGGGAATTCCCTCCTCCTTGCCAGGGGTTTTGCACAGAGGATCATTTACTTCTCCTTCAAAAGGAAGTTATTGCCCTGTTACAAAAAGTGCGATAGAGGTGGTTCCAGAGCAGGAAAGGGGTCAGGGTTGCTACTCCCGGTATTTCCTGATCCCCAAAAAGGACGGCAGGTTACGTCCGATCCTGGACCTCAGGATCTTGAATTTTTACCTGAGGCAGGAGAAATTCAAGATGCTGACCCTTGCTCAGGTTCTTCTGGCGCTGCAGCAAGAGGACTGGATGGTGTCGATCGACTTGCAGGATGCGTATTTTCACATTCCCATCCTGAAGTCGCACAGGAAGTATCTCCGTTTCACGGTTGGGTCGCAGCACTACCAGTTTGCGGTCCTCCCGTTTGGTCTTACTACTGCACCTCGAGTCTTCACAAAGGTGATGGCGGTGGTGGCAGCTCCTCTCAGGAGGTCGGGGATTCCTGTTTTCCCCTACCTGGACGACTGGCCGCTCAAAGCGGAGTCGCCGGAGATGGTGCTTCATCATCTGCGGGTAACATCTCAACTGTTGTTCGACTTGGGTTTTTCAATCAATGTGCCCAAATCTCACCTGGTGCCCTCTCAGCGCATCCTGTTCATAGGGGCGGTACTGGACACTACTGTGTGTCGAGCATTTCCTCCACCACAAAGAATTATCGACATTCAGGAGATGCTCCCTCTATTCCACAATGGAGCGGTTGTTCCAGTTCTGAAGGTCCTACGCCTGCTCGGTCTGTTCGCCTCCTGCATTCTGTTGGTCAACCATGCACGCTGGCACATGAGGGCGCTCCAGTGGTGTCTCCGCAGGCAGTGGTATCAGCACAACGGAGATCTCAGGGAGTCTGTCAGGATCTCCAGAGAAACTGCGGCGGATCTGTATTGGTGGAGCGTGGAAGGCAATCTGTCTCAAGGAAAGCCCTTTCATCTTCCTCCATCGGTGGCCACAGTGATAACGGATGCCTCTACCCTAGGGTGGGGTGCTCATCTGGGGGATCCGGAGATCAAGGGTCTTTGGTCTCCAGAGGAAAGGTTGTCTCATATCAATCTCCTGGAATTGCGGGCAATACGTTTGGCGCTCAAGGCCTTTCTCCCTTCCCTTCGCGGTCAGTCGGTTCAAGTCCTGACGGACAACACTACCGCGATGTGGTATGTCAACAAGCAGGGAGGAGTGGGGTCGTACCGTCTCTGCAGAGAGGCTTTGCGACTTTGGTCCTGGGCTCAGGACCATCGGATTTGCGTCATGGCAAATCATCTGGCCGGGGTGCTAAACGTGCGTGCGGACAGTCTCAGTCGGCAGTTCTCCACCGACCACGAGTGGAGGCTTCATCCGGAGGTAGTTCGGCACATCTTCCAGACGTGGGGGACTCCTCGGGTGGACCTCTTTGCTACTCTCGAACGCGCACTGCCCGTCATTCTGCAGTCTCCAGTTTCCGTTGCAGGGGGCGTTGGGGGACGCGTTTCAGTTGAGTTGGAGCTCTCAACTCCTTTATGCGTTTCCTCCCATACCCTTGATTCCTCGGGTTCTGAGGAAGGTTCGCCAAGACCGGGCCCAAGACATATTGATCGCCCCGGATTGGCCAAGAAGGGTGTGGTACACAGACCTTCTTCACCTCTCGTCGCACCCTCCGCTCCATCTCCCTCTCAGGGTAGACCTCCTCTCGCAGTCGGAGGGGCAGGTTCTTCACCCCCACCTCCAGAGCCTGCACCTTCATGCCTGGAGATTGAACGGGGCAACCTGAATTCATTTTCTCTCCCGCCTGACGTGGTGGATGTTATATTATCGGCCAGGCGACACTCCACCAAGTCTATCTACTCCTACAGGTGGTCAAAATTTGCTAAGTGGTGCGGAGAGAAGTCTATTGATCCCTTGAAAGCTCATCTTTCTGATGTTCTTTGTTTTTCGCTTCATTTGGCCCAGCAGGGTTCTGCTGTAGCCACTGTTAAAGGATACTTGTCGGCTTTATCAGCATTTCTCTGTCTGCCTGATCAGCCGTCTCTTTTTAAGTCTCCAATAGTTTTAAGGTTCATTAAGGGGCTTACTAACATGTTCCCGCCCACTCCTTTTATTATGCCCCAGTGGGATTTGAATTTAGTGTTAACTTTTTTAATGGGTTCCATGTTTGAACCTATGCATAGCTGTCCTTTAAGACTGCTGACTTTCAAAACGGTCTTTCTTGTGGCTATCACTTCGGCTAGGAGGGTGAGTGAGCTTCAAGCTTTGAGTTCAAAGCTTCCGTTTTTGACCATACATGCTGAACGGATGGTACTCCGGAACAGGGCTGCTTTTCTGCCTAAGGTTGTAACTCCCTTCCATCTAGGGCAGTCCATTACCCTTCCTACTTTCTCCCCCTCACCCTTCCAAGGAGGAGGAAAGGCTGCACCGTTTGGACCCTAAGAGGGCGATTAGTTTCTATCTTGATAGAACAAAAGACTTCCGTCAGGAAGATCAGCTCTTTGTGGGCTATGTTGGACGTATGAAGGGCAAGGCGGTGCACAAGCGCACTTTATCCAGGTGGATCATTTTGTGCATCAAGATCTGCTACGCTCTGGCTGGTAAGGAGCCTCCTGTAGGCATTAGAGCTCACTCTACCAGGGCTAAATCGTCCTACGTCTGCTTTGTCCAGGGGTGTTCCTGTGTTGGACATCTGTAAGGCGGCAACTTAGGCCTCCCTCCACACTTTCGCGAAGCATTACTGCTTGGACTCCGAGTGAGGAGGGATGGCCATTTTGTGCGCTCTGTTTTGCAGGACTTTTGGTATAGAAGGGTGGACACCCTCCTCCGGGAGAGGGACTGCTGTGGGATTCTATTCATAAGGTGAGGAATCCACAGGCAGATGTATCCATCAGAAGAACAAGTTACTTACCTTCGGTAACGCTTTTCTGGTGGATACAGTATCTGCCTGTGGATTCCTCACTGACCCACCCGCCTCCCCGTTGTCCACCCTTTTATACCTTAAAAGAGGTTTTCGTTAATATGTTATCTCATATTGTCATTTTGTATTGCCTCTATTTGCCTTTGTGTAGGCTTGTAGGAAATGCTTGCTCTCTTTTGCTTTCCTTTGTTCACTTTAAACTGTGTAATTTGTGTGAATACTGTGTACTATGTATGCATTGTCTCTTGGTCGGTCCGCCCGTTTGCCTCGGTGGCACGGAAAAAATGGGTGGAACTGACGTCATCACGCCGACGTGGTCCTCTTATGGCTCCAGTGACGTCATGCGGAGCCGCGTGCGGAGCCATGGCTTCGTGACGACCTCGTCGGCGTGGAGAGCTAGGAAAAATTTCCGTGGAATGCTGGCGCAGGGGATATTCATAAGGTGAGGAATCCACAGGCAGATACTGTATCCACCAGAAAAAGCGTTACCGAAGGTAAGTAACTTGTTCATTTTGGCTTAAACACATTTCAGCTGGTACGATGGTTGATGCTTAGACAACCCGGCGTCTCCCGTTTTACCAAGTTTTAACCCTAACGCTGTCATACGACTTTTTTTTATATCTGGTCCTAGTGTCTTTGCAGATTATTTAATGCTTTCCTGCAGGTAACATGGTACCAGGCGTTGCCTACATTTACGAACAGAACATGAGATTTAATAATATACTCTAACTTCCATTGAAAGTATGGTACAGAGCATTGCTGCCCCTGAAAGATGATCTCACTTACGGAGATATATTCACGACTTTCCCATATGCTCACACTAACTGTCCAAATATTTTTGATGTTCCTAGATGTAGGGCACCCTCTAGTCAATCGGAGACTTGGTGGTTCGGATTAAAATGGCTATGCGATTGCGTTAAATCCTAGTACTCACTTTAGTCACTACTGTAAGATGGAACTTTATAGTTTTCACTGAAGCATCAATGTGAATACCCATAGATAAGGTGTTATTAAGAAAGGAGTCTAGATTTTTTATTTTTTATTTTGGAATGACAAAGACTAAACACATTGATAGCTAGCCACCAAGCTGCTGGTCAGAGAAATATCCTAGATCTGTATGTAACTGTACTCCTAAACGTCCAAGAGCACTCTGACACATATTAGAAAATGTTAGTTACCTTTAACTTCTGGTTTGTAGCCAAGGTGGCTGTAGATAAGCATGCTCTCCATACGCCTGCCATTAAATGCTGCCTCTTACTGTAAGAATTTGATTGCTGGAATGATGGCTTCATGTATTGCAATAGTGCTGCATGCGAGATTGCACGTGCACCCACTGCAAAAGTTCCTCGCAAGGCAATGGTCCCAAGTGGAGGGTAGGGGGTGTGGGGTTGGAGACAATTCAGCATTGGTACATCCAGAACTCAACACACTCTACAATGTTTCTTGGAGGCCTTTTCTCAACCCATCCCTGCAGGTGACTATTACCGTGGGGGCCTCACTCGTAGGGTGCAGAGCTCACCTCAACTGCTTGAATGGTCAGGGTACCTGGACACAATAGCAGCTACTTGGAGCTCCTCGCAATCCATCTAGCTCTCAGAGCTCTCCAAAACAATGCTTATAAAGACAGACAGACAACATGATGGTCATGTATTACATTCAGACGCTGCGGAGGGACCCATTCATCTCACCTGTCTCACCTGGGCTATTTGCAATAATATACAGGTCTTAGGGGACCATTAGCTAGGGTTGGAAAGAGACTTTGTGGACCTACTAAGCAGGATGCAGCAACACGTTTAGGAATGGAAGTGAAACCAGTAAGCCCTTCAAAGGTACTACCTGACAGCAGGGGACTCCCACTATTATTCGGTCTGTTACCACCTAAAATGCAAACTGCCAAACCTTCGCATCCCGGTACCCACACCCATAGTCTGTGCACTGTGGATGAATAAGTCGCAGGATATTTGCGATTTTCCTTCTCACCATCTCATCCCGTACGTGAAAAATTAGGCAAGTGTCTATACTCTTTACTCCTAGTGGCACTGATGTGGGCCAGGCGACCCTGGTTGAGATGTAGGTGAGCCCACAAGAGGAACTACCACTTAGGCCGAACCGTCTAAGTCCGCATCAGGGCCAGTTCTATCATCCAGATCCCATGCTGGTCAATCTAGCAATCTGACACCTGAGGTTTTATAGTTTGGTTACCTCAAACTCCTGGAGCAATATATGCAAATCCTGCCTGAGTCACGTTAACCCCCCGCCCCACATGTACCTGGTGCGCTGCCAAGTGGAAACATTTGATCACTACTGCATGGCAGGCACATAGACTCCAATAAAGTCCATGAGCAGGACATTATCTGCTGCCTTTAGCCGAAAGCAAGATTGGCATACACTTCCATATGTTTACATTTAGCTGCAGTTGCAGCATACATGCACATATCCCCTTGCTCATATTTGCACAACTTTGTTTGTCTCTGGTCTCTGCTCTTAATTTGAGGGCTTTCCTCCCTATTCTTGTGTTTGTCCTGCCCAGAGCATTTTGGTCTGGCAGTCTTCTGATTGCATGAGTTGCATCCTTCAGTGGCACACTTGGAGGGACTTATTTTATTTGCGGTTGATCGCTCTATGGGAGTGCATATGTATCCATTCTCTCTCACTCCTTTTCCAAGATTGCCAACCATGTGTGCACGTGTCTTGATGAATGTGATTGCATGCCAGTGCCAACAAGCATTGGTGGAGCCCGTAGCGCAGCCATTTTAAAGCAGAGACCTATTGGCTTTGCCACTGCCGGTCTTCTCCAACATTTCGTCTTTCATAGATTCACAAACTAAAATCACATTAGCAAGCAGCATCACAGGTTAGTACATCCATATTGTGGATGGTGGGATAAGAATAAGAGAACTCGCCTTATATGAAAATATGAGGGAGAACTGTCACTGAATCCAAGCAGTAGTGCTGCATGAAGGTGTGTCGTTTTTCTTTCTATCTTTCATGTTGCCATTACCAGTTCCAGAGTTGAAAGAAAGTTGTAAGTACTATTGACTGAGGCGAAAATCAGTGCATTCTTTCAGTATATATTTTGGGTTTTGTGCAGTGTGGCCTTCTCTTTTGAGAACTGCAAATACGATGCTTTATTTTTAAATGCCTCTGTTTCACTGACTGTTCCTGCTGTGGTAAGGCTCACAGTAATGCTCTTTAGCATAAGAAGTATTTGACTCTAGCCCGGTGTTCTATGGCCCAATGCCTTAGATGTTAAACTTCCATTTATAGTACAACCATTCTTTAGCCCAAAGCCCCCCCCACCCCCGCGCTTATCAATGTAAAAGATCAATGTTCTGTTGTCAGGGGCTTCCCTTATTGTAGTTTCCAACTATTCAACGCGAACAGGAGTGGCAAAAGAGGCCACCTGTGGAGCAACGCACTCTGTCTGTTTGCGTCCGACCTTGTTCTATTTACCAGTACTCTTGTGCCTCTGGATCTCTGTAAACAATAAAGACCCAACAACAAAATCTCTTCCCGAATCCAAGGTTTTTTAGTGTCAACTTCAAAAAAAGCTCCAGCTGACTTGGTTGAACTCTTTTTTTTGATTCAAGTGTAACCAATATTTCAGGGATTTTATTTCGTATTTGCCTTGTCTTTGAGGTACAAGTTCCCCTGGATATTGTTGTGCGTTTGAAGGCCTCTGCTAAATTTGGATTGATGAGCCCCCATCCATCCTGGCAAATGTTTAGCTAGCCTATTGGCCAATGTTTTTGCAAAGATTTTGACATCTAAATTTAGTAATATGATTGCCATATATGTTTTGCAGTCCTTAGCATCCTTTCCTTGTTTGGGGATTGGGTCTGCTTCTCTCATTTGGGTTTTACCCTGGTTTCCTCTTTGAAAGAATTGAAGCGGTCTATCACTGGGGGGATTAGTTCTTCCTCCAAGTTTCTATATAAAGCCACTGTGAACCTATGGTGACTTTAAAAAAAATATATATATTAAATAAAATGTATTAGTTTTGGGTGATATCACATAAACAGAGGACTGAAGGAGTTTCAGCGTAATACATAGTGCCAGTGTTCCACGTCAAAATTTCTACAAGCAAAAAAATAAACATGTATGGCGAATACGTTCCAGGTGAGACAGCTACCATACGCATCAGAATTCGATAAAGTGAAGAAAGAAACATTGTTACAGGATCCATTCACTCAAAAAAAAAATAAACATTGTTAATTGTTGTAACCGTACAGCATTATTGACTCAGACCGAGCCACTGTCTATGGACTGGCCTAGAAAACTAAAAGAACTAACCTGCCTCCTCCCCCCCGCCCCCCACCTCGCTGTCCTGCTCGGTCCCAGCCACTGGTGCAGGGCAGTTCCCCAATAAATGGTGCGTGGGCATCCGTGAGGCAGCCCTTCGTATTCCAGGGTGTTCCTGCTGTATTTCAGCAATGTTAGGGTGTATTCAGTAGTTCATGTGGGCTCATCTCCGGAGGGCGCCAGTCCCTGTGGTTCCTTTAATTCGAATAACATAGCTGACCAAGCTCTCGGATATCCTCAAGCTTATCATCCCTATGTCTCCTGTGCACCACCTCTGCAACTGCCCACTCAGAGACGTATTTCAACCATGCCACATATGTAGGTGGTGGCAGGCGAAGCCAGCCAATCGCTATATGGCGTTTCACCAACACCAGGCCAAGGAGGACAAACTTTCTGCTCAATTTCTTTTGTGCAGGAGAAGGGAGCATGCCTAGTTATACCCGGTGGATCTCGAGTGGCACTGGCCATCCCAAGGTCCTATTCAGATTCTGAGGTATTGTCTGCCAATAAGGGGAGAGAGAGGGGCAACACCACACCATATGTATGAAATCCTCCATCTGGGCCCGCATTGCGGGCAGCAACCTATTGTGACCTTGTGCTGTCCATAGTTTTCGTTTCAAATATCTGATTGCTTCCCTCACTTTGTTTCTCTATCGGTCTACTGGAGTATTTCTTTTGGGTGTGTAAGTCAGGGCAGGTTACACCTTCACGAATATTCTTCGCTGTCTTTTTCATTTCTCTTCCCCCACTATATCATTGATAAAAGTCCCAAATGGTTTCCAATTTCCCTTGCCACGACTTTTAGAAGTTCCCCACAGGGCCATATATTTCTAGCTATATAGTTTATTGCATTTAGCTTTTAATTAAAGGCTAGTAATCTGTTTTATTGATTCTCACATAGAATGTTTGTTTTAGTTGTAGAGGGATGTTCTCTGCTGTAATAGTTTCTAGCATTGTCAGTTGTCCTTTCAGCCTGTTAAGCTTCCACACTCTCCCTGATGTAGTTCGTGCCTTTTTAAGCAGGTCTAATGTGCTCAGATCTTTACATAGTTTTCTCTGCTATTGCTATCAGTATCTTTCTTATGAACTGCTTCAATGTGTCAAACTTCAGCTGTGGTGAAGAAGGGTCTTTTATGTGCCATTGTATAAAGTAATTAATTTGATTGTGAAGTTCTTGTGTTAGCAGGATTTCTAAGGAGATAATCTTTAGGCTTCCATCTCCTCTCTTCCTTGGTCAGGGGCTCCATTAGACCATTCCACAATCATGTACCTGTGTTCTGAGAAAATCATTCCTCCCTATCTCAAATTTTTCCAATTTCTTGAATAGCCTGTGTGAACATGTAGTCTGATTTTGTGTAGGCTCAATATGTGGCTGAGAAAAAGGAATAATCACTCTTCTGTCCTGGTGAATACCTCCATACATCTATTAATAGCAGGTCTACTAGTAGGTTCTTCAGTTTTTTACTAGCTACTTTATATATTTGGCATTGTGCTCTCCTAGTTCACCCCTCCATACTAAATTAAGGTTGCCTCCTACTGTCACTTCTCCTTTTGGAAAATTGGCCATTGTTTGTAATTAGTTTTTTTTTAAATTGTACTGGCCTGTGTTTGGTGCATACATGATAAGAATTCTCATCATCGCTGTTTTTGCTATATAAAATCAATAAATCGTTATTTATTTATATTACCATCATCTTTTCCTTATATTCTAACGGTGTCAAAATATCTTTCTTTATTATCTTTTTTCGTCAGTATTTATTAACAGGCATAGTGCGTTTTTTAAACATTTTATTTTGTTTATTGAATTTCATTGAATATAAATCAAGAACAACAATAGTTGTGACATGAATTCATAAGATGTACAGTACTTCCAATTGCTCCACCCCTCCCAGCCTGCACACATCAACAGATATTGAACCCAACCCACATAAATAGTAACGGCAGGCACAATTGTAGAGCACCATCACAAAAGGACAAGGAAAA
Source organism: Calotriton arnoldi (assembly GCA_963921515.1). NCBI lineage: Eukaryota > Metazoa > Chordata > Amphibia > Caudata > Salamandridae > Calotriton > Calotriton arnoldi. Next base: position 201,387 of record CAWUFW010003182.1, on the reverse strand, counting down.
TCTTTGCAGCTTGACGCCCTTTGACAATGCCCCTCTATGTTCAGTGCTAGGTAGAAGTTTGTTGTCTGGTGTAATGCTTTTCATTCCGACTTTTTGCAAGCCAAACTTTCTGATGCATTATGTTATTGACCAAGCAAAGCCTTGCGGTGGGCACAGTTTTTGTATGTGCATGCCTTTTGATCTTAAGCACAGTTGCTCACTGTAACTACTGATGCTCAAAACAGTCTTCCTGATTGCCATCACATATGTGTGCCGTATGAGTGAACTGCAGCTTCCACACTGCCTCTCACCCCCCCTTTCTGTGGAGTGGACTCCTGAATGTCATAGGAAGGTTAGGTTTTGGCACACAATCACCTGCAGATTTTTGTATCGCTCCACGTTTGAGCGCATGAAAGGAGAAACGTAAGAAACTGAAGTTAGCACACGTAGGCCGTACTAATATGCAGCTCTGCTTTGTCACTTCCGGGATGATACAGCGTCATCGTAGAGCCACTTGGGCAGCATATCTCCAAGATCATTACTAAGAATTGTGTCCAGATCCAGTCCAGCACCAGGGGATATTTTCAAGGTATGAGTACGTGGTTAGAGTAGCCACCAGACAGAAATGGACTTACTGAAGGTGACTTGTTCATTTGTGCAAATATGATGTCAATCTTGGATTTATAATATGAACTAAACACTTTGAACCAAGTGCTTCGATTGTGCTTAGTTTGGTGAGCCATCTGAGATTTGTAGCCCAGTCCTTTTTATCCTGTTCATAAGAGAAATAAAATGATAGTTAATAAAAAAGGCTGTGTCTCTTACTGATCAAAGGGTTTAAGTACCTGAATACATCAGGGACTGGTCTTTTTGGGTCTAGTTTAGGCAAGGCATGTATGAATTTTAAGTAATTGTGAAACTCTGTGTTAAGAAGTTTATTTTTAATCTGCGTTTGACTGTACAATAGGTGATAGCTATTTTTCTGTAGATTGTGGATGAAGAGTAATCTGGCCTGCATGCATTATTCCTAATGTTTGTTAGCCCCTTCAGTTTTGATCTTTTGACCCAAATTGGTACCGCAGAAGAGTTTTGGGGTGTATCTTGAAGTTGTTACCTTTTGGTAAGCAATGTTTTAGCAGTGTCCTGTAATATCCTTGAATGGTACTTGAGACTGCTTGGTTTACAAATCAATGTTGAAAGTGGACTGTTTGAAAAAAATATCTTCCGCTGTTGAAAGTCATACTGGTATGTCTCTAACAGTCCGTAATTGTGCTTTGAAATGCACCGTTTTGTCACAATTTTTCTGAATTTGCATAGGTAGAGAAACTAACAAACATTCCAGCCCTGAGTCTGGCTTGTTCTGCTAACTGTGAAGCATTGGAATAGTTCATGAAGGCTCCTTCAGGGCTGACTGTAAAAACCTACAGCATTGTAGCCACATTCTTGAGAAACCTATGTTGCACAATGCACCATTAGATTACATCTTTTTAGAATCATTTGGAGGAACAGCCCCTCCACCCTCGGAGAGGAGTTCAGACTTTGCTCGTTCTGTGTAAGTGAGGGCGAGTATTTACACGCCACCTGTTTCAAAGATCATTGACTGCCAGTCAACTTATTGGCATGTGGAGTAGGCTTTTTGCTAGAATTTGTATTATGGAAGTGGAACTTGTGTTCTTGGTTTTGCAGTCTTTGCTAAATAGAAGAGAACTGAAAGCCGTTTCAGGGTGTTCATGCTGTATTTATTTTGGAGACCGAATTAGGATGTGCCCTATGTTTAGTGTTCTGCCTACGTCTCACTGAAGTCATCGGTTTGCAGGACCAACTGACTCCATGTGGTAGGACAACAACAACTACTACTGCGTGATGTTAAAAAATGGGGTATTGTAACCTTCGGACTAGTGAGGACTAAAACTGGGTGCCTGTACTTTCTCTCAAACTCTTTAGGTCTCTGTGCAACAATAATCTTGGCTTGAATTGGTACTTGCATGCTACATTTGGTGGGCTAGTGTGTGAACCACTTCCTTGAAGAAAAGAGTAGCATTCAGTTTTACTGAACAACAGCTTACATTCAAGAAGGACAACCCAGATAAAGCATTTGCAACCTTGATGTTTCGTGTTGGTATTGTAGGACCATGATTGAACTTGCCTCTGTCATTTAAACCAAGACGAAGAAAATGTGTTCATTGACTTTCCATTTTATTTTGGGTGTACTTTTCCCAAAGTATAGACTACTGGCCTTTGTTTAGCTGTTCACAGAGTAGTACCTGCAGCTGATACTGTAAGCTGCATTTCCACTTTCCTCAATCTTTGGTCTTGTGTCCAGGCAAGTATTCGTAATGTACAAATCACAACGTGGAACCCATTTCTGGACTCTTTTCTATTACTAAACATGCATTTTGTTCTACATTTTGTTTTAAGTACAATCGCGTTTCCGCCTGTGCCTAATTTCAGAATTTTTTTAATTTATTTTTAATATGTTTATTAAGTTTTATGCGAACAAAACATGAGACTCATACAGTGCCAATACCTTCACGGCAATACACAGCATACAGAAAATATCTGTACAGAACGTTCATCAGCAAATTAATAGACATATCACATAAAATAACATACGCGCATTTTGCACCCCCACCCTCCTAATCATGGCACAAAACCGACCCTACATAACATTGCATACCAATATGGAGTACAATCGTTGTTGTCCCACTGCTACTCGTCAACCAGGGTCGTGGGTTGATCAGTCTCCTGCGCACCACCCCCAGGGTCCGCCATGTCTGCCCCTTTGCTTGCCACATATATTTTATACAGCTCCCAGAAGTTCTTCGGTCTATTACGTGGCGGTAGTAGGTCACTATAGTTTTCCGTTTGTGTACTACAATATAACATATCGCGCGACCACTGGGCTATTGTGGGAGGAGGACCACGTAACCAGCAGATCGCGACACACCGTTTAGCTAGCAGCAAACCCATATCAACCAGTCTTCTTACCCCCCTGGGTATCTGTCTAGAGTAGCCAATCAACGCAAGAGCAGGCTCTGGCGTCAGCGATAGCTCAGCCACACGGCTCAGTTCTGCAAAGACTAGGTCCCAAAAGCGAGATATCCCCGGACAAGTCCAGGCCAAATGAAAAAAGTCAGCAGCCTGTGCATTACACCTGTCACAAGTCGACTCATCCCTCAGTCCATACCTATGTAGGCGCTCCGGGGTGTAATAAACCCTGTTGAGAAATTTGAAATGTATCAATCTATGTCTCCCGTTCAGGGATATGCGTTTTGTACTGGTGCAGCAATATGTCCACATATCATCCGTTATGTCCCTCTGCAGGTCTCGTTGCCAGGCCAAACGCGCCTTAGTGTAATGATGACATCTGAAAGAGACACGTTAGTGACAGATTCCTTACCTTAGAATATCCCCAGGCGTCAGGCTGGATCCGGAAAGTTTTTGCGTAGCAGTACCCTTGCGCGTCGGTAGGCGGCGTCGTGCGGCTCCGCGTCCGTCGTCGGCGTCGTGATCGCCGGGATGACGTCGCGGGCAGTACTCAGACGCCGCCCCTGCGCGCTGACGTCAGTTCTTCTTTTCCGCGCCAGTAAGCGCAGATCCGGGAAGAGCAGTGCCCTAGTCACTTTTTGACTAACCTTTTTGTGAATTTTTTCACTGTTTCTTCATCGAGTCTTCACGACTCCTAGGTGTCGTAGGGATGCCCGGCTTCAAGCCATGCGAGGCCTGTGGTCGCATGATGTCGATCACGGACCCGCATCTCGAGTGTCTCTTCTGTCTCGGCCGAGACCACGACACAAAGTCGTGCCCTGACTGCCGGAAACTTCATCCGAAGGCTTTGCGAGAGCGGTCTCGAAAGCTACTCGAGGTCCGGCAGTCGGCTCCGCGCCGCACCAAGCCCCGGTCCCGGGAGAGGTCGAGGGGCCGGTCGCGGAGTCCCCGCCGGTCGTCGGAGTCCAAGTCTTCGCGCTCCTCCGGTAAGTCGAAGCACAAGAAGTCTAAGAGCGTCATCGCTCTAAGACTTCGCCTCGCCGGTCTCGCGACTCGGCTGAGGCCCCAGTCGGCATTGTCCCCGCGGCCCCGGACATGCCTGTAGAGCCGCCCCCGCATTACCCGTCCTTTCCGGGTTCGGGGGCGACTCCGGCCGAAGCTACAGGAATTCCTGTCGGCCATGGCCCGCCTCTTCGGGCCTTCAGGCCCCTCCGGTGCGCTTTCGGGCCCCGCGGGCCCTGATGGGGTTGCCCCGGCGCCGCCGTCGACTCCGGTCCCGGCGCCGCCTGTCCCACCAGCCTTCATCCCGGCCTCGGCTCCGGCCCCGGCCTCGATCCCGGCTCCGGTGGTACCGCAACCCCCATCGACGCCGGTTGACCTAACCACGCCTCCGCCGACGCCGATGTCCCCGGTGCCGTTCCTGACGCCGTCCGGGGCTCCGGACGGCGTCGTTCCCCGGTTCTCTCCGGCTCCGGACATGGAGCCGGCCCGACGTCGCTCGACGCCGGCGCCAATGAGACCTTGGGTCCCAAATGTCCCTCCTCCTCCATATTTTGAACAAGAGGAGGACCAGGAGAGCTGGGAGGGGTCTGAGGACCCTCTCACACAACAGTGTGAGTATGATCCGGACTGGGCTGAGGAACTTGGGGATGCCAGTGGTCTAGACACCTCCCCTGACACTGGCATGCTGTCTCCTCCCGTGGCTACGGAGGAGGAGCTAATTTTGCAACGGTGTTGCATAGAGCAGCTGGAGCCTTACATCTCCAGTTGCCTACTGTGGCCGTCAGGACTAACCTCCTGACAGAAGTGCTTCAGCCGGCGGCTTCCTCCTCGGAGACTGTGCTGCCGTTTAATGATGCACTCACTGACGTTCTTTTGGGTGCCTGGTCCAAACCCACCACAGGGGCTCCTGTGGATAGGAACGTGGCCCGACGCCATCGCCCTGCTCCGGGCGACCCCTTGTTTCTCTCCCAACATCCCACCCCGAGAGCTTGGTTGTCCAAGCCTCTGCCTCCCAAACCGCCTTCCCTACCGCCCCTCCGGATAGGGAATCCAAACGCCTGGACCAATTTGGGAAGAAGGCTTTTTCTTCCTCCAGTGCTGGCTTGCGGTCCGTCAACACCGCTTGCCTTTTGGGCCGATATACCCACTCCCTGTGGGATTCGGTGGCGGCTGTTTTGCCGCAGTGTTCTGAGGAGGTCCAGACACTGCTTACCCGCGCCATTGCGGAAGGGCGAGATGCGGCTAAATACACCATCCGTTGTGGCCTTGATACCGCCGACTCGCTGGGCAGATCGCTTGCGGCGACGGTGGCGCTACGTCGCCACGCCTGGCTGAGAACAACTGGTTTCTCGGGTGATGTCCAGAATACACTCATGGACATGCCCTTTGATGGAGTCGGTCTTTTTGGTTCAAAGGCAGACCATGCGCTGGAGCGGTTTAAGGACTCACGGGCTACTGCCAAGTCCCTGGGCCTTTCTGTTGTACGCCCTCCGCTCACCTCTGCTTTTCGCCCCTTTCGTGGCCACGGAGGGGCGCCCAGTCACGTCAGCTGCCCAGCCACCGGCCCGCGCAGCAAGCGTCTTCGCGTGGCCGAGGACGTGGATACCGCCGTGGCGGTTCGGGCAACCAGCGTGCGGGTCAGGCCACCACCTCCAACCCGTCCGCGGCCTCCAAGCCCTCCTAGTCCCTCCTTTCCGGTGCACAGCACGCCAGTAGAGGGCAGGGTCCGCCATCACCTTCACCACTGGCGTCCCATCACCTCGGACAGGTGGGTCTTGGACATTGTCCGAAGGGGCTACTCCCTCCCCTTCGAGACCACCCCCCAGCCATGCCACCTCAATTCCACCGCATGTCAGGGGATCACTTGGCACTTCTGCAGAAGGAAGTCACGGCCCTCTTGGCCAAGAGGGCCATCGAGCATGTTCCGACCCCAGAAGTAGGAGCGTGGTTGCTACTCCCACTACTTCCTGGTGCCCAAAAAGGACAAGGAGGACATGCGTCCTATCTTGGACCTCCGGAACGTCAATCGCTTCCTCCGGAAGGAGAAGTTCAAGATGCTCACCCTAGCTCAGGTCTTGACTGCCCTCGACCCTGGAGACTGGTTGGTAGCGTTGGACTTGCAGGACGCTTATTTTCACATCCTCGTCCTGCCGGCCCACCGGCGTTACCTACGGTTCACGGTAGGCCTCGAGCATTTTCAGTTCACCGTGCTCCCCTTTGGCCTTACAAGTGCCCCTCGGGTGTTCCACGAAAGTGATGGTGGTGGTCGCAGCTCATCTGCGCCGGGCAGGGGTTCCAGTCTTCCCCTACCTCGACGACTGGCTGCTGAAGGCGGGCTGCGTCCCAGGCAGTCGTCTCCCACCTCCAGACTACGGCCGAACTCCTGCACTCGCTGGGGTTCTCCATCAATGTGCCAAAGTCGCATCTGATTCCTTCTCCACAGCTCCTTTTCATCGGAGCAGTTCTGGACACGACGCAGTTTCGGGCCTATCCTCCCGAACGGCGAGTCCGGGATATTCAGGCTATGCTTCCGATCTTTCAGCCTTTATCCTGGGTTTCGGTACGGATGACCCTGAGGCTGCTGGGCCTCATGGCCTCCTGCATCCTGCTGGTCAATCATGCCAGATGGCATATGCGGGCTCTGCAGTGGGACCTGAAGTTCCAGTGGGCGCAGCACCAGGGCAACCTGTCCGATCACGTCCAGATCTCGGAGGGGACTGCAAAACAGTTGCAGTGGTGGCTCTCGAACCGGCAATGGGTCATGGGCAGATCCCTCTCCCTTCCCCAGCCAGAGCACACAGTTGTGACGGACGCGTCCCTTCTGGGATGGGGCGGTCACATGGGAGAGGCGGAGATCAGAGGCCTCTGGTCTCCGGCGGAGTCCTGGCTCCATATCAACCTTCTGGAGCTCCGGGCGATCCGACTTGCACTCAAGGCATTCCTTCCCTCTGTCAAAGGGAAGGTAGCGCAGGTATTCACAGACAACACCACCGCCATGTGGTATTGCAACAAACAAGGCGGGGTGGGATCGTGGACCCTTTGTCAGGAGGCTCTGCGCCTCTGGACATGGCTGGAACATCAGGGCATGTTCCTGATGGTTCAACACCTGGCAGGTTCCCTGAACGCCAGGGCGGACTAACTCAGCCGCAGGTGCATGATGGATCACGAATGGCGTCTTCACTCGGAAGTGGCGCAAGGACTCTTTCTACAGTGGGGAGAGCCTTGGTTAGATCTATTCGCCACCGAAGAGAACGCGCAATGTCATCAGTTCTGCGCGTTGGAATTTCCAAGGCGGCACTCGCTCGGCGACGCTTTTCGTCGCGAGTGGAGTTGCGGTCTGTTGTACGCCTTTCCGCCTATACCACTTCTACCCAGAGTGTTGAAGAAGATTCGGCACGACCGGGCCCAAGTCATTCTTGTGGCTCCGGACTGGGCTCGAAGAGTTTGGTATCCCGAGCTACTCAGTATGAGCGTAGATCCCCCGATCCGTCTGCCTCTTCGGGAGGATCTTCTGTCGCAGCAGCAGGGGACGGTCCTCCACCCGAACCTGTCCAGCCTCCACCTGCTTGCGTGGAGATTGAGCGGCGGCAGTTGATTCCTTTCGACTTGCCTCCCGAAGTTTGTGATGTGATTCTGGCAGCCAGGCGTCCCTCCACTAAGGTGGTATACGCCTGCAGGTGGAACAAGTTTGTGGCATGGTGCACAGCAAAGGCTGTGAATCCCCTTTCTGCCCCTCTTTCTGAGGTTCTCCTGTTCCTTCTTTCCCTGGCCCAACAGGGTTCTGCCCTGGGTACCATCAAGGGCTATCTTTGTGCCATCTCGGCCTTCCTCAGTCTTCCTGATCAGCCCTCCCTTTTCAAGTCCCCTGTTGTTAACAGGTTTTCTAAAAGGCATTACACACCTCTTCCCTCCTGTTCCGTTTGTGATGCCTCAGTGGGACTTGAACTTGGTTCTTACCTTTCTTACGTGCGCTCCCTTTGAGCCTCTACATAACTGTCCTCTTCGTCTTCTGACTCTGAAGACGGCCTTTCTGGTGGCCATTACCTCCGCTCGGCGGGTGAGTGAGCTCCAGGCTCTATCATGTAAACCTCCCTTTCTGTCTGTCCATCCAGACAAGGTTGTTCTTCGGACGCGTCCGTCCTTCTTACCAAAGGTGGTTACTGCCTTCCACATTGGGCAGACCATCACTTTGCCCACCTTCTTTCCGCCTCCGCATCCTTCCAGAGAGGAAGAGAGGCTCCACCGTCTGGACCCAAAACGTGCGCTTTCCTTTTACATCGACCGCACACAACACTTCCGGGTGGATGACCAGCTCTTTGTTGGCTACGTGGGCGCCAAAAAGGTCGGGCGGTGCACAAGAGAACCATCTCCCGCTGGGTAACCTTGTGTATCAAAGCCTGCTATTCTTTGGCTAAGAAGGAGCCTCCTGTTGGGCTGCGTGCCCATTCCACCAGGGCAACGGCTGCTACCACGGCTTTGGGCCGCGGTGTTCCGCTGCAGGATATCTGTCAGGCAGCTACGTGGGCCTCGCTGCACACGTTTACAAAGCATTACTGCCTTGACAGTCAGGTCCGGAGGGACGGCTTCTTTGGCCGTTCTGTCCTCCGGGACTTCCTTGTCTGATCTTTGTTCGCAGACCCACCACCGGGGTTGGTATTGCTGGGGTATCTATTCTAAGGTAAGGAATCTGTCACTAACGTGTCTCTTTCAGATGCACAAGTTACTAACTTGTGTAACGATATATCTGTAAGAGACAGTAGTTAGTGACAGATTCCCTACCGCCCACCCATCCTCCCCGTTCTGCGAACTGATTTCTAGGGTTAAGGACATCCCTTTCAGGACCCTAGTATTTTTCAGACACCTATGTCAGCTTCTTGCATGGCTCTGCGTTCCTGGCGCGGAAAGTCGCGTACAGAACTGACGTCAGCGCGCAGGGGCGGCGTCTAAGTACTGCCCGCGACGTCATCCCGGCGATCACGACGCCGACGACGGACGCGGAGCCGCAAGACGCCGCCTACCGACGCGCAAGGGTACTGCTACGCAAAAACTTTCCGGATCCAGCCTGACGCCTGGGGATATTCTAAGGTAAGGAATCTGTCACTAACTACTGTCTCTTACAGATATATCGTTACACAAGTTAGTAACTTGTGCGTCTATCAGACATTGAGACTTGGTAAATTTTGGATACTATCTTTAGGGGCGACTTTGCATTAATAAGAATGGTCAAGGCCGGAAGTTCCGGGGGCTCTGACATGTCCTCACCCAGGACCTCAATGAGTGCATGACAAACTCTATGAAATTGGAATTGCGTAAGCAGTGTCGGTGTATCATCTTCAGACCCCATGTCCCCCCCGCCATCAGTGAAGAGGTCCCCTATTGTCTGTGCCCCAAGCGCCTTTAACGCCGTCATAATCCCTTTATCTCTGCACGGCAATAGCCACTGGCACCAGTCTAGCCGGGCAACGGGAGAATACAGAATAGCACCGGCCTGTAGCTGCAGTAAGTAATGCCAAGCGTGCGTGGTAGTGTTAAGTGAGTCAATAATCCCCGTACGTCTATCAGGGGGTGTGAACATCAAAGCCGGCAGCGCCAGAGGGGCCACAACAACAGATTCTATGCGGAGGTGTGGAATGTCGAAGGGGCCATGTATCCAATAATATGCTTGTGCACCTTGCGCGGCTCTATAATATAAATCAAAGTCTGGAGCGCCAAGTCCTCCCATGGAATACGGGAGCGTGAGGACCTGCCACCTAACACGCGCCTGTTTACCTGCCCAAGCTAAGTGGACCTTAAGGGACGTAAGTCGTCGGAAGAACACCCGGGGCAGGACCATGGGGACATTCAGGAAGAGGAACAGGAATCGTGGTAGTATAACCATTTTCATAATGGATACCCTACCCAGCAAGGATAACGGTTGCTGGACCCATCTGGCGACGTCCTCCTCTAGTTTGCTAATCGCAACCCCATAATTTTCCCGGAGCACAACTTCTGAGTCGGTGTGCAGCTTAATTCCCAAATATCTCACCGCCTCCGTGGACCACTGCAGCGGGTAATCAGGTTCAAAAGCTACCTTGGCCGGCGTTAGGGGAAAGATGATAGATTTAGTCCAGTTAACACGTAGACCTGACATCGTGCCAAAGAGTACCACTTCACGAAGTACTGGGGAAAGGTTACTTTCAGGGTGCCGGACATACAGTAACGTGTCGTCCGCGTAGGTGGATACAATCAACTCATAGCCTGGGAACCGAATGCCTTTATGGCTATGGTATTCTCTAAGCGCACAGGCCAGGGGCTCAGCCACCAGGGCATACAGAATAGGGGACAGGGGGCAGCCCTGTCTAGTACCCCTGGAGATGTAAATAAGGTCCGTAACCAAGTTGCCTATTTTGACTCTGGCCGTGGGAGAGTTATACAAAACACCGATCAACTGCATAAAAACCGGCCCAACACCCATCCTCAGGAGTACATGTCGCAAAAAGGGCCATTCAACTGAGTAAAAAAAATGTAAATCCAGTATTTGTAAAGCGCGAACAGCTACCCGAAGGCATCCCGGCGCTGGGGGCCGTCGGGAAGATTAGCTCGAACGCCTTTTCCATGTCTAAAAAAACCGCAATAGCAGGGATCTCCGGTCTAGTATGCTGTAGGGCGGCAAACACCGTGCGTAGATTATAAGTTAGGTTTCTGCCCAGTACAAAGCCCGCTTGCTCCGGCGCCACTAAGGTGGACACCAATGGGATCAAACGGTTTGCTAGTATTTTTGCAAATATTTTTGTGTCTACGTTCAGCAGGGAGAGAGGGCGATATGATGCACAGTCTTCAGGTGGTTTACCCGGTTTTAGGATCGCAACTATAATTGCTTCTCTCATAGAGGGAGGCATGGTACCCGAAACACACATATCCTCAAAAAGTGCTGCCAGATGCGGTATTAGCAGCTCCAGAAACGCCTTATAGAAGGTCACTGTCAGCCCATCCCCACCAGGTGCACTTCCCGCTCTCATTCTCGAGATAGCGAGAAGTATTTCCTCCCTTTCAATGGGACGCATTAGAAATTCCCGATGAGTATTAGTCAGCCATGGTAGTTTTATATGTCCGAGATAATCTAGCATGCGCTCTTCCGAGCTGCCACCGCGAGAGGCATATAGGTCAGAGTAGTATTGTCGGAATCGGTCAGCCACGTCCATTTCCTCCGACAGGGAACCCCCGTCTGCAGCTGTGAGCCCAGGCACTACCGACCTATCCCTACGCTGCTTGAGTAGTTGAGCCAGAACCGCCCCCGGGCGCTCCTCCTCTCCGTATGCTCGGGCTGTAGCGTACTTGCCCAGGTGTTTGACCTCTGTGTCGGCCGCTTCATGATACTCTTCCAGCGTCATTTTGATCTCTTGTGTGACCATCTCACCTGGCCTGGCCTGTTGGGCCTTTTCTAGGGACACGAGCTTCTGTTCTAGATCAGCAAGACGTTTGCGGATCGCCCTAAGCACACCCGCGTGCTTGGACATAGTGATCCCTCTTATATATACCTTAAACGCTTCCCACACAGTTTGAAAGCTGTCCACCAACCCCACGTTCGTTTTGAAAAATATTTCAATAGCTTCGGCCATTTCTTCCTTGAAGACTGTATCTAGCAATGAATAAGGCGGGAATCTCCAGGTAAAAGGAGGGATACGTGTCTTTGGGGTGTCAATAACCAGCAACAGCGGGGAGTGGTCGGAGTATGTACGAGGGAGAATCTTACATGTACGAATGTTTTCAGTCAGTCGCCTGGCAGCAAACCAGTAGTCTATTCTAGTGTGTATATCATGATATGCAGAATAATGCATGAACCCCCCTTTAGCTGAATATCGTTGGCGCCATACGTCACACAAGTCAAAACGCACTAGAGCTCCTTCCATTGCCCTAGCTGCCGCCGATGTGCGTCTCTCCGGGCCCCCCGATCTGTCCAGTGTTGGGTCTCTAACTAAATTTAAAATCTCCACCCCAGAGCAGCTGTCCTCCTGCATGCAGACCTACTGTGTCGGCTAACATTCTGTAAAAGTCCGGGTTGTCGTAATTCGTGCCATAAACATTGACCAGTAGGAAATCCAGACCTTTCCCTCTACACCTAGTGATGACAAACCTACCCTCCATATCCGTTTCTAAAGGTTCCAGTGTCAGTGCCGCCTTAGTATTCACCCACGTTAAAAACCCCCGTGCATGGGTGGTAAATCCTGCCGTATGAATATTGCCATGGAGCCCCCTAGTACGTAACATAGGGCTGTCCAGTGGAAGGTGTGTTTCCTGCAATAGTGCGATGTCGATGTTATGCCTTGACAAATAACTCAAGATCTTACTTATTTTCCTGTGGTCATTAAGGCCACGCATGTTCCATGTGAGCGCGCTTACTGTATCAAAGCCAGTGTCCCTATGGGACCTACCAATATAGGTCATAGAGTAGATCTTGCATGTGCCATCAGCCCGTTCCGTACTATCATCGACATGTAAGTGTACTGTGCGTCTTCACAAAGTGCAAAAGCATCTGAAATAAGCAGTGCGAGTCTCGTTACCCTCCCACCCACGCCAAGCTGTACCCAACAGTGCCTGGACGACAAACCCCCACATGCCCTCCCCCAACAATTAGCATTTTCACGTATGCAGATTCAAATAACCAAAACACAGGATCCCAACCCCCCCCTCCCCATACTGAACTCAGCAGATGTTGCTCACCAGGTAAGTGCATGTGCTGCAGCTGATCACAGCACCAACTCCGTTCCACCGCCCAAATCAATCTTGTCTCTGCAACAGAAGCTACCCCCACAACATAATCCAATACACAATACAACGATGCCCCCGGGCTCCCAACCCCCCTCCCCTCTCCGTTGAGTATTCATGATAACTTGTTGGCTGCAGCAAGAGCCGATCTCAACATGAAACCTGCCACACAATATCGTAACTTCCCAAAAGCAAGATCACCGCCATGCTCTCAAACTGATCCTTGCTTACAGCACCAAGGGACCTGCCAACTGAAACCCCAGCAAAGTCAAAATCAGTCCTGTTCATCGAGGCTGCCACCGACGGCTCCCTCCAGAACTTCCCTCTCCGGACTAGCACGCTTCTCCTTGGCCCATTCCTTCAAAGCTTTTTGCAGGGTCTTAGGTTCAGTGAAAATCCGTGAATGGCCGTTCCTGTTAACTCTTAGTCTAGCAGGGTATAGCATGGCATAGTCTATGTTCTGGTCCCTCATCTGGCGTTTTAACGGGGCGAACTGTCTGCGCGCCTCCTGGACTCGAGCCGTGAAGTCCGGATATAGGGAGATGTTGGACCCCTCATATTGCAGTGACTGCTTGTTCCTAGCAGCCGCCAACGCCGAGTCCCTGTCCCTATAGTTCAGCAGCCGCGCAATTATGGGTCTTGGAGTGGTCCCAGGGGCAGGGCGAGGACCCAACGAGCGGTGCGCCCTCTCCACCACGAACATATTGGAGAAAGTATCATTGCCCAGGAGTGTGATCAGAAGCTTCTCGACGAACTTCTCCATGTTGCCTGTTGGTGTCGATTCAGGGACGCCCGTGATTCGTAAGTTGTTGCGGCGCGAACGCGCTTCTAAATCTTCAGCTTTGTCTTGTAGGACTTGAAGAACCTTCCCCATTTGTTTGTGGTCAGTCCATCGACGTCTGTGCCTCCTCCACCTCTGTAACTCTACGCTCCGTCATGTCCAGACGCTCTGCATGTTTGTCTAATATCTCAGACATCCTGTCCATGCGGTACGAGAGCACGTCAATTTTAGTGCCCAACCCTGCTAGGCTGCCTTGTAAACTTTTTTCCATCGCAACCAACATAGAGTGTATGTCGCCATCCAGCTCCTCAGACGGCAGGTCCGACCTGGGATCCCCCTCTTCAGCAGCATTGTCCCGTACTTTTGACTTTCTGTGGTCGAACGTAATCTTGGGTTGATTTTTATCCACTCTGCCCATCCTGCGTCGTACGTTATACCAAGTTTTGGGCCCCAATCCACGCACCAGAGTCGACCAGGCCAGCAAGGCGGTAGCCGGTCAACCAGAGTTCAACCGCAGCTCCCCTATTTTGTAATCCGCAGGGGCTCGCAACTCTGGTCCAGCTCAATCACAGCGCAACTCCATTAGGGGTGACCAGGCACGCAGACCTACAGCTCCGCCAGCAACAGCTCCACAGACGGGCCACTATAGCGCGACAGGGCCTGCAGTGCCACCGCAATATCACGGGTGGGGCGCCAATCAGCTACCAGATTGTGCCAGGCAGTTAGCGAACGTCGCCACAATGTCCCCCAGGCATCTGTAATCGCAACGCTAAGCCCGCAGCCGGCCCATACTTATACAACAGTTCTAGGCGGGGAAGAGTTCATCAGCTGGGCGCACGGCTCCCTGGTTCCTATCCGTCCTCCCAATAGTCAAGCTCAAAATGGCCGGCTCCCGGTCCCAGGCCGCATCAAGTAGCGCTGCAAATCTGGCACTCACTTGTAGATCTCAGGCAGTGCCGATCCAGCGCTGGGGCAGTAAGCCGCCGTGCGTTCGCACTGCTCCCGACGCGATCCAAACTGCGGGCACGCAATAGCGCTCAGAGCAGCAGCGTCATCAATCCTACCAGCTTCGTGGCTATGGCAGGGCGCTCGGCTCCACTTTCACCCCCAAGGAAGTTTGGGAGGCCGCTATACTCCCGGCAGCCTTGCGCAGGGCAGGATCCGATCAGCGCTCGTTCGTCTCCCGCTGTCAGCAGCTCCCCGGACTGCGTGGGGGACACGGCAGGTCCAGCACGAGCGCGCCTCCGCCGCATGCTCGCCTCGTCACACCTCGGGCCGGTGCTTCAGCCCCGGATACAGGCCGAAGTGTCTCGTATCCCACCAACGGACTCAGCGGAGGGGTAGAGAGCTCAAAAGCAGCTCATCTCGTTGCCGGACTTCATCCGACTCAGCACAGCAGGAATGCGGGGCTACCAAACGCCGCAGACAGAGGATAAATGCCGGATAGTGTGGCGGCTTCACAGAGCCGAGAGCTCAAGCGGCCATCTTGCAGCTCGCAAGCTCCGCCCTCCAATTTCAGGAAATTATTCTGATGTCTTGAAGAGGGTGAGTGGCTGTCACAGTGTTTATACAATCTAGTTACCAGACTTCCCTCGAGTGTGACATTGCTTTGCTTCTACTATGCCTGAGTAGTTGCAGTGCAGAATGTACGGGCTCTTGTCATCATTGTAAAAAGCTTGTGCCATTCAGTAACCACAAGCCCTTTCATTCTATCATACCTTCACTTTCACCTACCCAAAGCCTTCCACAACTCTGTTCTTCCACCAGTTCACCCCCACCAGCTCTACAAATTTCATCAGCCCTCCACTTTAACCATTTCTCACCTTCCACAACCTTTTCCTTCCACCAGTCCCAAGGTGTCCACCAAAGCTCCCCTCCACCAGCCCTGTGGCTTCCATCATCCATTTCTTTTCACCATCTCTCTCATTCACAATGCAAATGACTTCCAAGACCCTCTGCTTCCACTAACCACCATCTGCCACTAGGTCTGTGACTTATCATACCCCCATCCTTCCACCAGCCCTCTCCTTGCTTCACCAATGTGGTTTGAGAGAGCTTGTGCAGTATTTCAGAATTCCTTAAACTACCAGAGTGAGGCTGCCTTGACACAATACTAGAGGAACAGGCATTTGCATTAGATGGAAGTTCTAAAGGACCGGCCCCATCTAGGCCTTCAGAACCTAAAATAATTCCTGACTCTAGACGCCTTCAGAATGAAAGACCTGGCAAACCTCATGGCACCAGTGTACTCGAATAGTAGACCTTTTCCAGCAGCTACAAAGGATGCTTATTTACTGGTCCCTACTGAAGTAGTGTTCTTGTGATCTCACAGATTTTGTCCTGTTAATTCTCAGACAGATAGGGAGTCCCTCTTTGGGTGTTTTGTATATTGATTCTCAGCAGAAGATTATGATGCATTAGAGGGTTGTTGTGTTGGTTGTCTATGCTGAGTTTGTACAGTCTCTTGTTGTTTGCTTTGTTCTCTATGGTTGGGTTGGGTTGTCTTTTAGTGTTTGTCATGTTGGCTCCCATTGGTATAGTTGAGTTGTCTCTGGGAATTTGTCATGTTCGTTTACTGGAGCTGGGTTGTGCTTGTATGTTTGCCATGTTGGCTCTCTATGGTATAGTTGGGCTTTGTTTCGATTTATAGCTTGATGGATCTCCTCAGTCCAGTTGGCCGGTCTATGAATGTTTGACATGTTGCTTCTCTATACTAGAGATGATTTATGCTTGTCCTTATGTCCTGATGGTTTCCAGTGGTAGAGTTAACCTGTCATTGGGTGTTTGTCATGTTCCCTGGTTTTGGGATGTTTTCCTTGTTCTCTTTGATAAAGAATGGTTGTCTTTGGCTGTTGTCGAGATCACAATGGAGTGGTAGGATTTATGTCTATGTTTTAAAGAGGTTTGGTGTTTGTCATATTCATTCCCTGTAGTATAGTTGGTGTGTCTTTCAGGATTTGCTATTTTGGTTAATGGTAGAATTCTTTAGATTTTTTTAGGTTCGATATGTTGGAATCCTGTGGGTGAGGTTGGATCTCTTGGGGAGTTTGTCGTAGTCATTATGGTAATGGTGTGTTTTTCAGTGTTTACTATGCTGGATCATGGTGGTGTGAAGGATCTTCTTTGGTGTTTTGCTTTGTGGGCTCCAGTGGGCTTGTCCTGTTTTTTGGGTATTTGCTGTGCCAAGTCTCAACTGTTCACACCAGTACCCCATGCAGTGGCTTACATTGTTCTTGGTGCGCAAGAGTTGATATTCAGAAGCAGTTTATGAACATGCATGCCATATCAGATCAAAATCGAGAGTAATCATTGAGAGCCACACTTTCCTGTTTCTGTTAACTGATTTCCACCATGATCACATTTAGCCATTTGGGTGTGTGTCAGTGGTATTGTAGGTGTTCGTACTCTTCAGTTGTGTATTTGCCATATTTATATGTTTCATTTCTGTATTCCACAGTGACCTTGAAGCTGATATCAGAAACAAGCAAGAAGTTCTGAAAGAGCTGTCTGCAGCAGAGAAAGAGCAATCTCTCCTCTCTGAGAACGAGCTCCGGATGGAGGATCTGAGAAAGATGACTCCTAAGGTGAGGTGAAATCACACGTCTGTCAGTTTTTTTCAGCCAAGGCATGTGCTCCTTATTTTCTCGTTTTTTCGTGTGACTGTAAAATTCTTTTGCCGCTGCAGAAACTTAATCTTGCTAGTTTCCCAGTATGCTTCCCTTTTAATGAATACTTCTAACCCCAGGCTCCGCTCTTTAAGAAAATTCCCAGGCACCAGACTGGATTTGGAGGTTTTCATAGCAGTGCTCCCATGTGCCTCTAGGAGGTGTTCTGCGGCTCTCCAGTGACTCCATACGACCCCGAAAGTGAAGTAGGGGAGCGAGATCTAGGCGACATCCCTGCGAAATGATATCAGTTCCTTTCTTTTTGCACCCTTCGATCTGGAGCTCCTCTCCCAACTTTATAAGTCTTCTGTCAACTTTCAGATTTCTTCACAGTATGCTATTCCCACTGAAAAGGCTGGATTTAATTTGTGTTGAGACTGCTAGAAGCATATATCGGTCACTGACTCTCAAGAAGTGTGTTAGAGGTGCTTGTGCTCTGGCCACAACTCAAGTTGTGTGACAGCAGTGCCATTATGCGCCCAAAGGCGATTCTGGCATAGGTGGTGAAGAAACTGTACGTACATAAGAATAGGTGACAATCAGAGCACATATCCTGCTCCAAGTTGCAGGGCCAGTCTCAAGGCCGCTCACAGGAAAAGTTCAGTTACTTGTCATTTTTTCCCGCTAAGTTGAAGTCTAGGCATAAGCGCAAGAAGCGCTCAGTGGGACTTGACGCCAACTTGCCACTCGAAGTCTAGCGCGAAGGCACAAGGGCTTCAGGATGGAGACTGTACTCTTCCGGTGTCACCCATACTCGACCCAACCCTGCAATTGGTCCCGGCGTGCCCTAAATTTCCTGGGACTTTTCAACCCCATCACAGATGGCGGCCTTCAAAGACGCCATGCTACAGATCTTCAGTGCGATCCTGGCTCCCTCTGATGTGCCTTCAAGCCTGACAGATCTACAGGGGTATCCAGTACAACTCCTGCTGACAAGTCCGCCCCGTTGTGGTCTTCCCCATTGGGGCCAACTACCCGGCCAGATCAGACTCTGGGCCTGGCTTTAAACCAGGGTCCAAGTCGGTTCCTTCTATACTGGTGCTTACTGCGCTGGTGCTAGCTGAAGATCCAATCCTGATTATGGTCCCTGGGCCCGAACTGACATTGGCCTGCTCCAGGCCTATGCTGTGCTACGAGATCATGAAGGCAGCCTTTCTCATATCCTTTTGTTTCCTTTTTCCCCTCCCATTTATCTTTATTTTTTCTCCTTCGTAATATATTGGATTATGTATCACCTTACCTAATAGCAGAGATATAACCTTTTTCTTTTATGTATAATTGTATACTTTTCACAACCATGCTGTACACTGTATTGGGCACCTGTATCAGAGGATACCAAATGTGTATACGGACTGTTTATAAACTGTTTTATCAAACTTTCATGAAACTATAAAAAACAATAAAAAAAATTAAGTCAGCCTTTCTCTAATCCAAGACCTCTGCCACAATGCCAATAATGTAGGTGCTTGAGGCTTTCTTTGGATTCTAACCCAGTGCAAGACTCACCTGATTTCCCACCGGACACCGTTTTATGATGGGGAGGGGATCAACTTGCTTCCCCCTCATTATACTAATGCTGCCATGTGTTGTGACCTCCAAAATGCCAGTGTGCTAGACAGGTCTCCTACTAGACTATCCATCTGTGCCACCAACAGAAGAAAATACCTTGCTTACAGTGGTGGTTTGGAGGGAAGTTGGAGACTTGCAATGGCCCACTATTTAGGCGAAGAGAAATGTATTTCCTGAGATTTTTCAAACAGGGCTGGCTTCTTCTGAGCCACTTCTGCCTTTCAATGAAGTCCTTATGCTCTTATGGCAACTTTGTGCAAGCCATGCTGGCTCCAGGTGACTAGACTTCCTATCCAAACATCCTACTCCGAAAAGCTTCATTGTTCAAGCATCGACAAGTAAGGTCAGCTCAAAATCTTTTCCAACCAATCCTCCGGACACGATCAAACAGAATTGATGACTTTTGAAAGTGCATGTTTTATTTAGTTAGTTTAGCCCTCGGGTCTATTAAAGCATTTTGTCAGCTGGGAAGGTATTCCCATGTGTTGTGGGAGATAGCAAGAGAGATCTTGCTGTCTGTACCCGAGGATCTCAGGGCCTCTTTGGATCAAACAGTAAACAATAGCCAGGATGCTGTGAGTATGTACTCCAAGATGTCCTGACATGCATGTGCTGTGCTCAACAGGTATACCTGGATGAGCTCAAACAGGTTTTCGGTGGTAAGCAAGCTTCCTTAATGGACATGCCCTTTGATGGTTCCAGGCTATTCCCTGAAAAGGCTAATTTGACACTGGAGCTCTTTAAAGACAGTTTAGCCACAGCCATGTTCTTTAGGCTGTTATCACCAACTAAGCAGTTTCCACATCAATACAGGAAGTTTAGGGGCTACTCCAGTATGTTAGCTCAATGAAAACACTAGCATTCCCAGCCTGAACTGCAGCAACCGATCCAGCCCTTTTGAGACAGAGAGCGTGGCATCAGCTGGAACTGTTCATAATCATCCCACTCTTCCTCCCCTGCTGCAGTGGCTGGCAATTTGTTTTGGTTTACCCTGATGGTCCCATGCCTAGCTGGTAGGAGGCAGAATACAGCATTCCCTTCCCAGCTTGAGATCTGTCACGTCAGACTGATGGGTCTTATAAATTATTCGGAGTGCTATGCACTATCTTTCTATTTCATTTGAATAGGTCCTTTTGGTGCAGAGGGTTTCTAATTAGTCTTCTCCAGCACTGTAGATGATAGTCGGGGTTTAGGGTCAGACGGCAGTCTTTATTTTTTGGAGTGCGAAGGGCCCATCTGGAGGAGGCCAGCCTTTTGTTTCTCTTTCTGATCACTATTGGTGAGGCTGTTGCTATCCATGTGCAGAATAGTTGTAGCTCTTTCTGCCTCTATTGTGGTTGCTCCAAATTGAAGATGGTCCTGCTATGAGGAGCATCACTCTACACTAATGCAGAGTCTGGAAGTCAGCATGAGAAGGACACATGAAAGGAGAACAGATCCAAACCACTGCTTAAGAGTACAGAGACTACACATCTCCTGTCTGCTGCATCTGCATACAAATGGGAGCTGTTCACCCACTTAAGGTTCAAATTCCAAGTTCTCTCTGACCTTCTTTCAGATCTTGCAGGCAACTGTTTAGAATCTTCTTTGGTTCCACTGTCCCTCTCCCACCCAGACATCACAGCTGTGACAAATATGTCTTGGCTGGGTGGGAGGGAGGTGTGGGGGGGTCACCTGCGTGAAGTGGAGATCACAGACATCTGGTCTCCGGCAGAGAGCCAGCTCCACATCAACCTTTTGGAGCTTCAGGTTATCCGTCCTGCCCTGAAACCCTTACTATCCATCATGGGGAGGCTGGTGCAGGTTCTCACGAACAACATGACCGCCATGGATTACTGCAACAAGCAGGGTGGAGTGGGATCATAGTTCATATACGGAGAGGCTCTATGCTTATGGAAGTGGCTGAATCAGCCATGCTTTTTTCTGGGAGCCAACACCTGACAGGCCCACTAAACACCAGAGCAGATGTGCCAAGCAGGCGTTGACTGGCAGATCACAAGTGGCATCCCCACCCTGGCAAGAGGCATCTTCCACCAGTCTGGTTCCCCCGGCCTAGATATATTCTGGCACCTTCAAGAGCATGCAGTGTCAACAATTTTACACGTGGAATTTCTTACTAGATGTTCTCGCAGAGATGCATTCAGGCTGGTATGGAATGAAGGACTGTTGTGCATTTCCACCACCACTACTTCTCGTGCCTCGAGTTCTGAGGAAGATCAGCACAGACCAGATGCAAGTCACCTTAATTGCTCTACACTGGGCCAAGAGGATGTGGCACCCAGAGCTCTTGAGCATGAGCATTTTCTCTTCAATCAGGCTACCACCTAAGGCGGGACCTTCTATCCGTGTCTTCACAACCTACAACTCCATGCTTGGAGATTGAGGGTCAGCAATTGGATGCTTTGCATTTGCTGGTCGAAGTGGGTGATACCATTCTTGCTAACAGACGCCCTTCTACAAAGTCTGTCTATGTTAGGAACAATGTGTTGCCTGGTGCTAGCCCGAAACACTGGCCTCATATAAGCTAGACTTTTGGATGTTCTTATGTTTGTTCTTTTGTTTGCCCAGTAAGGTCTTGCGGTGGACACCTTGAAAGTTATCCGTCAGCCCTTTTGGCCTTTCTGCATTTCCCTGAGCAATCATCTGTTCTCATTCGTTTCATCAAAGGTTTGACTTGCATGTTCCCACCCCCCCCAGCTATTTATCATGCCACAGTGGGACCTGAACTGGGTCTTATCGTTACTCATGTGCAAGTCCTTCGAGCCAATGCACAGCTGTTCATTACAACTCTTGACTCTAAAGACAGTCTTCCTTATTGTTATGACATCTGCACATCGAGTGAATGCTTTCGGTGTACCGCTTCCTTTCAGGACAGATTTGTACTGATGATTAGGAGAGGCTTTTAGCCAAAAGTTGTGATTCCCTTGCTCTGGCTAATCAGTTACTCTGTTTTCTGCTCCTCCTCACCCCTCGAAACAGGAGGAGAGACTCCGTCAACGACCTTAAAAGGTCTCTGAGCTTTTACATTGACTGTACAAAAGAGCGTTGTGTGGATGATTATCTCTTTGTCGGTTTCTTTGGGACAAGGAAAGGAAAGAGTGAGCACAAGGGGCCCTGTCAAGGTGGATAGTCTTATGTACAAAAATCTGCCATACACTAGCCAAGATACAACTCACTGAACACCTGCGGGCCCACTCCACCAGGTACAAATCCGCAGCAATGGCTTTGGTGCAAAAGTTGCCAGTTTTGGACATCTGCAGAGACGTTTTAAGGCATAGGCAAAGTGGGCAACTGCCCAGTCCCCCCACCTTCCAAGGGTCCTCTTGGTAAAGTGATATTTCTGAGTTTCTCTCACTTTCATCTCTCCCTCTCTCTTCCTACCTCTATTTCTGACTCAGTCTGTCTATCAAGTGCCATTTTAAGAATTTTTAGGCCTCCGACTAGACTCATTCAGTTGGTTTTTTGTGAAAGTTTAAATACAGTATAATATTTTTTGGCTTCATGCAGACTTGAATTATTAGAAAATAGGTAATAAAATACAAAGTTGTTCTGAAAATGGGGCCCTAAAATATATCATGCCCACAGCCCCGAAAAGCCTTAAGATGATACTGGACATCTGCCAGGCAGCAGCATGGTCGCTGGTGCACACGTTCACAAAACACTACTGCCTTGACAGTCTGGGACGAAAATCACTTTGCCCCTTTGTTCTACAGCACGTTTTGGCTCGAGTCCGTTCACAGACCCTCCACCTTGGGAGGTACTGCTGTGGTATCTATTCTTATGATGAGGAATCTGCAGTTAGAATTATTCATCCAAACAAGTTACTTACCTTCGGTAATGCTCTTTCTTGTGGATATTCTATATAACCACAAATTCCTCACTGCACTCTACCCTCCCTTTTTTATGTAGTGGGCTCATACAAATCTTAATAAGCTCCTACATTACATCGAAAATTTGTGAAATGTTCTGGGTCTGAGGGCGTGTAAGGATACACATTGAAGAAACTGACGTCATTGCACAGGAGTGGCACTTATTTGCAGCTGTGCTCCGCCACTTGCAAACCGTATGGAGTCACAGCGGAGCCACAAGACGCCATCTAGGGCGTTCAGTAGCACTGCTACGAAATCTCTGGATCCAGTCTGGTGCCTGGAAATATTTTTAAGGTGAGAAATCCTCGGTCAGATTGTGTACCTCCAGAAAGAGCATTACTGAAGATAACTTGTAATTTATGACAATTGTGCCGTCTTAGGAACTTAAATTGCTTTTTTACATAGTTCTGGCAGACCTGAGAATTTCTATCATTTCTAGAGGGTGCTGGTGTTGATAAAACTTGGGCAACCTTTTTTGCCGAATCTGTACTGCTCCATAATATTAAATCTATAGAACAGTTTCAGGAGTGATTAATTGAAATGAGCACTCCCACCTTTCTGGGGGCACATAATGGAGACGTGTGCACACATATGCAACTACCCCTATTGTATCCATTTTGCTGACCATTCAGCACCATCTGGGGAATTTTGTTGAATAGTTTAACGCAAATATGCACATCTACTACATTTTTGTTCCACAGAAAATAATGATTTACTTCTGTACTTCACTAGAACTGCTTGACTCTCGGAAGAGCTGCCAAGAAAAATGCTTTTTATTGCGTTTTCCACATATGAGGTTCTTTTGAAAGTAGGGAAACACCATCTTTGTAACCATTAACAAAGAAAACAGAAATGCTTGTTTCTGATATTGGTTCTGCTTTCTCTTACATGCATAACCTAGAAAGAAGAGCCCACTAAGCACGAGCTGAGCTCCCCAACTCCGCAGAAGGAAGATACCAGCCTGGATGAGTAAGTACGATTGACCGTTTTCCGGGATTTTGCTGTAATGTGATGTGGCAGCCTGGGCCAGACACGACCATGTCTTGCCTGTTACTTGTATCTATACTGCAGAAATTTGGATCTACTGTGTAGCTCTGAAGTACCTGCATGCTGATTTATTCTATGGCATTTCACTTCAACCTTCTGTTGAAGCTGAGCATTGTCAACCACAAGTGGCATGCCCCATCGGTCACCATCCTTTGACCGGTCAGAATAATATTGCAGATTGGAGAAATTATCACTGCCTCTAAACTGCAGAGGAAAGGCACTGGAGGGATGGTTTGATGCAGCTCAATCCTTCACGTTTTTTATTTTGAATGCTAACGTTTGGTAGGAAGATGAAGGATTTGATGAACTGTATGCTTTTCGATGTTCATGTGATTCGTCACTTGCATATAATCAATGTCTAATTCTAATTTGCTGCAGTGTTTTGCTTCTGCCCTTTACCTGACCTATTTCCCATTCTGTCTGCCTACCGTCAGTGTACGGCACTACATCTCATCAGAGGGCGTTTCCATAAAGGGGGCAAAGGAGTTTCTTCAGCGCCAGACCAAATCTATTCGGAAACGGCAGACAGCTTTGAAAGCTGCTAGACAGCAGTGGCGCCATGATATGCACCAGGTGCAGGATGTGCTGCAGGACACTGAGAGCTCACAGATCCTGGAAGACGTACACAAGAACTTGGAGCAAGTGAGTACTGCACTACACCTTTAGAGGTCCTTAGTGGTGTTGCGGACCTCTGGCTTTGCCAGATTCTTAGATTTCCTGCATAGTCATGTTCAGCATATGTTTCATAGTCTGTGCTGACCTGATTGTGCTCAGTGCATTGGTGGGGAAGCAGAGGGATATTCTGTCCTGGATTAATAGGAAGCTCTGTGGCAATTGCTTCTGGATTGCTGAACCTGCAATTGGAAATGCTGCAGACTTCCATTGGAAATGCTTGTAGTCCGCAACAGGAGGAGCAATGAGAGCACTTTGGGACTTTTGCAAGTCCATCTTTGACAGAGCTCCTGCAAGGTAGGTTGTCGGGTAACATCTGCAAGTTAGCCTGGTAAAGGACTGTGATGAGTCTGCATTGGACTCATCACAGCATTGGATAGGGCCGCTTTGGGTCACAGTTGAAAGCTGCTATCAGTCCACTTTAGCGAGGGCTGTTGTAAGTCAGTTGAGGAGGCCCACTACCAGTCAGGATTGAGGTGAACTGCTGTCAGTCGGGTTGGGAAGGGGCTGCAAGTCAGCTTTTTGGAAAGGATGCAGGTTGGCTGCTGAGCCATCCATTCTGCTGAGAGTCTGCCTTGGAAGTGCTGCTGCGAGTTGTCTTTGAAGCAGGCGGCTGAAAGTCTGCCTTAAGCAGGGTTGTGGTGAGTTGTCCTTGGGCCAAGCTGCTGCGTATCTTTGACTTTGGGGAGGGCTCCTGCGTGTCAGTTATGGCGGGGAGGATGGGGAGTTGGCATTGTTAGGGCAAGTAGAGATTTAGCGGGGTTGCCAGTCAGAATTCGAAGCAGGGTGGCAAGTCGACATTTGATCAGGTTACTGGTACACTTTGGATGGACTGCAAGTCAAGTGATAGGTGCATCGGTTTTCAAGTGTTTTATTAGTGAATGACACTAAAGTTTCTTAGAAGCATGTTTCATGGTTGTCTTCCAATGAAGCTGGAAATAAATACCTCAAATGTGATGTGCTACAAGTAATCAAGACTTTGTTCATGAAAGAGAGGACACAAAACAGAGAAGCATAGAGCTATGAAGAGCCGAAATGGTGAAGCAGTGCATGTTGTACTTACATTATCTTGACCAATTTTTTTTCTTCCTTCTGCTCTTCTATCTGTTTGCTGCAGGAGGCGAAGCAGCTGGAGGAAATGAAGGTGGCCATGCGCAAGGGACATGCGCTCCTGAGAAAGAAGGAGGAACGTCTGAACCAACTCGAATCATCTCTGCTGGAAGAGGTGCTGGCAACTTTAGAGTATTATGTGCACTGATAATGACTGAGGCTGCACCTAGTCGATTGTTGACCCACCACATGTCCTTTCCAGGCAGGCTAAGTGTGCTGTTAAACACCATTAAGCTGGAAACGCATACGTTTTCAAAATACTGTTGCATTGCTTTCTCTAGAAAAGTGTGCCATATTTTTACAGGCTTATGCAAGTTCACCCTAGGATAGGTTTGCAGTGTCACCCGTTATGGTAGTCTAACAGTGTAATTTCTGAAATCATACTTTAGTGAAGCACTGGTAGATTCTGGTATGGTTTTACAGGGAACTTAATGAGAATTCCAGTGCAGTTTTACTTGGCATGGCCCATTGAACTGAGACACAGCTCTCAGGGTGTTTCAGGGTGGTGTTTGGTTTCTATTTTTCCCCTTTTTGTGAGATTCAGAGCAAATAGACTTTTTGAGTACTTTAACCAGCATCATGGGGCAGTGTGAGAAGTTTGCACAAGGATTTCTGGGCACTGCAAGGCTCTAAACTTCCAGTAGATGGCAATGAATCAGCCTGAATTGAGACTAATCGAGGGAAATGCAGCAAAATGGCCTTAACTTTAGACTGGTACATCTGTGTGATGGTATATTTCTAAACTTGTTTGTGTATTGCTATAGCTTTAGGGTGGGTGGGTGTTATTGCATCTTTCAGGTGGTGTAGGATTTTGTCCTATCTTTAAGTTGTTGTTTTGTTAGACTGGTGTCTATTTTGGTGTAGCTTTAGGGTGGCGTTCTTGTGTGGTCTTGCAGCTTCTGGTAGCGATTTTTAGTCGCAGATTCCTCACCTTCTGAAAATTCCCCAGATGTGAGCTGGATCCGGAAACGTTTCTGTAGCACCTCTGCACGCCAGAAGGTAGTGCCTTCTGGCTCCATACTTGCTCCGTTCTGTGTAGGAAATGACCTGAATAGGCAACAGTCCCGTGCACTTGATGCGCATCCTTTTTTTCCTGTGCCACCAGACACGGATTTGGAGCTCGCCTCTCAGAGACACTTTACCTACAATTTTTAATGACAAATTTTTGAGGTGTGCAAGTGATGTCACCCCCTAAAACAACAGGTTTTAAGTCCTGTATAGATTGTCACTGACAGATGTCTGTGACGGAGCCCCACCAGGTGTGCCTGTTGTGTCTGGGGTCGAGCCATGACTCCAATACCTGCAGAGCCTGCACGTTCATGAACCCAAGGCCATCAGGGAACACACTGTGAAATTTTACGCCCCCAAACACACGCCGCATCGATACTGATCAAAGTCTAAGTCAGGTCTGATCCTGTATCCGCTCCCATTCCGGGAGCCGCTCTATAAGTTGGTCTTCATTGTGTTTCAAATCTTCAGGTGAGCATAAGAAGTTGAGGTGGAGTTACTCTCCTCCTCGCCATTCCCTCTCACTCAGCAGAGCACATGGGCAGCACCAAGGGTCCTGTTCCCTGTCCTGAAGTCAGTCAACTTTCAAGCCAGTTCCGCAGCTTATTCTGGCACAACTCGTATTTCTGGGACCTTCAGAGTTGCTGCGCAAGATCAAAGAGTTGTGCTCAGCTATGCACTTGCTCTTCAGATCCTTGGCAAATTCCTCTGGCACACCTTCGGGCTCTACGGAGCCAAGAGGCCCTCCTCCTGGATAACCACTGGCAGGTTCACCCTTGGCATCATTGGGACCCTCCGAATCACTTTTTCCCTCGACTCCAAAACCAACAAAGCCCCCAGAGACCACAACCACGCCAAGCCTGGGTACATCAATGCCAACTTCGCTGCCTGAATTAGTGGCTTCTGTTGTCCTTTCTGATGCCGACTCAATGCTTTTCCAACTTCGACCGATGTCCCATCAAAATATGATGAGGTCTCGGTGTTAGCTTTACCTCAAGGCAGACCACATTCTCTCCACTCAATTTTTGGAATGGATTCAGATAATGATGATGACCAGGGTGATGAGTTTGTTCAGCCCTATACAGACAATAATTGGTATAAGGACTTGCAAGACTCTAGTGGGCTGATTACCTTCCTGGAATCAGGCATTTCTCTCCTACAGGACCAGCAACAGAAGAATCAGCCTCCTAAGCCATGGTTATGTGAAGGGCGGCAGAAGCACTTGACCTACACCTCCCCTCCACGGAGGTGAAAACAAATGTACTGACTGAAGTCCTGCAGCCTGGCCAGACTGCTCCTGATCCTCTTCCCCCATTCAGTGAGTCCTTGACAGTTACCTTTCTAGATGCTTGGGCTAAGCCTTGTACCGGTCCTCCAGTGAACCATCAAATTGGCAGGCGCTACAATCCTGCTCCTGGAGACCCTCTCTTTTTGTCCTAGTTCCCCTCTCCTGAGAGTCTTGTGATGCAAGCTTCCACTAACCAGACTAACCATTTCCCACTACTCCCCCTGATAGGGAATCCAAGAGAGTGGAGACATATGGGAAAAGGTTATTTTCCACAGCCAGCTTGGCCCTCCGATCAGTTAATGCCTTCTGCTCGCTAGGCTGCTAGACCAACATTATTGGGGCCACTCTGGTGCAAGTCCTCCCTTGAGTTCCGGAAGACTTTTGTCCTGTTCACTCACAGGTAATTTAGGACAGTCGTGATGCGGCCAAGTTCACGATTCATTGTGGCTTAGACACCACTGACTCTGTTGGGTGGCCCATATGCGCAAGTGTCGCCATACACCACCATGAGTGGCTTCGATCCCCAGGGTTCTCAGGCGAGTTTCAGTCCTCAATGATGGACATGCCGTTCGATGGGGCTCACTTGTTTGGGGACATGGCTGGCTAATCCCTTGAGCATTTAAGGAGAGTCGGGCTACTGCCCCTCTCCATCTCTCGTCTGAGCTGCGCCAACATCAGCAGTTCCACCTGTACTTTCATGGCTTTGATCGAGGCATTTCCAACCGTCAGGTTATCCCACTCCAGCAGCAAACCCAGCAGTTTCACGGAATAGTCCGTGGTGCCCACCGCCCCTGCAGCCAAGGTCTGCGCGCCGCCTAGTCCGTCCCAACAAAGGTCCATCTGCCAAACCTCTTTAGTGTACCCCAGCAGAGTCACAGTCACCCGGTGGGAGGCAAAATCCACTGATTCTATCCGGGTTGGCAAGCGATCACGTCGGTCAAGTTGATCCTTCAAATTGTCCGCAACGGTTACGCCTTGCCTTCCTTTCGTCCCTGCTGCACATTCTGCTGTCTGTCCGGACAATCTCTCCATTTTGCAGCAGGAAGCGATAGCCCTTTTGGCCAAAGGGGCTATAGAAAGGGTGCCAACACCAGAAGTAGGCGTGGTTGCCATTTCCGCTGCCTTCTGGTGCCCAAGACGGATGGAAGCCTTTGAGCTATTTTAGATCTGTGCCTTCTCAATATCTTCCTTCAGAATGAATCAGGATGCTCACTCTGGCCCAGGTCTTGTCCGCCCTAGACCTGGAGACTGGATGGTGGCATTGGACCTGCAGGATGTATATTTTTCCATATTCCCGTCCTGCCAGCCAATTGGCACTACCTGCGGTTTGTGGTGGTGGGGGGGGGGGGAGAGCATTTCGAGGTTGTTGTGCTTCCCTTTAGACTCACCAATGTCCCTCGGGTGTTCACGAAAGCGATGGTGGTAGTGGCAGCACACAATTGGAGGTCAGAATACCAGTCTTCCCCTACCTCGATGACTGGCTGTTAAAGGCAGGCTTGCCACAGACAGTAGTCAATCACCTCCAGATCATGGCGAACCTCCTACTATCTTTGGGGTTCACTGTAAATGTACCAAAGTCACACCTGACTCTTTCTCAGATGCTCCCCTTCATCTGAGCCATCCTGGACACTGTTTGGTTTTGTGCCTATTCCACGGAGAAGAGAGTCCAAGACAATAAGGCTATGATCCCCATCTTTCATCCTCAATCCTGGATTTCAGTAAGGTCGACTCTAAGGCTGCCTGGACTGATGGGCTCCTTCATCCTCCTGGCCGAGTTCGCCAGGTGGCATATGTGGGCTCTGCGGTAGGATCTGAAGTCCAAGGGTCCAACATCAAGGGGACCTCTCGACCACATACAGATTGTGGAGGAGGCTGCCAATGATGTGCAGTGGGGGTTACTGGATATCAGTTGGTTCAGCGGGTGACCCCTCTCCCACCCAGAGCTGACCATGGTGATTGATGCATCACTCTGGGTTGGGCGGCCATCTGGGAGAGGTGGAGATCATAGGCTTCTGGTATCTGACGGAGTCCCTGCGCCATATCAATCTTCTGGAGCTATGGGCGATCTGCTTGGCGTGCTGAAAGCCATCCTTCCATTCATCAAAGGGAGGCTGGTAGAGGTGCACAAGGACAACATCACCACCATGTGGTACTGCAACAAACAGGGTGGGGTGTGATCATGGACCCTGTGCCAGAAGGCTGTGCAGCTCTTGAAATGGCTGGACCACAAAGGAATTTTCCAAGTGGTGAGCACCTGGTAGGATTATGGAATGCCAGGGCAGATGAGCTCCGTCGTTGCGCCTAGCTGATCAGGTTTGGAAGCTACATCCGGTGGTGACGCAAGCTCTCTTCCGAGAATGAGAACCTTGTCTCGATCGGTTTACCACCTCAGAGAACGTGCAATGTCAGCAGTTCTGCGTGTTGGAGTTTCAAAGGTGTCTCTTGCTCGGAGACGCATTCTGCCTCGAGTGGAACTCGGGACTCTTCTATGCATTTCTGCTGATACCATTCCTGCCCCAAGTTCTCAGGAAGATCATGACTGACGGGGCCCAAGTCATGCTAGTGGCTCCAGACTAGGCACAGAGAGTATGGTATCCAGAACTCCTAGGCTTGAGCACCTGTCCTCTGATCAGGCTGCCCCTCTCGGGGGGTGGGGTATCTGCTAATGCAGCAGAACGGTCTGGTTCTCCACCCCGGCCTTTGCAACTTTCACTTTCATGCGTGGCGATTGAGCAGTGACAGCTGAACACCTTCAACTTTTCTCTGTAGGTGGTTGATGTTGTCTTGGCAGCCAGGTGTCCCTCGACGAAACCTGTATATGCCTGTCATTGGGACAAATTTGTGATTTGGTGCGGCACACATGGAGTGTGGTGCTCTTTCTCATAGAGACTCTATCTACCTGCAGATTCCCCCCCGACCCTCCCATCCTCCCCGTTCTGTGTTTGGACTCTACCCCTTAATAAGATCCCAAACCTAGGAATCTTCACACAGTCCACCAATTTGCTTTTGGGGATCTGCGCCGGGCGAAACACACAGTCTTGAAACCAACTGACGTAAGCGCGCTGGAGTGGAGTCTACATGGGCCCCACACGTCATTTCTGGAGCGGAACTAAGTCAGTACGGAGGCGCAAGGTGCCAACCTCTGGCACGCAGAGGTACTATGGAAAAGTTTTCAGATCCAGTCTGACGCCTGGGGAATGTTCAAAAGGTGAATATGCGGCTATAATCCCTACAAGAAAGTGTTACTGAAGATAAATAACTTCTTCTTTAGGTTTGTTTGTTGGTGTATTTAAAGGTTAATTTACATTTAGTCAAAGCTTTAGGCAGGTGTGCCTGTGTGTTGTCTAATCAAGGTTTTACGGAGCACTCTAACATTTACCTTTCTGGTTCTTTTCCTAGCTCTCTGAAGAAGATACCTTGAAAGGCACCACTGGAAAAAAAGTGGTTACATTTGATCTCAGTGATTCCGATGACACCAGCAGCTGTATACTCAGCAATGATCTACCGCCTAACCGGTGTAAGTAATGACAGACTGCCTACCTAGGTTGATCCAACCAACCTTTGTCATGCGCAGTGTGCCCACCACACCTATGTAATGACTGTGGGTCTCAAGAAAGGCAACAAGAGGGCAGCAGTGCATTTGCTTTTCACCATGTACACACCCTAGCTACAGTACCTGTTCTGGGCCCCCTGAGTGAATGCCATCCACCCCTAGTATATGTAGTTTTTCTGTAGTTCCTTTTGTAGGTGTACTATCGATCCCCAAAGTGTGTGTTGCATTTTTCTGATGGATACGTCTCACTGCAGTTTCTTCACCTCGTGAATCCCTACAGTTGCCACAGTGGATCCGGAACCAGCTCTCCCGCTCCGCCTGATGGTACCACGACTGCCTCAGCTCTGGAACCACTCGAACATGACATCACAGAGTCACAGTTTGCCATCCTAGAGCACTGACATCAGTTTCTTTTTTTCCACACCATGGGGCACAGATTCGAAGTTGCTGCCTTTGAGACTTGCAACAAATACTTTTTAAGTGCAGTGTTTTGTTTAGGATGTCTCCACCAAAGTTGCCCGGCTTCAAACATTGCCACTGTTTTAGAAAGCAGATGTCGCTCTCAGACATGCACAACATCTGTTTGTGGTCACATGCATGCCAAG
The DNA here is from genome assembly GCA_963921515.1 of Calotriton arnoldi. NCBI lineage: Eukaryota > Metazoa > Chordata > Amphibia > Caudata > Salamandridae > Calotriton > Calotriton arnoldi. The sequence continues at coordinate 169,506 of CAWUFW010003182.1, read as the reverse complement.
ACCATCAAGGAAAGAGAGGCGAAACTCTACATGGCTCACTCCTAGGACGAGCGCAGCGGTAAACATCACCATTCTCCTTTCAGGTGCCACTCCAGACCTCTGGCTGACCTTCGACCAGCAAGTCCTCCCAGCAAATCTCGTCTAAGGAAAGCTACTTCAAGAGATAGTGCAAGTAGATAAAAAGGGGCTCTTTGTCCTCACTGTATAAATCCCCTTCTAAATGTAGGTCATCTGGTTGGTGGTTCCACTCCCAGGCCTCTGCGTCGACCACAGATCCAGGCTTAGTGGAATAACTGTTTGTACCAGAGTAGGTGCTGCGGCCCTTGCAGTCCTGGCAGTTTCCACTTGACTCACCCATGTGTCTGACCTTTTTCCAGAAAGAACTCCCCTTCTCGTCCTCTGGTGCGTCTGAGGGACCTAAAAAGCTTTCAAGAACCCTGACTGACCCTATGTCGCCATTCCTAGCCCTGTGCTGGTCGACCTCACAACGGCGCACCACCGGCCCTATCACTTTATTGGCCAGTAGCCTTGCAAGCTGCAGCTCCATACGCACCACCAGTGCTGGCTTTGGATCCGTGTCACGATATGATGAATTTTCAGAAGACTAAAGCCATTCTAATCTGGTTCAGATGCAAGGAGCAGCAGTTTGTGGAAGAAGTGTATTTCAGGCCTTTGCCTAGTGAAGAGTACTATGGCAAACCTGGTGGCATTTTTATCTCTGATACCAATTCATTTGCCTGATGTTGTCTATCCTGATGATGACAACAGTAGGATGGGGGGGGGGGGCACCTCTTCCTTCTATTAGTGCTGATGCCTGTGACTATCTGTCCCTCTGAAATGTTAATGACCTACACCCCTCTGGAGGTTGTTTTGGACTGCCCTTGGGGTTTCCAATAGAAGAAATTACTTCATTTACGGTGGCCCTGATTAAGCCCACTGAGGTCCCCTAATTGTTACCTGTCGAGGAGGAACAAGGCTAATCTCCCCGCAAAGATTCTCCAGTCTGCCTCATCTGCAATGAACCTTTGCTTCCCTACAGTGATTCCCTGTTCAACCCCATTTTGGTAGCTTGTCACAAGCTGGCTTCTGTGTCTGCTGTCAGTTAGGTTGCTCATCTTCATAGTCCTGCTCCAGGAGATCCAAAATGTTTGACTGTTTATCCCTCTCCAGAGAGCCTTGTGGTCTGGACCTCCTGTACTACCAAGAAGAATTCGGTTTCCTTTCCTTCCACTCCTCGGATAAGGGAGTCTTAAGAAAATCAAGGCTATGTGAAGAAAGATTCCTACTTTAGAGACTTGCTTTGTGATCTACTATCTCGACTTGCCTTCTGGCCTCATTCCTTGTGGAAGATGGTACGGGTGGTTATTCGGAACCTTTCCATACACGTCTGTGTTCATTTCGCAGCGGTGGTGCTTATGAGTCAATATGCGGTGAAGCAAGTTATTTTTTGTATTCTGGACGCAGTTGACTATGTAGCTCGTTTTCTATGCGCGTCTCCTTTATCATCCATCGCCCTGCCTGGATGTGATTTACCTGTTTTTCAGGCGACGTCCAGGCAACCATTTAGGACATGCCCTCAGTGGCATTTAACTTTTTGTTGGAAAGGCCAACTCAGCTTTGGACCGTTTTAGGTAAGGACAGACCGTGGCCCATTCTTTTGGACTTGGCCTCCCCAACTTGCCAGTTTCATCACCAGTACCGCAAATTCAGGTTCCTCCCAGGCATCCCTTTCGAAGACACCAGCCCTTACAGCCTGTGGAGCAATCAAACAAGATCTTGCAGCTGTGTAAAGGGCGTGCATGGTTGTTCCTAAGGTCCCAGAAGAAAGCAGCAGCAATATTCCTCCCTCTCTTCCATGGCATCCCCAGCTAAGCTTTTTAAACCATGCTTAAAGGAACACAAATGCCCTGTGAGAGAACCCTGGGTGTGGGATGACCTACCATACCAAATACTGGTAGTCTATTACTACAAACCTTTGGGTAATCCATATTGTTAAGAAAGGATAAGCCATTCCCTTCTAGTGCTAATCCTTCCATCCCTCCTTTTTCCACATTAATCTTCGGCAACCAGGCTCACATGTTAGAGTAGCATGACCCTTTGGGCAAGGGGGCTGTAGAATTGGTGCAGAAAGCTGAGATCAGGCATGGATGCCATGCTATGCATTTTCTTGTTCCCAAGAAGCATTGTAACCTCCTTCTCATTCTGGACCTCTGTGTTCTGAGCTAGTTTCTCTGAAAAGAGTTCAAAATGCAGTGTCTGGCACAGGCTATGTTGGCTCAGGTGCTAGGGGACTGGATGATGTCACTCGATGGGGTGATGGTGGTGGTTGCAGCACACCTTTGCAGGTCAGGGGTTCTCTATTCCTGTACCTTGAAGACTGGTGGCTGAATGTGGGCTCATCACAGCTGGTGCTGGACCACTTACAGTTGACAACCTCTTTACTGTTCAACTTGGGGTTTTCTTTGTCTCTCCATGTCTCATTTTCTGCCTACCTGACGTCTCCTCTTCATTAGAATGGAACTGGACGTAATCTCCTTCAAGGCCTACCTACCTGCCTTCCCAATGGGTTTGGGCCATTTGGGCAAGGATCATGATATTTTGGCAGAGAGCTCTTCCTCCAGCCCAAAAAATTCGGCATAGTCTGGGTCTGCTTGCCTCCTACATCTTAATAGTGCCACACTTTTGGTGGCACATGCGCATCCTACAGCGTGCCTTAGTTTCCAGTGGGCCCTGCAATAAGGAGTCCTCACACAGCATCCAGATTTCCCAGGAAGCAGCTTAGGACCTGCAATGGTGGATAGTGGTAGAGCATCTCACATGTGCAAGACCTTTCATTCCTCCGCCAACCATGGCCTTGGCCTTGGTGGTGACCAATGCATCTTACCTTGGTTGGGTGCAAACATCTCAATGTGCTGGTGATCAAATGCCTCGGATCTCCCTAGGTGCAGAAATCCCACCATCAACCTGCTCAAGTGATATGACTGACCTTTGATTTGTTCTGCCTGTTATTCTTGGTCGGTTAGTGCAGGTCTTGACAGACAACTCAACCGCAATGTGGCATGCCAATAAACAGGGTGGCAGCTCAATGTCTGGCTGGCTGTGAACCATTAGTTGTGCTCCCTGAATGTGTGGGACAACTTTCTCGGCGCCATATTGTTATCCACGAGTAGCGCCTTCCCCCAGGCACCCCTCCATAGGACTTTTTGCCACTCACAAGAAACACTTCTTACATATCTGTGACCTGCTGGCCATACAGTTTTCATCACTAGGAGCTATTCAGTCTGAAGTGGGACTTCCATCTCCATTACGCTTTTCCTCCATTCCCTATGCTTCCTCTCGTCCTGAAGAAGCTGTGCTAGTACAGTGTGCAGATGACCTACTATGCACCAGATCAGCCAAAGCCTGGAGATTGAGCGGGGAATTCTTAGATCATTTGATCTGCCTGTTGAAGTGGTGGTAGTGATCTTGTCGGCTTGTCGACTCTCATTGAATGTTTATTCTGGCGTTGATCCAGTTTTGTCTATTGGTGCACGAAGGTAGAAGTTGACACCCCTCAAAGTGCGATTGTTTGATGTTTTCCGTTTTGTGCTTACCTTGGCCTTTGGCACTGTTAAGGGATATTTGTGGTCCTGTTCGGCTTTTCTTTGTTTACCAGGCCCACCACTGGGGTTTAAATTTCCATTAGTTATGCCTTTTCTGAAAGGTTCTTTCCATTTGTTTCCTACTTCTCCTTTTGTTATGCCACAGGGGGTTCTTAACTTGGTGTTCTTGACACTTTGAGCCTTGCACAGTTTTGCACTGTGGTTGCTTACTTTGAAAGACTGTGTTTTTGATTGCCACTACCTCAGCTTGGTGTGATAGCGTGCTGCAGGCCTTGTTTGTTCATCGTCATTCCGTTATATTATAATGTACAGGCTGGTTCTCAGGACCAAGGCTCCTTTCTTGTTGAAAACTATCACCCCATTTCACATGGGCCACTGTATCACTCTGCTAACATTCTTCCCACCTCCTCCACATATCATAGGTCAGGACAGCCTCTACCGCCTGGATACTTGAAGCACCCTGCGTTTTCATATCAGCATGATGCCAATACCGGATTCGCGACCAGCTTTACCTTGGCTATGCTGGCTTGAAGAAAGGCATGGCTATTCCGAAGTAAACAATCTCCTGCTGGATTGTGCTATGCATCAATCTGCAAAGCTCTTACCAGGGAGTAGTCTCCTGAGGAAAGTGGAGCCCATTGTAACAGGACAAAGGCCTTTTATTCTTCTCTATCGTCGGGAATTCCCGTCCTTGAGATCTGCTGGGTGGATGCATGGGCTTCGATTTACACCTTCATCGGCATTATAGCCTCAACTGTAGAGGGTCTGCTTGGGTATTGATTCAAGAGGTGAAAAATATGCAATCTTCTGATGACTGTTTCTTACATTCAGTGATGACATTTTTGACTGATGCTCTATTTACCTACAAATTCCTGATCGATCCTACCAACCTCCCAAATTCTGAGATGTGGTTTTACTGCTGTTCACTTAAGGTCCCAGTTAATTCATGCAGTTCAACATTTGTCAGTCTCTGCAGCCTCATCTCCACCTCAGACTGTGGGGAAAAAAATGGACAACTGACGTAGTATGCAGCGGTAGTGGCTTGTTTAATTTTATGATGTCATGTCCGTGGTTGTTCTGGAGCCGAGATTCAGGTTGTGGCACCACCTCCCAGTGCAAGAGTGCTATTGCAAAGTTTTTGGATCCAGGCTGGCGTCTGATTTGATTCAAGTGGTGAGGAATCTGCAGGCAGTTAAGAGTATCCACCAGATTGAGCATTACCAAAGTTAACTTGTTCACATAGCACAAACCTAGCTGGGGAGCAGTAATAATGGGAAGAGAAACAGTTTGAGACTGTGCACGTGAAGTGTGATTTTACATATTTGCAGTGCACATTTAAATTACATTTGTAAAAATTTACAATTTAAGGCACTGAGAAGGTGATTTGAACAGTATCACTGCATGTAGTCCTCACGTACCTCTCACCTTTTGCCTGCAACTGAAGGCCTGCTGAGTTCCCTAACCACGTCTGTAGCACTTTTGTAGAGCCAGCTTCAAACACAACATCAAAACCCTACCACCCATAGAGTTTCACTGTCCATCCCCATATGACACTCGCTTGTAGGGTCTGCCACTGTAAACAACACAATGTTCGCGGTCAGTCTTGAGTTATCTTTCTGAACCCCTAATACGTACTAAAGGAAGCAACCCTTTTAGGTGTCTCTGACTCCCACCATGTAGGTAGTTTGTATAAGTGCCATTCCTTTTGAGTTGCTCGCTGGGTGCAGTAGACTGGGGACTGGTATTAAAAGCTTCATTTCACACAAATCTTCCTTCCTCAGATGAGCTGCCAGCTGAGCTTCAGTTTCCTCAACGCAACAAGGTGCAGTATCTGAGCGACTCTCTTCAGCGGATCACCAGTGAATTAAACGGGGTGCTGAGTGTTCTGGGCTCTCTCAGCAATCCTGGTTTGCCCACCTATGCCTCGTCGCCAATTCAAGTGCCTCCTGCTCCGCCCACTGGGCTGCCCTTATCCATCTACACATCACTGGCCCGGGCTGCCACTGGCCCCTTCCCATCCCCCCACGTTGGTCTCTCAAACAAGTGGGCCTGGTCCCCAGCATTGAACACTAAACTGGCCTCTGCATCGCAGTCTGTGGACACCATCCTGATGGAGAAATGCCGCAAGTACTTCCCATGTAAGTTGTCAGTGTTGCTTCAATATACTCCATAAGATTGGCTGGGTTTATGCATCTCAACAAGGTCTGTTAGAGCAATGTTTGTCATTATTGTTATGTGTTCCGTATCTCTGGGTATGATGGGACTCCTAGCCTATTGTGTCTGTGATCTCTGTCTATCTCTTTCAGGTGGGATTCCTTCACTAAGTGGAAGCCCAGCGCCCTTGGAGAGTAAACTGGGATACATATCCGCAAGGTAGGTGGTATTCTAGTGGGAGGGTGGGTACATAATTCCCAGGTGCTTAATGGGTCTGTGTGAGTGGGCACCAGCCACATGCCACCGACCTGCACCAACCAAAATAGATCCATGACTCAGTCTAAAACCCCAAGAAAGACAAGAGTACCAGATGCAGACCACCACAGACCGCTGCGCAGCGCAGTCAAAGACCATCTGGAACAGATCGACAGTGCAGGCTTCAGGCGTATGTAAAGCTGGCCTTCCTCCCGGGATATATCTAGGCGTGGTTCATACGTGGCCGCCTGCAGACTGCTCCCCACCTAGATATCATTGGTAGCGGGTCAGAGGTACAACTGGTAGATCTCCCATGCTCTGTCGCTATGTATAAGAGAATTGGGGGAAAGGCAAGGGCGACTGTCTAGGCCTGGGAGGTAATCTGACTGTGGGTCAGGCGCAGTGCATTGGAAGATTGCACTGCCTTGAATGTCACCGGCTGTAATGTGGAGTGCACAGCCAGACTTCCTATCCTGTCCAGATCACAGGGTCGAATGTGTCATTTGTAAACCGCACCTTATTCAGCCAAGTGCTAAAGAATGGCCATTCTGCTACTGGCAGCACCTGGTCCAAGTGCACCACACGTGCCAGAGAGCCAGCACCTGTACGCTGCCAGTATTGTCTATGGTGCAGTCTGAACATGGCCCAAAGTGCCAGCCCCTCCGTCTGAGACACCATTTCCAACATAGCGCTCAAGATTAATTTTTATTTTTGTTGTTGTTTCTTTTCCTGCTGGCAGTGAACAGCTACGCCTCTTGCAGCACTCCCAACCCAGGATCCCTGAGAACGACCGCCACTCTGTCCAGGGAATGATTGACTCCAACAAGAGGTGGCTGCAAAACTTTAAGAACGACCCCAAAGTGTATCCTTTGAAGGTTGTGTGACTGTGTAAGATGCATGGGCACTCCAGCCATGTAAAACTCATGTACTGGCTACCTCTGTGATAATTTGTGAACTGTAAGAGGACGTCATGCAGTACCCACTTACAGTCCCTACCCCGTGCCCCTCACCCTTAATCCAACTTTACTTTGTACTTACTACACATCTTGGCTCTGTGCCCAAAACTACTGTCCCTTCTTCCTGCCTACTTTCCCTTCTTCCTGCCTACTGTCCTGCACATCTGTTGCTGCAGTCACAAAACCCTGAAACCACGATCACAGAATACAGATGAAATGAACACTTTTTGGTGAAATTGTATGTGGTGAAAGGTGTATTGATTACACAAGATACCTACAGCCATAAGACCCCTTTAGGTTAGTCTCCTTGTCCCCCAAACGCTCATTCCAAGTGTAATCTAAGTCCCAGTTCAGGCACCAACTGCTGTTTGTGCCTGACTCTTGATTACTCTGGGTGGCCCATCCCAAGAGGTTTTTTGCATACTTGAACTATGCCTGGTGAAACTTGCTCACATCTTGCAGGCAAAAAGCACCAGTTTTGAGTTTATCCACCTCGAATAGTATTTAGTGGGTTCACTATTTTGGCCTATGATTGGGCATGAGTTGAGTTTTTGGGGCCTTGGGCACCTAAATATTTGGGGTCTCCTGTTTGGATTACGTATGGCTCATTACAGGTCTCTCGGGAATTTGTGGTTATATCTGGCCTGGTAAATGTTTAAACCCCAGGGTGTGGTTGTTATCCAGTGAACTATCACTACATCATTCAAAGGTAAAGAAACTTTGAATGATGCATTTTCCCTGCATGAATTTGGATAGGTCTTACCTGTTGAAAGTATTTTAGAGAAAACATGGGTGCAGTTTTTACTGTGAAAATCTGAATCCTGATTTAGGTGGAAACGCCTGAGTTGGGATGACGAGAGAAGTTGTAATGAAGCCTTAAACTTAAGTGGTCGAAATTACACAATTCCATGACCCTGGAAAGGCTTCCAGATAGGGGATAAGGATTCACCAACAAAAGCTTCAGACGCAGGTCGACAGACCTAGAAGACAAATTAATATGTCCTGATGAGGGAACTTAAATGGTAGATACTAAGGAGGTTTAATTCTCTGCAGCAAAATTCGTATTATATTTCAGTTGTTGATGAACATTGTATGTAAACAATATACTGTTCAGAAACACTACTTGTGTCACTATAGATGTTGCATGCTTCGATGTGTGCGATTTTTTTTAGAATTCAGGCTGTGACATTAGAAGCATCTGCTTTCAGCAGCAGATTAAACCCTCATGTTACTTAGATCTCGCTACATGCTCAGGCTCCATACAGTGAAGTTATGCTACTTAGCTTACAAGTAAGGGAGATACCAAAGGCTCAGGCCTCAGCTGTGCCCAGTGGCGGCTGCTTTTTAACGGTGGAGGGATGCGGGAGGGAGAGGGGGAATGAAAGCAAAAATTAAACAATCACTTACCTGTGTGCCGCCTCCCGGTCCTCTTCACCTGCTTCCAGGCTTCCCTAAGCCAATCACAGCATTGTGATGGGTCTGAGTGCCGTGGTTCGGCACTCAGACGGGGACAAGGAACCTGGGTATGTTCTCCACCCAGGCTGTAATGCAGCCTGGATGGAGAACATGCAAAGTGCGCATGACTGTTTGGCCGGCCCAAGACGGCCGGCCAAACCATCATGCTCACTTAAGAGAGTGCGAACCACTCCTCCTCCAGCTCCTCTGTGAGAGCCCCGCCCCTACCCAGCTGAGCAACAACGGAAAAATAAAAAGATAATAACCATGAGTTATCATTTTATTTTTTCCTTTTTGACCCCACAGGTTACAAATAATGCTCCTGCTCACAGTGGCGTAGCCCCTGGGACCGAATATAAGTAATGAAACTTGGTTCACTTCACCTGGTTTGGTGGGTTACAGAGACTATAAAGGATCTGACAACTTCTCTATCCCACAAGTTATGGAGATCTGCCAAACGCCTCGGGTCACACACATTTTAGAGGTTCAATCCAGTGACTGCGGAGTTTGCGGATTACAGAGATGAACAGGGTGGCCATCGGACAGGAGAGCTATCCCTCATGTCACAGAGATCTTACAGTCTCAGTCAAAATAATTTTCCATCGACTACAAAGAAAAATGTCCGGGCTTCTTACTTATGTTACATATTTCATACAGGATCAGGCATTTTATATCCAAACTAGTTCTGTGATTTTACAGTCTCAGGTCTCTTTGACAGCAGAGCTCTATCAAGGGTGGACTAGATATTTCAGGTTCAGACGTATGACTGAAGAGCTATGAAGTACACACAAATGTTACGAGATCGGGGTTCTTGGCAGCAGAGCTGTTCCTCAAAGCACATTGATCTTGCAGGATCAGCGGTTATCCATAAAGTTCAAATTGTCTTGCATGCCTAACCTTCAGACAGAACTACTCTTCAGTTTATACAGATTCTCAGACAACAAACCTGTCAGGTTACCTGACTCTTAAAATCTAAAGTTGCAGACTCAGAAAAACCGATTAAACAGATCTCACAGGCTCAGGTGTCTGACAGCAACACTGTCCCTTAGGTTATGCAGCTCTTACAGGCTAAGGTCGCAGAGTGCAGGGAATGAACTATCATGTGATTAAACAGATCACAGACGTTCGGATTTCAGAGCGAACAACACCCCTAGATTAAAAAAGAATGTATACAGCATCGGACACCTGATAGCAATATTATATTTTTAGTTGGGTATTATTACAAGGTCAGACATCTGCCTGTGGTATCCCTACACTACAGGCAGATATGATTCAGAGCAAATCTATCCTTCCAGCTACAGAAAGTGTGCTTGCTCAGACTATACGCTTGAAAGCTATCCTTCCGTTTACGAGGAAGCTTCATAGTTAGGCCACAAAACGTTTGGCTCAGCAGTTGGCACAGCTCTTACAGTTGGAATGGATGAAATTCCATTATCAACAGATTTTTGTACCTAAAACAGTTCACTAAAAAGGTAATAAAAGAGGTAGTTATTCCAGCTGTTTTCAGGCAAGATAGCTGCATTTCAAGCTTTCCCTACACACATAGAAAGGCACAGCAAAGGTAAACTCGGCTCGCTCGCAGAATGGTGTGGACATCAAGCATACAGCAAGCTGGAGCAGAAGTGAGAACCTTACAGCATAGTAGGAGCAGCTCTGCTTCTCCCATCAATTAGACAGCATTTGTATAGCACAACACTGTCACCCCTATGGGTATCTGGGTGCTGTGTCTCCGTCGAAGAGCCAGGTCTTGAGTCTCTTTCTGAAGTCTGCCAGCGAGGGGGCTGTACTGAGCTGGAGGGGAAGGTCATTCCATGTCTTGGCAGAGATGTATGAGAAAGAGCGGCCACCGCTGCGACGGATGCGGGGGTGTGTGCAAGGGCGAGTGAAGAGGAGCACAGGTGTCTAGCGGGTTGGTGGAAGTTCAGTTGGTGGTTGAGGTAGGCGGGTCCTAAGTCGTGGAGGGCTCCGTAGACATGTGTAAGGATTTTGAACTGGCATCTCTTCTGAATGGGGAGCCAGTGAAGGTCTCTCAGGTGGGGGGTAATGTGGCTTCGTTTGGGGGAGGTCCAGGATGAGTCTGGCTGCCACGTTCAGTATGGTCTGGAGTCTTCTGAGGAGCTGGGTGGAAATGCCGGAGAAGAGGGCTTTGCCATAGTCGAGGCAGCTGGTGACAAGGGCCTGAGTGACAATCTCTCTGGTGTTTGAGATCCATCTGAAGATTCTGTGGAGCATGCGAATTGTGTGGAAGGAGGAGGAGGTGACTGCGTTGACTTGTCGTTTCATGGTCAGTTGGCTGTCGAGGATGATTCTGAGGTTGCGAGCATCGTTGGTCGGCGTGGGCGTGGTTCCGAGTTCTACAGGCCACCAGATGTAGTCCTATGCAAAGGTGTTCTTCCCGAAGATCAGTACTTCAGTTTTGTTGGAGTTTTGTTGGAGGCAGTTGTTTCTCATCCATTTGGCTACGGTGTTCATGGCGTCACAGAAGTTGGTTTTGGCGTTGGAGGGGTCCACGTGAGCGAAAGGATCTGTTGCGTGTCGTCAGCGTAGGAGATTATGTTGAGTCTGTGGGATCTGACGACGTCTGCGAGAGGGGTCATGTAGATGTTGAACAGGGTGGGGCTGAAGGATGATCCTTGTGGTACGCCGCATATGATGTCTTTGGGTGCGGAGGTGAAGGGAGGCAGTCGGATGCTCTCTGTGCGTCCTGTAAGGAAAGAGGCGATCCTCTTCAGGGCGACTTGCTGTATGCCTATGTTGTAGAGTCTGTTTAGGAAGGTGTCATGGGAGACTGTGTTGAATGTGGCGAAGAGGTCGAGGAGGATCAGGGCCAGAGTCTGTCCACGGTCGAGGAGCATTCTGATGGTGTCTGTGGCGGCAATCAGCCACGGTCCCAGTGTTGTGGTTGGCACGGAATCCTGATTGAGAGGCGTCCAGTAGGTGGGTTTGTTCCAGGAAATCGGTGACCTGCTGGTTGATGGCTTACTCGAGTACTTTGGCCGTGTAGGGGAGCAGGGACACACACAACACGAGTAGCACAGGCAGCTGGGCAGTGCATACAGGCAGCAGTGCGTGCAAAGAGCAAGCTACCTCACACACAGCTACATGTGAATCAGTTCAGCAGGCTTCCCCCAAAGAAGCAGCACAGGTGGTAGCATTGAAATTCTCTAAACCACTTTTCTACACCACACTCACATTCACACGCTTTCGCACACACTTTTTTTTTTTTAAGCAGGATGGCATGGCTGCGTACTTCATTGGTAACCAGGCTGAGAACTCCTCAGCAGTTGGAATATGCGCTTCTGTGTCTCTCTGCACGAAACAGATGGTATGCGTTAACTTGTGTAGAAACGTCAACGCTCCCAGCTGGGTTCATTTTTTAACAATATTAAAAAGTACAGAAATAAGTAACTAAATATTAATAAATAAATGCAGTGCATGAAAGTGTGCCTCACTAGTTTGTGCTATGAATTTTTTACTCTAATTTTTAAAATGTGCACAACAGAGTGCTGTATAAGTAAAATGTGTGTTTTTGTTATTCTGTGGTAGAGCTCAAATGCGATTGTCATGGGCAATTGCCCAATTTACCAATTAATTAGCATGTGACTGCATTTGGGCACTGATGATGAAGTGCTTCCTTTGCATTTCACACTTGTGAAACACTGTGTGATTAAGGTGGGTGAGCCACTGAAAGCTCGAGCCTGAAGCCTGGCTCTGGCTCAGCTCGAGGTCCGTGGCTTTGGAGCCAGAACTGGCGACCAGGTTCGAGTCTCTCCATCAGCTCAACATTCTGGGGCTCATTAGGATGTCGGTTGGAAAGCCTCCAACCGACATCCTTGGTTTAAAGTCCGACTGCCTAATTACAGTGTAGGCAAGCGGAGTTTAAACCGGCCAGTGGGACCAACTGGCTTCCGACGGGCTCAAGGAGCCAGTCTACCAGTCGGGGGCCCCACATAATACCCTACGGACGATGTTTCCACCATCGGTATTATGATGTCGGTTTCCGACAGGCTTTTCATTTCGGGCTTTCCGACATGAAAAGCCTGTCAGAAAGCAACTTTGGAGGCCCGTAGCAGGGCCCCCATGCCTCTGCATCTTCCGGTTGGGGGCTGGGGGGTGAGGTGCCTTCCACGTGGTGCAGGGATTTACAGGAACTCCCATTTCCCAATGGGAGCTTGTGCTGCGGCTGGTTTCCGATCGCTGCACAAGCTCCCATAGGGAAATGGGAGTTTGTGACCGCACCATGTGCGGACGCTTCGTAATAGGGTGTTCGGAACCCCCACACCGAAATGGTCCACCCGACATCGTAATTGGGGCCTCTGTGTTTCTGTCCATATCACTTCATCTACCCCCTGCCTAAAACAATGAGAGTGAAAGTCTAGTGTTACTAACGCTCCTGCAAAGTGCTTCAATACCTTCGCTTGAGTTCCCACTATATAAAAAATGCAGAAAAATGCACGAGGTAAAAATAAAGCCGTAACATAAGGAAAGACAAATGGATAGGTAAGGAAATACACTTTCTTGAATTTTGAGGCAACTTTATTATATTTTACATGATGTTAGTTGTATTTATTCACACAGCAAATATTTTCAGGGCTCGGCTCTTGTACGGGATCTAAGATCCAAGCCTGATTCTTGGTTCTGCTCTCCATGTAAATCTGTTGGATCGCCCATCTGTATGTGTGATGTGCACATGATCACCTTCTTGCCTCATACCTCTGTTGTGAGCGCTTAGACACTGATGTGTTAATTCAGCAGTTATTTGTACCCTGTGTTTTCCTTAACCGAGTGCCAGTCCGCTCTTCACTAGGACAGGCAAGACGCCGGGCAGCCCAGGCGTGCTGCAGCTGGGCCTGGACGAGAATAACCAGATCAAGGTGTATCACTACTGAGAGAGCACGTGGACACTGGGACGCAACGGAAATGACTCAAAGGCGTCCGCGCCTCTCCGGTGGACCTCCTGTGCAACACAGCCGGACTCATACCATCAGAGTCCCCAGCCCTCACATAAAAGCCTACGCTGTATTTTTTTTCCAGAAAAGTCTTGGCTTGTTTTTACCGGTTCTTGCGTAAATGGCTCAGGCCACTATATCCAGTTTTAAAGAGTCTCACAAACTGGTAGCTAGATTCATGTTTGGGGTGAGTTATGTATTGGTCAGCACTGAAACTATTGTCGAATAGGGAGTGAGCTGGCTAGAAGTCTGCACCGCCCAACTAATTCACCTGTAGGGCTTCTGGTTGCTGTGCCTGATCCAGCCAGGAAGGAAAGGCGCTCTCCTACTTCTGTGACAATCAGTGCACGTGACACTCCACCGCTGAGTACACACGTGCAGTCTCAATCTCTGCTGGCACTGGTGAATTCAGAAATTCCCTTAAGCTATATTAGCTAGAAAGTGACTTCATTTCTCATTAATATCTGCTGTCGTGCCAGTCTTTTGAGTGGTTCACGTGACGTCTCTATTTTCTTGTGATCAGACAATCGTGGCACACCAGCGTTTGCACTAAGGTGCAATGTAGAGTAACCACTAGATGTTGATTTTTTTTTTTCTCCCTTCACAGGGTAGTACGACAAGAGACAATGGGGCTCTCCCTCAAACGGATGTGAGTACGTAGGTGCTTCACTGTTCACTGGTGCCTACCTTAGACATGGATGCGGATTGTCTACCCAACTTCTTCCTTTAACCTCTAGTTCATGGATGCCCTCTGGGGTAGATCATAGCACAGGACATTTGTGAGCGCCTTTGACCCTTGAAGTCCATAACGCGGGTCTTGATTGAACCCCCTGAGCCAACTGGTTTGCACCAGCATTTGCACAGTGTTCAAGAACATCCTTCAGCCAGGGCATCGTGCCACATGGAGGCAAAGCATCATTGTTGCTGAATCTCCAGTACCAGAGCCTTTAAAGTTTTTATTTTTAAATTATGCAAATCATAAGTTAGGTAAAAATTATCAATCACAACAAACATGTCCATGTTTTAAAATTAAAATATATTTTTACTTGTGCAACAACTAAGCCTTAGCGAATGAGAATTACTTTTGTATTCATTATAAATCATTTTAGGTCCAACTTCCAAAGTAGGCTATAAACAACTGCCTATTCAGTATCTTTAGATCACTGAACTACATACAATACACCAGTGCGTTACAGACTCCAACAACCCTAGTGTGCATTAGACGAGGATATCCTTTTTTTGTTAGAATCCACAGGGCTCACCTGCTGCAGGTGTGTGTGTGCAGGCATTTTGTCCTTACTTAGATGGGCTAATTCCAGTAGAATTCCCTCAAGTATTTTCATTGAAGTGGCAGCCTAAATATATCTTGCAAAGCTTTTCCTCTCCGTGCAGGCTCAAGAAATGTTGTGTAGCTGAATTGATTGTAGGACAGACAGACATCGCCAAATACTGGGTGGATTCCTCGCATTATCAGGGCACCTGTGTGTATGATTGTGAATTTTGAAAAAAGGCTGTATTGGCGCCAGAACACTTTTGGTTGCAAAAGCACGCTATGGAACATATTGTATCCGTTGGTCTGTTTTCTTTCACCATTTTCAGTAATTATATGGGTTATAACCCAAATAAACAGCCCGTCCCATATTGAAATTTCCATGAAAGTCCGGGTTAGTTGCATAGTGAGGTAGCTAGAACCAATGCACCTGGGTTCTCTTCCAGTTTTCACACAACCAGACCACCTTCTTGGTGAACGTTGCACTTTATACATTTTCCTAATGGAGCGTGAATTGACTGGAGCCAATGGTTAATGAAAATTAAGCATTAGCAATGAGAACCTTGAAATCCAGTTATATGTCTCCTAGTCGGAGATCGATACAATCAAGGGAACACAAATTAACCTGACATTTTTTGGATCTCAACTTACTCATCCAGTGCTGCACCTGTCTTGGCCTTGCAGATATTTCTGGGACCAGAGGAACCCTGGTTGCCCCAAGGGCAGCCTCTCGAAAGGCTTGCACTCCATGTTGGGTCCCAGGATTACAGATGCGCTCCTCTGATGTCCATGGTACCTGGCCAACTGTGCTCTGCCTAAAGCTTTTTGCAGTTTCATTGCCACTGAGTGCCCTAAATGGGAGGGTAAAGTCTAGAGCTTGATTTCAGTGTAAAATGAGTTTTCACCCAATTTCCCAAAGCGTATGTGTAAAAGACCCGCTAAGTGAAAACAATTGCTCTAAGCACGCCAAAGAAGGCAGGGTTACCTATTGTGGTTCAAATTTTAAATCCTTGCTAAGCCTGCAGTGCTCTTGGCCATTTGTTAGGTTTGAAGGCACGTTTTATGTATTATTTCTATATTTTGAAAGCCAGAAATGTCATTTAAAGCATTACAGGCTGACGAAAGTCTGAGAGTGTGGCGGTGGCGGTTTCCATTGTGTTTAGAAGAATAAGATCCCTCCCTTAATAAGCCACTAAGGTAAACTTGAAAGAGAATAATTATTTGTCGTGTTTTTATTTATGGGAGATCAATTTGATGTTTGTTCTGTCAACTTTTTGTTTACCATATTGTTTAGGCTTCTAACCATATACCTTTCAGTACAAAACAAGGATACGGAGTTCAAAATATTTTCTGATTTCTCCTCATTAGTGATGCAGTACGAATAGGGGGGAAATCTTTACTATTTGAGTTGAAACAAATTCAAGATTCTATATAGCAATAAGCCATCTTGGGATAAGGCTGGAATACCTCATTCCCCAAGAAGAGTTTATGAAAGTGAAACAATAGTATATAGAATCAAATACAATGCATTTCTTTGGTGTGTATGGTTGTTGGAATTCTTCACTAGTGGTTGTAATAATGGTAGTATGGCTTGAAGCATTCAAGCAACCTCTATATATATTATTAGCAGAACAAGTAAGCACTTCAAATTGTTATTTTTAAAATGGGAAACTCCAAAATATCCCAAATGCAAATTGTTTTTCAATGACACCAGTTTTTATATCGTTTTTATGTGCTTGGTAATATGAAATAATAGTCACAAAATTGTTCACTGATGCTAACTTGGATCGCATCTATTCTGTATGGGAGATCGTACTCTTGTAAATTAGGTCTTCCAGTTCATTGACCACTCAAGTGGTATCCAAGGAGTGTTTGTCCCCTTTGAGAAGTGTGCAGACTTTTTTTTTTAATAAAGCGAATTGTATTACGCAATACTTAAGTTCTGAAATACGTTCAAACAAAGCATCCTGCACATTTCCTGCATTTCTCAAAGTATTGTTTTGCAATTTGGTGAGCTTCATCCATTTGAAATGTGGGAGTCCCTCGTCCTTGTTGCTGCCTCGCAAGGTAACCTTGCAGTCATCCCAGTTGATGAGTTTGTGGCTCTCACGTCCGGTATCCAATGGCTGCTTCATGTGTAGAGGCACTGCAATGTTAACATGCTGCTCCCAGCCATAAGCATCCAAAGTAACTGCAGACCACAGGACAAGGATTTCCTCCCTACCCCTCCATTAACACTGTCCAGCGCAAAGGAGCCAAGGGTATTAACACTCCGATGTGAGTGAGGAGTGAGCTAAAGCTGTTAGCAACGCCCTCCAGCAAACAAACGGGACACTGCTGCACAACTTGAACTGCTCCAGTGCCGCAGCCTCAACTCTGTAAAAAGCAAAGAAAATTATATTTTATTTACATAGTATTTTATCTTTGTATTTGTTTTTCGTAAATGTATTTCATAATGTTAGAGCGGTTTTGTATACAATAAACCCTGTACAGCCTTGGAATTTTCACAACAAAGGTGTTCGTGCCTTTCTTTCTAGGTTTCAGGAGTGTGTGATGTATGGAGACATGGATGGGTGGGATGGATTATATTTTGCAGTGGGTGGTTTAAAGCCTACTGACATAGGTGTGTGGTCCAGATCCAAGAAGAGGTGACTTGTCTCTGTTTTCTGAAATGACTTGTGAGCCTGTTCTCCGGGGCCTGCATGACTAAGCGGCATGAATGCAATCCTTGCAACAAGCTTTGCTACCGTCCCTGGAAATGCAGTAACTACATACTAACTACTGCAAACTCACTGAAATTCCAAGGACTGTTTTTAGTCTTTTAAGTTTCAAGGGGTTGCTGAGTTGAACAGTCGAGGCTTCTTCTTGTAGGATGGGATATTGAAAGAACATCTAATTCATGCAACACAAATATCACTTGCAATAAATAGATTATCCAGCAGTGTTTGTTCTTTTCAGAAAAATGAATGACTTTCATTATTATTAATAAACATTTGCAGTAACTTTGAGAAGATCTGTGGCATCAAATTACTTAAGGTATAGGTAGTGAATACAGTCCTCCCACCTCCTCTGCTAAGCAGTAGAGCATAGAAGAGGCGCATGAGTTCCACAGTATTTACCAAGGAATAACCAATAGCAAAGTCTGCATCCTAACTTTGCACTGTTGTGAGTGTGTATCTTATGTTTTTAGTCATTCTGAGAATTCATACTCTAGGGCTTCAAGGTCTCTGTGGTGTTTAAGGCCAGCCAGGACAGTAGAGTTGGGAGATCTGCAGCCATCTTTCAGATGCAGGAGGGGGGCTGCAGCGGTGCGGGGGTAAGCACTCGTGCTGATCTGGCTGTACGTCCGTTGCAGAGGAAGGCTACAGCATAACTCGCACTGGCATTGACGACTGTCGCTGGCCTGCGTGGGCAGATGACATCTTTTTTGCATCTGGGGTTATTGTTCTGAAGGTTTTAGCTCACAGGTACAGCTTTGGGTCAGGTTGCAGAGGGTGTGACACCACACTGGTGCCCCTTGTTGGGTCACTCACAGCCTCACATCTGCAGAGGGTCACAGCAATGGTGGCTCCCCTTCAAGTAATGCCTCTTCTCTGGAATTGCAATAACTTGCTGTGTGCTGCTGCATTCTGCATCATAAGGTCAATCACTGGTCACTTCATGGATTGCCTTAGCATGGTCACACGGTGAGTTCAGATGTTCATTTAAGAACTGGGTGGGACTTTATTTGTCCTATTCACACGTAGCAGTGCTAAGCACCACCCTGCAGCACAGGCACACTGGAACTCATGCTTTAACATTACGAGCCAAGTTCTAAACACACACGGCAGTCTTCCTACTCAGCAAAGCTCAGAACCATAGACCGTCTCCTCATTCCTAGGGATCTGGTCTTAACTCTTTAAAGGAAGACAACCATTGCTTTTGACTCTGCTCCAATTCTTTCAGTACACAGGTTTGCATGGCTTCAGTGAGTCTAAAGTCAACATGGGGAAAAACAAGAGGGGTTCTACTTTAATCCAGTCTTTGGGACAGTGGACATTGCCACACGTCCAATCGAATTCTCATCCAAATTTTTGAGGGAACCAATTGTTGTAGAATTAATTTCTCTTTCAGGTTGGCACATCTTCACGGCAACCATTTTATGTGACGCTTGTGTTTTCCAGGTAGATAATTGTTTGCTCAAAGCACAGGAAGTGGGGGGGGGGGGGGGTCATCATTCCAGTCTTTCTGATTGGTGTGTGTGCCATTTGGCAAGGCTACCTAGCAAGAGTCTTTTTCATAGTATTGTTCTCTCTCAGGTCACACTGTAATCTGCTGGAACTGGTGTGAAGAATCAGCCATTATCTAAAAAGTATTTCCTGGAAGTGTGTATTGTAAGTTAAACAATGTAGAGCAGTGGCCATGGAGGCCAACATGGTGGATGCTTTGTAACTGGGCTCCGAGCCTGGAGCTTCAGGGACCTGATTTAACCCGCCGCATCTTCCTACATCTTTGCAGCTGGGAGGGCACGAACGGTGGGGCACGTATGATGGGGGCAACGGGCCTCCGCAGAGGCGAGACAGCTGCTCGATGGTGACTTGGGCTGAGGGGTGCAATGCCCTGAAGACCTGGTTAAGGCCTGTGTGGCACGCATCCTGCCCTCTCTGGTTTTTTAGCCCGTCACTGTTGCTTGGCCTGCCTAACTGGCAGCAGGCCTGGTCCCCTGGAGCTGAGGTCCTACTTGACTGTGGAGCAGTCCTGACAGTCCCAGGCTTCTTTACTGTGCCCTGGAGTCTCCGTAAGACCTCTGGAGCTCCGCCTGGCTGGGTGGACCAGAAGGAGTCCCCAAAAACCTCTAGCCTACACTGAGAGCCAAAGGTCTCTTCTGGGGACTCCCCTCTCTACTTTCGAGGAGGTCTTGTCCTTCCTTTTGGGCTATCCTTCTGGATCTTCTAGATAGCGTAACATAACAGAATGGAAAAAGAAAGAGGTGGGGCAAACAACAAAGCCCGAGTTCCCACTAGCTTCTGACATGTTTCCCTGTCAACAGCTGGACTCCATGGCTGCAGTGAAAGAGAATATTAAAGACCAACAAGCTCGCCATGAGTAATCCGACCCACCAAGAATTTTTCATACTTTGCCCCCCTCCGCTTCTACATCTCCTTGCACGCTTGGGATCTGGAATGCGGTGCTTGAGAACACCGGGTGGGGCCAGGGAGGCCGTAGCCCCATGGGAGGCCTGGAGTTACCTGATTGAGCTCTGTCTGAGCCCAGACTGCTTGTGCTGTTCTGCTGCCCACATACACTGTTGGGGGGTACAAGCGGGTGTAGCTCCTGCTCTACTCACCTCATCATAACACCGAGAAACCCTCACACACCGATGTTGCCCCTACCCCTGCGCTGCTAGATCTGACTGTGAATGGTTTGGTTCTGATGTGCTGGATGTCTGACTGGGTCTTTCCCTGATAAAACACTCTTGCCTGTTGCATATCACATGAAGCTAACCTGACCATCTGTACAGTAGGGCTGCTCGTGCTGCCACCAAAGACATATCCTATCCTATCCTGCAGTTGCTGATGGCGGCAAGCAAGCCTGACACTTTCTGGCTCTCTGTCCTCGAAGTGCAGTCTCACCTTTATATTTGGGAGCTGATGGACGATTTGTTACCCTTAATAAGTCAATTCTGATACTGCCTAGCGAGTGCCGGAGACAATTTCGTGCATCATGGATAGACCGAGGCCAGCTAAGGCAGGGGCACAGCTCTCGAAATAAAATGGTGATTCCCCAGCAGCTAATAGACCTAATTCTCTAAGCCATAGATTCATCTAGGTCTTTCCTCAAAGCAAAGGTACACACGATCACCATTGGTGCTGTTCTACTACACAAAGAGAAAATGTGATTGGTCGAAAGTCATTCAGTCAGAAAATGGCTGGAACTACAGCCACATGCATGGTACCCGCAGCAGCAGATACAGGACTTGACAGAATGTGTATGTTTCCTTAAAGGCAGATCAGAAGGCCGCTCCCAGCACAGAGATATCAGAATAGTCTGCATGCCTGAGGGCTTTGAGGGACAAGACCTGGTGGAGTTCCTAGAGTCATGTATCACGTTTTTCATGGCACCCCATAAACTTTCACCATTCTTCTCATTCGAGAGTTCCCACTGTGTCCTAGCCTGCCGACCCACCTCATGGTGCCCCGCTGAGGCTTGTCGTCACTAAACTCTTGGATTTTAAGGACTGAGATGAATTCTATGGATGGCGTGGCAGACAGGGCACCTTGAAAATGAAAACCATCAGCTCCTCATATTTCCTGGCTACATACTAGCCGTTAAACACACCAGTGGGCTTCTTTTCTTGGTGTCAAAAGGAAACTAAAAGGACTGGGTTTGAAATACTCCTTATTTTTCCCAGCCAAACTTAAAATTCTGTTGGGGCAGAAGACTAAGTACTTCATCAAGCCGGAGGAGGCTTAGGACTGGGCTGAGGGTTAGGGATCCCCCGCACGTGAATACACAAAATGGCCGGGTGACGATACAGGTGTCCTAGCAGAAACAAGGCACACTGTTAACCCGAGTTGCAGCTCCAAGACAGTAAGTGCTAGCAGTTACAGCCTTCTTCCGAGATCAGACTACAGCACCATCTAACACTTTCTCTGAGGAGTTTGAAAACAATGACACCTACTCGCTTATAGTGCCTCTGTGGGAACCAGGGTCCCCCCGGGGTGACTTATCAGACGGCAGATGATCTCCTGTGAAGCATGAGGGGAGCCCTTATAGACCTTGCAGACCTAGGGTGATGCCATGTGATTCCACCTTCTCCTTTGCCCACCACTTGAGAATCTCCATTATTGTTTATCCAAGCAGTTGGGTCGCCTTACCTGTTCCTGGTGGGTGCTCCCGCTCCCCAATATGCTGTTGGTACTTTAGTAACGAGTACAATATAACTATGTCTGATACTGCGGTTGTCCTCCCCCACCATTGGCTGTGGGCCCTTGCGGCCCCTAAAGTTGAAGAGCACCAGGTGAGTGTCCAGTCCAAGACAAGCTGCTCAACATACCCCACATGATGCTCACTGGTATCTCTGTTTTCCCTGGAAAGTCAGTCGCTTTATTGATGTTGGACTTATGTTTATATTCCTTTGGTTGGAAGCAGTGTGTACTAAAGTGCTTAGTCCAGGGAGCTCTTGGTGGAGCAAATGTAATTCCTCTGTACACAGCAGGGAGAGGGCAGACTGGCGTCGTAGAATGCAAATGTGCATATCACCACTGACCCTATGACACCTCCAAGTCGTTTTTCTTTGGTAACATGGAACATTAGGGGATGGATACTCTGAACAAATGTTACAGAATCCACACCTTCCTCAAATGCAGAGGGATCCAAATTGCCTTGCTCCAGGAATACTATATAACTCTTGCTGAGCTTATTGGGCTCCAAAAACGATGGTGAGGTCAAGTCTTTCCCACCAATTCTCTGTCTATGAAATGGGGACTTTAATCTAGCTAAGAGTGGTTAGCTGGATGCGTAGGCACTGCCTTAAATTGAACTCAGAAAAAACTGAGGTACTCTTATTTGGCAGGGACACCTTTTTTTGGAATGATTCTTGGTGGCCTCAGTACTTGGGTCCTTTACCTATCCCTGTCCCTAATGTAAGAAACCTGGTAATAATCTTTTATTCCAAACTTGCTTTCCCGGACCAGACTAATAAGCTGGTCTCCACTTGCTTTTACCAACTATTTTGAGAACATTTTTGACCTTTATTCCTTTTGAATTGCAGAAAACAGGGGTCATCTCATTGGTTTTTATCAAGATTGGATTACTGCAATGTCCTTTATTTAGGCATACAACAGGGCTCCTTGAAACAAATTGCAAAGAGTGCAGAATGCTGCTGCACAGCTTATTAAGAACATCAGGAAATATGATTCAGTTACCAAGGCCCTGGAGGAGCTCCACTGGCTTACAATAAATAAGAGAGTTGTCTTTAAGGCACTCTGTATAGAACACAAAGCCCTCCATAATACAGGTTCAGTCTTCTTGAAGAGTAAATTTGTCTGGTATAATTCGAGAAGATGTCTTAGGTCAGCACCTTCTAAATTGGTTAGAGTACCTAGAGTTTACACTTGCTTCTTGGGTGGTAAAAGCATGATATACTCCACGTGCAAACTTTGGAACCAGCTACCTGCGCACCTCAGAGCCCAGCAGGATTTAATGACCTTTAGGAAACAGTTGAAGACATGGTTATTTTCATCTTTCTAGGAAAAGGTGGCTTTCCATATGGTATGGTATATCTCTGTTTTGCAGAAGCTAGCGCCAAGACACCCTTGGACAAACGTCACGCTCTATAAAAATAAATATCAAGAGCAAGAATCCAGTTTCAGACGGGTATGGTTGTAATAGACCGGGAAGGTAGATTTGTCCTGGTTAAGGGTAGACTAGATAGCGATCCACTCATCATTGGTAGAAATTACGCCCCGAATATTGAACAACAAGCATTCCTCAGAAGGCAATATAGGGGCACACATCTCATGGATACCTGGATGACTTTGAGTGAATCATGGATCTTGCACTGGATAGATCACATACACCCCCTCAGGCCCCCAACAGTCAACGGTGTAAAGCCACTGTCACTTTGACTCCAACAGTGTCATTAATAGACATTTATCAAATATACATATGCCAAAAAGTGAATTACTGTGATCACCATTTATTTTCAACTAAGTTGACAAAACACTTTGAGACACTTCGCTCCTTTGTAACCCCAATGTTTGACTCTACTCATTCTACTCCCCCATACATGATTTGTAAGTACGATTAATAGAGTGTTCTGCTCAGCATAGATTTGTCCTGACTATTTATGCAGGGAGATTTCTGATCACAACCCCTTGCTACTCTGCTTGGGCTGGGGCAGAGCTTTTCTACCTATCATTTACAGACGCAAGAGCCTCTAAATCTTCTAGGCAAAAGGGACTTCCGGAGTGTCTTCATGAAACATGAACGACTGACAGTAGTCAAAGCGCAAGTAAGCTACTGACAGGATGACGGAAGTTCTGAGTTCCAAGTGTAAAACCAGAATCGGATTCTGAAATGTACGGACTATGTATGACAAAGCTGTCTCAACTAACATCTGAGGTGAGGCGCTACCACCTACGCATCCAGGGAGTCAGTGAAAGTAGGTGGACTAGACCTGGCATATAGAAAACCACCACAGAAGAGATGGTACTGTACTTGGGAAGGGATGATGACCAACATCACGAAGGAGTAGCCATCATCCTGAGCAAGGGGACAGAGAAATGCCTAATTAAGTGGAAGCCAGTCAACAGCAGACTCATGATAAGTTAAAAGGCAGACACATCAACACCTCCATTATCTAGAGCTATGCTCCAACAAAATGATGCAGAATAAACATTGAAGGACATATTCTACCAACAGATGCAAGCTCAGCTTGAAGCAGTGCCAAACCATGACCTTCAGATTGTGGTGGCAGACTCAAATGCTAAAGTTGGAAATGACAGCATGAACCATGACAGAGCCATGGGCAAGGAAAGTTGTGGAACAATGAATGACAATGGAGAAAGACTGTTGGAATTTTGCACCGCAAATGATCTGGTCATAGGAGGGACTCTCTTCCTCCATCGTGATATTCACACACTAGGTGCTCACCTAAAGACAGAAACCAGATTGACCACCTGCTAAGTGGAACCTGGAGACACTCACTGCAAGATGTCAGAGTGAGGAGAGGAGTGGACATCAGCATTGATCACCATCTAGTGACTGCTCTTGTGAGGCAGAACGCAAAACATCAGGGTGATCGCTTTGATGTGGGAAAATTACAGGACCCCAAGACAGAGAAAGCAATCAACTAGAGATGGGAACACGTCTCTTCAATATATGTGAAGAACAGTGAAACATGCCTGAGGACCGAGACAAGGATGAGGAAATAATAGATATGACAAGACACATGGCAAGCTGTTGAAGACTGGGCAGTGAAAAAAAAACTCATGGAGGCCAAATCTGAGAAGCTGCAGGAGAAGTACCAGCAACAGAACATAGAAGCAAACAGCAATCAAAAGATTGACAAGAGCAGACAAGTAGGTGTACATGGATAACCTTGTGAGCCAAGCAGACCAGGCAGCCAGCAGAGGTGCACGGGGAAAGGTCTTCAAGATCACAAAGATAGTCAGTGGTAAATCTTGTGCAACATAGAACACCCCTGTCATGGACACGCAAGGCAGACTATTCACAACCGAGAAAGAGCAGGAAGCATGCTGGTCTGAGCACTTCAAAGAAGTCTTGAACAGACAAGTACCAACACGCGAAGTGGACTTCCAAGAAAGATAGACTGTGATATTTAAAGAATACCCGCCACAAAAAGAAGTAATCGTCACTGCCATCTGATCTCTCAAGAAAGGAAACGCTCCTGGACAAGACAACCTGACTGCAGAAATGCCAAAGGCAGACCCTGAAACATCAGCCAAGATCCTCAACCCACTGTTTATATCCATTTGTGAAGAAAAGAAAGTACCATATGACTGAAAGGTCTCATCGACAAGATTCCAAAAGAAGGGAGCATTACCCAACTGTAACTGCTGGCATGGAATCCTGCTTCTGTCAATCCCAATTAAAATCCTGGCAAAAATAATCATGCAGCGCATTTCTGATACCGTGGACAAGTAGTTAAGAAAAGAACAGGCTGGGTGTGCAGATATTCAGAGCCCGATTTAGATCTTGGCGGATGGGATACTCCATCACAAACATGACGGATATCCCGTCTGCCATATTACAAGTGCTATAGGATATAATGGACTTCTAATACGGCAGACGGGATATCCATCACATTTTTGACGGAGTATCCTATCTGTCAAGATCTAAATCAGGCCCTTAGTCTACGCAACATCGTAGAACAGTGCACGGAGTGGCAGAGACAACTATACATTAACTTAGTGGATTTTGAGAAAGTCTTTGATATAATCCACCGTGACAGCCTCTGGCGTATACTGAGAGCCTATGGCATACTTCAGCAGATAGATCTCCTCATCAAAAACTTCTATGCTAATTTTACCTGCAAGGTGGGAGATTGTGAATATAGCTCTAAAGTCAAGACCAGTGTGAGATAGGGATGCGTGATATCCGCATTGCTCTCCAACTTAGTCATCGACTGGGTTATGCGATGCACAACTGAAGACCAAGCCAGAGGAGTCAGATGGTCCTTATTCTCTACACTGGAGGACCTTGACTATGCGGATGACCTAGCCTTGCTCTCTAACACACACACACCAGCATGTGTAGAAAACGACATCTCACCTCAACATCTAGGCACAGCACGTGGGCTTGAAGATCAAAACAAAGAAATCAGAAGTCATGCCACTCAGAATCCCAAACCCTTCCTGGTTAAGGTGGATGGAGAGGACCGAGCCATGACTGAAGAGTACAATACCTAGGCAGTACTATCAGATATGCTGGAGCGGCAGGCAGTGACCTCAAGAGCAGACGGAACAAGGCAAGGAATGCCTTCAGGATGCTGAACAATGTATGGAGGCTATCTCAGTACAGCATCAACACTAAGCTGAGGCTTTTCCAGAGCTGCGCTCTGACCATTCTCTTGCATAGATAAGAATGCTGACGGATGATGAAAAGTGACATCCCCAAACTGTCAGCCTTCCACACTAGTAACCTGAGAATAATCTTGTGCATTTTCTGGCTGAGTACCATCTTCAACCATGAACTGCTCACCAGATTAAAGCAAGATAGCATGGGCACCATCATTATGAGACGAAGACAGAGATGGATAGGACACACCATAAGAAGAGAGCAAGAGTTCATCAAAAGATCCGCTCTCCACTAGACCCCAGAGGGCAAACAGAAGAGAGGCAGGCCAAAGAACACCTGGAGGCGAACTGTGGAAACAGAAATAAAGGCCCTGAACTACAGCAGGGGCACGGTACATCAACTTGCCCAAGACGGACAGACGTGGAGGTCCTTTGTTGCTGACCTACATGCCAGTTAACGTAACGGGACGTAAGTAAGTTGGCCAGGTCCCTCTGGGTCTCAGACTCAGCAGTGGATAAAAAATTACTTTGGAGTGGATCCCTACCAGACCCTATATTAATGCCTTTTACAGGGAAAAGGTTGATCGATTTTTCAATATTGATAAGTCAGCAATAACTGTAAAAACCATTAAGGTAACCCTTGTCAATGAGGTTACTCTTGTTTACATTTTGTACGTTTTACTTTATTTTCTTAAAATATTACCT
Source organism: Calotriton arnoldi (assembly GCA_963921515.1). Classification (NCBI taxonomy): domain Eukaryota; kingdom Metazoa; phylum Chordata; class Amphibia; order Caudata; family Salamandridae; genus Calotriton; species Calotriton arnoldi. The sequence continues at coordinate 142,638 of CAWUFW010003182.1, read as the reverse complement.
TTTTTCAGGATGCTGCTTTTCTGTATTTTTTTATGTGGCATATTAATTTTGCATTGTGCTTACTGTGAACTGGGTTGTCTGTATGTGTCTGTGTGAGACGAGTTTATGGATGGGTGTTTATAACAGGCCACGATTGAGAGCTGAGGAGTTTAGACTGATGCCAGTGCATGATTCTCAGTGCTTGTTGGTGTTCGGAATACATGCTCATCCAATTCTCGACTCCTCTGAAAAGCGTACAGAGCAATAGTGACATATGCCAACTGTAATTGTGAATATATGCATAAATGTGATGGAGTTACAAACCTGTTGGAATACTGACAGGGTGAAAGTGCTTACAGGTAAATGTGTATGGGGGGTGGTGTTTACAGTTAACACATGCAGAGGGAGAGAGTGAAAAAAGAGGAAAGAGATAAGGTGTGAAATATAGAGCTGGGGATTCACAGACAGATATGGGGATAAAAAAGGGTATGTTTCTTAATCAGGCTATAGAGGAATGTAGGGTGAACTGGAGAAAAAAACCAATTGTGATGATCTGAAGATTACTGCCACTTCCACAGATCTGTAATGTTTATTTTACAGTCTCATATTTTCAGAATTGAAATATTGTCAAATTTTAATTATTCACAACAAAATCACTGCTGCTTATTTATCTGATACTAATAAAATGCATAGGCAAAGCAAACCAGTCTGTCTTATTTAGGCACGTCTGTTGTTGTGTGAAGTGTCTAGATACAAAAAAAAATCTCACATAGCAGCACACAAATTCTAGTCAGGTGGTACATTATGTGAAGCAGAGGATGTTAGTTTACCTGCTTCAAACCACACCCTTAATTACATAGGGTACACCTCCTGGAAAGGAGTCATAGTTGCTCTTATTTTGCCATACCCCTTTTATAGACTCCTTTCTCCTCTTTTCATTCTACTTGAAGCCCTGATAAAGGGTCACACTAGTGACATCTCGTTGTCCTACAAAAGCACACAGTAAACCAAAAAAATGTCACACATGCAGCAACAACATCATAAATAGACTACTGATATTACACCTCATGGACTAGTTTATGATTGAATCCTCATAAACCAGCAAGAGAAGGTACCAACCCCCAATAGCACAGTGAGGCCATAGTAATGTCAGAATGAGCACTGTTTAAATGTGTCTAACATACCTTGTATGTTAGATGCACAGAACTGGTTTGGGATGGCTTCCTTTTACCTAGTGCCATGCCAGGCTGTTCTGCAGACACATCCTTTGTGTGGGGTGATGCGTCTCACAGCAGGGTGTCTCCATCTGGAGTACCCATAACAGAGAGACCAAGAGGTGTGAACTGGCTGTACCCAGGCCCTGAACAGCCACAAAGACAGTGATCAGGAAAAAGAGACAAAATGCTGGCCTCGCCTAAAGTACCCTCGTACCTCTGAATCAAAGACTGTAACCCCACTCTTCACCCCCACCATCGATCAAGGGGCCAGTGCTACAGGGAGACTGATTAGCTGCTCCTTTCAACAAAAGGATGTAATGGAATCTGTACGAGCTCTGTCTACTTTGGTCCCACTTTAGTGTCTAGGTCTCCTTCCTCCAGCTTCAGGAAAGTCAACAATATACTCCCACTGTCTGGGACAATTGCCTCCCCTTCATCTTGTGGACAGGAACAGGCTGAGGGGGGCGATGGAGGGTCTTCCAAAATGGAACCACAGGCCTCTATTACTGTGCTTCACACACACACACACACAAACAACATACACTTGAGATATATTGTTGCTAGGCATTTTTATATTAGCAGTTACTCTGCTGGTCCATAGAAACAACCCAGAATGGGATTAGGTAACAAAACAAGGTAAAAATCTGACTGTGCATTGGCAAGATGCTTTTAGCCAGTGTCAAATCATTTTTCAGTGAATAAGGCATCCTCAAGTCCCTTAATGCAGAATAGTTCGGGAAGATAATTAAATGACTTTCTAAAGAAGGTATCTGCGCCACCTCCCCTTGGGCAGTGTAAAGACCCCAAAAACAAAAGGGGGGACGAAGGGCTAATAAAGGTCCAGCACACACGCCCATGGGTAAGACTGAGAAACAAAAGGGTGCGCAGTTCCTATAGGTGGTAGGTCGGTGGGGTCCTGAATGGATCGAGTCCAGGGGATCTGATCCTTCAGGAGCAAGAGCCCTCACACACCCGAGGGGTGTCATGCTTCATCATTGGGCAGCTCCTCGTTGGGCTGGCGCTGCAATGCCCAACGGGCCCCGCAGGGGGGCTCTTTGCCGGAGGTCTTTTGAGCTGCCGTCTGTGAAGTGTGGGTGTTGTAGTGAGGGTGTGGTGTGAGAGTAGAGTGGTGAAAGGTGTTAAAAATAACTCTGGGGATTCGTAGAGAAAATTTATTAAATGTTTGGAACCCTAGGTTATATTAAAAAGAAGTGTGGGCTAGAGTGGTTATAATGGACCACGTTAGCTCTAGGTATTGGTGATGGTCAACATGTTTCTTGCCGCAAAGTCTAAAAAGATCAAGGCAATTCGTCAGGACCGTGAAAAAACCATTAAAACTACTCCTAAACGGACAGTTGTGTGCACAAGTCTTACACAGTGCCTAGCTGTCCCAAGCGCAGAAAGGATTTATAGCATACCTTAAAGCGGTCAAATATACCGACCTAAAGGGGAGAAAAGAAGGGTGGGGAAGACAGGGAAAATGTAAGCACAGGTTGAACATACATCTTGCAAAGGCAGTAATTGTGCTCAAATAGGTGTGCATGCCAGGTAATCGCATGCTCAAGTAGTGCCTAGGTTAATCCGGTGGTGTATCCAGATCGTGTGCCAAGGTTTAGTGATCGCAATGGGTCGTCACGGTATAGAAAAGCCTCAACCAGTAGCAACGGGAGTTGGGGTAATGAGGATACTCATCACATCCCGTACACCCCGCAACCCCCACCGCTCTTTGGGTATGGGATGAACACATACCAAGGACCACCTCCCATGTGGCCACAACCATACCCCATGTACCCGCAAGGCCCTCAACCCTCCTTCCAAGGCCCCTTTCAACCCCCTTCTTTTTAGGCAGAGGCTGGGGCAAGAGGGCGAGGCAGAAGGAGAGGAGCAAATCAACAACAACAAAAAAGAGTTCATTGGCAAACCCCACAGGTGGACACACAACAACAAATGAGGAGCCAGACCGGCAACCAAAAGAAAACAACCTCCTAGTGAATCTATCACATAGAGACCTGTCCGATAGCGAAACTAAAGTCCTTCAAAAAGGCTTGGGCTTTGTACCAACACCTAAAACAGACCGCTTTAGGACCAACTGCGAGCTTCAGCAGTTCTTTCGAAAGATTCGCTTGAAAGATTTCTTTCATGAAAAAACCACTCAAGAGGCCTATGACACAGGCCTGCGGAAACCATCCACCTTCACTCCCTCTGCAGGGATGATCTCTCCAGAGATCCTGGTCTTCGAACAAGTGGTACTCAGAGAAGTAAACCAACTCCCTACAGAATCTCCTTTCCACAATATGTCTCGCTTGGAGGAACAAGCTATGTCTGCTTTGGCTGATGACCACACCATTACTATAAAACCGGCCGATAAGGGTGGGCGATTGTCATCATGGACACCACTGAGTACAACGCTGAATGCAAGAGACAATTATCTGACCAGCGCTTCTACACTCCATTGACGCAAGATCCATCCCAAAGTCTGACCACTACGATCACTTTGATGGTTGACTCAGCCACAGCACAAGGCTGGCTGGCCAAGAATGAGGCAGACTTTTTGATCAACACAAACCCCAAGATACCTTATTTCTATACTCTCCCTAAAATACATAAGGGGCTAACGCCACCATCAGGAAGACCAATTGTATAGGGTCCTTACTAGAGCCACTCTCTGTCTTCTGTGACCACTTCCTTGGACCACTTGTCCAAAAGACTCCCTCCTTTCTCAAAGACACCAGGGATGTTCTGAACCTGATTACGGAAGTCAATGAATCAGAGGTCCAGATAGATCTCCTAGTGACTCCCGATGTAGAAGCGCTCAACACCAACATCCCTCAGAATGCCACCCTAGAGGTAGTAGAGCGACTTTTATCTGAAACATGGTCGTCACCTACACCCGTCAGTTTCATTTTGGAATGTGCGAGCATAGCGCTGAAACAGAATTTCTTCCAATTCAGAGACAGGATCTACCATCAGACACAAGGTACTTCCATGGGGAGTACCTTTGCCCCAAGTCTGGCCTGTCTGTATATGGCCAATTTTGAGAAGGTTTTCATCCAAGGAGAACAGAACCCATATCTGTCTAACATCATCATGTGGCATCGATATATAGACGACATTCTGATTCTCTGGAAGGGAGATATGACCACTTGTGACACATTCTATGACTGGATCAATACTCTTGACCCATTCCTTCGATTCACTAAAACTGTGTCTGACAACAACCTACATTTTCTTAACCTCCTGATCACCCTTAAGGATGGTCACCTCCAGTCCACTACGTACAAAAAACCTACGGACCGTAACAGTCTCTTACATTACAACAGCCACCACCCTAAACATCTTAGAAATAATCTACCCTACGGTCAGTTTTTATGCCTACAACGTAACTGCAGTGCCCTGTCTGACTACGACCAACAGGCAGAAAATCTGGCAACAAATCTTGAAACACGCCAATATCCGGCACACCTAGTTAAGATGGCACGTAAGAGGGCTCGTAATAACAGAAATTCCCTTTTGGAAACAAACCCTAAAACACAGGAAGACATTCTCACATGTGTGACATCATTCACCCCACAATCTAATCAGATAACAAAAGCGATCAAAAAACATTGGGGCATCTTGCAAACAGGGGGGCGACAATATCCCTCTCCCAGATTCTCGTTCAAACGCACATGGAATCTGAGAGCTACTATTGTCCATACAAGACCCAAACCTGCACATAGACAAACACAACAATCTTTGTGGAGCCTTCCACCTGTAACTGGACATTTTCCGTGTGGGTCCTGCTCGGTCTGTGCACTGACAAAAATATCTAAAACTATACAACTCAATGAACACCAGATATGGATACAGCGATCTCATTCCAACTGTAAGTCCACACACTGCATCTACATGCTCACCTGCCCATGTAACATGCAGTATGTGGGCATAACGACACGCATGGTGAAAACAAGAATAATAGAACACCGCAGTAATATACGCTGCAAAAGACTGACAACCAAGCTGAGCACGCACTTTATTGAAAAACCACACACCCCAGACCACCTTCTCTGGACAGTGTTGGAAATGCGCCCACATGCGACCAAAGACTACTTGTTCTAAAAGGAACAACGTTGGATCTTTCGCTTATCCACTTAGATTACGGGTCTCAACAATGACATCCCATGGGGAGAGATCCGTAATTAAGATCTACCCACATCTGACATGTATCTGATTGGCCCCTATACAGGATGACAGGGCTATCTGCTACACCGATCGCCACCCTACGTCATTGCCACGACACTAACCCCATTTGTGTGCCTGCTGTGACTACCTATGATGTGACTGGACCCTCTATGAGGCCCATTTGATTGGTTCTATTTATTCACTTTTATTGGCAGGGCGGATCAGCAGAACCACTGTTAAAGTATTGCCGCTGTTGGACTAACACATCCTTCCAACATGGCTCCTGCCGTTTATTTTATTTTACATTATCTTTTGGTTAGTTTGCCATTCCAAGATGGCCCCCGTTATGCCTATACATCTAATATGGCGCTTGTTGCGTTCCATTTACCTAGCATCACACGGTCTAGTGGCCCCTCCCACTCGGCACTACTAGTATCTCGCACCACGAGACTACTAGGAGCCGAGCAGAGGAACGGGTAGGTTGTACGCACTCCGCGACGATCACAAATGGTAAGTACAGCTATGAGGATCTGCCTCTTTCTCGCCCACTCCTTTCCCTCTCTTCCCCAACAGTCCGCGAGTATTTTTGGACTATGTCCAGTTACCTCGTTTTTTTCTTCCAGGCGGGAGGACGCATTTCTGCGCAACTCCACTTGGGCTCATTGGAGCCCTCCGTTCAAACAAAAGCGGTAAGCTACCTTTAGTAATTTCATGTAGCTCACCCCACTAACCACATTAGAGTGTGGCATACTGTATTGTTTATATTTGAGCATTTCCCCATCATTAACCTTAGTGGGAACATACAAACGGCGCGCATGTCTACCACCCACCGTAGCATATTATAGTGGCATCTTAGATGCGTTTTCTGAGTATGGCGAACGCGAATGTATGGCATCAGCGCTTATACTCGGGTAATGTAGCTCACTATCCACTTCACGTATGTGGTGTGTATGGCTGTGTTCCTTCTACATGGCGATCTCGACCACAACTCTACTACCGTTTTGCCTACATTATGCATGTTAATGAATGGCCCTTATACTATTAGTAAGATGCATTTAGGAGTTGGGGGCAAAGCGTGCTCCAGGCTACAGACTCAATTGATCCCCTTCTCTTATGACCGCACACCCATTGCGATCACTTACCGTTACCAGTAAACCTTGGCACACGATCTGGATACACCACCGGATTAACCTAGGCACTACTTGAGCATGCGATTACCTGGCCTGCACACCTATTTGAGCACAATTACTGCCTTTGCTTAAATTTTCTCTGTCTTCCCCACCCTTCTTTTCTCCCCTTTAGGACGGTATATATGACCGCTTTAAGGTATACTATATATCCTTTCTTCGCTTGGGACAGCTAGGCACTATGTAAGACTTATGCACACAACTGTCCGTTTTTTGAGTAGTTTTTATGTTTTTTTCACGGTCCTGACGAATTGCCTTGATCTTTTTAGACTTTGCAGCAAGAAACATGTAGACCATCACCAATACCTAGAGCTAACGTGGTCCATTATAACCACTCTAGCCCACACTTGTTTTTAATATAACCTAGGGTTCCAAACATTTAATACATTTTCTCTACAAATCCCCAGAGTTATTTTTAACACCTCTCACCACTCTACTCGCACACCACACCCTCACTACAACACACACACTACACAGACGGCATCTCAAAAGACCCCCCGGAAAGGAGAGTCCAGTCCAGGACATTCAGGCTATTATACGATCTTTCAGCCTCCGTCCTGGATCTGTGAGGTCGAGCTTGAGGCTGCTAGGACTGATGGCCTCCTGCATCCCGCTTCTACAGCATACCCAGTGGCATATGCGAGCAGTGCAGTGTGAGCTGAAGTCTCAGTGAGCTCAACATCAATGGGACCTCTCTGACTCTGTCCGGATATCGGAGGAGACTGCACGAGATCTGCAGTGGTGGTTACTGGACCGCAACCAGAGCTGACAGTGGTGCCCTATGTATCCCTTCTGGGTTGGGAAGGCCACCTGGGAGAGGTGGAGATCAGAGGCCTTTGGTCTCCAGCAGAGTCCTGGCTCCACATCAGCCTTCTGGAGCTGAGGGTAATCCACTTGGCATTGAAAGCCTTCCTTCCATCCATCAAGGGGAGACTGGTACAGGTGCTTACGGACAAGACCCACCATCATGTGGTATTGGAACAAACAGGGTGGATTGGAGTCATGGACCCTGTGCCATTAGGCCCCAAGCCTCTGGACATGGCTGGACAATCAAGGAATTTTCCTTGTGGTGAACCACCTGGTAGGATCTTTGATTGCCAGGGCAAACGAGCTAAGCTGCTGATGCCTAGAGGATCACAAACGACAATAGCATGCGCAAGGCTTCTTCCATGACTGGGGAGAACTTTGGCTCGATCTAATCCCCACTGCTGAGAACATGCAGTGTAAGCAGTTCTGCGCTCTGGAGTTTCCAAATTGTCTCCCACTAGGAGGCGTGTTCCACCAAGGGTGTAATTTGGGACTCCTGTACGCCTTTCCACTGATACCTCTTCTGCCCTGAGTTCTAAAAAAGACCAGAACCGACAGGGCCTAAGTTCTTCTAGTGTCCCCGGATTAGGCACGGAGATTATGGTATCCAGAACTCCTGGGAATTAGCATCTGTCCTCTGATCAGGCTACCTCTCCAGGAGGCTCTGCTGTCACAACAACAGGGCAGTGTCCTGCACCTGAACCTCTGCAATCTTCACCTTCATGCTTGGAGATTGAGGGGCGACAGCTGAACACCTTTGGCCTTCCTTCGGATGTGTTTGATGTCATCTTGGCAGCCAGGCATCCCTCAACAAAAACTGTATATGCCAGTCATTGGGAAACATTTGTGACTTGGTGTGGCACATGGCAAATAGACCCCCTCCAGACAAATGTATCTGTCATTTTGGTGTTTGGTTTGTCCCTCGCCCATCAAGGCTTTGGTCTGGGCACAGTTAAAGGGTATCTTTTTGTGGTTGCCGGATCGGCCCTCATTATTTAAATTAACTGCATTTTTTGAAAGGCCTTCCACATAGGTTTCCTCCCTCTACCTTTGTCATGCTACAGTGGGACCTTAATTTGATCCTCACTTGCTTGATGCGCGGCCCTTTGAACTGCTTTACTCATGTCCCTGGTGGCTTCTTAACCTCAAGACTGCGTTCCTCGTCAGGGTAACATTACAGCAGCGAGTGAGTCAGCTTCAGGCTCTGTGAACCTGCTGTACACTATTTTCTTCCCAGACAAACTGGTTATGCGGCATGAGCATCCTTCTTGCCGAAAGTTGTGACACAGTTCCACGCCTGTCAAACCATCACTCTGCCGATGTTCTAAGCTCTGCCGTAAGGAGGGGGAGAGACTCCATCGCTTGGACGCCAAAAGAGCACTGAGCTTTTACATTTATTGTACCAGAGAACAACAGGTGGATGATCAGCTCTTGTTGGGTTTGACGGGGCAAAAGAAAGTCAAGGAAGTGCAAAAAAGGACCATCTCTTGCTGGATTGTGCTCTTTATTAAGATCTGCTATGCAATGGCCAAAAAGCAGCCTCTTTAAAAGGGCTGCAAGCTCACTCCACCAGGGCCAAAGCTGCTACCACAGCATTGGTAAGCAGAGTTTCTATTCTGGACATCTGGCAGGTGGCTACATGGGCGTCATTCCATACGTTCTTGAAGCACTGTTGTCTGGGCAGCCAGGTTCATCGGGGAGTGCATTTTCCCCAGTTGGTCCTACAGAACTTTGGGATTTGAGTCCATTCAGAGACCCACCTCTAAATAGATACTGCTACGGTATCTATTCAAAAGGTGAGAAATCTGTGGTTAGATGTCTCTATGAGAGGAACACGCAAAATACTTACCTTTAGTAATGCTCTTTCAGGTAGACTCTTTCTAAGCGCAGATTCCTCACCAATCCTCCCTTACTCCCCTACTCCCTTCCTCCACGTTCTGTGAACTGAACTCCAAATCCATTCATGAAATTCCAAGGCTAGGAATGTGTACACTGGTCACAACTAATTTGCTCTCAGGGCTTTGCATCTGGGGGCGCAGACAGCCTCAAAAGCAACTGACGTCAGTGCACAGGAATGACACCTATATAGGCCCTGCACATCATTTCCGTAGCTAAACTGTAGTCTGTGCGGAGCCACAAGGCACCACCTACTGTTGTGTAGAGGTACTGTTGTATAGAGGTACTGCTGAAAAGGTGTTCGGATCAAAGCTGACGCATGGATAATATTCGAAGGGTACAAATCTGCCTTAGGACAGTCTCTTCCAGAAAGAGCGTTACCCAAGGTAAATAACTTGTTTGATTGGGCTACTGCAATCCTTATGGCAGTTGTAGCCTCGATCGGATTGATGTGATCCTTACTGCAATTGTAGCCCCAATTGGGCTGCCGGTGTCTGCATATCAGTTGTAGTGGTTGTCACCATGATATGGGTAGAAGACAGGAATACCCTCTTTAGCATAGGTCGCTCCTAGCTTCACTTTCCAACAATCTACAACCTGGAGCATGCTTGCCTTTTGCCCCTGTAAACTCTTCCTGCAGGGACAGGCAGGCTCCTTCCCTCTCTCCACAGGCAAGCTGTCTAGTAGACACTAGGCAGACCCTCAGCTCTTCCATCAGTGAGTGCAGACTCCAGGTGATGGCTCCCTCTCTCCTAGAAGTATGGATATCCGGCAGACACCGGCTCTGGTCACAAAGCAGTCCTTTGAGCACTCTGAGGAGTACTCTCTTCCTTGGCCATGAAGGGCTTGGAAATAGACAAAAGTGGGGTAGTTGTGGTCCCACTTTTATACACATTTCCCAGGTGGGATGTGGAGCCACTGTCTCAAACTTCCGAACTGGTTTGGGGGTGGGTCTCTTTCAAATGCCCTTCTCAGGCTTAGCCTTTATTTAAAGTGATGCTGCTCACCGCATGTACCACTGGGGCGGTCTCCAGACAGGATCACTCACAACATGATCACGATCAAGTGTGAAGTTTCTGCACCTAGCTTTCATATGACAGTCTCTCTGAAGCAATAATTGGAGAAAGACAAAAGGGCAGACCTGAACCAGAAACTTCCTCATTTTGAACAACGGACTTTGCAACCTCACCATTCACCCCTACCACACAACAAATGGTGCACGGAAAGAACTAGGCAACAGCCCCCCCAAGTCTTCATGGAATGTTTAAAGGTAGCTCTGTCTCCATCCTCCTCACATCAGTATCTGGATCTGCAGCCACTGGTATAATGGTAATACACTGGGGCTGTCTGGGGAAGCTGTCCTCATCCCCCATCTTGTCCTTTGTTAAACCATGTACATCCAAAATGGGTGGCACTAGTTTCAGTACTCAGACTTGTACACAGTCAGACCACTGCACATGTGCTACACACACAAAGAAAGCACACATTTGACGTACAGGATGTCAGCACAGGCTTCGGCCATTTACGGAACAGTACAACTTTACATTAGAGAGCCAGTAGGCCACATACGCACTGACAAGGAGAAAAGATCTGATGACACAGTCTCAGAACAGGATAGTCTGCCACCACCGCTTTATGTGCAGTGCCAGGGATAAGGATAGCAGGCCTCTGCCCACTACGAGGATATGCTTGGTGCACCCATGCAGGTCACAGGACAAGTCCTGGACTTCGGATAGTCAAGGAAAGGCCTAAGGCCCTGTACACATGCTAGATTAGTTTGACGCCATGGCCAAAATAAATGTCTAGATACCTAATACAATGAGTTTTGAAATGAAAAAGAAAGTCAGGACACTAGATGCACATGAAGTTGGGCATTCGACAGGGGAACACTCCTGTATACCATGCAAGGGACATGCACACCCTGCAGTGTTCCCTTTGCAAAAGTGAATGTGAGAGGGTTGGAGCAGAGTCAATCTTAGATCAAAATATCTTGCCTGTCAATAAGTGCCCCAGTCCTGATGGCCTTTAGGAGGAATCCATTTGGCAAGAAAGTTTATAAAAGTCTGAAGCTCTAGGCCAGTCCATCACTGGTAACACCTGGCGATGGGCGATCTGGGAAAAGTGTTGTCAGCAAATAATGCAGTGCTTAGAGCCATGTGTGACAAAGCAGCTAGAGAAGCTTGTGAGGGAGTTGGTATTGTGATCAGCTGTGGAAAAAGCAATGAAGGGTTGAAGTAGAGGTGGTCGCAGAAGTTTCCTTTGGTTTGAGTGGCGGCTAGCAACCGATGAGGGCTCTAAAGTGGTCACAGAGTTAATGTTTGGGGAAAGGAGTAGTAAAACCAAGGGCAGAGAACATTATGGCTAGGCTTTCCTGTTTTCAGTTTCTATTTTTGGTAAATTCTGGTGTTTTTTTTTCAGTGTTTTCAATACCTTAAAAAAACAGTGGTTATCAATGGTTACATATTTTCGTGCATTAAAAACAACAGAAACAGTGTTTTTCCGGTGTTTGACATGTTTTGCTTTTATTATTGCTTGCTTTCTGCACTGATAGTGCATATGTATAGATAGTGTGCATATGAGGTCCAAATACATTTTTACAAATCAAACTTATTGTAGTACACCATACAATACTTCTTTAGTGAGTTTTTGGTCATGCGGGCACGCTCTTTCCTTCCCATGTAAACGTTTATCTGTGAAAAGGCCCTCTCAACATTGGCACTTGTAATGTAACATGTAATGTAACATACACTTATAAAGCGCACTATCACCCCACGGGTATCCTGGCGCTGAGATTACCTTAAGTTCCACTGAGCACATGCACAACCGATCCACAACCGAAATTAATTCAGATCGAAGGCTGGGTTTATTTAGTCTCTCGGAAAAAGCCAGGTTTTGAGCCTTTTTCTAAACTGAGGAAGATCGTCTATTTGTCTGAGATCTACCGGGAGGTCATTCCACAGTTGCGCGGCTACAGTGCTAAATGCTCTGCCTCCCATCCTGGTTTTTCTAATTCTAGGGGTGTTCACCAGCCTAGCTGTTGATGACCTAAGGCTTCTGATCGGGTTATACCTGGTAAATTTACTCTGCAATGGCCTGGGTCCCATTCCATGTACTGCCTTGAAGACAATGCAGAGAGATTTGAACTGTGTTCTCTGCATAATCGGCAGCCAGTGAAGGTCCTTGAGGGACAGGGAAGCCGATGACCTACGCTGTCTCTTTAAAGCTATCTTGGCCGCTATTGTCTGAACTCTTTGAAGTTTCTTCATCAGAGAGTTTGGTGCACCCAGTAGCAGAGCGTTACAGTAGTCGAGCCGACTCATGATAACACTTCTCATCACCAACTCTGGCTGAGGTCGGTAACATAGGAAGTATTTTCCGTAAGGCTCTGATCAAAGAAAGACAAATTCCCACTGTTTTATCTACTTGGGAGTCTAGTTTTAGATTATCATCAAACATCACCCCCAGATTATGCACTGTCTTTGATGGGATTAGTTGTTTTTCTGTGGGAGTTGGCCGGAAGTGGGCATGGAACTTTGTTTGCTGTATAGTACAAGATTTCCGTCTTGTCACCGTTAAACTGTAAAGAGTTGTCCCTAAGCCAACTTGTCGTTTTTCTCATACATTCGTGGAATCTGTCAAGTGATACTGATTGATTCCCCTCCAGTGAGAAGATAAGTTGTGTGTCGTCAGCGTAGTTTACCAATTTAATTCCAAAGGATTTGATGATGGAAATTAGTGGGCTCAAGTATATATTAAACAGAGTCGGGCTGATCGCCGATCCCTGAGGGACACCATGCTGAATGGAATGGTATTTAGAAGTAAAGGGAGATGGGCAATGCCAAAACAGCCAGTACACAATTTGCTAACTCTGGCCACTGACATAGCCTTCCATGCCAATACTGGTGCATCTGAAGATTGCGATCCTCTGGGACAGGTTCTGCAACATATGCGTTGAACTGGGCGCATATGCCCTCGGCTATTGAAGCGGTCAAGAATAAAGCAGTACTTTTCAAAGTCCGAAGAAAATTCCCCTTTACGGAAGGGATGTAGAGCTTGTGCAGAGTACCTCAGTGAGGCTTGTTCATTGCAAGCTATTCCCTCAATTGCTCCTCAACATTTCTTTGCTTACCAAGTGGCAAGAATTCCAACATGGAACATGTTGCAGTGCCAAAGTCACTAAAAGTGTTGCCCAGCCTACACTCAAGGAGACGTTTCACATGTACACTCTAGTTTTTTTTATTATGCCCTCTACAGCAGTCATGTTTTCCTGTAAAAATTCAAGAATGCAGTAGAGGGTACTTTTTTCACATCACTATCAATATGCGAACAAAGATCCTCAGATTTCTTACCTTTGGCATTATCACTAAGCAAGAATTCTGTAAATGGTCGCCACATGGATAATATAGCATTCACGGCCTCTAAGGCTGAGAATCACTGGCTAAATGACACAGTTGGTATGACTCTTTCTTTGATGCCACACAAAATGAGAAATATTTGCATTTTAGTTCCCGCGCATTTCGAACCAGTGCACCAGAATGGACTACAAAGTCAATAGCATTCTTCATTAACTCTGAAGATTGTAAAGATACTTTCAGCATACCATCTAGCAAGCGACACGGATCTCTTACAGGGAAGCACTTCAGCTCAGGCATCAATTTTGACAGGTCATCACAAAACATTTTCATATACGTAGCTGAATTACTGCAAATACAAACAATATCACTCCAATCTTTATTGAACTTGGTAAGAACTTTTTTGCAGCAGCATTCCAAGTGACACTGCGTTCCAATGTTTGCCAAACGTCTGGTGTCATGTTTTCACCACTATCCCAGATGCTTGGTGACAGCACTCTTTTCACATTTATCTGTCACGACACCTTGCATTGAATGTTTAAAGCCTGGGGTGTTATACTGACTTGCTAAAAAAGGGGACTGATGTATCAAAGGTATTCACCCATTCTCTGTCTGTGGGCAAATGTGATGGTATATATTGGGAAAGATTCCTATGCCAGTGAAAGAATCAAACATAGCCAAAATATCAATATTTCCTGATTCTCTACAGTTTATAAAACAATTAAATAAGACCTAAAAACATGCTTCTGAACCCTGCATCTTTAGACCAAAGAACAAAAATAAAAAAAGCAAAAGAAGAAACAATGTTTTAGTGATATCCCTAAACAACAAAACTCAAGCAGAATAATGCCAGCCCAGCCTTTCTTGCTGCTGCCTTGTATAACAAAGTTACAATGTATTGGCCCCTACAGGAAGAAATAAAAATTACTCTGTCACTCACCTTTTCCTTTCTTTGAATGGCATTCAGTTTGTGGTTGTGAAGGTGTTTTTTCAGTGTTTGTATGTTTACACTGATGAGGGCTATTTTCCTTTCGGTGGGGTTTTATCAGTTATTATTGGTTTAAAGCTAAAACCGGATAGCCTATTTATGGCATTGTCTGAGGGGTCATCATGAGAAATGGTCGTGACATCATTTTGCTTTAGTAAAGTCAGATTTCGCATTGATCTTCATCAAATAGCGAACACTTCTGAAACTGGGCGACTGTGGAAATGCTTTTGAGACACAAACAAGCTCTACAGGTCCGAATACTCCCTGAACTATCCAGCCCTCTAGAGCCTCTCTTGGGGTGAATTAGGTAAGGCATTTTTATGATTTTTTTTCTGACACTGAAGTCTGGTAACAACGGAGGACTTTGCTGAACTAACTGGGTGAGCCACCAGGGAGCCTACTACTTACCTGCCAACTTACAAACCAGTTTCAGGTGTGAGGAGGGGGTGGGGCATTGGCAGGGTGGGGCGGGGCCTCATGCTCAGAGCTACCTAAAAGGCCCTCTGCCCCTCATCAAGCCCCCTAACCCCTCCCAAAAAAAAAACAAGGGTTATCGAGACTGTCGCCTATGTCCTGGTGTGTTTTCAAACCTTTTAATGGACATCAGCTGCTTACACCTTCCCAAAACGAGCTGGAAATCCACGGTTTACAGTGCTTTTCAGCTCGTTTTTCCTGCCACCCTGTTTGTGATTTCGGCTTCTCAACGGGGTGACCGTGTGAAGAGAGCCGAAATCGTGTGGCACACGGAGGTACCGTATGAGTTGGCAGGTCAGCTACTAGAAGTAAGATTGTTGCTTTCGGACACAAAACAGGACTCCTCGAGATGGTGTACAGGTTTGACATTCCTTTAGAGGTAAGTGGGTGCACGAGACGTGCCACGGGTGCAGCCTCTTGCCGTTCTGTAGTTGACTTAGGACTCTTCGGGCTCGGCAGACATACTGACAGGTGCTCGGGTGGCCAGTTGGCCCCATTGAAAGGCGCCTGGCTGCTGCTTCCACACAGGGCCGGCGCTAGGCATGGGCAGTGTGGGCAGCTGCCCAGGGCCTCGCGCTCAGCTGAGAAACAGGGGGCCCCGCTTCACTGTGAAAGGCCACACTTTCACAGTTAGCCCAAGCATGGTGGCATTCCTGGGGGTGCAGGGGTGGGGGAAGGAGCAACCAGAATGGGGCTGGTACAGCAGCTGGGCCAGCAATTATGTTGGCTCAGTGTCAGGGGCGAGGCAGCGCCTCTGTTAAGTACCGGCCATTCTAGGCGCCCTTTCGGCATTTTGTTGCTAGGTGATAGAAGGCACCTTTGTTTCCAGGGCCAGCCGGACACAGGTAAGCAGAGGTGGGTGAGGGGAGGAGGGAACAGCCAGATCAACTGGCTTTTGTAATCTTTGCATCACACATAGCAAAGATTCCTTTGATGTTAATGCGCATTTAAAATGTATGTAGAACTGCTGGTGCTAGGGCAGTGTTGTGCAAAATGCCTCGTACTGCTTCAAAGGCCCAGGGGAGGAGGGGCCCCCCTTTTCTGGGCCTCGAAGCGCTGGAGCCAGCTGTAAGGTCTAGGTGTGGGGGCCCCCTTCTCTGGGCCTTGTAGCCATTACTCCCTCTTTCCTCTCCTTTCATTTATTTGGTCCTCCGTGAAATTGACCAAAAAAGAAAAACACTTTGCTGGAAATGTCTTTTTGGGAAATTTTTCTATTGCAAAGTGCAGCCTCGGGATGGAGAGAAATAAAAGTTTCAAAATGTGAAAAATAACGAAATAAAGCAAGACAGAGTGGGTCGCAAAGTGGCCAGATTGATTTTATTCACATCCAAAACACAGCGCTACTTTACAGAGTTTGCCAGTGAAGCGCTACTTTTATTTTCTCTTCTTTCTTTGAACAACATTGTTTTCCCAGGGTGGGGAAGTGCACCATTCCTGGAGGTACTGCAATACCTGGTTGATTGGAAAATAAAATGCGTACCGCTGCTCTGTGTTCACGGATGTGGACTTTTTAAACCATACTGCTTATGATTTGTAAGGATATAAGTAATGAACATTGAAATGGGTCCCTTCTGGGCCCTGTAGTCATGTCCTTAACTTTTCAGGCAAAAGCACTCACTCATTTCTGAATAACAAGTGCAAAAGCGTTAAGGTAACCATGTTGTTCCTTCCTACATTTCACATGTGTTACTTAATCTTTCATTCCCTATGAGTGTTTGCTTTTTCCAGGATGTTGTTACTTTTTTTTTTTAGGCAGCATATTACTCTTAATTAATCGTAATTTTGAATTGTGTCACATCCAGGTCTTTATAGCGAGGCACAATTGGGTTGTAGTTGAGGGCAGTGCGAGTTTCTCTCAGTGGGGCAGTATGGTGTTCAGGGGGGGAAAGGATGTGGCACTATCGTCAGAGCTGACGAATATGGGACTGGGGAACCAGGTTCAGCCGTCATGACCAGTCTCCAAGACCACTCTCTTGAGGGAGCACATTCCTTTGCTAGACCTTAGAAGGTCCTGCTAGACCCGTGGTACTCATAGTGCGGGCCGCAGGCCTTCATTGGCGGCCCACGGACCTTGCCTGCAGTTTCCACGGCCGGCAGTAAACACAGAAGATGACCGCAGGCGCATACGTAGTGAATACGTATTAAATAGGTATTCACTACGTATGCTCCTGCGGCCTTCTTCTGTGTTTACTGCCGGCCCCTGTGACGTCAGGGCACCTTCGGAAAGCTTCAAAAAGGGCCCTTTAAAAGTCAGCCGTAAGCGCTTTCACAGCTGACTTTTAAAAGGGCCTTTTGGGAAGCTTCCTAGTTAGGACAAAGACAGATAGAGGCGCAGAGACAGATCGAGGCGCAGAGACAGATCGAGGCGCAGAGACAGATCGAGGCGCAGAGACAGATCGAGGCGCAGAGACAGATCGAGGCGCAGAGACAGATCGAGGCGCAGAGGCAGATCGAGGCGCAGAGGCAGATCGAGGCGCAGAGGCAGATCGAGGCGCAGAGGCAGATCGAGGCGCAGAGGCAGATCGAGGCGCAGAGACAGATCGAGGCGCAGAGACAGATCGAGGCGCAGAGACAGATCGAGGCGCAGAGACAGATCGAGGCGCAGAGACCGATAGAGACAGGGACAGATAGAGACAGGGACAGACAGACAGATAGAGACAGGGACAGAGATAGAGACAGGGACAGACAGAGACAGGGACAGGGACAGGGACAGACAGAGACAGGGACAGACAGAGACAGGGAGAGAGAGACAGGGACAGACCGGGACAGGGACAGACAGATCGAGCCAGAGACAGGGACAGACAGACAGATAGAGACAGAGACCGGGACAAACAGGGACAGGGACAGACGGATAGAGACAGCGACAGGGACAGACAGAGACAGCGACAGACGGATAGAGACAGGGACAGGCAGATACAGGGATAGACAGGGACAGACAGATAGAGACAGAGACAGGGACAGACAGAGACAGGGACAGACAGATAGAGACATGGACAGACAGGGACAGACAGATAGAGACAGGGACAGACAGGGACAGGGACAGACAGAGACATGGACAGAGACAGACGGAGACAGGGACAGACGGAGACAGGGACAGACAGATAGAGACAGATAGAGACAGGGACAGACAGATAGAGACAGGGACAGACCGAGACAGGGACAGACAGACAGGGACAGACAGATAGAGACAGGGACAGACACAGACAGAGACAGGGACAGACAGACAGGGACAGACAGAGACCGGGACAGACAGATAGAGACAGGGACAGGCAGAGACAGGGATAGACAGGGACAGACAGGGACAGACAGATAGAGACAGGGACAGACAGATAGAGACAGAGACAGACAGATAGAGACAGAGACAGACAGATAGAGACAGGGACAGACAGATAGAGACAGGGACAGACAGACAGAGACATGGACAGACAGACAGGGACAGACAGGGACAGACAGAGACATGGACAGAGACAGATAGAGACAGGGACAGACAGGGACAGACAGACAGATAGAGACAGAGACAGACAGAGACAGGGACAGACAGAGACCGGGACAGACAGAGACAGAGACCGGGACAGACAGAGACAGAGACAGGGACAGACAGAGACAGAGACAGGGACAGACAGAGACAGAGACAGGGACAGATAGAGACAGGGACAGACAGATAGAGACAGGGACAGACGGATAGAGACAGGGACAGACAGAGACAGGGACAGACAGAGACAGGGACAGACAGAGACAGGGACAGACAGATAGAGACAGGGACAGACAGACAGGGACAGATAGAGACAGGGACAGACAGATGGAGACAGGGACAGACAGAGACAGGGACAGACAGATAGAGACAGACAGATAGAGACATATACAGATAGAGACATAGGCAGATAGAGACATAGACAGATAGAGAGATAGCAGATAGAGAGATAGAAGATAGAGAGACATAGAAGATAGAGATAGAGAGAGATAGAGACATAGAGAGTGAGATAGAGATAGCTAGAGAGAGATAGCTAGAGACAGATAGAGAGAGAGACAGATAGAGAGAGAGATAGCTAGAGAGAGAGATAGCTAGAGAGAGATAGAGATAGCTAGAGAGAGAGAGAGAGATAGCTAGAGAGAGAGAGAGAGAGAGATAGCTAGAGAGAGAGAGAGAGAGAGATAGAGTGAGATAGAGATAGCGGTAGAGAGAGATAGATAGAGAGAGAGAGATAGATAGATGTCTGTATGCCGGGTCTGGTGGCTCAGTGGACGAATGCGTCTGCTGCAGGGGCCTGTGTTCAACCTCATGGTCACAGTTTTTTTTCTTGCCCTAGCCCCGCCCCCCTCCCCCACTGACCCCGCCCCCACCGGTGCGGCCCTCGGCCACAAACCACACTCTAAATTTGGCCCCCGAGAGAAAGCTTGTGAGTACCCATGTGCTAGACTATAGAAGCCCTGGTGTCTTAGCACCAGCAGGTGGACCATAGCGGTGGCAAGTGTGGGTTAGCCTTGAAGGCCTGTCCACCACAATCCATACTGAAGTTCACCTCCAGTCTTGCGGGCAGGCCTATGAAACAGCACACCTTAGAGCAGCAGTGACCCTGCCACTGAGGTCACAGGACCCTTGAGAAGGGCTGGCTCTAGGGCAGTGCGACCGGTGCGTCCCACCGGCCGCTGACTTCGGGTGGGGGCGTCATGTTTGCAAGTATATTATGTTTTTAAAAGCACTTGCTGCCCCCTTCCTGGCCTCCAGCAATTTTCGGCAACAATAAAAATGTCATAACTCCATTGATTAATGTTCTTCTTAGAGAGAGATGGAGTTTTGTCAAGTGGAAGTTTTGACTCCTGAAAAGTAAGCGCAGAGGGTTAATGTGCTTGCTGCATAGAACATGTACCATGCAGATCACAAAGTGCACATAATGTAAATAGGTCAGTGGGTTACTGCTTTTGTCAGTTAGATCCTTTTGTTATAAGTCAAAAATCTTAACATAGAACAGTGAGCTATTAACTGTCATCTTAGAGCTGCATGCAAACTGCAAGGTATAAATTAGAGCTTTATGGTTATTACCCCTGTCTTTGATTATCCTAAGGTTGCAAAAAGGGTTCATTTGGATAGAAATCAATTCTGGTTATTAAAGAGAACCCCCAACCATGGTATTACGTTCTAAATTCATAGTTTGTGTTTCTCCAGACCAATCACTATTAAATTATACTGCCTACTAGTATGATTGTCATGTGACTCCTACACCTTGTAGTCCTTTGTCTTATCTAACATTTCCTATACAGTGTTTTACATACGTATGATTGTCTCTGTGTAATGTGTGTGATGTAAAGTGGTCTGACACCCTACACTGGTATCAGTGGCGCTGAAGATCAAATTAAATGCATCTGAGCGGGAATGTGGTTGCGGAGACTTGATGGGCACTGTTGAGGGAATCTGTGGCATAGGGAGTCATTGGGGGGCACCAACAAACATTGTCGCACAGGGCTCCACCAGCACGAAAGCTGGCCTCTACCGCTTCCTACAGTTCCAACACTAAATCAAAAACATTGATTTGAAAACCCCTTGAATCTGCAGCATACCTTAAAGTCAATGTATGATTTAGTAGTGGTCTCGGTGGTTCCAAGTATTTTTTTAAATTTATGTACAATCTTTATTTGTTTGCAATGGTGTCTTGTATTTTTGTATTATATGTGTTGTGTTTTTGCACTTAACATAATTCTGGTGAGTAAAGAGCCCACACACAAAAAAGACTGTCCTACGAGTCTTAGCATGTGCGTATGGGATACTGGTGAGAGGATTTACATTAAAACAACTTACTAAGTATTAATGCACAATAATGGCACGGAAAGATAACAGAGCCTTTTGAAATTTGCGATTATATCCATGGTGTGAGGGTTTTTCTCTTGTTTCATTTTATATTTTGAATGATCCCGCCCCTCATTACCTCAACAGGATCTCTCCCCTTTATGAAACAGAACTGGAATTTTTATCATGCGCTCATCTGGAAACAATCATGGAATCTGGAAACATGGAGTAAAAAATATCCATCTTTGTGAGACCTGCACCTAGCTTTTCCATCCAATGTGACAAATGTAATCCATTTAATACAGTCTTCAAATATATGGACTTATTTCACTTGTATATTTATCTTTTTGTCCTTGTTACTGATATCCACATTAGGTCTCTTCAGTGATGCCAAATAAGATCAATAGTCCTGCGATGTCACTTTCTGTGATGTCACTTCTTGTGATGTTACATGCAAATTAGAGGGGCCTCACATCTTCCCTCTCGCCCGGGCCCCAGAAGTTCTAGGACCGGCCCTGCTTCCACAGGTTGGGTTACCTTCTCTTCTGTGCACAGCAGGACGCCCGTGGGAACCTTCCAGAAGGGTGCGCCTTCAGTGTGGCGCGCTCTGAGTGAGTGAGTGAGAGGAGCTTGGATTGCTTGTTATGTGACAGCATTCCTCTTTGTCCTCCCATAAGTGTCTGACTTTCCTTCCAGACGCTCATTGCTATGCATTGCTCTATTTACAGGGCGTTTACGTCGTTCGGCCCCTGTAATCCGTCTCTCGCCAGCGTCACTGCTGTTTATTTTTGCCCTTGTCCTTGGCCAAGGTCACGTGGGCTTATCCCGCTACTCACATCAGCTGATGAGTTTTGTTATCTTACCTCTGCCTGTCCTCGCAGAAGTGGAGAGGCCGGTGGTGCAGGGCACGCGGCGACACAGATGAGCCCGCGCGGGGGACAGGGCAGGGCACTAAATAGATCCCCCAAACTAGTCCTCTGTGCTTGTGACACTCCATGGGCGTGGCTGCTTTCGTCACCTTGGCTGAGCCTCCCTGTCTGCCTCCAAGCTGCCCACGTCGTGCCTGGCATAGACTGACACTTGGCTGGCAGGCCCTCGATAACGACATGATCCCCGCAATTCAGTTGTCGTGTCTGTTATTAGTGAATGTGTCTCTTCTAGGGTCTATTCTCTCATGCGTGGCAGGGTGGCTTTGCTGTTTTTAGTTCTTTTTGGTTATCTTAGCAGCCTCAGTTCCGCAAGCTTTATATGGGTGTGGCTTCTGGTAGTCCAAAGCAGGGGTACCAGTGTACCACCAATGCTGGGCTTGACAGGGTTGGCTTCGGGAGAGTTGTCTTTGTGTACTCCAACGAGGATTGGTCCATAAAGGTGTATGCTGGAAGGTACTCTAGTCAGGGATGCCCCCAGCCTTTTTTTTTAAATCGAAAGTTTAAAAAAATAAAATAATATATTAATAAATATTCTGGACTACAATAGTGCTCTATCCCTTTAATGTTAGACCCTTAGCGAGATCGAGAACTTCCCGACTTCTCTGCTCATTAAAACAATTTTATTTCATTTCTTTAAATATCTCGGAGGATTCTTGAATAGTCATTACCTTAGTAGTTTTTTCACTATTTCCGTAAACCCTTTTGATTTAGAACAGATTTTTGAATTGCTTGTTTACTGAGTCGATTTCACATGTGTTGTTGTGTACCACTTTTTTTCAGATAGGATTTTTTTTTTCTCTTTTGAAGTTTTGTTCTGTTTTCCTGACTGGTTCCAGAATGTGTGTGTTTTACTGCAGTGTCCGTCAGTGTTTGAAGGTACAACGATTCTGCATGTCCGCCATTCCAAGCCAACTGAATGTGCTTCTGGTGAGGACCTTAACGGTAATCGCAGAGCGAAGGTTCTGGAAGGGCCCTGACTTCCACTCCCAGGCAGACTCAGTGGTCTCAGGGAACTCAAGGCCTCGACTTTCTAATTGTTTCAACACTGCTATCTGGCCTTTATTGGGTACCTCGGGACGGAATGGAGGATTCTTCAACGCTAGGGCGCCACATTCCCCATCTTGGGCATTAACATTCAGAGATCTGCAACTATCTTTTGCCCCCTCCTCTCCTTTTTTCACTCGGTCCAGTCGTCTCGCTTCAACATAAGGAAAAATCGCCATGGAGCCACCACCAAGTACTAGGTGTAGACGGAATTCTCCACGTAAATATAACGATTTGAAACCGAAGAAGACTGTAAAAAGGAACACAATATAGTAACATTTAGATGGCAAAGCAGCTAACTCACAGACATACATAATATTATTTACAATATTGAACAGTTTAAAATGAAGTGATACAATTACTTTTATTTTCTAAGAAAGTGTTAAATGAGTGTAGAATTGGAACAGCTTTCTTGTGGTAGGATAAGTGTGGCCCAGGAGCAACGTGTTCTCATGGCTTCTTCTAACCTTCGATTCCCCTCCTTTAGTGTATCCCCCAGGTGCTAGGCTGGATCTAGAGAATTTTTTTCAGCAATGCTCCTAAGCGCTGGCACGAGGCATCGTGCAGCTTCGCACCGACTTCATACTATCCCAGAAGTGACAGAGTGAGGCCACATACATATATGCGGCACTCCTGTGCACAGGTGTCATTTCCTTTTCTTCTGCACCTTTTGATGTGGATCTGGAACTCCACTCCCAACTTTGTCAATCTTCCAAAGATTTTAAAATTCAAAACTACAGTGTGCTAGAGAAGATGTACCCACTGAAACGACCAAGTCGAACAACGAACACGCAGATGCCAGTCACAGACCCCCATGAAGTGTGTCTTTGGTGTCTTGGCTTTGATCACAGTTTGTGATCAGTGCACTCTGATGCACCAAAAGACAGTCTGAGACGGTGAGGCAAAGCTGTAGCTCGCGGAACCTAAGAAGTCGTTGCAGACGTCCCGTTCCTTGTCCAAGTCCCCATCCCAAGGTTGTTCTGCGACTGTTCCATTTTCAGCTCAAAATCTTTGGAAAAGTCACAGCACAAGCACAATTATGAGCACAGAAAACGGAGCAGGTCTTGACACCATCCTGCCATGCTGGTTCTAAGGAGAAGATATAAGGTTATCAAGATCTGTCACTCCCCCAATGTCACCCCACAATGGAACCTATACCTCAGTTGGTTCCGACGGGCCTTGATTTTACCAGTCCACCATCAACTGCCTTAGCAAATAAACACCTCCATGGAGGCCAGGCTGCAGATACTTAGTGTGCTTCCAGTTCCCTCTAGCACTCCTTCGGTCCTTGGAGAACTGCAGGGCCCTCCAGTTGGGTTACTGTCAACAGGCCCTCCCCCAATGGAATCTGTCACCTTGGGGCCCAGTACTGGGTCCATATCTATATGGTTACATACTTCCACACCAGTCCAAAGTTCTGTGCCAGTTCCTGTTGCTCCATCACAAATATTAATTCCACCAGCACCGATAGAAGATCCGGTGCCGACTCACGTGTGGGATCCCAAACCGACATCAGTCCAAGCTTGACCGATGTTGCACCCCAAAATTGTGAAAGTGCAACAGGTTTTTATGCAACCTGACCTATCCTAGTGCCTTTAACACTACATAAGTATTATCAGAGACTCTATTCTCCTTTTGGCCCCGACTCCAATCCATCCTCTGAATAGGAGGCCTCGCAGAATATTGATGATGAAGATGGTTTGCTTCCCCCTTGTTATACTGATGATACATTACACCTTGACTTGCAAATTGCCAGTGGGCTTAGCACAGAGGTCTTCAAACTGTCAACCTCCGCCCCCCCCCCACCCCGGGCCGTGGATGTGTTCCTAGGGGGCGTAAATGGGTCTGCAATTACATGTAAATGAAGATAGCCTGTAAGGCACGTTTCTAGGTTGTCTTCATTTACATGCAACAGTTAAAGCCCATTAAAACAAAGGGTGAGAACGGTACTACTGAGTGGCATGAGGCAGGGTTAGTCAGTGGAAACTCGGGGTCATAAACATGGCTAAAAAGGATAAAACATTTGTAATTTTCTTGTTTGTTTTTTCCCACCTTCGAGTAACTGCATATAAAAATATGCACGCACCTCAAATGAAAAATAAATGCAAGTTAAAGTAATAAAAGGGAACTATACTCTTTTACCTTATGAAACCTTAGTTGACTAATGTGATCACTGCAGATGCCTTCGTGTGTGACCAGAGAGTCACAGAATTAAATCCTGATTGGTGCAGTGAGGAATAGTGACTTGTTTATAGTGCTACAAGGTCCCAGTCTGTGACAGAAAACACTGCAAATGTCAATATTTTAAAATTTTACTACGCTGTATAAAACAGGCTGCTTCAAAATACTGTATAAGATAAAACAAGTGCTTTAAAAATATACATTTTAGTGATAAGCATTCAGACTATAGTGTAAATATTTGTATATGTGTCCATTAAAAGGGTGCACTCCTTTTAACAGACACATATATTAAGTCTCAAAAAGAATAAATATTTGTCACCATGAAGCTGAGTGACTCCATTAATTAAAAGCTACACTGGCTCCAAGCAGCGTTTATTTTGGGGATTAACCATTGCACACATTTACATTTCTTTTAGACAACAGGCACATTGGTGAGAAGGCCAGTTTCTTTTTTAGTTCTCTACTATCTGTTTAACAGCACAGGAGTCCCCACCCTCTGTGAGTGGGCACTGGACCCCAGTTATGGCAGTTTTACTATGAAAAAGAACATAGGGTGCATTTTCCGTGCTATCATTAGGGCCCGGGTCACCATTTTTGCGCACAGAACAGGGCCCAAGCAACAAGGGATAGTAGGGGGAAAATGTGCTTTTTTGTGTTCTTTTTCACACAAAGTGGCAGGAAGCCTACTTTGGGCATCTGGCCTAGAAGTATAGTCCCTGTTGAGTGGGCAGAGTAGACAGCCTGCTTGGCAGAGCTGTAGGTATCACTGGTGCTGCAGTTACCTTAGAGGCCTAGAGTATACTTGCTGTGCCAGTGTTTCTTTGAGCCTTGGAGCAATGGCCCAAGGAAGGGGGAGAAAATGAAGCAGGAGAGACGCCTTGATTTGGCATCCGAGAGATGAGAGGGGCACTGAGGGATGGGAGGGAGAGAGATGATTCGAGATGAGAGAGAGACGGGTGATGTGAGATGGGAGCCCATATTGTTAACAACTGTCAGAGGAAACAGCAAGGCAGTACCTATCATTAGTGAAGCAGGTGGAGTGACACTTTTGCCCAGGGGCCCAGTGCATCACAATTATGAATGTTTTACAAAAAAACTGGGCACAGGGCTCCTTTTCCTTGCTAGCACTGGGGCACATGGCACCCTTGGCGCAAAAAAGGGGGGCAGCATGCAGTAGCTCATTTTCTTTCAGAAATAGACTGGACTTGTTTTGAGATTGAAGTGATGGTCAGACATGGCGGGGAAGGAGCTACAGCAATTATTAGTGCAGCAGGTGTAGTGCATCGGAGCCCACAGCACCCCAATTATGGGCAGGAGTGTTTTTGGTCAATTCTGTTCCTGTTTGATGATGTTGCTTTTTCATAAGTCCCACATTTAGTGTGGATTACGAGCTACAGAAAAGCACCCCTGAAATTATCTCATGATCCTCGCCCCCCTGCGATCATACCTCTTCCTTCCACTCCCCAAATCCTTGGCATATCATTTTAGAGGGGTCCATACTTCAAAACATTTTGCTTGGGGACGGGGGAAGCTCACAGCAAAAAAGTTTGAAGATTTCTGGCTTAGCACCTCCTCATAACAGAGCTTGACGCTTGACTTGCCACATTAGCTACAATGGAGGAAAGTGCCTCATTGGAAGTGGCAGTTTGTTGGCAGCTGAGGTATTAGAGTTGCATTTGCCCTCAAATGAGACTGACAAATGTCCTAACAGAGATTCTCCAACCTGGGCCGGCTACATCTTAGTCCTTGCTTTCATTTAATGACCCCCTCAAAGATGCCTGATTTCTACATGGTCGAAACCATGCTCTTGTAGGCCTGTTAGTCTACAAGTAGCCCTATGGCACGGGCGATCTAGATTTCCTCACCAAGCCTCATACTCTGAAAAGTCTCATTGTACTAGCATTGACCAGGAAGGTTAATCCTAACTCATTTTCGACCATTCCATAAGTGCATGTTTTATTCTGCCAGTCTGGCACAGTGGTCTATAAAAGCAGTAAGCCTATTAGGCCACTATACACATGCCATATGGGACGCCAACAGCAAGATCTTGTCGCCTGTCCCAGAAGACCTTAGGACTTCCTTGGCTCAAACAATGCATGATGGGCAGGATGCAGAAAAGTATGTCATTGTGTGGGCTTAGGCACCATGGTTTGTGTTGGCAGAGCAGTTAGTACCAAGGTCATCCTCTGCAGATCTTCCTGGATGAGGTTGACGCGATTGCCGTGGATGGAGTAATAAAGAATGAACATTTACCAGTGATTTGAAACCGACATCTGAAGAATAATTGTACAATTGTGTATTTAATTTGTTTGTGCTTAAGGCTGTGTAACTGAGGTTGACACAATACCCTGGTGATGTGCAGGCATCGCTGCTGAATCTGCTATTTGATGGTTCTTGACCCTTCAGAGAAAAGGAGAAATCCACGCTGGAACGGTTTAAAGATGAGCCACAGCAAGTTCCTTGGGGCTTTTGATGTTTGAAGATAAGAGCCACAGCAAGTTCCTTAGGGCTTTTGATGCTTGAAGATAAGAGCCACAGCACGTTCCTTAGGGTTTTTGATTCCTGCAAAATAATTTCCCCCATCAGTTCTGCAAATGTAGGGGCTAATCCAGGGTGTTAGACTATAGGCAATAGCAACCTTCTCAGCTGGTGACCCAACAGACAGTCCAGTCCTTTCGAGGCACCAGCAGACACTGCACAGTCCTGAAGGGGCAACAGTCCTTTAATTCCTTTTCCCCTGCTACAACGGTCACCAAGCTGCCCTAGTTTGTCCTCAGAGGCACTAACCGGTCAGAGGCAGGATTCATTATTTCCTCTCAGATTGCCAATCTATCACGTCTGACAGATGGGTCTCGCAGATTGCCTAAAAAGGCTAAACTCTGCCTTTTACTTCCCCCCTCCCCCCCCATCCCTCCCACACCAGAATAAATTTTGGAGGAGCATCTATCTATCATGCTGCAAGAGGTACAGCCTTGCTCTCCAACTGTGCTATAGAACGGGTGCTGGACTCTAAGATAGGAGAAGGTTATTAGTCACTCTACTTTCTCATGCTGAAAAAGGACAGGAGCGTTGGGCATATGCTGGACCTTCAACCTCTGATCGACTTCCTGCAGAAATACAAATTGAAAATGCTCACTTTGGCTCAGATCCATCCTGTTCTGGACCCGGGATCCTGGATGGTGTCCTTGGACTTGCAGGACACATATCTGCATGCCTGTCCTGCAGTCCCATGGGTGTTACTTGTGGTTCAAAGTGGGCCAGTAGCATTATCAACTTGCCGTGCTCCTCTTAGGCCTCACCTCCGCCCATAGGTGTTCACAAAAGTGATGTCAGTAGTCACTGCCCATCTAAGAGGTTGGGAGTCTCCATGTTTCCATGCCTCGACTTCTAGCTGCTGAAGGTGGGCTTGTGCAGTCAGTCACAGACCACTTCTGAGCAACAGTGAAGCTTCTAACATTGTTCGGTTTCACCATAAATGAGCTTAACCCCAACCTGATTCCCTCACCCAGGCTATCTTTCATTGGGGCGATCCTGGATATGGTGAGGTTTAAAGCTGTTGATTCACCACACCGAGTCTGGGACCTTTAGGCCATGATCCAGATGTTTTGAGTTAGATCCTGGATCCCGGGGAGGCGGGGGGGGATTCTGAGGCTTTTCGGCCTTTTAGATTTGTGCATCCTCCTTGTATACTACACCGGGTGGCACATGTAGACCCTGAAATGAAACCTGAAAGCCCAGTGGGCCAAGCATCCAGGCCACCTTTCGACCCCATCCAGGCCTCGAAGAAGACCACCCAAGATCTGGTGTGGGGGCTGACTGTTGTATTTTACCTTCATATTCCTGCAACACATATCGTTGTAATTTATTGAGAGTTTCTTTCATTATATCACAATCTATGTTGCTTTGTCCCTCACCTTTTCCGCCGTCCCAGACACTGAACATTCTGCAGCTTGTGGTAGTTTAGAATGTTGGGCACACTATGTCAGAACTTACTGAGGCGAGCTTGAAGTTGGATGCAATAAATCTATATCCTTAAATACTACGCTGTATCTCCTTGTATCGCTGGCAACAAGGATGCAGAGCTATGCAGAGGACAGCTAACATTCTTCTTCACCCCTGTCATGTAATTATCTCTCCTGAAGATTACGATGGAAGTGAATGTTTATTACACTTGAGGTTAGAGGGCTGTGACTGTATGCTGAAATGCTATAAACATTAAGTGTTTTATGAATCATTATTGTGATCAATAAGATGTATATGGATCTCATTTCAAAATATACTAATTGTAGGAAATGAACCTCTTTTCCGTGGTGCACTGTCAGATTTTTGTCCTATCTGTTTTAACTCAACTAACCAGTAGTAAAGTGCCCATGTTTGCCCTGTTTAAACATGGTCGAATTGGCATAACTCTAATTGGTATCTTTAACTTACCTATAAGTCCCTAGTATATAGTACAAAATGTATCCAGTCCTGGAGGTTAAATGCCACTAGTGGACTGCAGCACCTATTGTGCCATCCTCTACAGTCGCAGTGCAAACATGACATCAGGCGTACCTTTGAAGCCTGAATGTTGCAGTGTAAAAATTGCAATTCAACTTGTCAAAATAAATCCTGACAGGTAAAAACATCCTTTTTAAATTCTAATGAGTCACTCATATGTACTCCTTGCACCCCACAAGGTAGGGTGCATGGTGCTTAAAAGTAGGACATGTAGAAATCTAATTTTAGCACATCATTATAATGGCTAGCACATAAGGTTATTCTCACTGTGCCAGGCCTAGCTGTCCTGTTTAGAAAACCAGAATACAGATTAAAATTATGATACTGTATCTCTGGAATGGGAACAGCTAGAAACATAATTAAACAACTATTTTTAATAGTTATTAAACTCCAGATCAATAGTGAAGTCAGATTTTTACTACATTTTTAAGAACAGGAACTTTTAGAAAGTTACCCTTTCCCTGCCTGTGGTTCCTGGGGGCTAATTTACATTGGCTTTCTAGCTTCTCCCAGACAATAATTAGCCTTGAAAAGGTGTGAAATGTCTCTAAGGAGAAAACAAAAGGCTAACCTGAATGGGTAGAGAGGACTCCTCTGAATATGCAGGGTGGGGGCTGTGGGTATCCTTTTTGACATTACAGTGTAAAATCCTGCTGTGTTCACATATAACACTTGGGGCACACTTAAGAGGAGAGAAAAGGCTGCCAAGGCAATCCCTGTGGATCCACTGTCTAGTTGCTGAAGAACTCTGTGTTTGTTCTACTAGACTTCTGTCTTGGAGTTTGTTGGGGGTACAGTACCTACTCAAAACTGAATTTTAGGGTTAGAAGTGGGAGGACACTAGGATTACCATAGTACATTCTCTCATACACTCCCTGCCCTCAGAGCCCAAATTGTGAGTGTCCGAAAATGTTTGCCATCTTGAAAATGCCTACCAAGTTGGTTACGATGTGTTCAGGGGTCATTCCCACCCACTATCTTGTGCCAACCATAAATGTGACCCCTTCAGAAGTGTAGACCTTATTTCCCACAAGGCAGGGTGCATAGTATTTAAAAGTAGGGCATGTTAATGTTAAACATATTGTTGCAGTGAAAATGCCCTCAAAGCCATTTTCACTGTGGCAGGGTTGTCTGCTCCATAGGAAAACATTGGGATACAATATTAAGTTTAATAAATGTTATTGCTGCTACAAAACAGCTACAAATTAAATGTATAGACTTTTTGAAGTATTCACTACAAACCCAATTCACCTGTGACGTCAGATTTGTAATATATTTTTTGGAAGAGGACTTTTAGAAAGTCACCTTTGCCGGGCCAAAATCCCTGGAAGCTAAATCTGCATTTTGTTCTCTCCCTTCTGCCAGCTAGTAATTGGCTTTTCAATGGGCCTGAATGAGGTGTGAACTTGCTCCCAGAACAGGGACAAAAGGTCTTGGGTGTAGGAAGGTGTTGTGCCCTTGACAGGATGGCCTCTGGGCTGGGCCCAAGGACTTGATTAACTTTAAAGTGTCCTACCCTGTCACAAGCAGATGTTGCTAACACCCAGGCCTACACCCTTCTATTGTTCCCCCAGCCTGACCGGCCTCCATCACACAGCCGGCCTCTAGTTGATATCACATTGTCAGATCCTGCTAGAGTATTGAGGCCTGCTTCACAGGTTTGCTCGGGTTTTTTAAATTATATTTGGAGTGCACTTCAAAGGAGGAAAACGGAAGACCAAAACAATTTGTGTGTATCCACTCTCTGGTTGCTGAAAGCACAGCTTTCTTCTACCAGACTTCTGTCTCTGAGTTTGTTGGGGGGGTACAGGGAATGCCCAAAACAAGATTTTAGTGTTACATTTGGGGGGCGAGGGGGACACTAGGAATACCAAAAAACACTCCCCATACATCCACCCCCAGCGACCATGTTTAGTGTGATTGAAGGCTTCGGCCATCTTGAAAATTCCCTAAGTGGGTAGGGTTAGCACTGGGAACCTTTACCTTCGCGTTAAGCTGCCTCCAAGGGTCCTTTCAACGAACCAGCTTGTGCCATGCATAAATGTGGCATCTCCAGAACACTCCAGGGCCTGTGGAAGATCAGAAAAGGACGAAATCTGTTGCCTGAGACCAGAGAAGAGCCTAGAATACTGGGCCTGCTCTCCCTCTCGTACCCAGGACAAACACATGGACCCCAATGGTCAAAAGGCTGACATCCTGTCAAAGCTACAGGAATCCAACAAGTGACCTGTTCCTGCAACTGTCCAGCTGCCCAGTGGAAACTGGACCTGGGCTGTATCCTGCTGTGGCCTCTGCCTAACACGCTGTGAGTCTCAGTGCCTCCTCTGAAGTCCTGGTGGGCTTTAGAAGTGTGCTCCTGTGATGGATTGGGACTTAAAGGATTAAAGTCAGAAGGTAAAATCTTTGACCAGAGCAAACCTGGTTAGTGTATCCACCCTTCACTCTATTGCAGTTAGCATCAAATTGCGCCTATGTTCTGCTCTACCATGACCATCATTGGCACTTTGTGCTTCTTGACCCTATTTCTACTTAAAACTTTGCATATTCTTATCTCTGGTTCTCCTTATTTGATTTTTATTATTTTGGTTTTTCATTTATTAAGTTTTAGTCTATTTTCTTAATTCATTTTGAGATACTTTTATTGTTTTGCATTTCAACTTCATTACTGTTTGAGGTGGGTACTAACTCGTCTCAACTAATAATCCAATGTCTTACAGAAGGTACAATAGAATTGGATTTCTATAAGAACACATTAAAACTTGAAGTCAGTTTTTGACAAAGTCAATGTGGTATTAGAAAGGCATACGTTTTTCAGGATCCAATGAAAAAGCCACAAATTACGTTGTGGTCTTCAGAGGACTATCAAACACTCGTGATTTTGTTACCCTATGAGAATCTTTGATACTTGACTAGTTGGTGAGATGCACGAACAATGCTTGTGTTCAAGATAAACTGATATCCAGAAACCATGTTTAAAAGATGCAACTGATATCGCTAAAAGTGTTGAACATACTGATGATGTGTTAAAGAGATGAAACAAAATGTAGAACCAGTTTTTGAAGTGCCCACATGTAATAAAATACAGGAAGCTCACATCACAAAAAGTACAAACTGCAAATGTTAAAAGAAGGCATAACCAGGACAATATAAAACTAAGATGCTACTGATGTGATAATCAGAAGTTTTTAGCTCACGGTATGTCCTGCATTGCGCGCAGTGCTACACATGGAAAGTGTAAAAACATTTTTAAAAAGAGGGCATTTTGCTAGTGTGCGCAAAGAGCTATATTCAAAACAAATACATTATATAGAAAGCATAGAATAAGAAACAAAAATGGCTGCAAGTTAAGGATATTGAGATGATGAGAGAAATTAGTTACCTATATATATATATATATATATATATATATATATATATATATATATATATATATAGTGTCCACGGATGGAAGTAATGTTTCTGTATCTGCTGATTCTTGTTCTCCGTTTACCGTGTTTGATCATGAAATGTTCATTAACACTTTTCGTGATAAATGTTTTTCTTTTTAACTGCCTGATATGGGTGGGTATACTAAAGACCAACTACCACCAGACGGTATGGT
This sequence comes from Calotriton arnoldi, assembly GCA_963921515.1. Lineage (NCBI taxonomy): Eukaryota > Metazoa > Chordata > Amphibia > Caudata > Salamandridae > Calotriton > Calotriton arnoldi. The sequence continues at coordinate 109,540 of CAWUFW010003182.1, read as the reverse complement.
TAGGATGCGTATTTCATTCAAGGGTAGATTAACTGTAGTAAAGATTTACATCACAAAGCAAGGTTCCGATTTGTTAGGTGGGTGGCATCAAATGGAACTGGTGATGAAACTTGATCCCAACAATATTAAACAAGTTATTTTGGTTGAAAAATGCATGAGCGAGGACCAAATTGGTGAAGAATTCCCAGACCTATTTTCAGGCAAATTGGGTAATTTGCATAATTCCCAACATAAAATAAAGCTGAAAACTGATGTACTACGTGTAGGTCATAAACAGTGACCCATTTCACATCATATAATGGAACCCCTTGAGTAAGAATTACAGAAGTTAATGGCACAAGGAGTAAAAGAACCCAATGATTGCTTTGAATGGTTGGCCCCTAGTTGTAGTAATGAACAAAAAAGGCAGAGGAATCCAATTATGTGCAGATCTACATAATCTTAGCACAAACATATGAATTGAGAGACACACTCGTCCCAGGATATGTTCAGTATCATGAAGGAAACCATCTGTTTTAGTGTCATAAACTTATCAATGGCATATCTTCAGGAAGAATTACATCCTGATTCAAGATTACTCACCTTTTTTTTATCACACCTTTACAGGCATACAGATTCTGTAGGATGCATTTTGGTTTGGCATCTGCAGCAGCCATATTTACGAAGATAATTCAAAAGATTTCAAAAGGAGTGAAAAAGACACTATGTTTTCAAGAAGATATCATAGTGTTTGGAGCTACTGTAAGTTAATGTGATGCCACACTGAGAGAAGTATTGCCCAGACTCTACAAGGCAGGACTCACTATTAAAAAAGCAGGCAGATGGGTATGTGTTCAGTAGATTATTTGGGCCACACAATCTCAAAAGATAGTGTGAAACTATAATGTGGTTGAGGCAAGCAGGGATTTCCTCACAGCTCACCAATATGGATTCATTAAAATCATTTTTGGGTTTAGTGGAGTACATGTCTAAATGTATAAAGAATGTTTCAGATATGGCTGACCCTCTAAGATTGCTACTCAATAAAAGAGTTCAGTTCTCTTGGAAAAATAAATGTCAATTAGCTATTAAACTAAGTAAAGAAAATAATTAAAGAGTCTGTTATCACAGCACCCTCACCTGGGTACCTTTGACATCAATCTTAGAACTATATTGACACACAGTACTAAAAAAGGTTATGTGCCAACTCATCCCAAGTGGTGGAGAAAGAAGGAACAATTGTAGCATTTGCCTCACTGCCCTAAAAAAATGATTATTCTACGATTGAGAGAGAAGCACTAGCATGTTATTGGGCCCTGAAACATTTCAGTTATTTTTTATGGGGATAGAGATTTACTTTTAGAGCAGATCACAAGTGATCAGCATGCATGTTCACCACCAAAGGAGCTGAACATGCCACTCTACAGATTGCTTAATGGATACTTGGTCTGGAGTAGTATAATTTCAATTTGGAATTTGCTCCTGATATAAGGAACTTGGCAGCAGATTGTTTGTCTCGGATGCAGTTAGAGTATCAGGAGTATGAGAACGAGAACAGAGAGATAAATGCTGCTCTAGTTATGAATATTCCAGCCATTACGAAGGAAAACTGGGAAGAGTGTATGGAATGTTAAGAGTAACTAAAAGAAAATGTTTTGCATGGGTGGCCATCTAAATTTTGTGATGTCCCTAAAAGATCAAAAACGTTTGGTACGTAAGAAATCCATTCAGTGTGATTGGCAATGAGCTATTCACAGGAGACAAATTATTTCCAGCAAAAGAGTTATGGAATACAATTGTGAAGCTATCACATGAGGGGCATTTAGGTAGAAGTATGTATGACAAAATCTAAGTTAGGAGCACATCTTAGGTTCCCGGCTTTGGATACTTGATAGAAGGTGGTAATCAAGGATTGCATAAACTGTGTGAATAGAGACAAATCCAAGTTCACTTGCAAAACCCCACTGGCTCCAATTGAAGTACCACAAAACCATGGCATAAGCTGGCAATTTATACAATTGGACCCGTGAGTCCCTCTGACGCACACAAAACGTATTTGTTAGCCCTGCTAGATTACCATTCACATTGGGTTGTAACCCCCATGTTAATACCATTAATACAGCAACAGTAATTACATTTTATGGGACACCTTTTTGTACAGAAGTGGTTCCCGCAACCCTCATTACTGATAATGGTGTGCAATTCACCTGTGATGATATGAGAAGTTTTTATTGCATATATCTGTTAATCAGTTGAGAACTGCACAGAATGGTCCAAATGGTCTGAGCGAAACAGTGAACCAGATGCTGAAAGAATGTATTCAGAGAGTCCGTGTATCAAATTTTCTATTCAGGCAGATGTTCAGGAATTAATATGGCCATATCACACCACCGCTTACAGTATTATGGGTGTAGTTCCTTTTGTTGCATTAAAAGTGAGACTACCTAGCATCAATTTATCACCCTGCTGGTTGAACGATGGAAACCTGGTATGGGTTAAGAGAAATGAAATGATTAAAAAGTCAATGAATCACCAAATTAAGTATAAAATGAGGTTCATGGGGTCAATTCGCACACGTGGAAGGTAAGAGATTGTGTGTTATTGAAAATACCAGAGAATTCTAGTGAAACATGTTCTATATTTTCTAGTTCGATGAAAATATCCCAAGTCAAACTGATTATAGTGCTTATGAACAATAAACACAAATTGAACATGCACAGGTTGGACAAGTGGCCTTTTCAACCAATGTATGTTCAAGAATCAGTAATTGCAAGAGCAACCAACAACAGACAAGTAAATGAGTGTCCAGCCAACCGCAGATCTCATCTACCTCCACACACAGAGTCCCAAAGATTTTGTTATGGGTTAATTCCATCTTATAGGAAGGGGCATGTGTTGTATTTTATCGGCATACTCTTGCAACACATATTGTTGTCATTTATTGGGAGCTTCTTTCATTGTATGTATATCACCACAATCTATGTTCGTTTGCTCCTCCCTTTCTCCCCCACCCCCTGACATTGACATTCCAAAGCTTGTGGCAGTTTAGAATGTTGGTTGCTGTACTTCAGAACTGGATGAGGAGTGCTTGGAGTTGGATGCAATAAATATCTATCCTTGACTACAACTCTGTGTCTTCTTGCATCACTCTTGTATCACTGATCGATGACAGTTTGTCCTGTGGCAGACCGCTTTCCTTTCCCCACTCAGAGCTGACAGTAGTGATGGATAACTCACTACTAGGTTGAGGGGTTATTTGGGGGAGTGGAGGATGAGAAGCATATGGTCTCCGGTGGAGAACCAACCCCACATTAACCTCCTGGAGCTATGGGCCAGTCGTCTGGCCATGAAGGCTTCCTGCCATCCCTCAGGCGGAAGCTGGTGCAGGTTCTCGCAGACAACACCTCTCCCATGTGGTACTTCAACTTGTAGGGCATAGTAGAGTCCTAGGCCTGTGTCAAAATGCTTTCTGTCTCTGAAGGTGGCAGGATTGGCAGTTCGTCTTTCGAGTCTCCAACCGCCTGACGGTGTCCCTGATGGCCAGATCGGATGAACTGAGCAGACGTCACCTGGCAGATCACAAGTGGTGGCTGCATCACAAATTGTATTCGATCAATGCGGACATCCCTGACCAGATCTATCTATCACTGTCTAGAGCATGAAGTGTCAATGTGTTTTTGCATTGCTGTTTCCTCAAGAACACTTGTTAGGAGACACCCAGATGGTATGGAAAAAGTAACTCCTATATCCATTCACACCGCTGTCTCTTCTACCACGAGTTCTGAAGAAGATCAAGAACGACCAGGCTCGTCCGATGACTGTACGGGGTCAGGAGCAAGAATTACTTTAACTGGGAGGGGAAGGATCCAGGGTGGAGGGAGAGAGAACCGGAAAGTGGTCAATTATCATTAGCTGATTGTTATGGAATTACCAAATTGTTGGTGAAATGTCTGTCTATTTTGCCACGTGTATCCTGTAAAAAGAGATGGCGTGTTGTTGTTTCAACAAAAAGATTTATATTAAAAAAATTTTTAAAAGAACAACCAGGCTCAAATTAGGATAACTGCCTGGAGTTGGGCAGGGAGAGTGTGGTGCCCTGAACTTCTAATCAGGAGCATCTTTCCTCAAATGAGGCTACCACTTCGGGGGTACCGCCTGCCTCAGCAACAGGGCAGAGTGTCATCTAAACCTCTGCAACTTACACATACGAGTGTAAATTGAGCTGCAGCAATTGACTGGTTTGATGTGTCTTCTGAGGTGGTGGATGTCATCCTCACTGCCAGATACCCTTCCACAAAATCAATCTAGAATGGGGGTGGTGACAATTTCATAACCTGGTGTGGGGTCCAGGACACTGACCATTACAAGTGAAGCTGTCATACTTTCTTTTTCTTGGTCTCTATTAGCCCAGCAAAGTATTACAATGGGCACTTTAAAAAGTTATTTGTTAGCCTTTTTGGTCTTTCTATGTTTTCCAGACCAACAATCCTTGTTTAAATCTCCAATTGTGATGCAGTTTATTAAAGTTTGTCACACATGTTCCCCCCCAAACTGAATGTGATGCCCAGTGGGACCTTAACTTGGTCTTGGCATACCCTATATGTGTACACCTTTCAAACCTATCCGTAGTTACATGCTGAGTTTCTTGTTTCTAAAAACTGTCTTCCTCATTGAGATTATGTCCGGGTGTCACCTGAATAAACTGCAGGCTCTTTCAGTGCAACCGCCCTACACCACATTCGTCCTGGACAAATTGGTGTTGAGGACTTGATTGCCTTTTCGCCTAAGAGTGTGACTCCATTCCACTTTGGGAAGTCTATCACTTTTACCACTATTCTTTGCTCCCTCTTATCCCACAAAAGAGGAGGAGAGACTCCGTTGGCTGGAATCCAAAAAAAGGCTTTGAGTTTTATATTTATTTATAGTATTTGTAGAGTGTTCAATCATCCCGAAGAGATATCCTGGTACTAGACCACAGGTCAATTAGACTCCATAAATCATGGGAAAACAATTAGTGAGTGAAAAACCAAGTCTTCAACATCCTCCGGAAAATGAAGAAATCAAAAGTCAAACGTAGATTGAAAGGGATTGTATTAAGCCCCATCGGGTGAACAATTAGCTCTTTATGGGGTTTTCTGCAGTGAAGAAAGTGAAGGCTGTGCAGATGAAGACCCTATCAAGGTAGATGGTCCTCTACATTAAGAAACCGGTCCCTGAGGGTCTGAGAGCCCCTACCACTAGGGCTAACGCTGCTACGGCTTGGTTGGTGTGAGGGGTGCCTGTCCATGATACCTGCTAGGTTGCAACATGGTCATCGGTACATAGGTTCACAAAGCACTTCTGCCATGATAGCCAGGTCCTGCAGGAAGGAACTTTGCCTGCTCACTCCTACATGATGTTTTGATCCGAGTCCTCTCCACAGGCCCTCCACCTTTGCTTTTAGAAGTATCCATCAGTTCTAGTTCTACATCTCTGGACACCGTCCACACTAGTGAAAGTGAAACAGAAAGAGGAGAGGGCTCTAATAATGCTACGAACAGTGAAAATCGTTTTTTACAAGAAGTTCAAAGGATAAAAAAAGGAAACAGGGAGCAAAGCAGACGCCCCGCACAGGCAGCAAGACAAGAAGGGGAAAGAGAGGGGTGCAGGGAGAAGAGAGACCCGGAATGAGAACCAGGTCGTGGAACCTGAAAAAATGAATGATGTTAATGTAGTGAACCTGACCAATAAATGTTTCTCTGATGATACCATATCTCTATTATCGAAGGGCATGCAGTATTGGCGATATGTGTGAACTTAAAATAGACTTGTTTAAATTTGTTAGGAGGCTGAAAATCAAGAAACATTTTCTGACAATGGATTGTGGCAATAAAAATATGCAACCAAAACGTGGGGTTTTCGCCTCTAGTGAAATTTCAATTTAAGAAATTTTGGACACGAGATTACTTGTGTCACTTACTGATTGTGAGGATGAGATAATAACTACAGATATGATTATGCGGGACTTGAATGTGGTCAGCGACCCTAGCATTTCCAGTAGCCTAAGGGAGAAATCCAAGTGGACACCAACTCTTTTGGCAGGCAACAATATAGACATCTTTCATAAATTGGTATTATCTGATTTAGACAAACACATGGATAGAAAGAAACAGACCATCAAAATGAAAGACAATTTGACATATAGAGAACGTGATGCACTTAAATGTCTTATGCAGGATCAAGACATCATGATCTGTGAAGCAGATAAGGGGGGGAACATAGTCATAATGCAGAACACAGATTATGAACGTGATATTTTATCACAATTGAATGATCAGGAATGCTATGAACCTCTTCCTAACAACCCCATCTGGACTCTAATAGATCACATAAACAAACATCTAAGACGATGGCATGAATGTGGGTTACTGGATGATGATGAAGTTACTTACCTTAGAGTTGACCGTCCTAGATACCCATGCATCTACACGCTTCCCAAATTACACAAAGACCTTCCCTTTCCGCCAGGCAGACCCATCATTTCAGGAAATGATGGGCCAACCGAAAGATTATGAGAGTATGTTGACACATTTCTGAAACCGATGGTGGGCAATCTAGCATCTTACATCCGGGACACGAAACATGTTCTGGCAATACTCTCTGATCTTATTTGGGAGGATAGCATGACCTTGGTCACCCTAGACGTGACAGCCCTATACACGAGCATTAGGAGAGAAACAGGCCTGCGCGCAATTAGAAAAATTCTAAACACAAGATCAGCAAGCGCATGGGACCATACAGAGATGTTAATCGAAATGATTGAGCTGATTCTGGATAATAGCATTTTTTTGTTTAAAGACGAATGGTACAGGCAGAAGCAGGGGGTTGCCATGGGTTCCAGAATCTCTCCTTCGTATGCCAATCTGTTTATGGGTTGGTTCGAGGAGATGAGGATCTGGGGCCCAATGGGATCCGAGTGGAATGACTATTTTATATTGGGGTCGTAATATTGATGATTGCTTAATGATATGGACAGGCACCACCAGCAAACTCTTATCATTTGTCGAATACCTAAATGGTAATGATTGCAACATCAGGTTTACTTTTGAGCACAGCACAAGTAAAATTGCGTTCTTAGATGTGGAACTATACACAAGTGGCAATAAGATTCAAAGCAAACTATTCCGCAAGAAAACAGCATGTAATGCATTACTTCATGCTTCTAGTGCTCATCCAGCTCACCAGATTAGGTCCATCCCATTTGGTGAACTTGTTCGGGTGAGACGCAATTGTAGTGAAGAAAAAGAATATGAGGAGTGCAAAAAGGAGTGTTGGCCCGCTTCCGAAAAAGAGGTTACAATAATGAGACTTTGGCCAGAGCGGAGAAGAGAATCAAAAAAATTAAGAGACAAGACACTCTTAGAGAACGTACCAAAGATACACAGAGAGATGACAAAGTGCGGATGATAACAGGGTATAATACACTATCAGCGGTTATGATGCGGAGTCTACACAGGCACTGGCACATTCTAAAAGCAGACAGATCCCTGGGGGTTTCCGTGTCAGAGAGACCCAACATCACATACCGACGAGGGATTTCCTTGAGAAACCTACTCAGCCCTAGTTACCCCAGAGCGCTAACAACAGAAAATTGGTTAACCTAACGAATGAAAGGGTTCTATGGATGTGGACACTGTACTGTTTGTAAATGGGCTTGGAACAACAAGACAGATTTCAGAGGACCAGGGAACAAGACATACAAGATATTGACTAACATAAACTGTATGACCAAATTTGTGGTTTATGTCATTGAATGCAAATGCAATAAAAAGTATGTAGGGAGCACAATAAGAACATTACGTGAAAGGATTGCAGAACATATGAGGGCAGTGAAACAGAGTGATGAAAGGTATCCCATCTCTGCACACATCATGCATTGCCCCTCACAGAATACCAACAAACAGTTTTCATTTTATGGTATAGAACATACTCAGAGACGCCCCAGGGGAGGAAACAGAGAGCTAGCCTTACAGAAGAGGGAAGCACTCTGGATCATGAGATTACGGTGCACTGATATAGGAATTAACATTGATCCAGAGTTACATTACTTTCTGGGTAAATGAACAACTTGATGTACATAATGTTGATTAATTTAGAAACTGATATAGAAACTGAACATCAATCCAGAGTTACATTACTTTCTGTGTAAATGAACAACTTGATGTACTCAATGTTGATTAATGTAGAAACTGTATGACCTTTCATTAACCACGGTTTTTCCTTTCTTTTGCCTTTTAATATTTACTTTATGCAACAATTCTGTTAATAACTGTTCTTTGAGTGAATATGTATTTGTTTATCAATTTAGTATGCACCACTTTACTAATTATAACATGCATGGGAATGGAGACCTCCAATATCTCAAACTCACACGAGAATTTTGATACACTTGGGTGTTCACTGAACTAATAGGAAAACACGTGTATATGGAATAGATGGCTTAAAGATGGCGCCCATTTTGAGAGGCAGGAACGATATACAAGAAGGGAGGAGTACGAAAGGACGCAGACGTTTTTTCTTTCATGCAATTTTAGGAAATATAATCGGCGTTTTAGAATATGTTTGATATCCAACTTATGGTCAGTCCAGTGTTGATTATAAATAGCAATCCGGCTGTTTTTAGCACATTAGGAGCACGTTACAAGATGGCTCCCAAAGCTGAGAAGGGGATCTGGTCCCTTTTCTCTGTTTATATCACGTGTGAGCTGGAAGGTTTTAAAAATGGTGGATCATAGAGACCGGCATTCTCGCACTCGAGAACACGGCGCTGAAGTGGGGACCTACACGTCCTTCTTACGGTAAGCAGAGGCACTGGATTGTAGTAGCCTAGCGTTTAAATAGTGACACGAGGTAATGGTGGAAGTTTTGATTTGAATGTGTGACACAGCAGATTTAGAAGAATCTGGAGCACCTGGTTAAGTTTACTAAGAGTTTTAAGCTTAAGTGAGGCGTTTGGGGGAATACCCGGCGGGAACATAGATATTTTGGAATAGCGTGGTGATTACTATAGAGATATGCTATATGTTATTAGATACAGGTTTACATAGCGTAATATCATAAGCGTTGAAATTTAATTTTTAATAATACCCAGCGCGAACACAGATAGCTTTAAATAGCGTGCTGAATACTGCTGATTTATGCTGTGTGCTTTTATATACTGCTGTACACGGCGCTAAGATACAGGAAGTTTGCTTATACTTAGCCGATACGTGATCACATATGAGGTTTAAGACATCCCTATCTCTCTTTAGTGCTCTAGGTTTGGCTCATGACGAAGATCCACGGTTAAATGCGACGTGGACATCGGAACATAGATTTTAATTTTCCAGTGGGATGGAATTATCACCACTGATAAAGTAGGTAGCCTTAATACTTCAATGTACTGGATATCTAGTGAACCGGTCTACTCTTAATAGTGCATAATAAAATAGGTTATGGGTTTTTTCAGGGAACATTTTGGACTCTTGTAAGGTATTTCTGATCTTTTACTTGTGAGGAGTGATTTGGGATTGATTTTAAAGCCACCACACTTATTGCACTAATTTTGCTCGTCTCACCGTCACCTAGTAATTGGCACTAGGTCCTCAAGTGTGTGTGACACAGGAGGTGATCGTGCTTTTTTAATCGTGACACGTATTGATCAGTGCACACACACCAGGTGCACGCAGATAGATACCGACAATCAGGACCTTTTATTGGTTTTCTCCATCACCACTTAATATACGGGCGAGATTCTGATGGCCTACGTTTAACAACCTATTATTTATCATGCTTTGGAATGAGCACGGTCTCTTGGGCAAAGATCCCTGTGCTTGCCGCAGAAATTCGTATAGAATACCGCTATGCACACGGGTGAGGTTTGATGGGTGTATTAAATACACCTGTTTTGTGTAATTTTACAAAGGGCTTGTGTTTGTTTTGTATATACAGCCTTGAGAAAGTCGCGGGACAAAATTCCTTTGTGCGACGAAACACGTGTTGGTTGATGCAAGAACAAAGAGAATAAAGAAAAGAAACCAAGCTCGAAAATTTCTCTGTATCATTTATGCTTGACTAAAACAAATTGGATAATTGCATATTACTTAAAAGACGTGTGCTGAGGATTGTGTTTATGTTGGTTTCGACCACGTGTTTGGGGAGACTGGTGGTTCTTCTCACCTTTCAGCACAGTCCATATAAATTTCTCAGAAATCTAAATAGAGTGTAAGTGCTACTCATTCTTGGAGCGCCATTTTACCTATAACCATACCACTCCACCGTCGTGAATCTACATGATGTTTTGATCCGAGTCCTCTCCACAGACCCTCCACCTTTGCTTTTAGAAGTATCCATCAGAAGAACAAGATACTTACCTTCGGTAACGCTTCCTCTGGTGGATGCTCTAACGTCAAATTCCTCATTGCACTCCCACCTCCCCGTTCTGTGAAGTGGTCTCTAATAGCTAACAGGATCCCAAGATAGAGATCAACACACTGTCACCACCAATTGTTTTACGCTTCATATTTGAGGCCATGGAAAGGGAAAAGACAAGAAAGTTATATCGACGTGCAGATGTGTGCTTAAATGTGGCTCTGCTCTGTCACGTCCTGACCGGTATCGAGTCAGTATGGAGCTGCATGATCCCACTCACCCCTAACGGTGGGGCATTGCTGCCAAAATTCTGCAAATCTAGTCTCACTCCTTAGGAATATTCTAAAGCTGAGGAATCTGCAGTTAGATAGAATATCCACCAGTAACAACTTTAGCAAAGGTATGTTTAATCTCCATCTTGAAAATTTAACACGTGGGTTAAAAGGGCTATAGAGCAGCACATGCGAAAGAGACTGGCTCGGAATGGGAGACTCCAGAAACCACACTGGCAGAAGTAGACTTGAGATATGAAAGTCCCAAGTGCATTGTGAAGAAGATAGTTTAAAAAAAAAAATAATAAAGACAACCACAGAGGTAATAAGTGAACTCTGCAGCAGATAGTCGTTATCGTGAAAGGCAACAAGCAAAGTGGCCATCTTTAAAAGGGGAGGGATCAGGAAGCCTCATTGAAAATGTGGAAGGAGATTAAAAAGAGAGGGGAAACTGCTTGTGACGAGCTGAGAATGGTAAGAAAAGCCCACTGATTATTTTAGAAAATTATATTTATTATAGCTTGTAGCTTTTACAAAGTATTTATTAAATTTGAAGATGAGTCATTATTAGAAGTTCATTGGTCATCATTATTTTTCATGGGGATATATTACTCTGACCCAAGCCGGACAACAATAGTGAACATCTAGTGATCTCTGTGTGGTGAGTCCAGGTGAGGTGGCACTTGGGGTACAGATGTGCAACGATAAAGAAAATTGTCCACTGTAGCAGTCTAGGCTATATCACTGCCTTAATTTCCAACAGGTTGGTCTCTGTGGATATGAAGAGGGGGTTAGTGCTGTGCATGAGAACCCCTCTTTGCAAGCCCCTCCGGCCTGAAGCATTTGAACATGTGACGTTGGCACAGAGTACTAGTGTGTCCAGAAGTCCCTGGTAAGTCGTGCTTGTTCTGGGCGAGGCTGTGTAAAGAGCACAGGTTTTAGCCTATGGGTGCATATAAGGACAAATGTAATTTTGTTCACTCAGGCAACATGACCAAGTCCCAGACATGTCAGCTTTCTCGCAGCTGGGCATATGTACAAGGAAATGGCGCAGCGCTGTGGCATTTCCAAAATGCAGGGATGCACCGTATTTACAAGAATATGAAGCACCCCTGTATTTTCCCTAGCACTGGTGCTAAAAATAGCTGCTTAGCTATCTGTTCTCTGTGAGCGGCATGAGGTCTACGGAAGTGAAGCCGAAATACTAGTAGAGACAGAGACTGCCTGATCTTTGGACCGCAGAGGATACTGGGATGATAGGATGGAGTTTGCACCGTGTAAATTTGGTACAAATTCTAAACTCCAATATACCTTCTTGTATGAGTCTTTATCTCTAACTGAGGCTTAAAGTAACAAATATAACAACATGAAATGAAATACCAGCATTTGTAAAGCGCACAGCTACCTCCGGAGAGGTGTCCCGGCGCTGGGGGCCGTCGGGAAGATTAAGCGAGCTATTGCCCAGAGTCACATGGTGCTGGGCTAACCTGCCGCTGGCGATCGAACCGTGAACCCCGTGGTCCGGAGTCAGGTACCCTGGCCGCTGCGCCACACCTCTTCCAACATATCAATAACAGTGAAGAATACTTTGCCCCACACTAACAAGTGAGAGGGGTAAATTTGCAAACCGTAAAGGTTTATTAGCACATTAGTAAAGTTACAGTTTCAAATCTGATTAGTCATAAATCAATAATCATCTGAATACAGCATATGTGAATGTAATCCAGGCAAGTCAAAAGGCAAATGCAAGGTCGGTTATTTAACGATAGAATGGGCAAATTATAACAGATTCTGTTCCCCTGACAGGAAACTCCCTAATACTAAACTAAAGTTGCAGGCAAAGTCAGACAATTCACAAGCAGCAAGTGTCACCAAATATACAATAGAACCAAATGAAGGTTCCAATCAGGAAAAGACGAAGCATGCTCGCTCGATTAGCTATCCCTATGAACAAGAGTAAAAGGAATATGGAATCTCAAGAGTGGGAAAAGAAACATCCGCCTGCAAGGATGGACAGAAGCAAGTCTAACTGTGTAATACCAAAACATACAATTAAAACATAACTTTCAGAAAAAAGTTAAAACTACTACGGTTCCCGCAAACACAAGGAGATGATGGACGGAGCACTGAAACTTTTCAGACACTCCCCCCCAGTCACAGATCTGGGTTGAATCCATCATCATTCTTTAGCTCACTTCGCCACCTCAGTTCAGACCCAGCTATATGCAAATCAGTCTTGACCCCTGTGCCTCATGGGAACAGTCCAGCCCGAACTACCAAGCCAGGTCTTCCCTGAACCGGAAACAAGCATCCTGGGACCGGTTTCTGGGTAACACCCTTCATCAGCCAGGCTAGCTTGAATCCAGTGGCAAAGTGAGCAAGGGACCCACGTCTGGGCATACCCTGCCAACTTAGGGCGAACAAAGCAAACAGAGGGAGACTGGGGGTGAGTGTCTGAAAAGTTTCAGCGCTCCGTCCATCATCTCCGTCCATCATCTGCTTGTTTCCGGTCCAGGGAAGACATGGCTTGGCAGTTCGGGCAGGACTGTTCCCATGAGGCACAGGGTCAAGACTGATTTGCATATAGCTGTGTCTGAACTGGGGTGGCGAAGTGAGCTAAAGAACGATGATGGATTCAACCCAGATCTGTGACTGGGGGTGAGTGTCTGAAAAGTTTCAGCGCTCTGTCCAACATCTCCTTGTGTTTGTATCTATCAGATGGGGCCCATTCCTGTCCTTTTCCCTGGCGCACAATGGGCTGCCGTGCGCCAACGCAGGCACCTTTGCACCATGGTGCAAGGATGCCTGCGTTGCGGGGAGGATTATTATTTTTCTTCTTTATTGATTTTAATTACACAATACAATTACGTAATACATCATCAAGTAATAGTTGTAGGGCAATTAGATAACCAGAGAGGCCACGCACACTTACATGAGAGCACTTTAAGGAATATAGAACAAGACACTATGATGCATATGTCCCTGGTAAGCTCTACCCAGCACGGCAGAGTAACAATCCTGTTCGCCCAGGGGCGACTAGAGGTTATCAACCATTCGTGTTCACATTATGACACTAATGTTCATCGCTATCCACCACACCCTCAGGCTCGCCAGTTTCTTTACCAATCAAGTACTGCTGGAATACGTCCCAGTAAGACTTTGGCCTAGATTGCAGCGGAAGAAGTTCACCATATGCGTCTGACTGCGAGTTGCAATAAATCATGTCTTTTGTCCATTCCTCAATTGTGGGGATCGGGCCCCTGCCCCACCTCATTGCAACACGTCTCTTCGCCAGCAGCAGGGCCATCGCCACCAATCACCTAGAGTCATTGTCTATAGCTTTGGTATAACCTAGGAGGGCTAAAAACGGGTCCGGGATCAGTGTAAGGCTGGCAATATCGTTTATCTTCTGAAATATTTACCCCCAATACTCCAATATGCTAGGGCAGCACCAGGCCAAGTGTATGAAGTCAGCCACCGGCTCCGTGCAACGAGAGCAAACCGGTCCCAGGACGCTTGTTTCCGGTCCAGGGAAGACATGGCTTGGCAGTTCGGGCAGGACTGTTCCCATGAGGCACAGGGTCAAGACTGATTTGCATATAGCTGTGTCTGAACTGGGGTGGCAAAGTGAGCTAAAGAACGATGATGGATTCAACCCAGATCTGTGACTGGGGGTGAGTGTCTGAAAAGTTTCAGCGCTCCGTCCATCATCTCCTTGTGTTTGCTTTGTTCGCCCTAAGTTGACAGGGTAAGCCCAGACGTGGGTCCCCTGCTCACTTTGACACTGGATTGAAGCTAGCCTGGCTGATGAGGGCTGTTAGTCCGAAACCGGTCCCAGGACGCTTGTTTCCGGTCCAGGGGAGACATGGCTTGGCAGTTCGGGCTGGACTGTTCCCATGAGGCACAGGGTCAAGACTGATTTGCATATAGCTGTGTCTGAACTGGGGTGGCAAAGTGAGCTAAAGAACGATGATGGATTCAACCCAGATCTATGACTGGGGGTGAGTGTCTGAAAAGTTTCAGCGCTCTGTCCATCATCTCCTTGTGTTTGCTTTAACCAATCAAAATAAACATTCACAATGTGCTTGGTATCACCGCACTTCTCATGGCTATTACAATGCAGAATTTTCCATCACTGTGGCCTTCATAGATATTGGACAAGGGAGGTTTCTTCTTTTCCGTCTTCCTTCTCAGCCAGGTGCTGAGAATCACCATCCAACTTGTTAAACTGCAATAGCAATGACTTTCACACAGAATACTAACAATAACAATACGGTTAACAAGATCACGGCAACTCTGGAGCGAGAAAAAGATTATGCACAACAAGCAGCGATAAACATTCCATTTATTATGGAGTCTTTAACTGAGGCCTACAATGACTCCTGCTAATTTAATTTGGCCACGCTCTCGCTATAGTCATGGCCACTGGAATTATGTGATTATGCGGCTGCACGTTTTTCGTATAGTTTTGAATTTATTGCATTTGCCACATAATCCATCATCTGCTGCATAATCTGCCGAGTTTAACAAAAAAATTGTTTCTAGCTCAAACGGATCAAAAGTTACTAAAAATGCAGCAACACGTGTTGTTGCACAGAGGAAGACCTTACACGAGTGTTTCTCAACCTTTTGACTTCTGGGGACCTCCAATTAATCAATACTGGAACCTGGGGACCCTCTGAAATTATTATTGGAATCTGGGGACCCCCCCACTGAGCATGACTACTAGCCGAGGGCCCCAGCTTAAGCATTGTTGACGATTTTAACCGCAAAACAATACACACACAAAACAAGAAAAAAACATTCAAACAAATACAAAAATGATGACATTTTATTTAATTTGTAAACACATATAAATAAAAAAAAATGAAACATTTTAATTTTAATACGAAGGTTGGAGCTTTTCTAAATTCAATTGAGGCCACTCATCATCCGTACTATAGTCTCTGATGCACTTGCACTGCTCCCGCAAATAAATCTGAGGAGTCTAATTTAATTTGTAGTCTCCACTTTCAAATTCCTTCACATTTACAGTACATTTTAAAATTTGCAGTTGTACATTTAGCTTCTGTATTTATATACACTTTTATTAATCTGTTAATATTATTTAATTTTCTAAGTAGTCGCGGCCCCCCTGAGGAGCCTTCACGGACCCCCAGGGGTCCGTGGATCACAGGTTGGGAGCCACTGCCCTACACAAAGGTTGACTAGTGACCTTTTAGTTGCTTATTGCAGGATTTAGATACTAAACTGATACTAATGTTATGTGAATTTATAGAGCGCAGCTAATCACCCGTGAGGGTATCCAGGCGCTGAGTAGGGCAGGCGTGAGGTGGGAGGAGGAGATCATGCATGTTTCGTCTGGAAGAGCCATGTCTTCAGGTTTCTTTGGAAGTCAATTAGGGAGGGGGAGGTTCTGAGGTGTGGTGAAACCTATGCCTGGACAGTGTTAATATGTGCAATGATTGCAAAATAATAATATCACAAAATGTTCTGCATTATGCCGCATAATTTGCTTTTTCATGCTGCACAATTTAGAGATCCCTGCCACATAATTCGGCCCTCCCCTCACAATTCTAGTGGTCCTGACCATAGCTAACTGTTAATGTAAAAACACACATTACGGTCAGTCTAAATATAAAATTAAACATGAACATATGAAATAAATGAGTTTCAGTGTTATATATTGGTATGTCATTAAATGCAAACGAAAAAAAGCGACTACGTCACCAGAGGTGAGCTACGATCGGGCACCTAACGTCTTGGCTTTGTATGGATAAGCTTGTTGTGGTGTGTCTGGCCAGAGGACTGTGACTGTAGACACCTGTATCGCATCTCAGTCTGCGAAGGCCCTTGTGTTGGCAAGATAACGAATAGGGAACGCCCCTTCACTTTGATGCTCTGATGTTATGTATGCTATTGACGCACCAGTATATGTAGATCAGAGAGTCCTTTCCAGAACGGGTCACGCAAGAGATTACTGGAGGGACAGGACCGGGCTCTTCCGTGCGCAATCAGAGCGCGCAAAGCTCATTAGAGCCCACCCCGAGACTTAATCACATCTTACCGAGAACCTTTCAGCCACTGTTGCAGGAGTTGCACCAGACGCCATTTTCAAGCACGGATGATCCCGGCGCGAGCCCGGTATGCTGGCCACCATGATGACCGCACTCTTTATCATGGTCCGCGCCTTCGGGCAGGTGAGTCCGCAGCTGCTTGATTTGGTAACAATGCGCGTGTCTCTTTATTTGCAATTTTGCATCTCAAAGGCTGGTAAAGTAAGAGATTCTGTATGAAACGTGTCTCGGAGGCCAGGAGAGCTGGGCAGTCAGAGGCTAGGACATTTCTAGACGAGAAGGCGAGAACGTGGGCAGGTTCGACTACATGTAAAGTTGGGGAAGTCATTTGCATGACGTCAATTGAGCCTATCACAGCTGAGCCACTAACCTGTAGAAGCGAGACAAGGTCATGACGGGCCTCTCGCCGGAGGTTGGTCAAAGCCACGCAAGCGAACCTGCCTGGTGTATTTTATGCACAGCCAGTCACATATTTGGAGATTGTCTGATGTGTGACTGACTTAGCCCTACGAGCCCTGGTCGACCGGCCCAGTTAGATGTGAGGCGCCCGTGGTATTCCTAAATGTTATGACAATCCACTTATGATGTTACGGAGAATTTGATGATGTTTGAAGTCCGACACCGTAGGTCCCATCTTAGAGGCCTCGCTACGTAGGTCCTGTCCCAGAGAGCAGTTTCTGCACGTTGCTAGGATGCTTTCCACTCCATTCTTAATCCAGCTTGTGTTAGGGTGAACAGAATTTTAAAGCCACAAAACCGGGGCTTTTCACAAAAATAGAAGTAGGACTACAATTTTACTTCAAGCGAGCGCACGGAATGACAGCGCTCCTCAGCAGAGAATTACAGAACAGGCAGTAAGAACATAAATAAAGTGCAATTTTTAAACCCAGTAGCTTGCCTGTTAATTAAATTGCTGTTTTAAAACAACTGCTAACTATCCCTGCTTTGTAAAACATAAAAAAAAGAACCTCCGCCGTTTTCAGTCGACCCACTCTAAAAAGCGGGACATAAACTACATTTTTTTTAAATCTGCCGGGACAGCTGGTGAAAAACCGGGACCGTCCTGGCAAATCCGGGACGCCTGGTCACCCTAGCTTGTGTCCCTGTAAGAATGTGCGAACTAGGCGTGAATAAACGAGCGACTCTGAAGGTGTCTGTAAGAACATGCTAACACTCGGATGCTCATGGATGAACTTACCTGCAGGTGTGTTTATAAGAACATGTTAACAGCCTGATGCATCAATAAGCATACCCCAGCGGATTTTTCTGCACTAACATGCTAGCAAGCAATATACATATAAGAACACACCGACAGGCATGCTTGTAAGACTGTGCCAAGGCGGCATGTCGGTAAAACATGGCACCTAGGTGTATCTTCAGAAACCCGCGTAGCAAGATAGTCTGCTTAGTAAAACATACTAAGCATGATTTTTTAGGTCTCGCCTGGCGTTAGCAGCGCGCACGCGCTGCTCTCGCCATGCGAGGGCTTCTTGAAATCAATACGGTTCCAGAACTCGTGTCTCAGCTCTGCCTGCAATTTTCATTGGCGTGCGTCGTTTCTCGTCAGTAATTATGCTGAACATACTTCGCTGATTGCACCGGAGGGTTTTTAGTCCCTCCTGGTTGCCACCCTGTCCTCTTTAGGCCACGCCCACCGGGATTGGATGTTTTACTGGCGGCGTGAGACGGTGGGTTTAATATTTACTTTCAGCACTTTTTTCTTTCTTTACTATTCCATGCGTCTTGCGTGTGAGATGCATTTACGCTATTGGGTGATGTTTAACTTGCAGGCAGGACACGCTGAGTGAGACACACCACGTCCAGACGGCATGCCCGAGGCGCTTTATATCTCATTATGGCGGCCACACGGCTCGCAGGGTGACTTTTACTTTTGCAAACCCTGTTGCAGGCAGGACACGCTGAGTGAGACACACCACGTCCAGACGGCATGCCCGAGGCGCTTTATATTTCATTATGGCAGCCACACGGCTCGCAGGGTGACTTTTACTTTGTCAAACCCTGTTGCAGGCAGGACACGCTGAGTGAGACACACCACGTCCAGACGGCATGCCCGAGGCGCTTTATATCTCATTATGGCGGCCACACGGCTCGCAGGGTGACTTTTACTTTTGCAAACCCTGTTGCAGGCAGGACACGCTGAGTGAGACACACCACGTCCAGACGGCATGCCCGAGGCGCTTTATCTTTCATTATGATCCGCCGGGGTCATAACTCGGGTTGATTGTCTCTAAAGCAGGCCCGGTTCTAGGGGGTGGGCCGGGTGGGCCAAACATGAACCTTTGCCCTCGCAGTGACGTCAGGAAGGCCAACAGAAAATGGCCATTGCAATTTAAAACGTTCCTCTGAACGTTATTTTTCTTATTTTTCTAGGAGTTGCGTGATTGGGCCTGGGCTCTTTCTCACAGGCACCCCCAATCACGCATCTCCTTTTAGAAAGGTGGGTTAGGTCCACGCCCACTCGTGCAGGTACAGGGGCATGGCGAAGGGGAGAAATCCTCTTTGGCACCGGGTAATCTGTGCGTACTGTCCTGCTGCGTGGATATAGCCTTCTTTTCAGCGCTGGAGAAAAGGAGTTTGTTGATCCTGATTCACCTTTCCTGACCCCTTCAGCTGTTTATCAGATCCGGCTGTGGCACAGGGTCGAACGGAGCAGGTAAGAGAATGTGTGGCTATTGTTCCGTTTTTTTAAATCTGCAAAGGCCCAGCTAGATACATACTTCGTGTATGCTTCGAGGATGTGTGTATATTACTTAATATTTTAAAAATCTGTGAGGGCCTAGCAAGACACATACTTTGTGTATGCTGTGTATATTTAATTTATATCGTTGTATCGTTATCATGACGGATGCAAGACACAACTACTAAAATGTCCAGATAACTCTGGTGATTAATGATCCTGCTGGAGAGCAATATTTTGTCTGTTCGTAATTTTTAAATGGAGATAAACTGTATTTTATGTGTATAGCTCAGTGGGTTACTTGCAGTACAGAAGTTATAATCCTAAAATAGGAAATCCTCATTGGCTTTTATGACATTCCCTATAAGCTGATTTACATACTTGTACGATTCATTGTCTCTGCATGATGTGTGCATGGTGTAAAGTACTGTGACACCTGTGAGTAGCGCTATACAACAAATGAAATCGAATATGAGAGAGGGGCTACAGAGAGATGAAGGACACTGTTGGAGGGTGGCAATTGGGGAATCCGAGGAGGAGGTCAATAGGGGGAGAGGCTATGGAGCGATGAGGGGCACTGTTGGAGGGTGGCAGTGAGGGAATCCAAGAAGGAGGTCATGGGGGGCTACGGAAAGATGAAATGCACTGTTGGAGGGTGGTAGTGAGGGAGTCTGCGGAGGAGGTGATGAGGGGGAGAGGCTATGGAGCGATGAGGGGCACTGGTGGAGGGTGGCAATTAGGGAATCCGAGGAGGAGGTCATGGGGGGAGGGTGGGAGATACGGAGAGATGAGGGGCACTGGTGGAGGGTGGTAGTGAGGGAGTCTGAGGAGGAGGTCATGAGGGGGAGGGGCTTTGGAGCGAGAGGGGCACTGTTGGAGGGTGGCAGTGAGGGAATCCGAGAAGGAGGTCATTGGGGGAGGGGCTACGGAGGGATGAAGGGCACTGGTGGAGGGTGGCAATAAGGGAATCCGAGGAGGAGGTCAATAGGGGGAGAGGCTATGGAGAGATGAGAGGCACTGATGGAGGGTGGCAGTGAGGGAATCTGAGGAGAAGGTCATGAGGAGGGGCTTTGGAGAGAGGAGGGGCGCTGTTGGAGGGTGGTAGTGAGGGAATCCGAGGGGGAGGTCATGAGGGGGAGGGGCTTTGGAGAGATGAAGGGCACTGTTGGAGGGTGGCAGTGAGGGAATCCGAGGAGGAGGTCATGGGGGGAGGGTGGGAGATACGGAGAGATGAGGGACACTGGTGGAGGGTGGCAATTAGGGAATCCAAGGAGGAGGTCAATAGGGGGAAAGGCTATGGAGCGATGAGGGGCACTGGTGGAGCGTGACAATTAGGGAATCCGAGGAGGAGGTCATGGGGGGAGGGTGGGAGATACGGAGAGATGAGGGGCTCTGGTGGAGGGTGGTAGTGAGGGAGTCTGAGGAGGAGGTCATGAGGGGGAAGGGCTATGGAGAGATTGTGAGGGGCACTGTTGGAGGGTGGCAGTGAGGGCATCCAAGGAGGAGGTCATGAGGGGGAGGGGCTTTGGGGCGATGAGGGGTCCTGTTGGAGGGTGGCAGTGAGGGAATCCGAGAAGGAGGTCATTGGGGGAGGGGCTACGGAGGGATGAGGGGCACTGGTGGAGGGTGGCAATGAGGGAATCCGAGGAGGAGGTCAATAGGGGGGAGAGGCTATGGAGCGATGAGGGGCACTGGTGGAGGGCCTTTGGAGAGAGGAAGGGCTGTGTTGGAGGGTGGTCGTGAGGGAATCCGAGGACGAGGTCATGAGGGGGAGGGACTTTGGAGAGATGAAGGGCACTGTTGGAGGGTGGCAGTGAGGGAATCCGTGGAGGAGGTCATGGGGGGAGGGTGGGAGATACGGAGAGATGAGGGGCTCTTGTGGAGGGTGGTAGTGAGGGAGTCTGAGGAGGAGGTCATGAGGGGGAGGGGCTACGGAGAGATGGAGTGCACTGTTGGAGGGTGGTAGTAAAGGTATCTACAGAGAAAGAGGTCAGTGGTGGGGCGCCAATAAATAACTCTCCACATGCTCTGTATACACACAAAAGCAATCCTTCTATCATAGTGACTGTTTGCAAGTAGATATGATGTAATCTATGGCTTGTAGACTACCTCCAGAAGCGATAAATTGAGCCGGTAGTAGCCCACCCGAATGCACCCTTGGCCCACCCAAATAAAAATTCCTGGAGCCGGGCCTGCTCTAAAGATAGGCATTTATGGTATTTACTAAAAATAAAGGCCCGGGATAGAGGGGATTCTTTCTCTGTTAGACTTTGAGGGTCCCGTTGTTTCTGCAAGCACCCGCCTGTCACAGAGGGTAATTGCTGGGATTCTGTGGGAGTGCTGTAAACACAAGGTCTCGATGGATGAGCTGAAAATGCCCATTAGGTCTGGGAAATGTTAAGCTTAGAGTCAGTGTTTGACTCCCTGGCCCTGCTCTCTGCTGTGGTGGCACCAGGCAGCTTTTCTTTGAAATTAAGCGAAAGGACGCAGCGTGATAGTGGCTGGACACTGGTCCATATGCCCTGCCATCTTAGCATGTATAGCTCCTAGAAATACGCAATGCAGCTGCTTAGGTATTTTTTTTATTTTAAAACAAAATGTAATGCTTCGTGAATAACTACAAGTAAAGAACGTTTCCGTCCCCCCAAGGTTTTGGCCAGAATCATCGAAATTCTAGAGTTATTTTCCTTGAGGGTGACAGCACAGTGTAAAGACATAATTGGTAGCTTTAATAGGACATGGGTCATGTTCAGGGAATGAAAGGGTGGGGTCAGGACGCTGCCCCAGAAAAATGTGTGAGTTGAAATATGTTCACATTTTGAAGGGCGGCGTACACAGCAATGAAGCTATATTTGTTTTCGCTCTTTCTTATGTGGGGCGTTTTGCAGAGCTAATGAACAGTACAGCAGTAGCAGGCTGCGGAGCCAATCAGCGGCACAGTAAGCATGCTGCAGTACAGCAGCGACAGCATGCATGTTGCTGAGCTGCCCTAGTTACGCGGTAGAGTGACCAACAGCACAGCTGTAGTAGGCATTACATGGATGATAAACAGCACTGCAGTGTTATGGGCCACAAAGCTCACCGCCAGCAGGCGTGCTGTAGCACAGACCGACGGCACAGCATGGATGGTATGGGGTGATCAACAGTAAAGCAGTAGCGAGTGGGAAGAACAGCACAGCTGCATAATGCAGGTCCTATTCCCGTTTATCTAATCTTGGGCAGTGTTGCCCAGGTCATTAAAAATGCAATAGGTCTCGCCTTTCATTAAGTTAAAGCCATTTGCTTTGCTATACAATACCATTAGCAAATCAAATGGCTTTAACTTAATCAAAGGCGAGACCTATTGCATTTTCAATGCTTGTTTCTTCTTGTTTTTGAAAATATAGCATCAGCCTGGCGGCGTACGTGAGTAACTGCAGGCAGCCAGCAGAGTGCGCTGTTCTGGCATTAGTTTAGTTGGCTGACTACTGGCCACTTGGTGATGTCTTGCAAAGTATGTGTCGCTGAGGGATGCTCACAGCAGCCCCCTTGTCTAAGCCCAAGTCTGTCTGATGCCCCAGATGCCTGTCAGTGATGTTTATTTTATTATAATACATTACATTCTGTATTCCCTGTATAAACAGCAGTCTCTAATTTCTTTATAATGGGGGGACTTGTGACGCACTAAGTTATTGGTTAATAAAAAAAAAGACGTCAGAACTCAACTACTATAAGTTATTGCTGTCGAGGTCTGACGTCACAATGCCTGCTGCCAGTGCCAGCAGCTGAGGTGAAAGGCAAGTCAGGTCAAAGAGTATAACTAGAGCAGCTGTTTAAAGCAACAAACAGAAGGTTGCCTTTCTTTCTTCCGCTATATTTTAATAGCTTACGATGACAAGCAGAAAGAATACTTTTTTTTTTTGCACTCCTTAGAGAAAACCTAGAATCTTTCTGCATGTTTCTATACATTCTGAGCTACTGCACTTTATTTCACTGACTGTATTGAACTGTTTCTAATATCTGTTTTAAACAAATATTGAACAGGTTTTGTGATGTTTAATTTTGCTCTAGAGGTTTTATTTTTATTCTTCATGTTTGCAAACATACTCGCTCATTGTGAGAGCTATGCATCAAGGTTTTAAGTTGTTTGTGTGAAAGGTGATGGTGTGACCATGTATTATAAATAGGGCTCCCGGTTTTATGGTATTTATTTTTTCAACAATTCCGTCTGTATTTATCCATGTTGATTTTTTGCTCATTTTTTTCTGTATTTATCCATTTTTATTTTATGTTTTCTATATAAATGAAGTTGCAATGGGTATTTTTCCAAATTTATTTGACTGATAAATTTATACTCGCATTTGAATGTCCAAAAGGTTTCAGCAGTATACAGTGCAATAGCGTTATCTGAAAACACTTGCATTGTAGAATAGCATCAATAACTCTAGATCTGCACTTAATTAGGAAATCTATTGTCTTTTTTCATCTCCCCTACCTCTCAATCTGTACTCCTACTGACCTGTCACTCATGATTGACTGTAGAAAAAATCATCCAAAGAAGACCTGTTTTCCGTATTTTTCTGTATTTAAAAATAAATACAGACAGGAAAATAAATAGTTTTCTCTCTGTATTTATCTGTAAAAATCAGTAAAAACGGAAAACAGGGAGCCCTAATTATAAACTACCCCCTGGCGTACATGAAAGGATATTGCACTCCATCTCGGAGTTCCTTAACCTTATAAAAGAACGAGGCCGAAAGGGGTACTTTATCCCTAATGTACTTTTCAACAATCACATGTATCTGTTTTGCTGCCATTTGGAATTCTGACCTTTCTTTGTTTCTTTGCTTCCTTCTCACAGCTCGGCACCCGCCTTTTCCAGGAAGAACGTCTGCCTTATCTGGCCTATCAGCCCCACCCGTGGCAGTTGCAGTATGTGACGGCCAACCGGAGAGCCAGCAGAGACAGTGAGGTAGGGCAGTGAGGTATTGTAGTAAGGTTTGGCATAGTGGTATAGCAGTGAGGCATGACCAGGTGTGTCATAGTGTGATGTCTTATTGTGCTATCATAGTAGCTGTGTGTTTGGCAGTAAGATGTGGTGGGGCTGTGTCATAGTGTGGTGTGACTGTGGTATCACAGTAGTGGTATGTTTGGCAGTAAGATGTGGCAGGGCTGTGTCATTTTAATGTGATGTGACATTGTGCTATATTAGTAGTAGTGTGTTTGGCAGTAAGGTGCGGCAGGGCTGTGTCATTTTAATGTGATGTGACATTGTGCTATAATAGTAGTTGTGTTTTTGGCAGTAAGGTGCGGCAGGGCTGTGTCATTTTAATGTGATGTGACATTGTGCTATAATAGTAGTTGTGTTTTTGGCAGTAAGGTGTGGCAGGGCTGTGTCATTTTAATGTGATGTGACATTGTGCTATAATAGTAGTAGTGTGTTTGGCAGTAAGATGTGGCAGGGCTGTGTCATAGTGTAGTGTGACATTGTGCTATAATAGTAGTAGTGTGTTTGGCAGTAAGATGTGGCAGGGCTGTGTCAGTGCAGTGTGACATTGTGCTATAATAGTAGTAGTGTTTTTGGCAGTAAGGTGCAGCAGGGCTGTGTCATAGTGTAGTGTGACATTGTGCTATAATAGTAGTAGTGTGTTTGGCAGTAAGGTGTGGCAGGGCTGTGTCATTTTAATGTGGTGTTACATTGTGCTTTAATAGTAGTGTGTTTGGCAGTAAGATGTGGCAGGGCTGTGTCATAGTGTAGTGTGACATTGTGCTATATTAGTAGTAGTGTGTTTGGCAGTGAGGTGTGGCAGGGCTGTGTCATAGTGTAGTGTGACATTGTGCTATATTAGTAGTAGTGTGTTTGGCAGTAAGATGTGGCAGGGCTGTGTCATTTTAATGTGGTGTTACATTGTGCTATAATAGTAGTAGTGTGTTTGGCAGTAAGGTGCGGCAGGGCTGTGTCATTTTAATGTGGTGTTACATTGTGCTATAATAGTAGTAGTGTGTTTGGCAGTGAGGTGTGGCAGGGCTGTGCCATAGTGTAGTGTGAGATTGTGCTATAATAGTAGTAGTGTGTTTGGCAGTAAGGTGCGGCAGGGCTGTCCCATAGTGTAGTGTGACATTGTGCTATAATAGTAGTAGTGTGTTTGGCAGTAAGATGTGGCAGGGCTGTGTCATAGTGCAGTGTGACATTGTGCTATAATAGTAGTAGTGTGTTTGGCAGTAAGGTGCGGCAGGGCTGTGCCATAGTGTAATGTGACATTGTGCTATAACAGTAGTAGTGTGTTTGGCAGTAAGGTGCGGCAGGGCTGTCCCATAGTGTAGTGTGACATTGTGCTATAATAGTAGTAGTGTGTTTGGCAGTAAGGTGCGGCAGGGCTGTCCCATAGTGTAGTGTGACATTGTGCTATAATAGTAGTAGTGTGTTTGGCAGTGAGGTGTGGCAGGGCTGTGTCATTTTAATGTGATGTGACATTGTGCTATAATAGTAGTAGTGTGTTTGGCAGTAAGATGTGGCAGGGCTGTGTCATAGTGTAGTGTGAGATTGTGCTATAATAGTAGTAGTGTGTTTGGCAGTAAGGTGCGGCAGGGCTGTCCCATAGTGTAGTGTGACATTGTGCTATAATAGTAGTAGTGTGTTTGGCAGTGAGGTGTGGCAGGGCTGTGTCATTTTAATGTGGTGTTACATTGTGCTATAATAGTAGTAGTGTGTTTGGCAGTAAGGTGCGGCAGGGCTGTGTCATAGTGTAGTGTGAGATTGTGCTATAATAGTAGTAGTGTGTTTGGCAGTAAGGTGCGGCAGGGCTGTCCCATAGTGTAGTGTGACATTGTGCTATAATAGTAGTAGTGTGTTTGGCAGTGAGGTGTGGCAGGGCTGTGTCATTTTAATGTGATGTGACATTGTGCTATAATAGTAGTAGTGTGTTTGGCAGTAAGATGTGGCAGGGCTGTGTCATAGTGTAGTGTGAGATTGTGCTATAATAGTAGTAGTGTGTTTGGCAGTAAGGTGCGGCAGGGCTGTGCCATAGTGTACTGTGACATTGTGCTATAATAGTAGTAGTGTGTTTGGCAGTAAGATGTGGCAGGGCTGTGTCATTTTAATGTGGTGTTACATTGTGCTATAATAGTAGTAGTGTGTTTGGCATTAAGGTGCGGCAGGGCTGTGTCATAGTGTAGTGTGAGATTGTGCTATAATAGTAGTAGTGTGTTTGGCAGTAAGGTGCGGCAGGGCTGTCCCATAGTGTAGTGTGACATTGTGCTATAATAGTAGTAGTGTGTTTGGCAGTGAGGTGTGGCAGGGCTGTGTCATTTTAATGTGATGTGAGATTGTGCTATAATAGTAGTAGTGTGTTTGGCAGTAAGATGTGGCAGGGCTGTGTCATAGTGCAGTGTGACATTGTGCTATAATAGTAGTAGTGTGTTTGGCAGTGAGGTGTGGCAGGGCTGTGTCATTTTAATGTGATGTGAGATTGTGCTATAATAGTAGTAGTGTGTTTGGCAGTAAGGTGTGGCAGGGCTGTGTCATTTTAATGTGGTGTTACATTGTGCTTTAATAGTAGTAGTGTGTTTGGCAGTAAGATGTGGCAGGGCTGTGTCATAGTGTAGTGTGAGATTGTGCTATAATAGTAGTAGTGTGTTTGGCAGTAAGGTGCGGCAGGGCTGTCCCATAGTGTAGTGTGACATTGTGCTATAATAGTAGTAGTGTGTTTGGCAGTGAGGTGTGGCAGGGCTGTGTCATTTTATTGTGATGTGACATTGTGCTATAATAGTAGTAGTGTGTTTGGCAGTGAGGTGTGGCAGGGCTGTGTCATTTTAATGTGATGTGAGATTGTGCTATAATAGTAGTAGTGTGTTTGGCAGTAAGATGTGGCAGGGCTGTGTCATAGTGTAGTGTGACATTGTGCTATAATAGTAGTAGTGTGTTTGGCAGTGAGGTGTGGCAGGGCTGTGTCATTTTAATGTGATGTGAGATTGTGCTATAATAGTAGTAGTGTGTTTGGCAGTAAGGTGTGGCAGGGCTGTGTCATTTTAATGTGGTGTTACATTGTGCTTTAATAGTAGTAGTGTGTTTGGCAGTGAGGTGTGGCAGGGCTGTGTCATTTTAATGTGGTGTTACATTGTGCTTTAATAGTAGTGTGTTTGGCAGTAAGATGTGGCAGGGCTGTGCCATAGTGTAGTGTGAGATTGTGCTATAATAGTAGTAGTGTGTTTGGCAGTAAGGTGCGGCAGGGCTGTCCCATAGTGTAGTGTGAGATTGTGCTATAATAGTAGTAGTGTGTTTGGCAGTAAGGTGCGGCAGGGCTGTCCCATAGTGTAGTGTGACATTGTGCTATAATAGCAGTAGTGTGTTTGGCAGTAAGATGTGGCAGGGCTGTGTCATAGTGTAGAGTGACATTGTGCTATAATAGCAGTAGTGTGTTTGGCAGTGAGGTGTGGCAGGGCTGTGTCATTTTAGTGTACTGTGACATTGTGCTATAATAGTAGTAGTGTGTTTGGCAGTGAGGTGTGGCAGGGCTGTGTCATTTTAGTGTACTGTGACATTGTGCTATAATAGCAGTAGTGTGTTTGGCAGTAAGGTGTGGCAGGGCTGTGTCATTTTAGTGTACTGTGACATTGTGCTATAATAGTAGTAGTGTGTTTGGCAGTGAGGTGTGGCAGGGCTGTGTCATTTTAATGTGATGTGAGATTGTGCTATAATAGTAGTAGTGTGTTTGGCAGTAAGGTGCGGCAGGGCTGTCCCATAGTGTAGTGTGACATTGTGCTATAATAGTAGTAGTGTGTTTGGCAGTAAGGTGCGGCAGGGCTGTCCCATAGTGTAGTGTGACATTGTGCTATATAATAGTAGTAGTGTGTTTGGCAGTGAGGTGTGGCAGGGCTGTGTCATTTTAGTGTACTGTGACATTGTGCTATAATAGTAGTAGTGTGTTTGGCAGTGAGGTGTGGCAGGGCTGTGTCATTTTAATGTGATGTGACATTGTGCTATAATAGTAGTAGTGTGTTTGGCAGTAAGATGTGGCAGGGCTGTGTCATAGTGTAGTGTGAGATTGTGCTATAATAGTAGTAGTGTGTTTGGCAGTAAGGTGCGGCAGGGCTGTGCCATAGTGTAATGTGACATTGTGCTATAATAGTAGTAGTGTGTTTGGCAGTAAGATGTGGCAGGGCTGTGTCATTTTAGTGTACTGTGACATTGTGCTATAATAGTAGTAGTGTGTTTGGCAGTGAGGTGTGGCAGGGCTGTGTCATTTTAGTGTACTGTGACATTGTGCTATAATAGTAGTAGTGTGTTTGGCAGTGAGGTGTGGCAGGGCTGTGTCATTTTAATGTGATGTGACATTGTGCTATAATAGTAGTAGTGTGTTTGGCAGTAAGATGTGGCAGGGCTGTGTCATAGTGCAGTGTGACATTGTGCTATAATAGTAGTAGTGTGTTTGGCAGTAAGATGTGGCAGGGCTGTGTCATAGTGTAGTGTGAGATTGTGCTATAATAGTAGTAGTGTGTTTGGCAGTAAGGTGCGGCAGGGCTGTGCCATAGTGTACTGTGACATTGTGCTATAATAGTAGTAGTGTGTTTGGCAGTAAGGTGCGGCAGGGCTGTGCCATAGTGTAATGTGACATTGTGCTATAATAGTAGTAGTGTGTTTGGCAGTAAGATGTGGCAGGGCTGTGTCATTTTAGTGTACTGTGACATTGTGCTATAATAGTAGTAGTGTGTTTGGCAGTGAGGTGTGGCAGGGCTGTGTCATTTTAGTGTACTGTGACATTGTGCTATAATAGTAGTAGTGTGTTTGGCAGTGAGGTGTGGCAGGGCTGTGTCATTTTAGTGTACTGTGACATTGTGCTATAATAGTAGTAGTGTGTTTGGCAGTGAGGTGTGGCAGGGCTGTGTCATTTTAATGTGATGTGACATTGTGCTATAATAGTAGTAGTGTGTTTGGCAGTAAGATGTGGCAGGGCTGTGTCATAGTGTAGTGTGACATTGTGCTATATTAGTAGTAGTGTGTTTGGCAGTAAGGTGCGGCAGGGCTGTGTCATTTTAATGTGGTGTTACATTGTGCTATAATAGTAGTAGTGTGTTTGGCAGTGAGGTGTGGCAGGGCTGTGCCATAGTGTAGTGTGAGATTGTGCTATAATAGTAGTAGTGTGTTTGGCAGTAAGGTGCGGCAGGGCTGTCCCATAGTGTAGTGTGACATTGTGCTATAATAGTAGTAGTGTGTTTGGCAGTAAGATGTGGCAGGGCTGTGTCATTTTAATGTGATGTGACATTGTGCTATAATAGTAGTAGTGTGTTTGGCAGTAAGGTGCGGCAGGGCTGTGCCATAGTGTAATGTGACATTGTGCTATAATAGTAGTAGTGTGTTTGGCAGTAAGATGTGGCAGGGCTGTGTCATTTTAGTGTACTGTGACATTGTGCTATAATAGTAGTAGTGTGTTTGGCAGTGAGGTGTGGCAGGGCTGTGTCATTTTAGTGTACTGTGACATTGTGCTATAATAGTAGTAGTGTGTTTGGCAGTGAGGTGTGGCAGGGCTGTGCCATAGTGTAATGTGACATTGTGCTATAATAATAGTAGTGTGTTTGGCAGTAAGATGTGGCAGGGCTGTGTCATTTTAATGTGGTGTTACATTGTGCTATAATAGTAGTAGTGTGTTTGGAAGTAAGGTGCGGCAGGGCTGTGTCATAGTGTAGTGTGAGATTGTGCTATAATAGTAGTAGTGTGTTTGGCAGTAAGGTGCGGCAGGGCTGTCCCATAGTGTAGTGTGACATTGTGCTATAATAGTAGTAGTGTGTTTGGCAGTGAGGTGTGGCAGGGCTGTGTCATTTTAATGTGATGTGACATTGTGCTATAATAGTAGTAGTGTGTTTGGCAGTAAGATGTGGCAGGGCTGTGTCATAGTGCAGTGTGACATTGTGCTATAATAGTAGTAGTGTGTTTGGCAGTAAGATGTGGCAGGGCTGTGTCATAGTGCAGTGTGACATTGTGCTATAATAGTAGTAGTGTGTTTGGCAGTAAGGTGCGGCAGGGCTGTGTCATAGTGTAGAGTGACATTGTGCTATAATAGCAGTAGTGTGTTTGGCAGTGAGGTGTGGCAGGGCTGTGTCATTTTAGTGTACTGTGACATTGTGCTATAATAGTAGTAGTGTGTTTGGCAGTGAGGTGTGGCAGGGCTGTGTCATTTTATTGTGATGTGACATTGTGCTATAATAGTAGTAGTGTGTTTGGCAGTAAGGTGCGGCAGGGCTGTGCCATAGTGCAGTGTGAGATTGTGCTATAATAGTAGTAATGTGTTTGGCAGTAAGGTGCAGCAGGGCTGTGTCATAGTGTAGTGTGACATTGTGCTATATTAGTAGTAGTGTGTTTGGCAGTGAGGTGTGGCAGGGCTGTGTCATTTTAATGTGGTGTTACATTGTGCTTTAATAGTAGTGTGTTTGGCAGTAAGATGTGGCAGGGCTGTGTCATTTTAATGTGATGTGACATTGTGCTATAATAGTAGTAGTGTGTTTGGCAGTGAGGTGTGGCAGGGCTGTGTCATTTTAATGTGCTGTGACATTGTGCTATAATAGTAGTAGTGTGTTTGGCAGTGAGGTGTGGCAGGGCTGTGTCATTTTATTGTGATGTGACATTGTGCTATAATAGTAGTAGTGTGTTTGGCAGTGAGGTGTGGCAGGGCTGTGTCATTTTAATGTGATGTGACATTGTGCTATAATAGTAGTAGTGTGTTTGGCAGTAAGGTGCGGCAGGGCTGTGTCATAGTGTAGTGTGACATTGTGCTATAATAGTAGTAGTGTGTTTGGCAGTGAGGTGTGGCAGGGCTGTGTCATTTTAATGTGATGTGAGATTGTGCTATAATAGTAGTAGTGTGTTTGGCAGTAAGATGTGGCAGGGCTGTGTCATAGTGCAGTGTGACATTGTGCTATAATAGTAGTAGTGTGTTTGGCAGTAAGGTGTGGCAGGGCTGTGTCATTTTAATGTGGTGTTACATTGTGCTTTAATAGTAGTAGTGTGTTTGGCAGTAAGGTGCGGCAGGGCTGTGCCATAGTGCAGTGTGAGATTGTGCTATAATAGTAGTAATGTGTTTGGCAGTAAGGTGCAGCAGGGCTGTGTCATAGTGTAGTGTGACATTGTGCTATAATAGTAGTAGTGTGTTTGGCAGTGAGGTGTGGCAGGGCTGTGTCATTTTAATGTGATGTGACATTGTGCTATAATAGTAGTTGTGTTTTTGGCAGTAAGGTGCGGCAGGGCTGTGTCATAGTGTAGTGTGAGATTGTGCTATAATAGTAGTAATGTGTTTGGCAGTAAGGTGCAGCAGGGCTGTGTCATAGTGTGAGTGTGACATTGTGCTATATTAGTAGTAGTGTGTTTGGCAGTAAGATGTGGCAGGGCTGTGTCATTTTAATGTGATGTGACATTGTGCTATAATAGTAGTAGTGTGTTTGGCAGTGAGGTGTGGCAGGGCTGTGTCATTTTAATGTGGTGTTACATTGTGCTTTAATAGTAGTGTGTTTGGCAGTAAGATGTGGCAGGGCTGTGTCATTTTAATGTGATGTGACATTGTGCTTTAATAGTAGTGTGTTTGGCAGTAAGATGTGGCAGGGCTGTGTCATTTTAATGTGATGTGACATTGTGCTATAATAGTAGTAGTGTGTTTGGCAGTGAGGTGTGGCAGGGCTGTGTCATTTTAATGTGATGTGACATTGTGCTATAATAGTAGTAGTGTGTTTGGCAGTGAGGTGTGGCAGGGCTGTGTCATTTTAATGTGGTGTTACATTGTGCTATAATAGTAGTAGTGTGTTTGGCAGTGAGGTGTGGCAGGGCTGTGTCATTTTAATGTGGTGTTACATTGTGCTTTAATAGTAGTGTGTTTGGCAGTAAGATGTGGCAGGGCTGTGTCATTTTAATGTGATGTGACATTGTGCTATAATAGTAGTAGTGTGTTTGGCAGTGAGGTGTGGCAGGAGCTGTGTCATTTTAATGTGATGTGACATTGTGCTATAATAGTAGTAGTGTGTTTGGCAGTGAGGTGTGGCAGGGCTGTGTCATTTTAGTGTACTGTGACATTGTGCTATAATAGTAGTAGTGTGTTTGGCAGTGAGGTGTGGCAGGGCTGTGTCATTTTATTGTGATGTGACATTGTGCTATAATAGTAGTAGTGTGTTTGGCAGTGAGGTGTGGCAGGGCTGTGTCATAGTGTAGTGTGAGATTGTGCTATAATAGTAGTAGTGTGTTTGGCAGTAAGGTGCGGCAGGGCTGTCCCATAGTGTAGTGTGACATTGTGCTATAATAGTAGTAGTGTGTTTGGCAGTAAGATGTGGCAGGGCTGTGTCATAGTGTAGTGTGAGATTGTGCTATAATAGTAGTAGTGTGTTTGGCAGTAAGGTGCGGCAGGGCTGTCCCATAGTGTAGTGTGACATTGTGCTATAATAGTAGTAGTGTGTTTGGCAGTGAGGTGTGGCAGGGCTGTGTCATTTTAATGTGGTGTTACATTGTGCTATAATAGTAGTAGTGTGTTTGGCAGTAAGGTGCGGCAGGGCTGTGTCATAGTGTAGTGTGAGATTGTGCTATAATAGTAGTAGTGTGTTTGGCAGTAAGGTGCGGCAGGGCTGTCCCATAGTGTAGTGTGACATTGTGCTATAATAGTAGTAGTGTGTTTGGCAGTGAGGTGTGGCAGGGCTGTGTCATTTTAATGTGATGTGACATTGTGCTATAATAGTAGTAGTGTGTTTGGCAGTAAGATGTGGCAGGGCTGTGTCATAGTGCAGTGTGACATTGTGCTATAATAGTAGTAGTGTGTTTGGCAGTAAGGTGCGGCAGGGCTGTGTCATAGTGTAGAGTGACATTGTGCTATAATAGCAGTAGTGTGTTTGGCAGTGAGGTGTGGCAGGGCTGTGTCATTTTAGTGTACTGTGACATTGTGCTATAATAGTAGTAGTGTGTTTGGCAGTGAGGTGTGGCAGGGCTGTGTCATTTTATTGTGATG
This sequence comes from Calotriton arnoldi, assembly GCA_963921515.1. Taxonomy (NCBI): domain Eukaryota; kingdom Metazoa; phylum Chordata; class Amphibia; order Caudata; family Salamandridae; genus Calotriton; species Calotriton arnoldi. Next base: position 76,173 of record CAWUFW010003182.1, on the reverse strand, counting down.
TGACATTGTGCTATAATAGTAGTAGTGTGTTTGGCAGTAAGGTGCGGCAGGGCTGTGCCATAGTGCAGTGTGAGATTGTGCTATAATAGTAGTAATGTGTTTGGCAGTAAGGTGCAGCAGGGCTGTGTCATAGTGTAGTGTGACATTGTGCTATATTAGTAGTAGTGTGTTTGGCAGTGAGGTGTGGCAGGGCTGTGTCATTTTTAATGTGGTGTTACATTGTGCTTTAATAGTAGTGTGTTTGGCAGTAAGATGTGGCAGGGCTGTGTCATTTTAATGTGATGTGACATTGTGCTATAATAGTAGTAGTGTGTTTGGCAGTGAGGTGTGGCAGGGCTGTGTCATTTTAATGTGATGTGACATTGTGCTATAATAGTAGTAGTGTGTTTGGCAGTGAGGTGTGGCAGGGCTGTGTCATTTTATTGTGATGTGACATTGTGCTATAATAGTAGTAGTGTGTTTGGCAGTGAGGTGTGGCAGGGCTGTGTCATTTTAATGTGATGTGACATTGTGCTATAATAGTAGTAGTGTGTTTGGCAGTAAGGTGCGGCAGGGCTGTGTCATAGTGTAGTGTGACATTGTGCTATAATAGTAGTAGTGTGTTTGGCAGTGAGGTGTGGCAGGGCTGTGTCATTTTAATGTGATGTGAGATTGTGCTATAATAGTAGTAGTGTGTTTGGCAGTAAGATGTGGCAGGGCTGTGTCATAGTGCAGTGTGACATTGTGCTATAATAGTAGTAGTGTGTTTGGCAGTAAGGTGTGGCAGGGCTGTGTCATTTTAATGTGGTGTTACATTGTGCTTTAATAGTAGTAGTGTGTTTGGCAGTAAGGTGCGGCAGGGCTGTGCCATAGTGCAGTGTGAGATTGTGCTATAATAGTAGTAATGTGTTTGGCAGTAAGGTGCAGCAGGGCTGTGTCATAGTGTAGTGTGACATTGTGCTATAATAGTAGTAGTGTGTTTGGCAGTGAGGTGTGGCAGGGCTGTGTCATTTTAATGTGATGTGACATTGTGCTATAATAGTAGTTGTGTTTTGGCAGTAAGGTGCGGCAGGGCTGTGTCATAGTGTAGTGTGAGATTGTGCTATAATAGTAGTAATGTGTTTGGCAGTAAGGTGCAGCAGGGCTGTGTCATAGTGTAGTGTGACATTGTGCTATATTAGTAGTAGTGTGTTTGGCAGTAAGATGTGGCAGGGCTGTGTCATTTTAATGTGATGTGACATTGTGCTATAATAGTAGTAGTGTGTTTGGCAGTGAGGTGTGGCAGGGCTGTGTCATTTTAATGTGGTGTTACATTGTGCTTTAATAGTAGTGTGTTTGGCAGTAAGATGTGGCAGGGCTGTGTCATTTTAATGTGATGTGACATTGTGCTATAATAGTAGTAGTGTGTTTGGCAGTGAGGTGTGGCAGGGCTGTGTCATTTTAATGTGATGTGACATTGTGCTATAATAGTAGTAGTGTGTTTGGCAGTGAGGTGTGGCAGGGCTGTGTCATTTTAGTGTACTGTGACATTGTGCTATAATAGTAGTAGTGTGTTTGGCAGTGAGGTGTGGCAGGGCTGTGTCATTTTATTGTGATGTGACATTGTGCTATAATAGTAGTAGTGTGTTTGGCAGTGAGGTGTGGCAGGGCTGTGTCATTTTAATGTGATGTGACATTGTGCTATAATAGTAGTAGTGTGTTTGGCAGTAAGGTGCGGCAGGGCTGTGCCATAGTGCAGTGTGAGATTGTGCTATAATAGTAGTAATGTGTTTGGCAGTAAGGTGCAGCAGGGCTGTGTCATAGTGTAGTGTGACATTGTGCTATATTAGTAGTAGTGTGTTTGGCAGTAAGATGTGGCAGGGCTGTGTCATTTTAATGTGATGTGACATTGTGCTATAATAGTAGTAGTGTGTTTGGCAGTGAGGTGTGGCAGGGCTGTGTCATTTTAATGTGGTGTTACATTGTGCTTTAATAGTAGTGTGTTTGGCAGTAAGATGTGGCAGGGCTGTGTCATTTTAATGTGATGTGACATTGTGCTATAATAGTAGTAGTGTGTTTGGCAGTGAGGTGTGGCAGGGCTGTGTCATTTTAATGTGATGTGACATTGTGCTATAATAGTAGTAGTGTGTTTGGCAGTAAGATGTGGCAGGGCTGTGCCATAGTGTAGTGTGAGATTGTGCTATAATAGTAGTAGTGTGTTTGGCAGTAAGGTGCGGCAGGGCTGTGCCATAGTGCAGTGTGAGATTGTGCTATAATAGTAGTAGTGTGTTTGGCAGTAAGGTGCGGCAGGGCTGTGCCATAGTGTAGTGTGACATTGTGCTATAATAGTAGTAGTGTGTTTGGCAGTAAGGTGCGGCAGGGCTGTGCCATAGTGTAGTGTGACATTGTGCTATAATAGTAGTAGTGTGTTTGGCAGTAAGGTGTGGCAGGGCTGTGTCACTGTGTGCACTGATGGTGGCGTGACTGTGAGGTTTAACAGTACGGTGTTGTGGTGTAGCAGTAGGATATGGTAGTGGTGCTGTGACAGCAGACTGACAGTAGGGTTTAGCATGTGGTGTGACTGTGTGTGAGCTTTCCATCCATTCATCACCTCATATTACGAGAATCCCGCGCACAACCACTTTTCCATCTGCCAGTAAAACCTACACCCACTTGTTTGTTTATTCCACAGCCCTGCACCCCATCTATGCTTCACCCAATCCCCTGTCACAACCCTTAGCACTTTCTTGCTCACTCACATCTGTGCCACCTCCAATCTATGCCCAGCCATCCACCAGCCCTTTGCTATCCCAGACTTTGGCACCCCTAACTATGCACCCCGCACCCCTTTCCTCAATAGCTGCTTTTGTTGGCGGGTGTCTTGCATGGTATTGTTGGCTATGGCCCTGTCTACTAGTACCCCCTAGCTCCCACCACGGGTGGGGGTTTTGCTGCTCTTTGATCCTGTAGCTGGCACCATTGGTGAATGCCTTGACTCCTTACAAACGAATTCCTGGCACATTTGGTGTGGCACCACCAGTTGGCAGCCTGGCATTCAGTGTGAGGATTTTGGTGCACTTTGAACCCAAAAGTGGTATAGCTGGCAGAACCGATTTATGACACTTTTGGCAAATTTTCTGACTCCTTTGAAAGTTACAACTGGCGCCATTCCATAGGTTTTTTTACTGTTAGATTTAATTGATGACTATGTTGACAAATGTTTCAAGTCGACAATGTTGGTTTGGCGCTTGGTGCAATCTGAAGTAATAGTTGGCAGCAGTGGTGAGGTATTTGCACCCTTGCAATACATTATTAGCTAGGACTGTTAGTAAGGGACTTGACCCGCTTAGCTCCTGCAGATGGCACACCTGGCGGGGATGAAGCTCCGTGGAACCTGTATTTTGCCCCAATGGTGCCCCTTTAAGCCATCCCTTGTGGAGGAATGTTAGAGTGACCTGATACATGCATGGGAATCTCGATATATTAATCGTTATCGCATTAGTGATCCCCAAGTGAATTATTAGGTGGTGTTTTATCTCTTTAGCAAATGAATTTTCTGTAGGTCCATAATTTTCTTTTGCAGTATTATATAGCGTGAACTCTACCCAAAGGTATCAGCAGTGGCGGCTTAGTGGAGGAGCGTTGCCCCACTGCAGCTGTGCAGCAGTAAAAGAAAGGGAAAAAAATGATAATAACGCAATGTTCTCATCATTTTATTCTTCCCTGCTGCGGCAGCATGAGGGCGAGGCAGCTCTGTTGACAGGGGAGGAGTGGTGGGCACACTAAAGTGTGCATGATGCTTTCACCGACCCTCTCGGGCCGGCTAAACAATCATGTGCACTTTGCATGCTCTCCACCCAGGCTGCATTACAGCCTGCATGGAGAACATGCCCAGGCCCCCAGTCCCCGTCTGAGCCCTGAGCCACGTACTCAGAAAAATCAGAACGCTGCATTGCAGCGTTGTGATTGGTTTAGGGGAGCCAATCACAATGCTGTATTGCAGCGTTGTGATTGGCTCAGGGGAGCCTGGCTGCTTCCTGTTCGGTGGAGGAGAGATGACGTAGGACAGAGCGGAGAGGAGGTAAGTGAATTTTCCTTTTTTCTATAATTATACCTCCTTACCCCCTCGCGCCCCCGCCTCACCACCCCAGATCCGTGCTGGCTGCCGCTGGGTATCAGAGTGCTTTACGTGAGCACCAGTTGCATTGCAGATGGACACATTAATATAATTTTTTTTTTTTTTAGGCACAGGGAGATTAAGTGATTTGCTCAGAATCACAGGATGTTTGAGCCGACGCCAGACTTTTTTTTTTTGTTCAAATATCTTTATTGTTTATGTAAAAGAGAAAATACATTTGTAATACAATAGCAATACCACATATCAGATTCAAATAAATACTAAATTAATATCGCAGAATTCAGTGTAAAAAAAGATTTCATAACAAGAATTAATGGACTGGGATAGAAAGAGTTGTAAACATATCGTTAATTGAACAAGTGAGCAGATACATATATGACACGTAGTATATGTTATAAAATCATCAAGTAATAATACAAATCCCAGATATATGGATCAGACAAAGCAACAACCTATATCATGATAAAGACATATACCAGTTGTATTGCTTGATAAATAAGATTGAACATCCAAAGAAAACATTGGGGAAGAAAAAGAAAAGAGAATACTGGGGAAAAGACAGAAAAAAGAAAAGAGAGGGATCAAGAGAAGGGAGGGGACATCTGCTCCAATGAAGGAAATACATTAAGAAATGGAATCAAAAGGATACTGAGCTACCAACCCCTGAGAGGACAAATTGATATAGTTGTCCAGAGACTGCCAAACATTACTAGAAATGGAAGGCGAGGAATGTTTCTCCTCAACAAAAGTATGAGCTCCACGAAGGTATGAGACCCATGCCCACCAGGTATGATAAGATAAAAGATGGAAAGATTTCCATTCTGTTAATATAATTTTAACAGCAATGGATAAAAGTAAATCTAATAGCTCCAGATCCGTATTGTCAAGGGGTAAAGAAATAGCTGTAGCCCATGGGCTCAATAGAATCATAGGTAAAGAAAGCTCTATAGATATATTAAAGATTGATGATAAATGTTTCCGTATCAGACCCCAGAAGGATTGCAATAACGTACATTCAAAAAACATATGTTGATGAGTGCCTGGTTCTAGATTACAATTCCATCAAAGATCGCTATCCCGTAGTTTCAGCTTGTGTAAACGAGCAGGGGTCCAATGAAGGAGATTTAATTTAAAGAATTTAGATTGAATAAGAGAAGGAGCAATCTTATTACGTAGGGATAATTTCCCAATCAATTGTCAGGTCTCTTGTGAAATATGTTTAAAAATGTCATCCTCAAAATGATGAGACCATTTATCATATGTAATTGTAGACTGTGAAGGAGTGGAGCGGATAAAAATTTATAGATTTTCATGCAGTATGGCCTGAGCGTAACCACATAGAAAGAAGTGAAACAGTAACCAAATCTGTAGAGAGGGATATTTTAGAAAGTATAACCTTTAGTTTAAAAAAAGAGTAAAAGTCCATGTTGTTAAGATTATATTTTCTAGCTAAGAAAGAGAAGGGAAGAGGGTCATGATTAGAGTCATAAAGATCTTTCACCAATGTAATACCGCTAGCAGGTCACGAAGAGGCCGTACCAGGATCAATGTCAGTAACAATTTTAGGATTGTACCATAACGAGGACCATCTTGATTTATGAATTGTTTTGGATACTTTTTTATCAATATATTTTAGTGCATTAATCATGGCTAAGATAATACGATGAGAATGATCAAGGACAAGCTTAGAAGCCGTGAGAAAGGAAGGAGTGGAAAGAGGAGTACACAACTCATGTTCAATATAAATCCAAGGGGGTATATGTTGGGATTCCGGTAAGAACCAAAGAGCACCTTGAGACGCTAGGAAGGCGATTTGATACAAGTTCCAATCCGGAAGATTACAGCCACCCAGGATATAGGGCTTTCTAAGGTATTTATAAGCGATTCTAGCTCTCTTATCATTCCATAGAAATTTTGAAGAGATTGAATCAATCTCATGGAAGAAAGAAGAAGAAAGCTTTATAGGTAACATGGAGGATAAAACATTAATAATCGGGGTTATCATCTATGTTGCAAAGTCATCCTGTGCCCTGCGCACCCCCCAACTTTTTGCTGACTGGTACTGGTGGTAACTGACTCTGACTGACCCTGGGCTCTGCCTAACCAGGCCCAGAGCCAGTGCTATGCTGAAAGAGACACATTTAGAATAGAGTGAAAACACCTACATACACTAGGGTACACTATGGGTTGGGGTACCCCTGTGATTGGCATGACCTACCCTATAAGACCCTAGTACATAATAGGGCAGGGGATTGAAACTACCTATCAGTCCTGTAGTATATAGTAGGGCTTGACAGTTTACAGGCCAGCAGCCTTTTCTGCACTTGCATGTGTGCACTGCTGAAGCCTGAGGTCAGTTTAAAAGCAGCCCTGGGTTCCATGACTGCTTTTAAAAAGTAAATTGTGCCCAAACTCGACTTTAGTGTTTGGGGCACTTAAAAATGGATAACCTACAATGTTTTGGCATATTAGGAACCCCCAGGGTCTCCCTAGGTGTCCCAGGGGTGGGGGCAGGTATTTATAAGGTGGACCCTTATAAAAATGAGTTTTATATGCCCCGGGTTAAGTGAAATTTCACTTTCACTCCCCACATTGTGATAAAGTGCTGCCCAAAAACGACTTTGATGCTAGGAGCACTGGGGAGGGAGGATCTGCAATATTTCTACAGATTCAGAACCCCTAAAATCTCCCCTAAGTGATCCATGGGGTGGGGGTCCTGTAGATATAGGTGGAGTACTTATAAAATATGTTTTTGTAAGTCCTGGTGCTGGAAAAATGGCCCAAGTCATTTTTCCCATTCCAAATCCCATGCCACATAGGTTAACATGGCAAGAAGTTATTAACTAATAACTCCTGATAGGAGAATGATAGAACTTCCATTCAAAGACTTCCCAGAATGCTAGTGATAAATCCAACAATATGATATTGTTGAATTTCTCCTAAAATGTACAGACAAGAAGTTATAAGACTTTCTTGCTTGTAGGTCCAGATTCAGCCTTCCAGGGGTCTGTCCTGATTGGCCAGAGTTAAGTGGATTAGCCAGGCTGCTTTGAAGAGGTGATAAAGAGCACTGGGGTTACCCAGCTCTTCTGGGAGGGCAGTGTGCTGCTATACAGGAATGCCAGGGCAGGGGGAGGAGTCATAAACCATGGTCATCAAAGGGGAGGGAAGAAACCATTGTCATTTACAACTCTAAACTTTTGACCCCAAGCCAGATGCTAGGTTAAGGAAGGAATGAACAGATGCAAGGGGGAGAGACTATGGAAATAGCCATCCTAGGGTTGTGTTTAGCCAGCTCTTAACTCTCTGCTGGAAAATCAGCCATTATGAATTTGGAAGATTTGATGCACTCTGGGACAAAATAATGCCACACTCTACAGGATGTGGTCATATCTTTGGGGAGTTACCCTGCCCCCATTGGTCAGGAGTGACCTCCTGCTTGACCCAGAGAACTTGGAATAAGTATCTGAGAAGGGCAGACCACCTCAGATCTGCTGCTTGAAACTTATGAAAGCAAGACGTTGTGCCATGCCGAGAAGTTGGATGTGCAATTGCTAAGGCCTGCCCTCTGAGGACTGCACCATATGGAACTACAGCCCTGTGGACTACCTTGCTGTGAAAAAGACGAAAGAGTGGACTCCCTGCAAGCTACAGGTTAACAGAGCTCACCTGGATCATCACCACCAAGAATCCTCAACCTGGAAAACTACCAGTGGATTTGTAAGGGTTTTGTCCAAGTGGATTGTGGGAACTGAAGTCCTCAACTTTCAAGGACCATCTTGGAGCTTCCCGACCCTTGGAGTGAGTTTGAGACACTTTGGGACCCTTTGGGGAACTTCAGGAAGAAGTTCCAGGAGTTTGGAGAACTTTGGAGCAACTTTGGAAAAAAGCTCCATAGGGGGACCGACTCAACCTGGTCAGACAAGCCGCCTGCCTTCAACCGCGAGCCGGCCAAGCCATCCAGGTTCGTCCCACTGAAATCTCCGCAGGTCCGACTTCCAGAGTTTGACCGGGAGTAGAAGAAATCCGAGGCCGGCGAACCCTCACCGAATCCGGCCTGGTGAAGAGCATCGAGGGACCCCACGAGAAAAAGCTCCAGAAAAGTTTCTAAGTCCGAAGGTAAAAACTGTGACCGGGACCTACCGCGAGGGGTAGCCGCTCAGGGCTCCATCGCGGTCGGCCTGAAACTTTGACTTTGAGCCGGTCTATCGCGACCAGATATCCCAATAAGGTGCTATAGGTTTCTAAGTGCTATAAAGTGATAAATCTTTAAAAATTCATATCTCCGGTTCCCTACATTGGAGTTTTGTTGTTTTGATGTCATTTTAAAGATAAAAATACTTCCTATTTTTATAAATTGGTGTTGGATTTTTATTATGCATTGTGTCTTAATTATTTACTGAATTGGTGTTTTTAAATGCTTTACATACCTGTCTTTGAAGTTAAGCCTGCCTGCTCGCAGCCAAGCTACCAAGGGTTGAGCATGGGAATAATTTTCTAAGACCTATGCGGAGTCCTATCATGTGTTAGTGGCCTTATTGCCAGTGGCAGACCTACATTTGCCCCTACCAATAATCCAGTTTCCAATAATCATTTTAAGAGTTTGTAATCTTCCCCACCAAGAAATATATTTAGGAGACCAGGAAGATAAAAGATCTTTAATTTTAGCTATGATATGGGATTCGATATAAGTAATAGTATCTGAAAGGTCCTTACAAAACCAAATCCCTAAGTATTTAATACGAGTCGATTGCCATTTAAAACCTGAGTCACCCATGTGAGAAGGGAAGCGCAACGAATTGAGGGAGAACATTTCCTTTTTTTCTTTGTTAAGAGTGTACCCGGAAAGAAGCGAAAAATCCCTAATGATGTAAGAAATAACAGGAATCGCAGTTGCAATATCCTCTGAAAAAATAAGGACTTCATCAGCGTATCGGCTGTTTTAAGCGTGTGTGATCCAAATTGAAAGCCTTTAATACTCTGGTTCAAATTGAGTAGACGAAGGAGTGGGTCTATAGACAAGAGAAAAAGAAGGGGTGAGAGAGGGCATCCTTGTCTAGTGCCCTAACGAAGATTAAAAAGGGAAGACGTAGCACCATTAATTCTGATATTAGCTTTAGGTTGTGCATAGAGAGACATTACCATATTAATAAAAGAGTCGCCAAGATTATGGGATTCTAATACTGCTTGTAAGAAAGGCCAAAAGACTTTGTCAAACGCCTTTTTGGCATCAAGAGCGATCGCCGGCGATGGTAAAACAGAAATGTTGGCTTAGACTCCGATGGGGTAAGACGCATGCGGCTGGTGCTCCGTCCTCCGGGGCCTAACTAGGGCATTTGGGGAGCGATCCCAGGCACGGGGCGCACGTGAGGTGTCCCCCCCCCTATACAAGCACACGCCCGGGGCTGTCCCGGACCCAAGGTGGGGGCTCCTTGGCTCGTGCGAGCCGGCTGGCGGAGGTGCTACGGAGAGACCAGCCGCCATCTTAGGGACATCTTGGAGTGGCGATCCGGAGGCTGAGCCGACACCGGAGGCTACGACTGGGGAGCGATCCAAGGCACGGGGGGCACGAGAGGTGACCCCCCCCATACCAGCGCACGCCCGTGGTCTGTCCCGGACCCAAGGTGGGGGCTCCTTGGCTCGTACGAGCAGGCTGGTGGAGGTGGTGCGGAGAGACCAGCCGCCATCTTGGGGAAGATTTGGAGTGGCGATCCGGAGGCTGGGCCGGCATCAGAGGCTGGGGCTGCGGGGAGAGCGAGGTCGCATAGCCCGCAACGAGCGGAAGACACACCTGGGAGACCCGTGGCTGAGAGGTGAGAGACCTGGGAAGCTGCTGGCGGCCGGGAGAGCGAGCGGTAAGGAGGCCGGACCCGCCATCTTGGGAAGCGGCGCGGCTGTGCCCGAGAGGCCGAGTGACGCCGATGGAAGAAACAAGCGCCCGCACTTGGCAATCCACAAGTCCCGCATAGAGGAGACACTACGCCGGCGGGGTGAGGACTGAGTTCCCCGATACGCCGGAGCCCGACGACGGCGCACATCGCTGGGGGCCGTGTGTCTGGAGACAGAGACACGAGAGCTGCGGAGGGCCCTGCGGGGAGCGGCGACGGCCTGCGACACCGGGTGAGTCAGGCGGAGGCGGCCTGCTGGTGGACGGCCGGAGCGGCTGCAGCCCGGGAGAGGCATCGGACTCCCAGAAGGTGAGGCGCGGGGGGTGTAGATCCCGGGGGGGAGAACGTGATAACGCTGGGAGGAGTGTAAAGCCCCCGGGATCGTAGAAAACCCCAGAGAAGTAAAGGTTGGCCTGCTCGCCCGACCACAAACGAGGAGGTACAGCTGTCATAGGCAGTGAGCCATAGCGCACAAGGGGGCACTCGAGGCCTTAAGGGATGGGAAGCTCCTGCCTGATAGACCGGGACTTGCATCAAGCTGGGAGCGGGGGAGAAGGCCGTGCTTCTGGGACTGGCCTCCCACCCCATATAATCGCCCTGGTGAGCCAGCGCCCCACAGCCTACGATAACGCTCTACTGAAGCAGGGGTGAGAGAGAGGGAGGGAGAGGGCACCAGCAGAGAGAACGGGTTATTGTGAGCCTGGGAGCCCTCATGGAACAACCCCCAAACTAACCAGTAAATTTGAAAAGGAGCCTGGATGGGGATGTGGATCGGGTGGCGCCCTGTTGAAGAGACCGGGCCGGAGTGAATGCTAACCGACTGCATACCGCTCCTGAGGGAACCCTGTGGCCTACCCACGGGCTGGGATGGGGACTAGTACTGGGCCACACGGCGATACAGGCGACGACCGCACTGAGACAGATATCAACAGCATGACCAGGCCTCGTACGGGAAGTCTGTAGCGACCCCCGCCACCAAGGACACATCGGTCAAGGATTTGTGGCACAAACGCGCCCCGTCACCTTTACCAGAGGCCTCTGACATGGCGTCCGCCCTGAAAGACCCGACCACGATACTATCACACAGGCGGTGCTGGCCACTTTTCTGCAAGAGATAAAATCGGAGATTTCCTCCCTTAAGACGGAGGTCAAAACGTACTTGACGGATGTACGACGAGATATTACCGAAATTGGTAATCGGGTGGATGATATGGAGCGCACCATAGACTCTCGTACAGAGGACCTGGAAGATCTCCGTCGCAGAGTTCAGGCAATAGAAGAACAGAACGTAGAGCTCCAGATCAAACAGGAAGACTTAGAAAATCGGAGCCGCCGGAACAACGTCCGCATCCGGGGGTGCCACGGGGGCGGAAGGAACAGACATACTCACATACGTGGCGGACCTGCTCCAGGCCATCCGAGGTGATGAGGATATCTCCCCCGACGCTAGACCGGGCCCATCGAGTGGCTCCCCACGAGGCAACCCCAACCTGGTCCCTGACATCCTGACCAGAGTCCACTTCTATGCGGAAAAAGAGGCAATCCTCCGGGCCTCCAGGGCGCACGAGAAGCTGGAATACGGGGGCCATACTATCCAGATCTTTCAGGACCTCTCGCCCATCACTCTGCGCCGCCGTCGGGACTTCCGGCCAGTGACGGCCAAACTGAAAGCGTCCAACATTAAATATCAATGGGGACACCCTTTCGCTATAATTTTCCAATGGGAGGGACGGCGTCGATCCATACGCTCGTTGCGGGAGGCACTCCGACTGCTACACCTTTCACGGGACTCACGGCCATCCTCGCCCTCGCCCTCCCCTGCGGACTCGGCCTCCCAGATATCGCTGCGCCCGGAGTGGTCCAAGGTTCAACGCCACGGCTCGGGATCATCGGTAGCCCACTCGGCTTCTAGCCAAGCTAAGCAAGACATTATACGCCACCTGAAAGCTCTAGAAGAACCCCAGCCGATGTCAGAGAAGAGGTCTGGCCAAGCGCTCCCATCGACCGAGGGCCCAGGAAGTGGAGAATGAATTGTGCTCACCACCTGTACATCTCGCCCTGCCGCGTGGGCCTCTTGATCACGCACACACCTCTACTCTGGAGGACAAAACATGTCCCCGAGCTGCGACAACCCGGTTCTACTTACAACAGGGGCAATGGAGGAAACATCTATGCACTGTGCACGGGAATTTCTTTGAAGATGGCCCCTGGGGGCCTTGTGACCCAAGGGGAACACACAGCCTGAACTGGCCTCTCTAGGCAGGACAGACCCCAAATGATGCTACAGTCACAGACGAAAAGTGGTCACGTTCACTACGGTATAAACGACCGGCTTTCCTGGACCAGCAAACTTGAGGCGGCGAGACATCTCCCACCAGTAGGCCACAATGTTATGTGTTACCATGTTATAAGTTTGTTATTACAGGACCTTATCCATTGAGGGATGCTCAGTATAGAAATTAGGTTCACTGAAACCCACTCTGTTGGGGCTTGTCTTCACTGAATGTCCCGCCCCCGCCCCATAGTTCAACACTGTGTAAACACTTGTGCCTGCCCCCCTTGACAGCCTTTCAAGGACATTGACAGCAACAATGACGTACTGTTGGTAGATGTATTACATCCGTACTTTCTCTCACCATTGGGAGGGCTTGTGGGCGATCGATCTGCTAGCTGGGGACTGAGATATAATAAAAGTAACACTGTATGGATCTCATCCTAAAACCGGCTGCTCGTGTGACCACAGGCCCCCGCACTACTTGGCAGAGGAAGGTCGCGCACACCTATTGGGAAGTGGGCGGCACTCAGTTGTCCAGGGCGTAGAAGGGGTGGGTGGAGCTCTAGATCACCTTCCAGGTCATCCTATAACCTAGGTGAAGGGGGCCTTCATGAGTCGACCCTCCTGACGCAGACCTACCACCAACTAGCTTTTGCACTACTAGATATCACGCCTAGGTCAGGCCGGTACTTGGCTTTAAGATCACCTATCGGCGTTCGTTACATCGTGACAGGCATACCAGGCTATACTGAGGCCTGCTCCTATATGCCCCATACACTCGATATCCCAAGCTACAACCTTGCCTTACTACATTGATACCCACATACAATTGGACCCGGGACATAAGAGCCCCCAGCGTTCCAAGGTAGGGCCTCGCCCCCCTGATATAATATGAGTGAACACCTTGATAGGCTCCCCAACCTCACGACCACAGTTGAAAGAACAGATGGCTCCCCGGGGGACGGTAGCCACCCCGGCTGTCAGGTACCACGTTCCCACCCACCATGTCCTTAGTCCAAATGAGGAGTGACTTCCTCAGAGCCGCCCTGGTTCACACCAATGGGCCGCTCCAGGACCGGACTGGTTCTTTATGGCCCAGTTGGCCATTATGTTGCTGGTTATTTTTTATTATTTGGTTTTTCTGTCTTCTGTCCTCTCAATTTTTTTCTTTCTCTGCTCGCACAGGCCTGGGAGGATCTGGGCATGCATGCGGGACTCCACCCTGATTTGCTGGCCGGACTATTGGGGACAGGCTTGGGCGCCGGGTGTCTATCTAAGAGGAGGGGATTATGGATGTGTGCTACGCTCCCTGCCGAAAGGTGTCCACTTAGCGGGAGAGGGCCCCGGGATGGGGGCGGGAGGCAAAGGGAGGCGTTGACGGATCGTGCTCCATCCTACTGGACCAATGGCACAACTTAAATGCATGACCCTAAATGTTAGGGGCCTAAATTCCCGAACAAGCGAAGACAAATCTGGAGGTATCTCCTCCTACGCGACCCTGACATTATCTTCCTACAAGAGACCCACCTCCTCTCGGCGGATGTTTCGCGTATGTCCCACCCTAGATATCCGGTACAGGTATGGGCCCATGCACCAACTAAGACTGCGGGGGTAGCAATCCTTTTCAAAGCTGGCACCCCAATAACAATCAGCCGTACTACACGCGATAGAGAAGGTCGGTATCTTAAGACGGCAATATTAGCTCGGGGCAATCCCCTGTTGCTAGTTAATATATACGCTCCTAATCAAGCGCAAGATAGCTTTCTCAGAGATCTCCTCCGCTCACAACTATCCCAGGAGGATGGACCCGCCATCATTGGAGGCGACTTTAATTTAGTATGGGATCCGGGCTTAGATCGCACCGCTTCCTCGTATCAAGGGACCGGAGCTATGTCCGCGACACTTAAGCCACGACATACAGGCTCTTGGTCTTGTAGATGCATGGCGATACAGGGAACCTGACACGCGGGACTACTCCTTTTATTCCCATGTACATCGATCTTACTCCCGCATCAACTACTTTTTTATTTCCCAGACACTTACTAGAGCCTTGGAATCGGCGGACATCTCAGACATATCGGTTTCTGATCACGCCCACGTGGAAATAACCCTGGCGGGAATGGGCAGACCCTCGGGCTCCACTCCACGATGGCGTCTTCCTCCTCGGGTCCTGCGGGATCCGGTGGACGTAGACGAAATAAAACAAGCCATACTATCCTATTTCATTCATAATGACCTACCGGACACCCCGATTTCTCTCTTATGGGACGCCTTCAAAGCTACAATTAGGGGCACTATCACCTCTATTTCTATAGCTCGACGAAGGGAGGCTAGACTGGTAGAGGACAACCTCGGTCGAGACATTAAAGCGCTAGAGCGGCAAACTCACATAACGCCCTCTTTACTTGCGAAGAAAAAACTCGCATCACTTCGGGGACAACTAAAGGCCCTAAGGGTAAATAAGGCGGAACACTCCCTTCTCGCCCTAAAGCAGAAATTCTATGGAGGAGGCAACAAAGTGGGCTCCATGTTGGCACGTCGCCTCCGCCTCCAGATATCCCGTAACCACATTGCCAAAATCACTTTGACGGGCGGGGGGTGGGCCATCGCGGAAAGTGCCAAACAAAAGGAATTCCTCAAGTTCTTTTCTGATCTCTACGGGGCTGCGGACACCTGTGTGGACCAGATAGAACCCTTCCTGGACGAGTGCCCCTGGCCACCGCTGGACACCCAGCAACAGCTAGAGGAGCGCATTACAGCGGAAGAGCTACTACACGCTCTAAAGAGTATGCCGACGGGGAAGTCACCCGGCCCTGATGCCCTGACGCTGGCCTTCTACCGCCTCTTTCTCCCAGAACCTCAAGCACCTCAGTTAAGCCTTTTTAACTCGTTTACTGACACCGGAGCTGTGACACCGTCAATGGCTGAGGCGGAGATTGTTCTCATTCCAAAGCCCGGGAAAGATCACACTGCATGCGCATCGTTCCGCCCGATCTCGCTCCTAAATGTCGACGCCAAGCTCTATACTAAAATCTTATCTCGTCGTCTGGCTCCTCTCCTCCCGAGCTTAATTGAACCTGATCAAGTAGGCTTCATACAAGAACGACAGGGAGCGGATAACCTACGGAGAATAGCCCATCTAATACAAAAGGTTCAACACCAAGACATGCCTGCCTTCTTACTCTCCCTCGACGCCGAGAAGGCCTTTGACCGGGTCGATTGGTCATTCCTTCGGGCGGTTCTCCGCCTCATAGGACTAGGACCTCTCATGATAAACCGCATCATGGCACCGTATGCGGACCCTAAAGCGCGGATCCGAGTGAATGGAATTTTGACCTCTTCTTTTTCCATCCGAAGGGCACTCGTCAGGGCTGCCCACTATCACCCCTGCTCTTCGCGCTCGCTGTGGAGCCCCTGGCGATTGCTATCCGACGATCGGAGGATGTTAAAGGAGTCCGCATGGGCGGGGTGGACCATAAGATCGCCCTCTTCGCGGATGACCTACTGTTGACACTCACGGAGCCTGCGACCTCCCTCCCGGCGCTCATAGACACCCTTTCCCACTTTGAGTTAGTATCGGGGCTCAAGGTCAATCTTACCAAATCGCGTGCACTTAATCTTACTCTTCCCCCCCAGCAGTTAGACGAACTCCAGGCAGTCAACCCTTTCCAATGGGCCTCAAAATCCATCCGTTATCTGGGGATCAATATCACAGCTAATCTTGACACTTGGACGCAGGCTAACTGGCCTGCCTGTAGAACCACTGTGCGAGAGGATCTCCGCCGATGGAAAGCGTTACCTCTCTCTTGGCTAGGACGCCTTAACGCAGTGAAAATGTCCATACTCTCAAAGGTCCTATACATATTTCAAGCGCTCCCGATGCCAATCCCCCATAGAGACATCCTGGGCCTTCAGAGAGAAGTGGTCAACTTCATATGGGGAGGAGGACGACCGCGGCTGTCTACCAAGGTTCTGATGCTACCGCGAGAACGTGGAGGCCTAGCGTGCCTGGATTTCCTGGCATACTATTGGGCGTCGCACCTGAGGTATATATCGGAGTGGTCGGTGCGGGCAAGTGAAAAACACTGGTTTCACATGGACCGAGCAGTGGCCTGTCGCCCGCTGTGGGACCTAGCTTGGCTAAAAGAGCGCTCGACATCCCAGTGCTTATATTGCCACGCCCACACGCACGGTATTAGAAATATGGGATAGAATCGCAATACACCAGGGCCTTGCTTCGTTTCCCTCTCCCCTCACTCCGGTGGCATTCAACGCAGACTTTCCCCCAGCCTCCAGCATAAACTCGTTTCGAGCATGGGAAACAGGGGAGTGTCGCATCATTGAACAACTCTTCGAGAACGGGATGTTCAAGTCGTTTGAACAGTGTCGGGCGGATTTCAATCTCCCAGTGACTGCTCGGCTAGAATACTTCCAGATCCGCCATTGGCTTCGGGCCCCATCCAGTAGGGAGGGAGCCACGCGACAGCTGACATCATTTGAACTTCTGGTTCGGGCGTTCGATGGGTCTAAAGGGCTAATCTCTCGGACCTATAAGGTCCTTCAACAATCTCAGGAGGTCACGCCCCACACCTACCAGCGCCAGTGGCAGAGGGACATTGGGAGCGAGATTCTCCCTGACCGGTGGGCTCAGCTCTGGAGGGATATCCGGCGCATACTGCGAAGTACGCCACAACAAGAATCGGCATACAAACTTATGACACGCTGGTACTATACTCCTCTTAGGCTGCAGAGAATGTTCCCTGGAGTTACCCCTAACTGTTGGCGTTGCTTGGCGGCTCAGGGATCCTTCATTCACATCTGGTGGGAGTGCCCACTTATTATTTTGTATTGGTCGGAGGTGCAACAGCACATTAGGGCAGTGGTAGGGTTCCCCCTCCCCAACGATCCGGAGGTTTTCATTTTGGGCCTTCGCCCGACCACACTCAAAGCCATGACACATATGGCCTGGCGCTTGATATTCCAGATGTTTACGGCAGCGAAACAAGTTATCGCAGCCCACTGGAAACAGGCCCACACGCCCTCCACAACTTTGTGGTTTACGAGATTCTGGCAGGTCATGGCAATGGAACTCCTTACCCACCGACTGACACACACAGATGCCAAATTTCAGCGCACTTGGCAGCCCTTGATCCAATACCTGACCCGGTTGGAACACACTAGAACTATGCCTCCGCGGCTTCGCGCCCTTCAACTCTTTGACGACCCAGTTCTCCCCAGAGGGGATACCGACGAATTGGATACAGCCTAAGCGCACAACAGCCCTATATGTCCTCCCGATGCTTGGCGCCAGTGGGCCGGTCCCCAGCCGACCGCGAACTGACCCAGCATGCCTCCGGGTTCCTTCGACCGGAGAGATGTTAGCCCTCTGACTACCTCCTTAGGCCTCTTTCTCTTTCATCTATTTCTTTCTCTTTTCTGAGTATATTTGTTTTTTCTCCTGGTCAATCTTTATTGCAAAGCCGACGAACCAGCATGTCCAGCTGCCCACATACCATCTTCTTGCGCAAGATGCGACCATTTAACCATAGTGGTGGGCCCGAAAGAACTACAAGGGCAATACAAACACTCTCTTCGAGCGTAACAACCGAGGCGACACTCTCTCCCTTCGCTTATGGGTTGCAACGACACGCAGCCCGCAAAAGGCAGCAAACCCAGGGTCTAAGCACTGTGGTAATGGTAAAATGGTGAATTCGACATTACGACACTTGAGATATAGTAGAGATAGCGTAGGAGGATAGGAAAGCTAATAACCAATAACTGTCGAGAATTAAGTTATATTCGCATACGTTTCTTACCTTACTATCTATAGCTCTCCTGTACGCGGCCGGCCCAATGTGGTTGTAGGCGGCTTGCTGTGTTTTTCCCTTACCCAGTCGTAAGAGTTACTGCCTCGATAACTTGCACTGCCGGCCCTGCTGGGGATGTAGGCGGAATGCAGTGGAGATGAACTTTACTTTTTTCAATAAAGTTGTTTTTAAAATCAAAAAAAAAAAAAAAACAGAAATGTTTGCTTTTTCTAAAATATGGCAAAAGGTCCGAATAGTATCTCTAGCGAGTCTCCCTTTAACGAAACCTGTTTGGGAATCATGGATGAGATTGGGAATATGACTCTCTAAGTGCCTAGCCAAGATCATGGCAAAGATTTTAGCCTCCATATTTAATAATGAAATTGGGCGAAATCTTTCTGGATCAGAATGATCTTTACCATCCTTTGGAATCACTACTATAGTAGCCTCAGCAGCTGAGCCAGAAACCTTGCCAGAAAGAACAAAATTATCAAAAAGGCTCTTAAGATATTTGACTATTGAATGAGTAAATGTTTTATAAAAGACAATAGGAAACCCATCTGGTCCCGGAGCCTTTCCCGAACGAGTATTCTTAATAGCCTGAATGATCTCGTCAGTATCAATCGGTTTCCCCAATTCGATCTTGTCGGAATGCGAAATAGGATTAGTAGGGATCAAGTTAAGAAACTGTTGACAAGTAAACTTGGAGCATTGATCTTTAGGTGTGTATAACGTTTCATAAAAGTCTCGGAAGACTCCAAGTATTTCTTGAGTATGGAATTTCTTTGAACCATTTTTATCAATAATATGAGAAATATGAGTAGCTTTAATATTCGTATTTTGATATTTTTAGGGTGGCAGCCAACAACTTACCAGATCTATTTCGTAGTAATAAATGCCGGGATTTTTTAGCGTGTACACCAATATAAGCTCTTTTAGTGACTATGAAGTTAAAAGAGTATTTCAAATGCTTGATATCCTGTAGGAGAGACTTGTCATTAGAGTGTCTATATAGCTCCTCTTTGCGTTTGATATCATCCCCCAAAGACTTAAGAGATTTTCTAATGTCGCTGTTTCTTTTGAATTTTTTTGATAATGTGACCCTGTATAGTACATGTAAATGCATCCCACAAAACTATTGGGGAGTTCACCGAAGACTCATTATCTTTTGAAGAAATTATCAATCTCCTCATTAAGTTCTTTAACTTCATCCTTATCTTCCAAAATGTCTGTATTAAGACGCCAATTACGAGGGCCTCTCATATCTGTAAGATTAAGGATAGTCAAAGAAACCGCTGCTTGGTCAGAAACGAATATTGGATGAATCATAACATTTATAGTATGTTTTAAAAGAGAAGCATCTACCAAAAGATAATCAATACAAGAGAAGCTAGAATGTGGAGAGGAGAAAAACGTGAAATCACTACCTGTAGGCTTATGCAATCTCCATGCGTCAACAAGATGATGAGACGAGCACATATGGAGCATGTGTTTATGCGCCCTAGGGGGTCGAAATTTAAAAGCAGAATGTCTATTTAAAATAGGATCAAAGGGAAGATTAAAATCACCGCCAACAATTGTTCTTGAATTCTGAGGAATATCAGAAAGTTTTTTATTTATGGTTCGCCAAAAAAGAGGGTCATCAATGTTTGGGGCATATAAATTCATAATATATAGATCATCTGAACCATTGGTCAAACGAGTAAGTAGCCATCTGCCATTGATATCATGCTCAGTTGTAACAATAGACAAACCAGATTTTTTGGAAATAAGAGTAACAACCCCATTCTTCTTACCAGAGGCTTCGGAACAAGTAACATCAATAACCCAATCCTTCCGCATAAGAAGAGCTTCTTTAAAGGCTATCTTAGTCTCTTGAAGTAGAACAACATCACCAGATAAACATTTGCAATAATCTAAGATTTTTGCCCTCTTAACAGAGTGATTCAACCTCCGGACATTAAGTGAAACTACATTTAAACTAGACATAGATAAACATGAATCAACATAAGTAAATGCATCTGATAAAAAGAAAAAGGGTAACCAAGATAAATAAAAAAATAAATAAAAAAACGCATGTATCCTAAAATAAAATGAAGCAGATGTCCCAAAACTAGGATAAAGAGCAAGGAGGAGAGTGAGGAATAGAAGGAAGAAAAGAAAGAACAAAAGTACTCCAAAGAAAAACAGAGTATCAACCAAATGCAACCCCACCAGGGGATGTCTGTAGGAGACAACATGCATGGGGGGGAACAACGTGGAAGAGCAACAGCAGAGGCAATCAACCTCGGTATGGACAGCTCAAGGATAAACAAGCCGCAGAGCGGCGAAACAGCCATAACATTCCCGGGTGGATTACTTATATTGCTACATTTTGCTACCAAGAATAAATAATGTAAATACAATAAATATATTATAGTTGAACATTTGAGAAAAAAGGAGAAAATAGGTAACATTTCATAAATTAATAAATAAATCAGCTTATATTAATAGATAAATATCAATCCAAGAACCATAAACCAGCCCAAAAAGTTATCCGAGTAAAATGTAGAGAGAATAAATACAATACATGGAATAAATAACCAACATTAAAATGATGGAATAAGAAAAATCAGAAACAATCTCATACAATTAAAGCACATATTAAATAAGAATTAAATAGAAGTAGAGAATCTAACATAAAATGTAATTCATAAGTAAATCATCCTGGCATATAGAACTTCCGATTAGATCTACATTAAAAGGAGTAAAGCAAAAAATGAGTAAGTAGATACTAAGTTGGAACATATAATGACACAGATCAGCAAAAATAATTTGATAATTCAATGAAGATCAATATTATCAATAAATAGTATATACATATAAGTGAATGACCATCAACACAGAGACCTAAAAAAGATACAAGATAAAGAGATAAGGTAAATAAGCGAGCCAAACAGAAAGAACAAATAAAAGGAAGAGTAGAAACGAAGGAAAGAGAAAAGAGTATAGAAAGTAGAAAATAGAGTACTAAGCTTATTAAAAGAATGATATGAGAAAAAGTTGATAGTTCAAAGAATGAAGAGAAACATAGAGTCGTACAACTTTTAAAGAAGTCGTCCCCAAGAAAAAGAGTACAAAACACAGAACTGCATCGTATTATTAACAACAGATGTACGTATTATATATAGCGTAAAAAAACACTATAAAGCTATGGGATAAAAGCATCATGAATCATACCATTTTAGTTATAACAATTATTAAGAGAAATAAATAAAATGATTGTCATAAGCTGATCTTTACAAGTGAGACATCATAACTATAGCATAAGGCAACTGTATAACTATCAGGTCATTGGTATTCAATGATGTCAGGAATTAATATAACCATATAAACAGATTACCGCTTAAAAAAAACACTGAGCAAGGAAAGACAGAGCAATAAGTTAAGATAGAAAGTAGAAGAAGAAAATGAATAAAGGATCAAATACTTCTGATATAAAAAGATTTAGAAAATAGGAAAAAATAGAATTGAAGGACAATGGCATCAGAAACTAATATATCCATAGAAATAAATTACCAATTAAGAAGACCATTGGACAAAGGGAAGACAGAAAAGAAAAAGAAAACTAGAAAGTAAAAGAAGCAAATGAATAAAGGATCAAATACTTACCAATAATAAAAAATTTAGAGAAGAGGAAAAAATAGAAATGAATAAGAATTTAAAGGTATATTAGCAATAGTCAATTGTAACAGCATTACTATAAGGAATCATATAAGCTAGGTCATCCAGCAAAATACAGAACAATGTTAGGAATTGAAACCCAAATAATACCAAATCTACTTTGGTCA
Source organism: Calotriton arnoldi (assembly GCA_963921515.1). Taxonomy (NCBI): domain Eukaryota; kingdom Metazoa; phylum Chordata; class Amphibia; order Caudata; family Salamandridae; genus Calotriton; species Calotriton arnoldi. The sequence continues at coordinate 54,277 of CAWUFW010003182.1, read as the reverse complement.
ACCGGTATTATACAGAACAAACCAGGAATGTAATCCCAAGTAGAACTAAATTCAATAAAACAAACTGCACCGTCTTATAAGACAGAATAATAATTGATGAAGACATAAAAAGGCACCAAACTAGATAAATGAGAAAATATTAGGCACAGACCATGTCAATAAATACAGAGAACATTAGGGACGAGAAGTACCAGGAAGAGAGTCTGAGTCCATTTGCGATTCAGATTGATTATCCAAGAATGTCGAAAGATCTGACGGTTCATAAAAAAATCTGTGTACGACCTTTGAAAGTGATGCGAAATCTTGAGGGACCAGCAAAAGAGAATGGAGTGAGTCCCTTGCGTAGATTCAGGAAGCCTTTGCGGCGGATCACCGTGTCTCTGGCAAAATCTTGTGAGATAGATATTCTGTGCCCCTCCCATTGTATTGACTTAATTTTCCTCATTTGTGCCAGAATTAGTTCTGTATGTTGATGGCGCAAAGGTTTAAAAATCAGGAGCCTTGGAGAGGACATCGCTCTTGGTTTGAAGGTTGGAACCCTATGGGCGCGCTCTATCTCAAAGTCCTTGATGAAGGAGATTTTCAGGGTATTTGGGATCCATGTAAGCAAAAAATCAATTACTGAAGGAGCAGACTTTTCACAATCCTCCGGTAATCCAAAAATACGAAGATTACTTCGTCTATTTCGATCCTCCTGCTCCGTGAGATCTCTCCTCAATGAAGTAATGGAGCGTTCCAGATTTTAAATGTGCTTCGCCTGTTTATTTGTAACGTCTTCCACATAACTTATTCTCGTTTCCGCGTTAGAAACACGCAGTGAAAGAGATTTGAGATCATTACGAATTTCAGCCACCTCTACCTGAAGCAAGTGAGTATTCGTTTTGGTACTTTGTGCAATATCGTGGACAGTATTGAGCTTGAGTAATATCGCATCCAAAGTTGAAGCAGACTCAAGACTACTCTTAGTTGGTGATTCCGGAGTAGGTGAGATCTGTTTGGAGCGTTTCAGATGCCCCTTGGAGTCTCTGTCTCTGGTGCTAACACCCATGCCTTCCGCCATTGAATAAGATTGTAGTAACCGCAACCAGAACCAGATAACCTTAATATGATTAAAAGGAATCAGTAAGGCGATATATAACCAATAAAGGTCTGGGTGAAGAAAATACTTGCTGTGTGTAGATGGCTTACACTGTAACACACACGTGAAAAGAAGAAATAGTACCAGACTAGTATAAGAAAAGATAGATACTAGTATTGGACTTCAGTGAGGCGAACTTGCTGAGGAAAATGTGGCACAGATCAAGCGCTGACTTATAGCTCGCTACTGAATTCAGAAACTATCAGCAGTCTATGCGCACACAATGAGGATCATGACAACAGCAGACAGTTCGTAGCGATAAAACAGCTTAAATAACAGACAGCCTTAAAGAATAGGACCACAGATAAAATGTCCTTCAGTGGTAGCGAGTGTTGAAGAATATGCCAACAAAATTACTGGACCTTGTCACTAGGAATTATATCACACGAAGAAGATCCTGTCAGCGGCCGCCATCTTGTATATTCTAATGATGTCAGAAGTAAATATACCCTTCACAGAAAGGTGGAAATTCCAAGACCAGCAGTGCAATATTGGCAAAATTGCGCACACAGTACCTCTTGTTCAGCATTAGGAATAGTGACCGGTACACGTGGATAGGTAGACTCCAATTTCAGCACGTCAAACCGGGACTGCCGTGCCGGCCCCCATTTTGAGGTCGTCGCAGTCAAAAAATGCCTCACCAGAAACAGCTTCCAAAGAGCCAGTGCAGACACTTTCAAGCAGACTCTCGAACTCACTGATTGTTCCGCCGCTGTCCGGTGTCCAAGGGAGGTCGAAAATCACCCCAAGGACATGATAAAACGAGCTCCCGCACCGATGATATCGCAGAGCTCAGGAAGGTGCCGCTATCTTCGTTGCACGCTTATCCAAGCCCCGAGCCGACGCCAGACTTGAACCTGGTTCTCCAACTTTAAAGTCGGCTGCCCTAGCCTTTAAGCCACACCCTCCACCCTCTCCCCATAGTGCCCAAAAATGGCATGATCTGTAAGAAGGATTTCATTATTGTACTCAAACATCATTTACTCCAATGCCTCCGTTGTTTAAGTGAGATTCTATTTCTATGATAAAGTCATGAAATAATAGATCAGTGCATTTTTGATAGCCAGTTAGACAGGCAACAGTGCAAAAGAAGGAGCATGACAATCAGCGGCAGCCAAAACGAATCTGGGGTGATGGGGCGGGTGTGCGAGGGGGTAAAGAGGTATAATTATATAAATTTAAAAAAATTCACTCACCTCCTCGTCGCTCTGTCCCGTGTCGTCTCTTCTCCACCGAACAGGACTCAGCCAGGCTCCCCTGAGTCAATCACAATGCTGCAATGCAGTGTTGTGATTGGCTCCCCTAAACCAATCACAACGCTGCAAAGCAGCACTATGATTTGTCTGAGCACCGTGGTTCGGCGCTCAGATGGTGACTGGGGGCCTGGGCATGTTCTCCATGCAGGCTGTAATGCAGCCTGCATGGAGAACATGCTAAAGTGCGCATTACGGTTTGGCCGGCCCGAGAGGGCCAGTCAAAGCATCATGCGCACTTTAGTGTGCCCATCACTCCTACCCTACTCTGTCAACAGAGCAGCCCCACCCTCACCCTGCCGCAACATTGAAGAATAAAAAGATAATATTGCGTTATTATCATTTTATTTTCCCTTTCTATTACTGAAGCACAGCAGCAGTGGGGTGACGCTCCTTCACCTTAGCGGAGGATCCGCCACTGATGACAATAGCTAACCATATACGAAGTGAGTAAACATGAAAACGCTTTACATAAAACAAAATAGAGGGCACTAGAATTGGATTACTTGCTCCATGTTGGTCTGCTTTTCATGTGGAGACTTTGGTAGTTTCGGCATTTTGGTTGTACTTGTAATCAAAACTTCGAGCCGTTTTCAGGAACAAACCAATGTGATAAGTTGTGATCACGTGTTTCCTTAATCCAGCATTGGCTGTGATGAGTATGACCACTGGATATTGTATTCGTTTTTGGGGTTGTTGCTTACAACATAATATCAACATGGAAATTAATGCACAACAGTCATACAAGAGTCAGTACGGTATTCCAAAGATTTATGAAGCTAGAGACAGCTAAAGAGGGCGCCTGATTACGTCATTTGCCGTTTGCAATCAAGAAATCAAGTTGCTCGAATTTAGAAAGGTCCTGATGTGGTATTTATTTTATTCTTTATTGGTGAAAACATTATTGCGTCATTATCTGCAAGTCGTAGCAGTTCCTTTAGAAAGGATGCATTTTTAGATCAAAGCCTACCAGACAGCTCACCTGTCTGGTTTGCGAACGTCTTCTTGTGGGGTTTCTAAAAGCTTCCCTGGGAATGCATTCCGCCCATTGCTTACGATTGGCTTTGTGGTTTGCAACTCACGTTTGCTTGCTTTCTATTTGCTGGCTTTATTTGTTTTAGGCCAGGCTTCTCCAACGAGTAGCTCGTGAACTACTTGGTAGCTCCCCAGGTGCTTCTAGGTAGCTCATCTGTGTGCATCCCAACTTGCTAAATTGTAACCTCTAGCTTGGTTGAATTTATATATGTATTTCAAAATTGTGTATTCAAGACAAAAATGTGTGTAATTTCAGAACTCAGGGCTGTTTGGAGAAAAATGGCTAAATTTCTAAAATAAATTGAAAGCTGAGTTTTATTTTAGTGATAGATCATATGGGGACACTCATTACTGATAGTAAGACATTTGTGTCAGCTGCACTGTAGCTGTGACAGATATCTATTACGTATGTTGAGGCATACCCAATTGACAAAGACTTTTTTACATTAATCTTGGCAACCCTGCCTAATGAACAGAGGTGGTCACTGCTTGCCTGTAATCTGTTTAATGTGATTGCTATTACATCACTACAACACAAATAATATTAGTAGCTTGCAATGATGTTCATTGAACCTAAGTAGCTCTAATTGCTCAAAGTGTTGGAGACCCCTGTTTTAAACTGTCCAGCTTGAGTTCTTCCGTCTGGTAAAGCATTGCTTGTTTACTGTATCCTTCAGAGAGCTCATTTTCTATAAACAGACCTTTAATTATTGTTCTTATCTTGTCACATTATTGTGCATTCAAATACAGAGGTCAAATGTCAGCCTCCTTCTCCCGAGGGAGCTTGGTGTTTACTGTTCTTTCTCTGACTTCAAAGTGAACGAATTTATGTGGTCATCTTCCTGTGAAACAAAAGGCTTTTTTTAAACACACTAGGTGATGACATTTCTACACATTATCATTTGTGCACAGTAAAACTGTGTGTCTGTGAAACTGTAATAGTCATTTCAGTTGAAAATGTGTTGTCTGTAATGGTAGCACACTACCACACCATGCATACTCCACACTAGGCCACTCCACTCTACACCACTCAACTCTACAGCGCTCTACTCCACTCTACGCCCTTGCACTCTATACCACTCCATTCTACAACACTCCACTCCACTCTGCAACATTCCACTCCATGACACGCCTCTCCACTCTACTACAACATGCCACTCCATGGCCCTCCACTCTAAGACACTCTGACACGCCACGTCACGTCACTCCACTCTACACCACTGTACTCTGTCTGTCCACTCTATGCCCATTCATGCTATGCTTCTCCACTCCTCTCCACTCTACCCCAATCCAATCTACCACAATCTACCCCACTCCAGTCCACTCCAATCTACACCAAACTACCCCACGCCACTTCTCTCTCTAAAATCTACCCCACTCCACTCCAATCTAACCCAGTCTACCCCACTCCACTCTACCCCAATCTACCCTGCTCCACTCAGTTTACCCCACATCACTCCAATCTACCCTAATCTACCCCAATTTACCCCACTTCTCTCCAATCTACCCCACTCCACCCTAATCTACCCCACCCCACCCTAATCTACCCCACCCTACTCCAATCTACCCCACTCCACTCCAATCTACCCCAATTTACTCCAATTTACCCCACTCCACCCTAATCTACCCCACCCCACTCCAATGTACCCCACTCCACTCAAATTTACCTCACTCCACTCTAATCTACCCGACTCCACTCCAATCTACCCCACTCCACCCAGTCCAATGCACTCCAATCCAACCGCCTCCAATTTACCCCACTCTGTTCCAATCTACCCCACTCCACGCAAATCTACCCCACTCCAATCTACCCCACTCCACCCAGTCCATCCCAGTCTAACCCACTCCAATCCAACCAACTCTAATCTACACCACTCTACTCCAATCTACCCCACTTCACGCCAATCTACTTCACTCCAATCTACCCCACTCCACTCCACCACAATCTACCCCACTCCACTCCACCACAATCTACCCCACTCCACTCTACCCCAATCTACTCCACTCTACCTCAATCTACTCCACTCCATTCTACAATCTGTCCCACTCTACTCCACTCCAGTGAATTCCAATCTACTCCACTCCACTCTAACCCACTCCACCCCAAATTACCCCATGTTTACCTTGCTGCAAACTGCCCTTCACAACCCCACTCCAATGTACCCCACTTCAGGTTACCCCAACCTAACCCCACTCCACTCTAATCTACTCCATTCCAGTCTACCCCAATCTACCCTACTAGCACCCCAATCCACCCCTTCCACCACACTTCACCCCACCCCTCTCCAATCTACCCCACTCCCATCTACCCCAGGCTTCCCCAATCTACCCCACTCATCTGCTTCATTCCACCACACTCCACTCCAATCTACCCCACTTCAATCTACATGACTCCACTCTAATCTACATGACTCCCCTCCAGTCTACCACACTCCACCCCGATCTAACCCACTCCAATCTACCTCATTCCACCCCAATCTAACCCACTCCAATATCTAACCCATATCAATCTACCCCACTCCACTCCACCACAATCTACCCCACTCCACTCTACCCCAATATACTCCACTCAACCTCAATATATCCTACTCTACTTCACTCCAGTGTATCCCTATATACCCCCTTCTACTCAAATTACCTCCAATGCAATCTAACTCGCTTCACCCCAATCTAGCCCTATTCACCCCATCTCACCCCAATCTACCCCACTACAAACTACTCCTCCCAACTCCACTCCAATGCACCTCACTCCAATGTACCTCTCTTCAATGTACCCCATTCCACTCCAATCTACCCCACTCCACTCTAATCTACAACAGTCTACCCCACTCCATTACGACTTACCACACTCCAGCCCACCCCACTCCAATCTACCCCACCCCAATCTACCCCCACTTCAATCTAGCCCACTCCAATCTACTAAACCCCAATATACCCCACTCCACCTCACTCCACCCCATCCCACCTCATCCCACCCCACTTTATGCCACCCCACTCCAATGTACCCCACTCCAATCTGTCCCACACCAATCTACCCCAATTTACCCCACTCCAACCTACCCCACCCCACCCCAGTCTAATTCACTCCACCCCACTTTGCTCCACTCTACCCAATCTACCCCACTCCACTCCAATCTACCCCACTCCACTCCAATCCACCCCAATATATCCCACTTCACTCTACCCCACCCCAATGTACCCCTCTCCACTCAAATCCAATCTACCCCTCTCCACCCCGATCTTCCTCCTCGACTCCAATCCATCCCACTCCACCCCAATCTACCCCGATCTAATCTACCCCGTTCCAATATACCCCACCCCCACTCCAATCTACCCCATTCCAATGTATCCCATGCCACTCCAATCTACCCCACACAACTCCAATCTACCCACTCTGCACCACTACAATCGACCCCCAATCTATGCCACTCTATCCTAATCTACCCCACTCAACTCTCCCCCACTCTACTCTCCCCCAATCTACCCCACTCCACCAAATTTCAGCCATGGTGAACAGCTGCTACACTGGTGTACAACAGGGGTGGCTCCTCCACTAGGGCGGAGGAGCGTCGCCCCACTGCTTTCTCGCAGTGCGAGAAGCAGAAACCTAAAATGGTAAAACTACCATTTCATGTTTCTGCTTCTCGCACTGCGAGAAAGCAGAAGTGTTTCGTTGGGGGCGGACGGGTGGGCGGGTCTGCTCTAGAGCAGGGGAGGAGTGGCTTACCCACTACTGAGGGCGCTGACTGTTTGGTCGGCCCCAGGGCCGACCAAAGCAGTCAAGCGCACTCTGCCCTTTCTCCATGTGGGCTGCACTGCCATTGCAACGTTGTGATTCCATTAGGGGAGGGGAGGGAGGCTGTCTGCCTGCTTCCTGTTCCTGCAGGAGGCAGGACAGTAGGAGAGCAGGTTAGGAGACACGGCGCGGGACCCGGGAAGGTAAGTTTATTTTTAAATTAAATCCCCCCCACGCGAAACCCCACCCGCGAGTCATGCCGGCCGTGACTGGTGTACAACATGACTAAAACATGTTGCCGAAGCCAATAGCTCTCACATACGCGAGACCTATTGGCTTTGCTAATGCATGTTAAAGGTAGGATGACCCAACGAGGCGCTCTGACGGTGTAAATTAATTTTGTTGCCATGTGCGGCGTGTCAAAATGGCATCCTCTCTGCAGTGCACCTGGGTCTGTTGAGCAGGATCTGATATCTTTGAACCTGTAGCTGTTGCAGTTTGTGCCCTTGATCCTGTGGTTTGCCTAATGGCACACTTTGAACCCATCACCAGAAACATGAGGGGTTTAAACGCTTGTGCCCTGTAGCTGAAAAATGGAATACTGCCAGGGTCGAACAGACTTATAGGGCACTTGGGCCGCGCTCTACAGGCTTGCCTGACAGGTCAGTGTCTGGGCCATTTTTGGGCTGTTTGTGGTCCAATTTCATAGTCTGATGGGCCGGTTTTTACTGTTGATTTCCCTGTTATTAAAACAAACCATTGCCTGCAGCAAGTTCAAAGCCCTGCAATTTTCCATATCATGCAGAATGCATACGTAGTTTGTCTTTACAGGCTCACAACTGCCCCAATTTGCAAACATGGGCCAATTTTTTAAGCTATCTAATTCATTAATGGGGGCCACTTTTATTTTGGTGCCTGGGGCTATTTTCAGTTCCAGTCCGACATTGGCTAAGACCCTGCCCTTCTTTGAACCCTTATCTAGCACAGCTGGTGAGGAACGCTTGAAATTAATCCAGAACTGGCACCATTGGTGTGGGTGCTCACCCCTTTTGAAATGGTAGCTGCCACTGTTGGCAAGGTTCCTACACCCCATTTTTAGGTCTCGCCTACGCAGCGCGCATGCGCTGCATAGGAGGGCCTTTAGCCGTCGCTCTGCTCTTTTTGAAGCACATACTCGTGCTTGTGGCGGCATCCACCTTGCGGGAGTGAGCAGCGGCGCGCATGCTAATTGGCTGTTGCTTGCTCCCGCAAGGCGGATGGTGCCACAAGCACGAGTGTGCTTGAAAACAGCTGCTGCTTGTTTCGCTCGCGCGCGCACCACTCGCGGGACGCTGCAGCGAGCGCGCGCGTACCACTTGCGGGACGCTTTCATCATGTCACCATGACATCACTACACCACGGGTGATACCATATATTTTCAGGCCAAGGGGGAGCAGCGTAAGATATGGAGAATATCTTGACAGGATTAACCATTACGTCCCTAAAACTGATCCAATCGTGCGCCTGAAAATATGACTCTGTGTTTCCTAACATATTGACTCAACAACGGCTCCTCCCCACCGCTGCAGTAGTGGTCTGCCCCGTGTGGCTTTCCTTGTCTTCACGTGCCCTAGTCCTCGTGACATCACAACGCAGGGCTACCACATCACTAGCATTCTGTCACGAGGTGCCGCTTCTGGTGCTGCTATGATTGGATGAAAGCTTTCAAATCAATTACAGTGTGTACATTTTCCTCCGTCCTTGTTTAAAATAAATGATACATTCAACATAAGGCTCATGCTCCCAGTTTGTGTGTATAGACCTTTTCCAGTTATGGAAGCATTTACACTGGCCAAGTCCACATCTGTGTCCAACTCGCTCCTCCGTCTGGTAATAATGTTCCATTGTCCAATTACCTACTTTGCTCCTCAGAATAAATTCTGATTTCACTGCTGTACACACCGCAGGAAAGATATACATGAAACCAGTCCCAATCTGTTAGGTGGAACGCTCTTTCAGTCTCAAAAACTGCCCTGTGTTGCCGGCTGTCTTACGTCGTTCCTTACCTCTGTAGACATAACTTCAGGGGCTGGCTGTGGTTCTCCCCGCCTCTCACGAGGGCACTGCTGTTACGGCTGTTTTTCCTTCAGTGGTGCCCCTCCTGTGCCTTGGCAGAACACTCGCTCTCCGCTATCTGTTGCTGTTGGTTCCACTTTGAAATCACCAGCTGGGATATTCAGTTCTGAGTCTCCGCAGGTCTGATTGGGTCCCCTCTCATCAGGTGTGGTAAAGATGGAAGGAAGATTCCTTATATTTGGTGGCACAACCAAAGCGTTCAAATATTGCAAGTTCCTATCCTCGAGCACGTAATGTTCGTACTCTCATGACGCATGGCCTCTATGTGCTATATAGTGCCCGAGTACACAGGGATCAGTATGTGCTTGTTAGGATGATAACCTGCAGAAGGATCAGGCTCCTCCCTGCCCTCCCTGCCCACAGCTAACCCGAGCTCTTTAGTTGTTTCACAGTATTCGGTGGTCCCTCTATACATGGCTAAACATGTAGGATGTCTGACGCTATTTTTCTGTATACGTCACAGAGGTCGTTTTGCTGCTCCACCCTACTCTGTCTTGAATAACTGGCCATATGGGGCTGCAAGGCCCCACATCCTAACCTGATGTTTACAGAAGAGAGAGCGTAAATCTTGCATAGCCAATAGGGCTCGCTTGGGACCTTATAAGTATTTAGTTATGCAGCACAATATCCTTGGTGCAACAACATCAACTGTTGAATGGCTAAACACTTATAAGGTCCCAAAGGCAAGACCTATTGGCTATGCCAATGCTTGTTCCTTTAGGTCCTTTGATGCAACCAGTATTGGGAACCTGTAGTGTCATTAGGATACGTCACAGTACAGCCCTTTCTCCGAGTGGGCTGCTCCCCAGGTATCCCCACACCCATCACTCACAGGCGTCACAAGTTGCATAATCCTGGTAAAAAAGGGAACTGAGTCGTACGTACCCCTCACTCCAATCCTATTCTAAATCTGTGTCTATGTCATTCTTTCTGCAGCAGCCTCCACCAATCACAGGATGCTTTGTATCCCAGCTGGAGTGGGTTTTTTGCAGTTTTTTTATATAGCGCGAACTTGACGCAAAGTTATTGGAGCGCTTTACATGAGCACCAGTTATATTACACAAAGATACATCCATTAGAGTCGAGCCTGCGAGAGCGTATGCTCTCGCTTGCAACACTATTGTTTACACAAAGGGCTTGAAGCCCACCTGTTGCTTACCATTGGCTGGCTTCAGCCTTCGCCTTCTTAGCAGCCTCCTTATGCTGACCAAACGTCACTTCCGATGCTTGCCGTGGAGCAGGGACCAAGCACAGATGGATTAACCTTAATTCGTTCCCCTCCGCTGCTCCCGGCATTATTGAGCTACTATTTCTTCCCCCACCTCCCGCTGCGCCTTTTTTAAAATTGTTTGCTCTTTCCCCGTTATCAGTTTCTCCTCGTGTTTGCTTGTTGAACTGGCCCTCTTCGTTTTCGCTCTCCATCTCAGGTTTCGCTGGTCTCCTCTTCACTGAAGTTTCTTGTTTTCTTCAGTCTTTGATTTGGTTTCCGTTAAAGGCATGTTTCTCAGTTCATCGTTTTAATGCTTTATGTGAGCAACACTTACATGGTAAAAGGTCATTTTTATTTGTTCTTCACAGGTGCTTGTGATCATAGGATAATGAGTCGACACAAGGAAATGTACTTTTTTCACCCCGTCTCCTCCCTCACCCAACCGCTCTCCATATTTCGCCTGTGTGAAAGAAAGCGGTAGGGTAGAAATGAGTGAGGCACCTTTTATCTCTTTTTATTTTTTTTACTACAGTCTTTATTTATTTATATATTTATATAGCGCACTAATACCCGGGGGCGTCTAGGCGCTGAAATCCCGTCTCCAGCCGGCCATGGGGAATCGAACAGAAGAGAATTAATCACTGCATAGCTTTAGGCCTGAAAAAGCCAGGTCTTCAGTCTCTTCCTGAAGGATATCAGGTCCGATGAGTTTTTCAGTGCGAGTGGTAATTGATTCCATAATCTGGTAGTAATGTATAGAAAGCCTTTGCCTCCCCAGTGAGAGAATCGTGCCTTGGGAACTTCCACCAGCCGATGGGAGGTAGACCGCAGCATTCTGGGGGGAGTATACCAACAGAAGTGGTCCATTAGATAGGCAGGACCCTGATTATGCAGCGCCCTATAGGCGATGCAAAGGGCCTTAAACTTAATCCTCTTTTCCACCGGGAGCCAGTGGAGGGAAGTAAGGGCCGCCTTATCGTAAGCGTATTTAGGTAACCTGAATAGCAGGCGGGTGGCTGAATTCTGCAAGACTTGCATCTTGATGAGAAGGGCTTTATTCATACCAATCAGGAGGCCGTTGCAGTAGTCCAGCCTAGACAACACTAATGCCGAGACTACTGTTTTCTGTAAGTCAGGTGCTATAAAGCAGAAGATTTTCCTCAGAATTTTTAGGATGAAACAGATGGCTGATGTCATGGCATTAACGTGATGGGAGAATGAGAGAGTGGTGTCGAAGATGACTCCCAGGTTCCTAACCTTGGAGACTAGAGTAGGGAGAGGGCCAAATTCACTGGGCCACCAGTCTGAGGACCAAAGGGAGACATCTCTGCCAAAAAGAAGAACCTCCGTTTTATTGGAGTTCAGTTTAAGGCAGTTTTCTGACATCCATTTGCTCACCTGTCTCATACAGGCATGAAAATTGTGGATGGTACTGAAAGGGTCCTCTGAGATGGACACTATAATCTGCGTGTCATCGGCATAGGACACCATGGCAAATCCGAAGGATTTGATAAGCCTGGCCAGGGGAACCACATACAAATTGAAAAGGGTCGGGCTGAGAGACGAGCCCTGTGGAACCCCACAAGGAAGATTAAAACTCTGAGAACTCAGGCCGTCCATCTCCACAAATTGTTCCCGGTCAGAAAGGAAGGAATTAAACAGTTGTAGGGCGTGCCGGCAATGCCTGTTTCTTGAAGGCGATGTAGTAGGAGGCCATGGTCCACTGTGTCGAATGCTGCCGACAGATCCAGAAGGATCAGTGCCGCCATGCCTCCCTTATCTACCGAGCGCCTGATTTCCTCTGCGGCCGTAATCAATGCAAGCTCCGTGCTATGACCACCGCGAAAACCATATTGGGAAGGATCCAGAATGTTGTTATAATTGATAAACGTGGTAAGTTCTTGATTCATGTATTTTTCAAGGATTTTTGCTGGCAGTGGCAGACGGGCTATTGAACGATAGTTGGCGGGGTCTGTTTTGTCCAGATTTGATTTTTTTTTAAAGTGGTAAGATGGAGGTCTTTTTCCATAATTTGGGAAAGATACCAGTTTTCAGAACAAGATTAAATAGCTCTGTAAGATGGCCGGCTATCGGTTCGATTACTGAGATTGCGATCTTGGGGGGGGCATGGATCCAATGGTGAGCCCGATTTGGCGGCAGCGAGAAGTTTGACCGCCTGCTCGTGATTGGAGGGAACTCGGAAAGAAGCGCAGAATTTTGGCTCTCATTCAGTTTCATTAAAGGCAGCTTGGAGTGTTCCGGGGAAACACACCCCAAAGTCGCAGAATCTCATGAGCAGACTTACGCATCCAGTCGCACTATACAGGCCAGTATTCAGGAGCGGGTTACCTCCCAAAAATTACATTTCTTTGTTTGTTGGGACTAAAAAAATGAGCGAAAGGTTGCTCTACTGGGAGAGGACGGTTAAGAACGGGGATCTCAGAAGGACATGCGTTCATTATATTAACCTTTTAATTTACAGCGAGTCCGGTTTTTATCTGTATTGCCTTCTTAGCAGCTTTGATGCAATGAAAGTAAGGCAGAAGGCGCCTGTAATTGTTGCAGCCTTGTGCGCTTCGTGTTTTCACTTTATGGAACTCAATGTTGCCATCTAAATAAGGTTGCACTGTTGTCAGGACCTGTATTATGCGTACATTGCCCGTTGTTTAACAGAATGATGGTACTGTATAGCGACTTGCCCCAGCTGCGTTTGCGAAGTGCAGCTAATTTCTTGTCATAAGTAAAAGATGAGCCTTTTTATTTTGCATATTATTTATGAATGTTTTCATCGACACGTGTACGGCTAACACTAAACTGATCTCTCTCAAGTGACCACTTGTAATGTAGCTGTCTTCCTTTCACTAATTTGGACATGTACAGTTACTGCATTTTGCCAATTGTGTATGTCTTTCTCTTTTTTTTCCATTCTAACGGGCATCAGCTATGAGTCCCAAGCTATCAATTTCATGTGTCACTATGCCAATGTTGCTCTTAAAAAGGCTGATGGTGTGTGTGTGTTTCAATTGAAAAAGGAGCATCGAACTAACAAAATAACTGAATGATTGCAAGATGTCTTAGTGAGTGCTTATATCTGATGTTGCTCCATTACATTTAATAGCAGTGCCACATTGGCAAAGCCAATAGTCAGCACTCACCTGTTACGGCGATACCTATTGGCGTTGTCAATGCTTGTTTTTTGTAGGCACAGGGAGATTGCATGGTTTGCCCAGAATCACAGGATGTTGAGCCGACACTGAGATTCGAACCACAGGGTGTTGAGGCGACACTGAGACTCGAACCACAGAGTGTTGAGCAGCTTCGGATTGGTAACACGGACACTCGGGCAATGCCAGAGGGGCCGGTATCCGAATACCAGCTGTGGGCTGCTTTTTTGAGCAGCCTGGGGATTTCTGCGTTGTTTGATGCCGCCAGCGGCCCAGTGGGTGCCTGAGTGGCCTTTCTGGAGGCAGATGGGCGCCCATTACCTCCTTTTTATCAACGGCAGAGGTGTCACTCCCTTTCTCTCGCTGGGCCGGCCCATTAATAAATGCATATTGAGCGGGGGCAGGGGGCCTGAGCAAAAGTGGCCTCATTTGTTTTCAGGTGTGTTTCACCAGTGTAAACTAATCAGTGCATTTTTTTTACCCCCCCTCCCCCATTTGTTTTAGAAAATTTCGCCGAAGCAGTGTTTTGCGGAAAGGCAATATGCAAATGTGGGCCACTTTTTTTTAGCGTGCCCGGACGATTTTTAATCCCAATCCAACCCTGGTGTTGAGCCGATCCGAGACTTGAACCCAGTTCCTCAGTTCCAAAGTCGGCGCTCTGGTTGTTACCAGGGACATCTTAAGGATTTTGAGGGCCCTGGGCCAAGTGTATTTTGGGGCCCCTGTTCAGAACAGCTTTGATTTTATGATCCAGTTTCAGCTCTTTCATGCACTCTTTGGCCAGGTCACTGACAATTCACAGGCACAGGCTAATATTCAGGGTTAACAACTTCAGTTTTCATTATTGTAACACAGCAGCAGCTCACTAATACTGCAAATATTCTCTGTGACACCCTCCCATTTCTAATATGTGAGGTCCTCTTTTGATCTAAAAGAATTTTTTTATGGATGTTGCATGAAACATAAACAAACATTTTTCTGGCAAATCTCTGTAATAGACTTTCACACATCTCCCACATTAAAAATAAACTAAAGAAAAACGGTATTTAAAACATTCGGTTTAAGAATTATTCAAGGTCATCAGGGCAAGACTCTCTGCAGAGCAAAGTTGGCTCTATCAGGACCCACCTGAAAGGCTGGGGCCCTGGGCCAGAGCCCACTTTGCCCATGCCTAAAACGTCTCTTGTTGTTACGCCACATTCTCTCAATACCATCTGTTCCCAACCTCACACCCTCCCTGCTTAGTCGGTCCTTGAAGGGAAGGGTGAGATTGATGGTGCGCTGCAGGCGAGTGACTGCATAAGTAGGCATTGAAATGAAATAAAATCCAGTGTGAAATTGGCATGAAGGCATCTTTATGCCAGTAGAAAGGAGAGAGCCGGGGGAAACGGCAGATTGCAGCAATTACCAGCCGTTCGCCATGTCTGCAAGAGAACTCCCAGGAGGCGGAGTTCTGTTTTGCATGTGCAGGGAGCCCCACCTCTGCCATTCACTGCAGAGAGAGGCCTCTACCACAACACCTGGAGCATGGGGGCATGTCCCACACCCCTCAGTACAAGACTCTATGGCTGATCTGATCATGTGAAGGGCAGTCGAGCGGTTCACAAAGAAGGAAAGTAGGTTACAAAAAAACAAAACCCATTTACAGTTTCAGTAAAAATCAACCAAAGAAATAAACAGAGGCATAGAATGTGACCAATAAGAGAGAGGCTACAGTAGGAAAAGGAGTGATTGGAAGACTAGCAAGACAATGGGAAGAGCCAGAACCAGAAAGAGTTAAAAGATGAAACCAGGAGAGGGTCACAAAAACATAGAGAAGGCTATACACACTCAGAGGGCATTGAAAATTTTGAGATCAGAAGGTGGGGATGTATATGATGGGCCAATCCACGGTACGCCAACAGGGCCAATAGGGCTCTGGTAAAAGAAGGGTAGATCATGTTCTCAGTATCAGTCAAAGTATTTTTGGAACAGTAGAATGTTCACCTTTTTTGGTTTCAATATTTTTTATTAGACATTTTATAAATGCACAAACAACAGTTAGGCAGATGTACCCTCCCCCACCCAGTTTTCTCCCTCTACCCCTGACAACTCTACCATTAAATTGAAACTGGTGTCATGTCTCAGTGATCCAAAGCGAGAGGTTGTCGTATAATCGACTGTCCTAGGGCCCTTAACAACTTCGGGTATGTGGCGCCCCTATAGTCTTTATTCAAATACGAAAGGACTGGATTCTATAATTTAGTTGAAGTAGCTAGTTCTCCCTGCTAAGTCATAGGAGACCTTTTCACGGCCCAGTAAGAACCAAAGTTTGTGTAGCCCGAGCTCATAGAATGAAGTAATGGCTTGTCCGCAAAGTGACAAAATGGTATGTTTAGCTACCAAAGGGAGGTTTGATGGATGCTTGTCTGCCAGGAAGTGTAGGGGGTATATATCTTCTGCTGATCTGCCAAGTAGGGCAAACTCTGACAATTTCTCTATAGTTGGCCGTGAACCTGTAAAAATGCTAAGACAATTCTATGCCAGTAGATCTACAGTCCTGAGCATAGCCAAGGAATATGTATCGGGGAGGCAACCTCTCCACAACCCCTCCAGAAAGAGTTGGGGTGGCTCTGGTTGATGACATTGAGCAGCACTGGCGTAAGGTTCCGCCGGAAGAGGTTTTTGTAATGGATCTCTCTGCCCAAGTGTGTCGTGTAAAATTGTTGGTGCAATTAAATATTTCCAGCTACTGTTATACATCAAGGATATACCAAAGTCCCTTTCCCATTGTACCTGAAAGTGGAGCTTATCTGTTTTAGTTGGCTGCTTTGAGGAGAGCATATATTTTGGTTACTAGATGTTTGGTAGAGAAAAGGTGTTGGAGGAATTTTTTTAAATGCATTAATTCCCTAGTAGCCCCATTTCTGATGTCATCCCGAAAATCCAGAGTCTAATCTGTAGGTAGTGAATGCGTTCAGTCTCTGGTATCCCACACCCCTGTTTAATATCTCCAAATGATTTGAAAACGCCATTTGCATAGAAGTACTGGATCCTGAAGCAATCCTTTTGCCTCCAGATTTGAAACTTCAATGTCTACATGCCTGGTGACAAATTGAGTTTGCGGACTATCGCCGTGAGAAGTGATGGGAGTGTGGTGAGGCCATCCCTCTCTGCAATGGAGTCCCACACCCCTATTGTAGCTCTAGTTATTGGGGAGACATATAAAAGGTGACCTTGATTATGTTCAGGGACCAATGGCTCTTCCCCCGAGGGCCTGGCTGCTAAGTTCTGGACAATAAAGCACCATCGCTTATTTGTTTCCCCTTTCAGCCATTCAATCATACATCTTAGTTGGGAGGCTGGTAGTAGCACAGTAGAACCCCAAACCTCTGCCCTTTGTGCATCTCATGCAGGTTTTGCCAGGTAGTCTTGGTCTCCTGTTCGCCCAGACATATGCTGAACAAACCGCTTGTAATCATTCAGTGTCCACCTTTATCTGAGGAAGGGGTAGGGTGTGGAACATACACAAGATTTGTGGCAGTAGTGTTAGCTTTAATGCGGTTATCTACCTACCCAGTAGAGCGTGTGGTTTTTCCAGGCAGCCAAAAGAGGACCTCAACTCTTGCAGCAGTGACTCAAAATTTGTTTTGGTGCAGGCCTGCAGGTTGGGCGTCAGCTTCATCCTATGTAATTGAGAATGTCTTGGTATCAGCGAAATGGAGACGCCTGTGCTAATTTCATATTAAGAGTATTCCCTCCCACCAACTCAAGTCCTTCGTATTTAGTCATATTAATTTAAAGACCTGGTCCTGATTTAAATTTCTATTATAAGGGGATAAGGGCGGGAATTGATTGTAAAGGCTTGGTGAGGATGAGGAGAATATCTTCTGCAAAAGAAGATAGTTTAAATGTTTCGTGGCAAAGAGATCTCACTAATTTGGGGGTGTTGTCTTATTTTCTGCAAAAGGACTTCCAGAAAGCGGTCAAAAAGAGGTTTGGATCAAGGGCACCCCTGTCAAGTGTCTGGTAATATGTAGAAATCCAAAGGGTTGACTATTAATTTTAATCCTTGCCCGATGGTTATGATCAAGAGCTGTGATCCTGTCAGGTCAACGAGTCAAGTGCCCAAGCCAAATCGCCTCAAGACATCAAACAGCATTCCCCAGACCACCTGATCGAATGCTTTCTCTGCATCGAGTGACTGGACGACTGCCTCGTTTCCCTTTTCCTGGCGGTGTCTATGAGGTGTTGGACCTTTTTGGTATTGTCACTTGCTGTGTGGTGAAGTATAAAACAGATCAGGGTGTATTAAATCGGGCAAGAATTTATCGAGCTGATCGGCCTGAATTCTTGTAAGTATTTTAATTAACAGATTAAGCAAATAGATGTGCTTATATGACAGACAGAGTGTTATGTCGTTTCCTGACTTAGGGAGCTACCTGATGCTGGCCTTTGTCATCCCTTCGGAGGAAGACAATGTTTGGAGTTAAATCACTATATAGCGCGGTCAAGATAAGGAGGAGTAGGGGGCAAACCTCCTACAAATCAAGGCTGTGTACCTATCAGGCCATGGGTCTTTAGAACATATCGTTTGCCTGATTGCCTTTAGGACCTGGGCTGCAGTGATGGGCATATGGAGTGCAGAAGACTCTGAGGTGAGTTTAGAGAGAGAGGGAATCCAAATATGCTGCTCGTCTGGAGATGTAACCTCCAGTGTACAAAGACTTGTACTATGTATGGCAGGCTCGCAGCTTGGCGTCGGTCATGGTACATAGCATGCCTGTGGCATCTTTGATCTCTCCAAGGTTTCGGTGAGCCTTAGCGGCTAGCAGCTTATGTGCCTGGCTAATGCCCGGTTTATTTCCCTTGTGGTGAAAGCAAGTTCCTATTCTAGTCAGTGTACAATTTGCTCTATCGAGTTCTAGTGTACAGAGTTGTCCCCTTATAGTTGTTACTTTTCTCCAGGTCTTGTTTGAGGGGGTCAGTTTGTTTTGGTTTTCTGCCTCTGTCAGTTCAATTGCTAACTTCACCCTCGTGAGGACATGCATGCGTTTAAGATTTACCACTGCTTGAATAAGAGTCCCTCTAATGGCCTCCCTAACGTCATCCCAAATGACCCATTTCTCTAACTCTCCTGTGTTGTTAAATGGTAGGTATTCAGTAAGCGTCTTACGGACTTCAGCCAAGACTAGGGGCTCCTTCAGCAATGAATTATTCAATCGCAAGGAGCCTTGGCGAAAAGATCCCACCTCATCCTCTCACTGAAGTGTGAGTTCCGTAGGCCGTGATCCGGGAATGTTTGGGGAAGCTGGTCAGCCTCTCTTAAGGAGTGCTCCACTTCTTATCCATTGGGATTGAGCTGATCCTGGCATATGTGCAGTGCACATCAAACTACTGGAAAATATCTATGGAAAGTGGGTGTCTGGTGCGCCTTGCAGTCACTAAGCCTAGGTCATTCAGCCATGTCCACCTCTCAGCTGATAACACTGTGTTCCCACCATGCCGCCCTTGGGATCTGTCCAGAGAGGCGTTAAGAACCAGATTGAAATCTCCTCTGATTATCAGAGGACCCAAGGCAATGTCATCAAGAATTTGGTGAGTGTCTTTCAGGAACACCTCCTGCCCATTATTAGGGGTGTAGATGGGCACAAAATTCACTGGGTTGCCCCCCTAGAGGCCATTAACCACCTTCCACCTTCCACCAACCATGTTTATCCGTTTAATATTCCTTTTCAGTAAAGGAACCTTTAGTGCTAAGGAGTATTGCCTCCCGGCTCTCTTATAGGTGGCAGTTCCGTGATATTACTTAGGACAAAGTTGAGATTATAACCTAGCGCTATCTCCAAGCAAGAGATGGGTTTCTTGCAATAAATACATATTGGCATTAACTGCTCTAAGATCCCCCAGGATGCTAATTTGTTTCACGGGGTTAAGAGGCCTCGGACATTATAGTGTACTACTTTTCGTGGTGTATGGCGGGCTCCCATGGGCCAAAATCTAGTGATTACGAGCTGCTTATCAGGTATGTAACATGAAATCATGCATTCTTCAGTCTAATTTTTCTTCCCTCTCCCTAAATTCAAATCCAAGAATCATAACAATCAAAATTATTAAACTGACTAGAGAGTGTCTAAACAGTGCCCACAAATGGACCATATAAACCACATTGTTGGGGATCTTGGCTGTGTTGACACGCCCATAGGTTTACACTCCTCCAACCCCAGTCCCTGCCCCACATTTAAAGTCATACATTGTAAGGCCTCAGCCTGGAATAGTAGTCTGTGCGTGGGCCCAGTTCCTTTGGTTTTCAGTTGTTATTAATCTTTTTAAACGTCGCAGGACAAATAGTGGTAAGTAAAGCTTGTGGAAGGGAATTCCTAATTCCAGTGGTGCTGCCAGAGAGGAATTGCTGCGTATACCATTCCATTTTTTAATGTAGGAGGCTAAAGGAGAAGGAATGCTGCATTTTCTGATCCTCGTTGACTGCCATAGATTTTCAATTTCTCAGCCAATTAGGAAGGTGTGGACCTGTGTAGGGCTTTGTTGGTGATATGGGAGTCTTAAATTGTGCTCCTAGTTCAAAGGTAAGTCTCCACAGTGATTTAAAAATAGGTGTATTATGGCCACATTTCTCGTATTAAAAAATACATCGAGCTGCCCCCTTGAGCACAGCTCATGAGACTTTGATAAAGCAATGAGAGGTTAATCCCTTAATCCAGTCTGGAAAACCCAGGCGGCTGAACTTTGACCTTCAAGTTTTGCTCAGGAATAAACTGCCACATAGCAGCCTAAACTGGTAACATGCGCTCTTGGCCAGAGCAGTGTTTGGCCTTGTTAAAGTTGAAACATAGGAGTTTGGCATTATCCACAAAAAAAAAAAAAAATCTGGGAAAGGACAGGAGTCAATTCACGATCGAACAAGCAGGTTGGATTCTTTTGGGGAGATTAAAAGAAACTGTTTTATTCGGGTGATGATTAGACATTCACCTGTGGAGGTTTTCCGGGGTGTTGAAGGGCCAAGAAATTTCCTTCAGAGGCAGAATGTTAAGCCAGGGCTGGGTGTCATCAGCATGTTTTTTATTTTTATTTTATTTATACATTTTCAAAAACAAAAATAAAAAAATAAAAAATACAGATAGTCAAATCAGAGCTTTGGTAAAGGTTACACATAATGTAGACGTCAGTTGGCAGAACTTAACAGTACACAATCTGGCATGACAGATATACATTGACATGACAACAGGTTAAAGTGCATCGTACGATAGGATAGGCTGAACATTATTACACAAAAAAAATCGGGTATTATACAGTGGTGACTGTGAGCAGATAAGCAGTGAGTGGACCCCAGATATCACGAGGCTTCGATGCCATGGGCAGCTCCTCAGCGTAACATGTAAGCTGATCCCGACAGTATGCCAGGTCCTGCAGCCATAGTTCAGTGGAAGGTGCAGATCTTCCTCCCCAGCCCATAGAGACTCTACGTTTAGCGAGTAGCAAGGATATAGCTACAAATTTTCTATGTGGTGCTTTGATATTAGCTACAGCGCCCACCAAGCATAGCTGTGGAGTACATGCTATGGGCAACTCCACCATCTGATGCAGAATGTGTGTGACTAATCTCCAGTATTCCTGCACCTTTGGACACTCCCAGGCTAAGTGGTAGAAATTGGCGTCCGGGGCATCACAGCGCTTGCAATGATCAGTGTCTCTCAACCCATACCTGTATAGCTGTGCCGGAGTATAATACAACTGGTGCAAATATTTAAAATGCACCAGTCGCAGGTTCCCATTTGCTGTTAAGTGTCCTGTCAGACGGCAACAGTCCATCCACTCGTTTTCAGAAAGCGGTTCAGGGAGAATGTCATTCCATTTAGCCAACGCAGTCTTATCAATTGCGGCCGTATCCCTCTGTGAGGCCTTATATAGTCTCGTAACTAACCTGGCTCTGGATGTGGAAGTGTATATAAGTTGCAACCCTTCAAGTGTCTGCGGTTCTGCAGGGAACTGTGGATAAAGTGTACGCATAGCGGAACGCAGTCTAGTGTAAACAAACAGCTGCATGGTAGTGGCATTGCCCCTGGTGGCTATATTTTCAGACGCGATAAATTGACCCCCAGGAAACGCATCCTCCATTGTCAAAAGAGCCATGTCATGAAGGGTCCTTAACGTACCAGCTTCTTGCGTAACAGAAAGTTCTGAGTGATGCAATAATGGCATGCCTGGAGCATACAGTGGTAGTTTTTGTGCCCGCTTCCCCAACTCTTGCCAGGCCCTAGATGTGGTTTGTACAGTGTCAAATTCCCCTTTGTCAAATACCGTGTGTTTGTTGACTATCATAGCTTTAAGTGGTATAGGGTGTACCGCACCTGCCTCCACCGCCACATGGGGTATATAAGCTGGGTCCTGTTGCCAATAATAGGCGTAATGAGCCTGCGCACAAAGATAGTAGAGATGAAGGTCTGGTGCCGTGAACCCCCTGCTCGTAAGGAAGTGTGAGTGTTTCCCATTTGAGACGAGATTTTTTTCCTCCCCAGGCTAATGTTATCAAGAGGGAACGGAGCCTATCGAAAAAATGTCGTGTTAAATGTACCGGGATATTTAAAAATAAATATAAAAAACGCGGAAGGATCACCATCTTCATGAGTGCTATACGATCCGCAAAGGATAAGGGTAATTTAATCCAGCGATTTACTTGCCCCTCTAGACGCGTGATAGCCGTGCCATAGTTGGATTGTATGACCACTTGTGGGTCCCTGTGGAGCCATATTCCTAAGTATTTCACAGTGTCAGTGCACCATGTTAAGGGATAATCTAGATCAATGTGGGGTGTGCTATCTGTGAGGGGTAGTATGATCGATTTGGACCAATTGATTCCCAGCCCAGAGAACCATTCAAACCGTATGTATTCCCTAAGGAGTTGTGCAAGGTGCGTAGCGGGTTCACGAACGTACAGCACCATGTCGTCAGCATACATGGAAACAGCCAAGGGGCGCTGGTGAAAACGCAGCGCTGCCTGTGCATAGCGCTGTCTTAAAATACAAGCCAATGGTTCAAGTATGAGTGCAAATAGTAAAGGTGATAGCGGACACCCCTGCCGTGTGCCGCGTTGAATAGTAAAAATCTCCGAAAGCTGACCGTTAACCTTCACACGAGCTAGTGGGTTAGTATAGAGTAGTTTGATCCAGTTAGTAAAAATAAAGGGCACTCCCATGCGATGTAGAATTGCAAACATATAGGACCAGGAGATAGAGTCAAATGCTTTTGCAGCATCTAGTAGCACTGCAACTGCCGGCAAGGTAGGCTCAAGCACATGCATCGCAGCAAAGAGTGTTCTCAAATTATGCGCTGTTGAGCGAGTTGGGACGAACCCAGATTGATCAGGGAGGACCATGACAGGGAGAAGTAACTTCAATCTTGTTGCTACTACCTTCGCTAAAATTTTAGTGTCCGTATTGATTAATGATAGCGGTCTATATGATTCACACCGATCCGGCGGTTTATCAGGTTTTAGCAGCGTAATCACGAGTGCTTCACGTAGGGTCGGCGGCAAACATTGAGTCTCGTATGCCTCCTCAAATAACTGGAGAAGGCAAGGGGCAATCAGATCTATATATTGTTTATAAAACTCTGCTGGCAACCCATCGGTACCCGCTGATTTTCCGTTAGGTAGTGCAGTAATAGCGTCCCGTATTTCATCCAAGGTAAGAGGATGCATTAGGAACTCCTGCTGTCCCCGTGAGAGCCACACCAACGCGATATCATCCAAATATTGCACAAGTTCTGCCTCATCCGCTGCCTGGCGATGGGCATACATCCCCTCATAATAATTTGCAAAGGTTTTAAGTATATTAGGTGTATCATAATATGTGATATCATCTGCGGTGACGGCGTTGATTAGATAAGTTTTATGGCGGGGTTCGAGAATACGGGTAGCCAGTGCTCTGCCCGGCCTGCCAGCTTCTCCATAATATCGAGCAATGCCCCGGCGTGACATATGTCTGAATTCTTGATCCGCCACGTCATTATACTCTGTGATTTTAGTTTTAATAAGTGCCAGCTTGGCTGGATCTGATGCCTGTTCGTATCCGCGTTCAAGCACACGCAGTTCTTGCTCAAGTGAGGCCATAGTGCGACGCAATGACTTCAGCACTCCGGCTTGTAGACCCATACAGGCTCCCCTAATGGTCACTTTAAAAGCTTCCCAGAGCGTTGCAACTGTTTGGACAGACCCAGTGTTGTGTAAGAAGTAGTCAGCAATAGCTTCACGCACACCCTCACAAAAACCTGGTCTAAAAGAGATGTCGGCTGCAGTCGCCATTGGAATTGGGAGGGGATGTGAGAGGGCAACGACATGCTGAGGAGCACTGGGGAGTGGTCCGATAATGTCCGTGGTAAATGCTTAATCTGTACAGTCCATGCACCGATGTCTTGCGTGACCAGCCAGTAGTCTATGCGTGACCACACCTGGCGCGCATATGAGTGGCATGTACCTTCCCGGATGCCCGGATGCCTCACTCTCCAAATGTCCGTAAGCCCCAGGGATACCATACCATCATGCACTGACTTAGTGGCTTTCTTAGGAGGGGGGTCAACCGTCGACACTCTGTCTAATTCAGGATCGAGAACAGCATTAAAATCGCCCCCACAAATAATGGGTGACAAAGACAATTTATATAGCTTGCCCCACAATGTGTCATAAAAAGCAGGGTCATCTACATTGGGACCATATAAGTTCACTATCACCATCTTCGCACCGTGTAATGTACCCTGCACTATGATATATCTCCCTTCCTCGTCCTCCTCTACATGTATTGGCACAAAAGGGACGCCCTTCTTTATGAGAATCATCACTCCCCGCGCATAGGAGGAGTAAGACGCAGTCAGTCGCACCCCCGCCCATCTGGTAGCTATGGTTGAGGCCGCATGTTTGTTAAGGTGAGTCTCCTGCAATAGAGCAACCTGGATGTGATGACGATCTAGGTATGTCAACACCTGTCGCACTTTTTTAGGGTGGTTAAGCCCCCTAACATTCTAGCTTATCCACGATATTGTGGGTGTTTTGGGGTCAGTCATGTCTGTCGATAGTGTGGATCGTATCTGTGCCATTGTCTAAATAAAAGAGTTTAGTGTAAAGTCTGTTCCGCCAATGTGAGGTGTCCAAAGCTCTAGCAATGTAACAGTGTTCCCCAACAATCCCCCCCACCCACTTCAGCATAAGGACCATGCTGTGATTACCCTGGTTCAAAACAAAACAGCATGTATACATTTGCATCTGTAAATCCTTGTAAATACAATGAGAAAAAACAGAAAACGACATTACTAAGGCGCCAAAGGGCACCTGAACAGAGGAATGAACTTTGCGGGGAATACCCATACTGTGGGTCACTAGTAGCCATCGGCCCCCCGAGTTAACAGGGTGGGTCAAGACCAGAAGAGATAGGCTAACCAGCCATCGGCTTGTGAACAGTCGAAGGGCCCTCGTACATAACACCTTCAGAGAACCAACATTGTAAAGTTAGCAACTTGTACTATCAAAAATTGAAACATTCTACCCCCAGCATAGAGCAAGCGGAGCATAGCAGGTGATACGCAGAAGATCATATGCAGGCTAATATACACGTGATACACTAACAGTAACTGACCCTAATATTTAAGATAACATAGTAAGCCATTAGGGAGATTGTTGCTAGGTACCGCAAACATTTTGGATCTCACGTGCTCAGCCCTCAGTGTCCGAATCTGCGCCTTTGTCGCGCAGTGATTCCTGCCGCTCAATCTGCCGTATATATTGAAGTGCTTCTTTGGGCGTTGTGACAATACGCGCTTTTCCCGCATGCTGGATCCTCAGCCGAGCAGGGTATAGCATCGCATATTGGATATGCAGAGATTGCAGGTTTTTTGACAGTTTGGAATTCTCGACGCGCCTGCTGCACAGCTACTGTAAAATCGGGAAAGAGTTCCACCTTCATCCCCTGATAGTCCAGGCCGCCTTTCTCTCTGGCCAAACGGAGCGCTGTATCCCGATCCCGATAATTCAATAGTCGGGCTATGATGGGTCGGGGTGGAGCCCCAGGCACAGGACGGGCAGCCAAGGAGCGATGGGCCCTTTCCACTATGAGCACCTTAGAGAAATGGTCAGCGCCCAGGAGAGATACCAGCAGCGTCTCGACAAAGGATTCCATGGGCCCGGTGTTGGTGGATTCTGAAATGCCTGTAATGCGAAGGTTGTTTCTCCGGGACCGAGCCTCAATGTCCTCATTCTTCGCTCTGATCACCTCCAGCAGCTTTTCCATGCTGGCGCAGGAGGAGCTGACAGCCTTCACCCGATCTTCCGTGGTCGAGATACGCTGCTCAGCCTCCGCCATCTGCGTACCATGCTGATCTATTTTAGCCGCCATGCTGTCCATACGCAGGTTAAGGTGATCAATCTTGGCATCTATGGACTGTAGGCTCTGCTGCATACTCAACATCAGGCGTTCCAGCTTGGTAGGTGGCCCCGCATCAAGATCCGGTTCCGTATCTGAGGCGTTAGGGGTTTGGGTTCTCGTGTGCTTTTTGGTCTCGAACTGCAACTTGCTCTGCTGCTTGTCCGTCCTCCCCATCTTGGCTGCAGTCCAGCGCTGATATTGTCAGTCAGGGGATTGCGCGATAGCTTTGACCCCACTACCTACAGCATGCACAGAGATAGTCCACGACGACTAGTGTAGGCCTTTGTTAGCGTTATTCTCTATACCAGACGGGGGACTTGCGGGTCCTGTCAGGCCATGCAGCATAACCCACAGGCGGAAGGTATGTAGCAGCTAGGGCACCATAGTCGAACAAAAGGGCAAGGAAGCGAAACCACTGCCCAGCCGGACAGGTCGGTTTATATAGGCGATTTGCAGCAAATCCAGTTACAGCGCCTTCACACTATCGGACCGGCCGCACTCAGCGCAGGGGATTCCGAGGGTGCACACCAGACTCCGGGGGTCACAGTCATCAACACCGCAGAGCTGTACACTGGTGATCGCTGCGTCGCAGGTCGTATGTCACATCAAATAGAGGATCAAGCAGGTCTCTGAGGCGTAGCGGGCCAGCACACTCCCAGGGCCGTCAAGATGAAGCAGACGAGATCAGGCGGGGGGAACCACCAGCAGACCGCCAGTTGTACCGCACAATCCCAAGGCCCCAAGGTAGGCTGCCCAGGTAGATAGTTTAGGAGAGTTAGGAGGATCACAACGCAGAATTCGGGGGCAGTCTGGCAGTTAATGACATAGTCCAGCAATTAGTACTTCCCCATAGAAGTCCGCCGCCAACTCAGCAGGGGCACCCCCACAGATCCGATATGATCAGCGCGATCCGGCTCCCCAGCGCTCCGCCTCCCGCCGAGCAAATGGCGCCGACAGTAGCAATTGCGCTCCGTCACCACAGCGTAGACAGTGATGCAGGGTGGGCCGTACATGCGGATCCCGGCCGCGCACAAGACAGCGTCGCGAGAGCCTGCAGTAGGGACTAGCGCTTCACGCAGAGTTTATGCTCGTCGGTCCGTGCCATATACTGGACCCACGTTATTACGTGCCGCGGCAGCGGCCAGAGCGGACCAGGGGGGTCGCAACGCAGGCACCTCACCTCACGTCAGCAGCTCCCGCAATGGCGGTCTCCCGTCTCGCGAATCCAGCAAGCGGGACAGTAGTGCAGGCGCTCTCCAGCACCAACGAACAGCCGCCCGGCAAGTCCGCCCCACAGAGGCAGACGTCTCAGATGTGGGGCACAGCAGCAGGGCAGGAGAGAATCTGAGCAGGGGGGCTCAGTGGCCAGTGCACTTCAGGGCAGCCATCTTGCGCCGATTGCCGAAAAGTTGGACAAATATGTTGTAGGGCACTGACCAGCCTGATCAGCAACCCCAAAGTGTTCCTCTGTGCCTCGGGAGTCAGGATAGATGTCTCACCGCCGTGGTTGGCGCCAATGAAGCAGGATTGTAGACGGATTGTAGGCTTGACCAGCAGAGCAGCACTAAAGTGCGGCCATTTTGCTCCGGGCTCTCTAGCGCCCCCCGTCATCAGCATGTTGATGATGAAGTATCCTGCAGCTTCTAAGAGTAGAGTGCGTGGCTCTGGATACGAGGCACTCGGGGCCGGCGCTAGGCATGGGCAGTGTGGGCAGCTGCCCAGGGCCTCGAGCTCAGCTAAAAAACAGGTCCCCCCCCTCACTGTGAAATGCCACGCTTTCACAGTTAGCCCACCTGCTCCTCCAGGGCCCCTGCCCCACACAATCACAATACAAATGCAGATGTTCTGACCTTGCTGGTCAGGGCGTGGTGGCATTTCTGGGGGTGCAGGGGTGGGGGAAGAGATAAACAGAGTGGGGAAGGCACAGCAGCCGGGCCAGCAATTATGTTGGCTTACAGTGTCAGGAATGGGGCAGCACCTCTGTTATGTACTGGCCATTCCCTTTCGGCATTTTGTTTCTAGGCGACAGAAGACCCCTTTGTTTCCAGGACCGGCAAGACACAGGTAAGGAGAGGTGGGTGGGTGGGGGGGAGGGGGGGAGGAGGGGGAGCAGCCAAATCAACTGGCTTTTGTTAACTTTTGCAACACCCATTTTTTTTTACGGGAATGTGCATTTAAAATGTATGTAGAACTGCCATGGTAGGGCAGTGTTTTACGAAATGCCTCGTTACTGCTTCAAGGCCCAGAGGAGGGGGGCCCCTTTCCCTGGGCCTCTAAGCACTAGAGCAAGCTGCAAGGTCCAGGTGTGGGGGGCCCCTTCCCTGGGCCTTGTAGCCATTACTCCCTCTTTCCTTTCCTTTATTTGTTCCCCTGTGTAATGGATCCAAAAAGAAAAACACTTTTGCTGGAAAGGTCTTTCGGACATTTTTCACTTCCAAAGTGCAGCCTCGGGATGCAGAGTAATAAAAGGTTCAAAATGTGAAAAGTAACTAAAGCAAGACAGAGTGGGTCGAAAAGGGGCCAGCTTGATTTGATTTACACCCAAAACACATTAGTGCCACTTTACAGAGTTTGATACTGCCAATAGGGCGACAATTGCGCCCCCAGCTGCTGCACTGCTGAAATGAGGAGACTTTCCACTTAAAGTGAACCACATTTGCCAGTGTTAACCAAAGTAATCCACACTGGCAAATGTGGTTCACTTTAAGAGGAAAGTCTCCTCATTTCAGCAGTGCAGCAGCTGGGGGCGCAATTGTCGCCCTCTTGGCAGTATCATTGATATGCTGTGTTGGGACGTTCGCAGCGCTGTTATGCACGCTTATTCGGCAGTCAAAGCAAATATTACACTACTTATTAAGGGAAGGAGTGCACTCGCTACCTTTACATTTACTTTACAGAGTTTGCCAGTGAAGCGCTACTTTTGTTTTCTTGTCTTTCTCTGAACAGCATTGTTTTCCTGGGTGGGAAGTGCACCATTCCTGGATGTACTGCAATACCTGCTTGATGGGTGGATTGGAAAACAAAATGCATACCGCGGCTCTGTATTCATGAATGTGGTCTTTTTAAGCCATATTGCTTACGTTTTGTAAGAATATAAGCAATGGACAGTGAAACGGGTCCCTTCTGGGCCCTGTAGTCATGTCTTTAATCTTTCATGCAAAACCACTCATTGATTTCTGAATAATAAGTGCAAAAGCTTTAAGGTAACCAATTTGTTCCTTCTTACATTTCACATGCTTTATCTAGCATCCCCTATGAGTGTTTGCTATTTCCAGGATATTGTCACTTTTTTAAGGCAGAATATTGCTCTTGTCTAGAGCGTAATTTGAATTGAGTTGCATCAAGGTGTTTGTAGCAGGGCACAATTGGGTTGTAGTTGAAGGCAGTGCGAGTTTCTCTCAGTGGGGCAGTTTGGTGTTCAGTGGGGGAGAGGATGTGGCACTATGGTCAGAGCTGTCGAATTTGGAACTGGGGAACCAAGTTCAGCCTTCATGACCAGTCCCTCAGACCACTCTCCTTAGGGAGCACATTCCCATGCTAGACCATAGAAGGTCCCGCAAGACCTTAGAAGCCCTGGTCTTAGCACCAGCAGGTGGACCCTAGCGATGGCAAGTATGGGTTAACCTTGAAGGCCTGTCCACCACAATCCATACTGAAGTTCACCTCCAGTCTTTTGGGCAGGCCTACGAAGCAGCACACCCTAGAGCAACAGTGACTCTGTCACTGAGGTCACAGGACCCTTTAGCAGGGAGGCTTTAGGGCGGTGTGAACGGTGTCACCGCACCAGACGCTGACTTTGGGTGGGGGCGTCATGTTTGCAAGTATATTATGTTTTTAAAAGCACTTGCTGCCTCCTTCCTGGCCTCCAGCAATTTTCGGCAACAATAAAAATGTCATGATAACTCCGGTGATTAATGTTCTTCCTAGAGAGAGATGGAGTATTGTCAAGTGGAAGTCTTGACTCTTGGAAAGGTAGCGCAGAGGGCTAATGTGCCTGCTGCAAAGAACATGGACCATGCAGATCACAAAGTGCACATAATGTAAATAGGTCAGCGGGTTGCTGCTTTTTTCAGTGAGATCCTTTTGTTACTTGCAGTTTATAAGTCAAAATCCTAACATAGAACAGTGAGCTCTTAACTGTCATGTAAGAGCTGCATGCAAACTGCAAGGTATAAATTAGAGCATTATGGTTTTTTCCCCAGTCTTTGATTATTCTAATGTTGCAAAAAGGTTTCATTTGGATAGAAATCAATTCTGGTTATTAAAGAGAACCCCCAACCATGGTATTACGTTCTAAATTCAGAGTTTGTGTTTCTCCAGATCAATCACTATTAAACTATGCTGCCTACTAGTATGATTGTCAAGTGACTCTTACACCTTGTAGTCCTTTGTCTTATGTAACATTTCCTATACAGTGATTTACACACGTATGCTTGATTGTCTCTGTGTACTATGTGTGATATAAAGTTCTCTGACACCCTACATTGGTATTAGTGGTGCTGTAAATCAAATCAATGCATTTGAGCGAGAATGTGGTTATGGAGACTTATGGGGCACTGTTAAAGGGTGGTAGTGAGGGAATCTGTGGCAGAGAGAGTCATTGGGGGGCACCAACAAACATTGTCGCACAGGGCTCCACCAGCGCTAAAGCCGGCCCCTTCCACTTCCGACAGTTCTAACACCAAATCAAAAACGCTGATTCGAAAACCCCTTGAATCTGCAGCATACCTTCAAGTCAATGTATGATTTAGCAGTGGTCTTGGTTGTTCTAAGTCTTATAATTTTGTATTATATGTGTTGTGTTTTTACACTTAGCATAATTCTGGCGAGTAAAGAGCCCACACACAAAAAAGATTGTCCTACGACTCTTAGCATGTGCGTGTGGGATACTGGTGAGAGGATTTACGTTAAAACAAATTACTAAGTATTAATGTCATCCTAAGGTAGCACAATAACGGCACAGAAAGATAAGGGAGCTTTTTGAAATTTGCGATTATTTTCATGGTGTGAGAGGTTTTCTCTTGTGTAATTTATATTTTGAATGATCCAGCCCCTCATTACCTCAACAGGATCTCTCCCCTTTATGAGACAGAACTGGAATTTGTATCATGCTCTCATCTGGAAACAATCAGTTAACATGGAGTAAAAAATATCAATCTTAGTGAGACCTGCACCTAGCTTTTCCTTCCAATGTGACAAATGTAATCCATTTAATAGTTTTCAAATATATGGACTTAATACACTTGTATATTTATCTTTTTGTCCATGTTACTGATATCCACGTTAGGTCTCTTCAGTGATGCCAAATAAGATCAATAGTCCTGCGATGTCACTTTCTGTGATGTCACTTTTTGTGATGTTACATGCAAATTAGAGGGACCTCACATCTTCCCTTTCACCAGGGGTCCTAGAAGTTCTAGGACTGGTCCTGGAGGCACTCCTTGAAGCAGGCTGACGTGGCCAGGTGCGGAGTTACCCGTTTTATCTGCGTGGGTTCAGGTTGACAAACAGCAGTGACATCCCGTGTCCAGGTAACGGGCGGGAGCGCCTTGCGCGAGCCTCTGCAGGTATGAGAGGAGCATCGTGTGGGAGGGAGTGTGCAGATAGTAATAGGAGCATTGTGTACAATTGGGGGCTTTGTAGGCAACAGACAGCAAGGAGCATTGAGTCTGAGAGGGGCTGTGCGTGGAACAGTAGTACTCTGTGAGAGAGGGCTGCACAACTAGTGTGTGTGTGTGTGTGTGTGTGCGCTGCGCAGCTAACTGCCACGCGCATGCGGTGTGTGTGTGAGAGGACTGCACAGTGCACTGCCACGCGCATTTGGTGTGTGTGTGTGTGTGTGTGAGAGAGAGAGAGGGCAGCACAGCTAACTGCCACGCGCATTCGGGGTGTGTGTGTGTGAAAGAGAGAGGGCTGCACAGCTAACTGCCATGCACATTCGGGGTGTGTGTGTGTGAAAGAGAGAGAGGGCGGCACAGCTAACTGCCACGCACATTCGGGGTGTGTGTGTGTGTAAGAGAGAGAGGGGGTGCACAGCTAACTGCCACGCGCATTGGTGTGTGTGTGAGGGCTGCACAGCTAACTGCCACGCGTATTCGTGTGTGTGAGAGGGCTGCACAGCTAACTGCCATGCGCATTTGTTTGTGTGAGATGGCTGCACAGCTAACTGCCATGCGCATTCGTGTGTGTGAGAGGGCTGCACAGCTAACTGCCACGCGCATTTATGTGTGTGTGAGAGGGCTGCATAGCTAACTGCCACGCGCATTCGTGTGTGTTTGAGAGGGCTGCTTAGCTAACTGCCACGCACATTCGTGTGTGTTTGAGAGGGCTGCACAGCTAGCTGCCACGCGCATTCGTGTGTGTGTGTGAGAGGGCTGCACAGCTAACTGCCATGCTCATTCGTGTGTGTGAGAGGGCTGCACAGCTAACTGCAATGCGCATTCACGTGTGTGTGAGAGGGCTGCACAGCTAACTGCCACGCGCATTCGTATGTGTGTGAGAGGGCTGCACAGCTAACTGCCACGTGTATTCGTGTGTGTGAGAGGGCTGCACAGCTAACTGCCACGCGCATTCGTGTGTGTGAGAGGGCTGCACAGCTAACTGCCACGCACATTCGTGTGTGTGAGAGGGCTGCACAGGTAGCTGCCACGTGCATTCGGTGTATGTGTGTGAGAGAGAGTGCGGCACAGCTAACTGCCACGCGCATTTGGTGTGTGTGTGTATGTGTGTGAGAGAGAGAGGGCTGCACAGCTAACTGCCACGCGCATTCGGTGTGTGTGTGTATGTGTGTGAGAGAGAGAGAGATAGGGCTGCACAGCTAACTGCCACGCACATTCGTGTGTGTGAGAGAGATTACTTTACTGTGCAGGTAACAGACAGAAGCAGTGTGTCTGAGAGCTGACTGTCTGAGAAGGGCCTGTGCATGAAATAGTAGTATTGTGTTTGAGAGGGCTGCACAGCTAACTGCCAGGCGCATTCATGTGTGTGTGTGTGTGTGTGTGTGTGTGAGAGAGAGAGAGGGCTGCACAGGATCCGTGTGTGTGAGGGAGTTCTGCAGGTAGCAATATCATAGTAAGAGAGAACTGCGCAGGTCACAGGCACGAGCATCGCACGCGTGTGTTCGGGGACTGAGAACGGAACACACATTGTTCGTGTGAGGGGCTTTGCAGGTGAAAGGATATGAGTGCTGTTTGTGAGAGGGGCTGTTTAAAAAGCTTTACGTGCAAGAGAGGGAGAACTGTGCCGATCACATGAGCACTGTGTGTGAGGGGACTAGCGCAGAGTTTAGTCACCGTCGCGGCCCGTGGTGGGAGTGCTGCCAGGCGGTGACGTGGGGCGGGGGAGGGGCAGGGTGGGGGGTAGTAAACTACGGAATACGGCAGAATAGAGATAAGTAAACATATAAATAAATAAAACGAATTTCGTTGTGCGCGCTGCATCGCATTTGGCGATGCAGCGTGCACTCCCACCACGGGCCGCTACTGGTTTAGTGAGAGGGTTGTTAAGGTAACTGGCGGAAGCACTGTGAGTAAGAGTCTGTGTGAGATGGGCCGTGCACCTCTCATGAACAGTATGTGCGCAGAGTACCTGTGAGTGTTATATACCAGGGTATTTTGTGAGAGAGGCAGCTGTGCAAATAACAGATGGTCTGCAAGCACCTTGTGCAGTCAGACGTTTGTTTATTAAGTAAAATGTAACAAACATTACTTCAGCGATTAATAGTATACCCTTCCTGCATTGGTTTCATTCTGAGTAGAGTATGATGACCGTGGGTCATTCACTGAAAGTCACCTCATGTGTTTTTTTCTATTTTTTACAGAGAGGTACCCGCTCTAGCAAGACCGGCACAACCTCCTGCACGACCACCAGAGGACATGAAGGCGAGTTTAATCCCAGGCACCCTTCTCCAGAGACGTTTTAAGGCATAGGCAAAGTGGACTCTGGCCGAGGGCCCCAGCCTTTCAGCCCAGCCCCCCCCCCTCCACCCGTCCGCTAGAGCCAGCTCTGTTATGCTCAGTCTTGCCCTGATTACCTTGAATAATTCTTAAACAGGTTGTTTTAAATACCGTTTTCGTTTAATTTATATTTTAATGTAGGTGATGTGTGAGAGTCTGTTACAGACATTTTGCAGAGAAATGTGTTTGAGTTTCAGGCAACAGCCATAAAAAGTGTCTTTTAGATGAAAACAGGACCTTACGTGTGAGAAATGGGAGGGTGTCACAGAAATTATTTGCAGTAATATTAGCGAGCTGCTGCTGTGTTACAATATTAAAAACCCATGTCACTATTCCTGAATATTAGATGTAAACACGTTTAGAATTTAGAGGAGTGTGCCTGTGCACGGCAGTGACCTGGCCAAAGACGGAATAAAAGAGCTGAAATTGGATCATAAATTCAAAGCTGTTCCAAGCAGAGGCCCCCAAAATTCTTAAGATGTCCCTGCCCTTCCCCGGTAGCCTGGCTGTGTTTGAGGTGGCACCATGGGCTGTAAGTAACCCTTGAACATCTCCCAAGGGCAATGTGTGGGCTCAAATTTGGGTCATGGGAAAATGAGAGCTCTTTGCACCCCTGTTACGTACACAACACTAATTTCTCCTGTTGTAGCCGAAATGAGGGGCTATTGTGGCAGACGAGCCTCTCTACAGAACATGTCACACCCATTCATGCCCATGGGAGTAGTGCCACCCTGCATAGCTGGTATTAGGGGTGTGCACATTTTATTCTTATGAACATAGGATGTGCCTCTCAAAAACGACTGAAAACATGTGACTCTTGCAAACCTTTTAGCATCATGGGCTTCCGTGTGAAAATCGCGAGTATTTTGTATGCTGGTGTAATTTGTGTTGTCACTCACAAGGAAAACTTAAGCAAGGTAAAATGCTCACGAGTTACTGGTGATATAAGGTTTCGGAGTTCTTACAAGAAAAAACTAAGGGGCATATTCTCAAGGTACCATCGCCGAGTTAACGGCACTTTATCGCAGTCAAATTCGCAATAAAATTATCGCCCCATTCACAAGCTGGTGCTAACAGCCGATACCACCAGTTTACTTGCGAAAGCATCCGCAAAAAACATCGCCACAGATGACCCCGGCAACTATCGCTAATGAGATGCAGAGTAGGTGTTCCCGAGCAAAAAGCCGCGACAACACCACACCTCAACATTCTCAACGACCAGCCACATCAGCGGTAAGACCACAAAACAGGCGATAAGACGCGTTAGCAGTAGGAAATTAACTCCTCCTCCGACCTGGTGTAAAGTCGGACGACAACCTGCACCATCAAAGGGAGCCCAGCCCAGAGGCACACATGAAGAACAACACCCACCGCCACCACCACCAGGACCGCCGACCCCCCCCACCCCGGCAACCCCCCCCCCTGGCAACCCCCCCCGGACCACCACAGAGGCAGCGCAGACAAAGACAGCGGACCTTCAGTAAATGCACCAGCCTCACAGACCTAACACCAGACAACGTCAATGCCCACTACAGGCTCAAAAGGACAACCATCCTCCGCATCCTGAACATCATTGCCCACCGGCTGAGGGTACCAACACAGCTGACAACCAACATCCCTCCGCAGACAAAGCTGCTGGCTGTGCTGCACCTGTTGGCCTCTGGTACCTCCCAACCGACAACCGCCAGAGTCGGAGGAGTCGCACAGCCACCCCCATCCAAGTTCCCCACACCTGTCCTGGATGACATCATCAGCTGGATACCCGAGTACCTATACGACCCCCCCCCCCCAATGCGCAGGAACAGCTGGAGACCAAGCAAGGACTATACGCCATAGCTGGATTCCCGCACGTGTTGGGGGCAATCGACTGCACACATGTCCTACTTGTGCCCCCTGCCGACACTGCACACAAGTACCGCAACAGAAAGCACACACATCCCATCAACGTGCAGGCAATAGTGGACCACAGGGGACTCCTCACCAATGTCGTAGCCAACTACCCAGCCAGTGTGCATGATCCCTTCATCTTCCGACAGTCCAACATCAACCAGCGCTTCCAGGATGGCACCTATGGAAATGCACTGCACGTTGTCAAGTACCAAATGAACACACCACACCCCTCAACTCAACGATCATGCAACTCACAACTCTGGCACTGCACACGTCACAAAATCACATACAACATGCCAAACAACATGCCCACCCACCAGACACGACAGCACAACTTACTGTGGCAACCTTGGTTAGCCATGTACATGAGCCATCAACGGCATGGCACCCCAGCCACACAATACCGGAATGTGGGGAGAGGTGGGAACCAGGCATGTGCGAAGGAGGCAAGTCACCCATGAATGAGAATGTACACAATGCCAAGTGTGGCGGAGATGTGCTGGACATACTGCAGTATGCAGACCACAGACATATCCATGCCTACATGCACTGCTGGTGTCTGGAGTATAGTGGACAGTGGACGCAACCATGTCACCCCAGCCAGTGGGGAAGCCCAAGGAAATGTAGCATGTGACGTCCCCCCTGTAAGCGTGTGCGGAGTGGGCTGGCCCGGCATACGCCAGGCCAGCGTAGGGGTGTGGATGATCATCCTGTGGCTCTGGGTGTGGTTCAGTACTGGAAATGTGCAAAGGCATGTGTCTCTGTTGCAGTGTGGGTCTCTGTTGGGGAGTGTAGGTGGGCCCTGATGGGACTTAGACACCCACGTATGTGATCTAGTTCGGCTTCCATGAGGTAGTACCTCACCCGCACATGTTCGGCCACCCCCTTCTGGCAGTCTGACACCTGGCCTTGGAATGCGATGTGTGCTTGGGTGGGCTGCTGGGAGCCAGCCGGGGTGGTGGGGTGCGTCCAGCTGTGTTGTCTGTGCAGGGGGTGGGGTATCCTAGATGCAGCGGTACTGCCCTGCTCCTGGAGGCTCGATTGCCTAAGATATCCATGGACTGTTGTGGGGCGTAGGTGTCGGAAGTGTGGTGGTCCTCTTCAGCATCACTGTAGAGTTGTCTGGTCTGCTCTGCTGGAGGTGTTGTTTGTCCCTCTGCAATGTGAAGGGGAGATGCTTGTTGACATTGTGTTGGCATGTATGTTGCAGCATTGTTCAAGTTTACATACAGACTTCATGACAATGTACATTGTGACTGTTTGGGAGGGGCGGACTATTTGATGCGGGACAGTGGACATTTGGACTACATGACGTAGGTGAGGTTGTCCACGTACATTTGCATCTCACAGTTTCCTGCTATGTCAGATGTGATTGGCCATTTTCTACGCACAGGCGGACCCAGTTGTGTCCTCTGTTCTGCAGTGTAGGTGTTGGACTGTGTACCACATTGTCGTCCATGTGGGTGTGCTGTCATTGCTATGTGTGTGTGCTGCATTGTGTGGGAGTCGCACCTGCAGCTGTGATTTTGCTGTCCCTTATCCCTTGGAGGCGGTATGCCTTTGGCTTTTGTGCTTTTGAGGTGCTGTGATGTTGGCGACTTGGGTCATTTGTGCTCTTGGACGGTTTTTGTACTCTTGTGCATTGTTTGTCTGCAGATGTGTTGTTGACGTCAGTGGTTGTTTGTGCAGGTAGATGTGTCAGAGTGTGACCTGCTCCTTTCCAGATGTGGTCCACACTCAGCCACCTCAGTCTCGTGGCGTGCACAGTGTCATGGTGATTGTACTCCAGCCATGCTGCTGGTCATGTGGTGTCACTTGCATTGTCAGTGTGGCTCTCACATACGCATCTTTGCTGTGTTTCGTACGGGTGCATGTGTGTGTTGTGTAATTGGTAATGTGAGGGGTGGGACCCCTTTGGGCACATGGTGAACGGGGCCTACTTGATGTTTGTATGTGTGCTGCAGTGTGCCACGGGGATCAGGGACATGACCCAGGGTCAGTTGTGGGTGTGCGATGTGTTACACGTCGCTGTATGTGTGCCATTGTGCCCGTCCCCACAGTCCCTGTTCGTTACTCACCCTGTTGCTGTTGTGTCAGGTCATGTCGAGCAGTGTCCGGACTCCCGACTTCTTGCACCGTCTCCACACTGATGACTGTGGGCGCCATTTGCTCCAGCTCCTCCTGTGGCGCAGGACTCCCACCTCCATTTTTGCCGTTGCTGCCTTCCTGTTGGCAGCGGGTTTCTGCTTGGTTTGGCTTTTCACATCGTGCCAGCGCATCTTGGCCTCCTCGACATCTCCGGCTGCATTCACAATGGAATGCCATTTTTCCATCTGTGTTGCCAATGACACGGTGGAGGTGACGGACAGTTGTTGTTGGTGCTCTGTCACCTCCGTGACGACGATCCGGTTGTCATGCTGGACTGTACCCCGTCTTCCTCTTCTCCTGGCCTTCCCCAACCCCCGAGGTTCCTTGCTCGTGGTCTGTGGGGCTTGTGGGGTTCGGGTTGACCTGGGCACTCGCCCGGGTGCCTCCATGTTGCTACGCAGTTTATTTTGTTTATGGTGTGTTTTTCTTGTTCAGCTTTTATAGTGCATTTTCCCGCATGACGCGTGGGATTGCAGGCCTGTCGCTGGTTTCGCGATTTTTGTATCGCGGTTGGCCTCATCGCAACTTTATTCGCGTTCGTGTTTCGCATTTTTGCGGCGTCAGCGTTGATTTTAACGCGGTCATTTGACGCGTTATCTTGTGATCTATCGCATGGTACCGCCGTGTTGTGAATACCACGTTAACACGGAGTTGTTTTCCCGCGATGGACTGCGATGTGAGGGGTTGCGTTAAGCTACACTTGCGGTAGTTATCACACGTTCTTGGGAATAGGCCCCTCAGTAAGGTATGAATTCACACACAAAATACGCAAAAGTTACAGGCATCGTACAACACTGAAGCACATAGGAAAAGCTGTAAACTCTGACCTACAGTTAGGTAAATACTGGGGAACTCTGCAAGACTACTCTCGCATAAGAGAAGCAGCCAACACCCCTATGTGACGAGTACATACCCAGGTACACTGCTCTTCTTGAGTAGTACTTGCACAGGTACTCCACTCTTTGAGTAGAGCAAGCCTAGCTATTCAGCCTTTTTTAATATTAACATCATTCATGAATTGTGCATGCCCAAGTGCTTAGCCCTTCCTGAATATCAGTTTCTGTCCAGGTCCTCCTCACTTGGTGAACAGTACCATCCCTGGATACTCCATCCGTCGTGGGTTGTGCATCCCTAGGTACTCAGGCCCAGATTTACTAACATTTGACGCAACGCAGCAAGACATCTTGTTGCGCTGTGTCAAACGGAGGGAGCAGGAATGCGCCATATTTACTAAGAGATGGCATATTCATGCTCTCTCTTCGCGCCAACACAGGGACCCTTGCAGCATGGTACATCTTACTGCTCAAAAACAATCCTCAGAGGCATTTTACTCTCCTGATGTGCGCTGCAGAATGCAACACACATAGAAATAGGAAATAATGAGGAGAAATAAACATATTTCTCCTCGTTATGCCTCTGTTGGAATGGCGTAGCTTTTTGACGCATTCCCAGGTTTTCTACCCTTAGTAAATCTGGGAATGTTCTAAATAATCTATTGGTGGATGAGTGGGAACACCCACACTCCACCCATGGAACGCCTTCCCAACCAACGCTGAGTAATGCAAGGCAGCAACTTGCGTTGCCTTGTGTTACTCTGGATTTACTAAGCCCCGCAGATCCACGCAAGGTGGTCTTCTGTGGCTTAGTAAATATCACTTCAATCCTTCGTTGCCATGCGTGACGCCATGGCAGCACAAGAGCTTAGTAAATTTGGGCCTCAGTCTTTTATTAACTGCTCAAGGTAGTCTTCCCTCTGTAAGCAGAGTATATCTTGGTACTCGTCCCTTCATGAATAGTGCATGTTCAGGGTGCTCTGCCCTGTGTGAGTAGTGGTACCTGAAACGTAGGCCTTCATGAATAGTGAACACTGAGGTGCTTAGTCCTTCGTGAGTAGTAGATGCCCAGTATGCTTAGCCCATCGTTAATAAAGAAGGCGTAGGTGCTTCATCCTTCATGAAGAGTGGTTGTCCAGTGTCCTGCACCATTTGTAAATAGTGCATACGCAGGGTGGGCTGCCCTCCACGAATACTGCACACACAGGTACTCAGCCCTTCCTGAATGTGCATGCTCCGGGTACTTGCCCTTCATGAATAATGGATACCAGAGTACTTAGCCCATGGTGAATAGTGAACACTGAGGTGCTTAGCCCTTCCTGAATAGTGCACGTGGAGTATGCTTAGCCTTTCAGTGAACGCCAGTTGTTTCATCCTTCATGGCTCGTGCTAGTCCAGTGTGCTCGGCCATTTCTAAAAAGTGCATTCTCAGGGTGCACTGTCTTTCATAAATCATGCATACCCATGTAAACAGCCCTTCTAAATAGTGCATACACAGTGCACTCGGCCCCTGATGAATAGTCCATGCACAGTATACTCCGCCCTTTATGATTAGTGCATACCCAGGTACTGAGTCCTTCATGAATTCTGCATGCCCAAATTACTTGGTCATTGGTCAGTAGTGCTTGCCCACTGTACTCTGCCTTTCATGAATAGCGCAAACCGAGGTGCTTATCCCTTCATGAATGCTACATGGCCATTGTTCTTAATCCTTTGTTTATACTAAACACCCAGGCACTTCACTCCTCATTAATACTGCAGGTCCTGGCCATTTGTGAAAAGCGTACGCCCCGGGCATTCTGCTCTGTTCAATCCTGTATAGGAAGTACTCAGTCCTTCCTGAACATTGTATGCCCTTTGTAGTTAGCCCTGTCTGACTAGTGCTTGCCTAGAGTACTCCCCCGTTGAGTATTGTACATGCCAGTGGTAGTCGGCCTTTCATGAATATTGTATGTCTGGGGTA
This sequence comes from Calotriton arnoldi, assembly GCA_963921515.1. Taxonomy (NCBI): domain Eukaryota; kingdom Metazoa; phylum Chordata; class Amphibia; order Caudata; family Salamandridae; genus Calotriton; species Calotriton arnoldi. The sequence goes on along the minus strand of CAWUFW010003182.1, from coordinate 13,427 downwards.
CTCTGCTCTTCATGAATAGCCTATACCATGTGTAGAAAGCTCTATGTAGTTCATTCCCAGGATACTTCGCTCTTCGTAAATTGTTCAAAAGTACTGAGGCCTTCCTCAATAGTGCATATGTAATACACACAGTCCGTCATGAATAGTACATGCCGGGTGTAACCATCCTGTGTCATAGATACCGTCAGCTTGACCCTCTACTGGACAAGTTATCTGATGTTTTGTTGTTTGTCTTGTCTTTATTCCAGCAAGGCTTGGCAGTTGGCACAGTTAAAGGTTATATCGTCGCCTTTTTGGCCATTTTGTGTTTGCCCGATCAGCCTTTGTTATTGAAGTCACCAGTTGTGGCAAGATTTCTGAAAGGACTTTCTGCCGTGTTCCAACAAACGCCTTTCATTGTGCCTCAATGGGACCTGCACTTGGTCCTTAAAGTTTCTAATGTGCATGCATTTCGAGCTGTTTCTGCAATGAATCACCACCAAGATGGTGTTTCTTGGCACAATTACTTCTGTGCAGTGCATCAGTGAACTGCAGGTGCTGTCAGTGCAAGAGAGGCTTCATCGGTTTGGCCAATAGAAAGCTTTCAGTTTTTTCATCAAGTGTATTGAAGAGTACTAAGAGGATGACCAGAGTTTTTGTGGTGTTTGTCAGTGCTAACACGGGGAGGGTGGTGCATAAACAAACCCTGTCAAGGTGGATCATCCTGTTCATAAAGACATGCTATGCATTTACCAAGATGGTCTATGGGCTCATTCCACCAGAGCCATGGCTGCATCAACAGCATTAGCGAGGGTGTCCCTTATCTGCCATGCCACTATGTGGGCCTCCGTGCATCAGTTCACTAAACACCACTGCCTCATAAGACAAATCCTCAGAGAAGGCCATTTTACCCACCCTGTACTGCATGACTTTTTGGTGTGAGTCTGCTCCTCTGACCCTCCACATTTTGGGAGGTAATGTGAGTGGATTCAATCAAAAGGTGAGGAATATGCAGTTAGAAATGTCCAACAGAAGAACAAGTTACCTAGCTATGGTAATGCTTTTTCTTGTGGATACTCAATATAGTTGCAGATTCCTCACCACCCTTCTTCCTCCCCAATCTGTGGGGTAGACTGCTGTGCTTGTGATGGTAAAAAGGTCCCAAGGTAGAATTGGCACACGGCCATCCCCAATCTGTCTGAGGGTATGGAAGAGTTCAAGATAAACTGACATCAACATTCGGGGGCAGCACCTATATGCGACTCCGTGCCATCACTTCCAGAGGTAGTACGAGGCCACCACCAATCCGACGGTACCACCTACAGGCACGCATGAGCAATTTCTTGAAAGAAAATCCAGTCTGGTGCCTGGGTGTATTAAAAAAGTGAGGAATCAGCAGTGGGATAGAGTATCCACCAGAAAGAGTATTATCAAAGGTAAATAACTTGTTCATCATGAAGAGTGTATGCCAAGGTACACTGTCATACATGAATAGGGAATACACTATGTTCTCCCCCCTTTCTGAATAGTGCATACCCAGTGTCCTTATCCCTTTGTAAACCGTGCTCTTAGCCTTTTGTTAACAGTGAATACCCAGTGTATTCAGCACTTTGTGAACACTGCATGCCCAGGGACTGAGCTCTTTGTGAGGAGTGCCTGTCCCATGGATTGGTTGTCTCCTGTCATCAGGCAGGCTTAGATGGATTCAGTGACAATAAACTCATTGGCTAAAGGGTGGTCTTGGTTAAACTATAAACTTGATTCCATTGCACCCCCCTCACTATCTGTTAAATTGGAGGAGAGAGGAAAACTTTGCCAACTTGGTTGGAAGTCTGTTACCCATTTGACGTCATTGGCTGTCTCCCCTCCCCCAAAATTGTCTTTGTTAAAAGTGAGGGTAGGTAAATCGATATTTTGATTTAGGGGCACAACTTCTAATAATAATGTTTTCTCTTAACCATTTTAAGATTCAGGGCAAATAATTTTATGGCCCAGTATTTCAGTTTCCTTTTTCTGTCAAAACTGTGAGGTGGTCAACATTGCACACATTCATATGTTCCTCTCTTCCTCTGCAGGTGGTAGAAACACCCCCTCATCCCACCGGTCGGAAGATGGCCCAAGTGATCCAGAGAGAGCTGCGCTCACCATCCAGGCGCATTACCGAAAATACCAGCACCACAAACACCAATAAGACTAAATTTTTTGGCTTAAGCCGGGGAGTAGGCTATAACAAGCCCTGTGCTGAAATCGCCTCAACTGTGGCACTATCTGGGTGACCAGTAAAAGAGGACTCTTTTGTAACATAGACTCTATTTGAATGAATATTTTTGGAAATCACAGTCTATGCAATGCTGGTGCTGGATTGCAAAGTTTATGGTGTACTTTCCATAGGGTATGAACTGTGATATGTGGTTCTATCTGATGGGGAAGCGTCCTGGCTGGGTATTCAGTTGTATTTATATGATGAACCATTCAGAGATTAGATATAAGCTGCCTGATTGATTGTTGAAATTACCGTGGGGGAAGGGTGGCAGGCATGTTGGTCCATCTTGGTGCTCTCTCTTAACTCGGTGGAAATAGGACATATTGGGCTATTGGTGCCTGAGGTTGAGTTCTAGGACTGAAAGGCTGCAGGAGATCTCTGTGCTTGAGGCTCTGTCAAGAGGGTATTTAATTAATGTAACTTGCAAAAGTGCACATTCAAGGGAGGAGGGGGCAAGGGTTGATAATTTAAGTGAGCCTATAGTGACTCTTCTTCATAACTTGAATTTGGTTCAAATTTGTTTCATTTATGAATTGTGACTTCTACCTTGCTCGTCATGGCCGGGGATACTGCTTGTCACTCTTTATTTTCTGTTAATAGGAGATTGTCACGTTTTTTTCCCGAGGAGATGAAACATCAGTGAAGCAGTGAGACCTCTTCTGTCTCCGGGTTGGAGTGCTTACCCCTCTTCCAAGCATGTTCTCATCCAGTCAGACTCAGCTGTTTTTATTTATATTTGTGCCAGTGTTCCGCCATTTCTGTAGGTCTGGCAGCATTGGCCTAGGGACTCTGCCTCAGCACAAACCTGGCGGCTGTGTTGCAGCGTAGACGTTGAGGCTCAGTGTGCCTATTGGCCTGGAAGCCTATTCCCAGTGTTGGCCTGGTGGCAGTGTCAACTTTTGCCAACACACGTCACAATGTTTCTAGTAACTTTTGATCCATTTCAGCTAGAATCAAATTTTCTTTGTTAAAATCTGCAGATTATGTGACAAATGCGGAAAACAATAATTATGTTGAAAATGTTACAACCTCAGAATCGCATAAGTCCAGTGTCCCTGTCTTTCATTCATCATTATGCAAAGTTTTGTTTTCTATTTGGTCAGTCCTTCCATTGGAAAGGAATGCAACTGTTTCCTCCCTTTGATTCATTGAGAACATACCCATTGCAAGGCCTGACTCTTCGTAGGGGTTTAGCCCCAGTCTGGGGCATAACATAAGCAGAATGCGAAGAGGCCACTTAATATTTAACTCGAGCCGGAGGGTCGTTGTTAGGCTGTCTGTGGTTTATTTGTTTATACGAAGTTTTAAATAGCGTGGACCACATCAGGGTGATGTCAGAGACTATACAATTGAGAGAATCATCAAAATATCATGAGAAATGCAACCCATGCATGAATATTTACAAGATGAAATTGTGAGACCATACACAAAGAGTCAACATATTCAAGAGTGCAGGTATGAGTGAATGAGTCGTGCGTAAATCTCATTTACGTTTCGTTGTTAGCTGGAGTAAGCACCTCTCTGTCCGCTTAAGGACCCTTTATCAGTTACATTGGAATACTTACCTCTTACAGGAGAGGTATGGGTGGGCCATCCATAGCTCAGTAGGAAGGTTATTCCAGGTTCTAGATTCAGCCTCCAAGAAAGATTGGTTGTGTGCTTTCTGCTCGTTGAATTTCAGGGTTTCAAACACCAGTCCTCCTTCGCTTCTTTTGTTACTGCTCTTCTCTTTCCTCAAATGTGTAATTTTTGAACTCGGTGAGACTGGGAGTTGCCATGTAGAGCTTTTTCCTTTAAGCACGCTGTCCTGAGTATGCATTGCTTCTCCACTGGGATCCGGCTCAGACAACGTAGGACAGATGAAATGTGTTCTATCCTCTTTAGGTTCATGACAAGTTTTGCAGTTGAGTTTAGAATCATTTTGATGGAAGTCATTCTAGATTTTGGTCATCCGGTGAGTAAAGATGGCTCATAGTCCAGTTTGGGGATCGCTAAACATTGCACTAGCTTTATTGATACTGTCTGACAATGGTTGGGTGTATTATTCCTATTGGGTTTGAATCCAGAATCAAACTGTGCTCCAGGGTATTATTGTAGTTAGGGGATATAACAGGCATTCTGTTTTATCAGAGCTTTACAACGTTTTTGGATAGCCATTACTGTGTTAGTTTGAGACCTTTTTTCAAACTGGTGACATTTTGTTCGGAAGTAATTTTCAGATACATCTGTGTATCATCAACATGTTGAAGTATATTCAAGATTAAATCTCTGAATGATTTCATTGCGTGGTTCAACACACAGGTTGAAGAGAGCCTGGGTAAAATGGAACCTTGTGGTACCTGTGGATCAGATGACAAATGTTCCATCGTAACAGAGAAAGATCTGGCTTTCAGGTGGGAGCTAACCCAATTTAGGATGGTGCAGTAAATTCCTACCCTTTTATTGATTATGTTCATGAGCGTATCATGATTGACTATGTTGAAAGCCGCAGTGAGGTCATGACCGGGGGTGAAACAGTGGGTCTGTGGTGAGGCTGGCTGGAGTTTAACACATGCCTGTGGGGTGATGTAACCTGGATATGTGGCAGTACTGGACAGGGTTTGACATATGCCACAGGTTTAATGTAAGTGGGCTGTATTTTGAGCTGCTTGGAGTTTAACATATGCCTGGGGTGGTGCGGAAGTGGGTTATGTTCTGAGGCAGGCTTGCCTTATTCCACGTGCTGATGAATACAACAAAAAGTGATGGGTTGAATGCTTGAATTAATCTTAGCCTCTGGTACTCACTGTGCAGTATCCCAGTCCATCATTTGTTTGCTTATCATGCTGCTTCAAGCAGTTACCAGCCATATACAAGTCTGCCTTTGTCCTGCTGCAGTAGGAAAAATCCAGTACTATCATTGAGATTAATTCATGCATTTCATCCAACACCTTGTTTGTTTCAATGGACGCCCTAAGTGCAATAGGTGTGCTTATATGAGAAATGGGTTCCCTGCTCTCTGTGCAATAGCACCCAAACTACACCTGACTGATGCGGCCCAAATAGTCTCAAACCAGTCTTGGGGTTGCTTGTGGTCCTTTCTGGAGAGGACCTGGCCTGGCGTTTCAGGGCGGACTAATCCCAAGAGGAGCAGGGTCAGTACTGATTTGCATAAGACAGGCCGTTGTCTAGAGTGGCTTGGTGGATGAAAAATGATGGACTGGAATGCCACCCTGGGCACTCATCAGTGGCTGGGATTAATTCATGCACTTCTTCCATAACTTTCTTCTTGGGTGCAATTATTCCACCTGCCTCGACACTCCAGCTCTCAATGCTGCAGTGTGAGGACAGCCTTCTTTTGTCGCCCAGAGATGAACATTCACAATCCTGGTTTCTCTTCATTCTTTCCAGGTGAGAGTCACAGTCTGCGTTGCTGTCTGATCTCTTCAGATTTTGCCTCATTAGTAGCTGTTGAGGTTTGCTTGCCTGGTGTCTTAATGCAGTATTTATGTACCTGTCCATACAAAGCTACCAAAATGATGTTGGAAGAACAAGAGCATTTCCTCACTGATTTCACCTTTGTGCAGACTTTCATTTATAAAACCGAATCACATGGCTTTCCTCACAGTGGCCCTGCTACCAGCCTCCGCCTGTTGATTAGGAAGGACATTGCCACTGGTCTACAGTCACAAGCTCTCTGAAGCCAAAGGAAAGCAAGGAAATAAAATCAAAGAAAAGAGATCAAAAGGACCACGTTTAATTTTTTCCCAAAGTCACCATAAAGAAATCTGGATCATAGCATCCATTGTGCATCAGGGCACAAATCTGCGATACATGTGGGTGTCCACCCACTATTTTCACAGGGTGGACCCCGTCCACCCTGCCAAGAAATTAGGCCAAAGTGAAATATGCTGGAATTGTCCCAGTGTAATTTTCAGACACCGCAACATATTGAGCTGCGCCTGCACATTGTCAGCTTTGCTTCCGAGCAGCAACGTGCAGGCCTGAGAGGGTTTTCGTATTTTCACCTCCAGCTTGGCCCAAGACAAAGGCCTGATTTAAAGGGCTATCAGCCCTCCTTTTGGTTGAGTAGCATCCTGGCTGGGAGCCATCTGAAGCCTCACACCTAGATGTCAGATCAATGGAGGAAAAACATAGGCACACAGCTTGTTATCACAAGTACTTAAAAGACACTACGATTTGAAAGCAAGCTTTTGACTTTGTTCAATCCCTGTAAAAAAGAGATATGCATGCTCTTTAAAAAGGTCAAATGCATCTGCCAGTACGAGTATTTAAATGAATAACAATTTAAATATCACAACTTTTTTTATTTAATTATTTTATAGTGCCTCTTATCCTAATGCAGGTTGTCAGAGCACTTTACATCAGTGGATCTTACCTGTTTGACTTCTGAGGAAATTTGTACCATTTGAACCTCCAAATAATAAAGTTATGAGGTGGAAGAATCAGTGTTCTTCATAGGTGGTAATCATACAGGCATCCCATTCGCATTACTTTCCCCTGCAGCCTGTCTGTGAGGCACTTACAACCTTTTTCTCCCCACATCATTCTGTAATCCTCCATTTGCATTGACAACAATGCTATTTATGAACTAAGAGGCAAGTCAATTGTAATAAGCACCCTGTATGTGGCCTAGATTCTTATATTACATAGGTCAGCATTGTAGTCTACTAAATCAAACACAGGAGAAAGATTTGTCTAGGATCACACAGTTTGGTCAAGTGTGGAATCTGAGATTGAACCCAGGTTTTTCTGCTTTCACATTGTTCAGTTTAGCCATTTGAAGGACATCTCTTTATTTCTCCTGTTTCACATCAAAGTCTTTGTCTTTAATTCTTGGAGCATTGTCAGCGAGCAGAAGCAACATGCAAGTCAATTATCATGTGCATCGCATACATTGCCTAGATTCTTATTATCCATGGAACTACATTATAGTTGATTAAGTCACTCAAAAGAGTTATCTGCCTACCACTCATAGCTAGCTCCAGCTAAGCTTCTACCTGTTGCTGTATCTTTGTGAAAGTGCAGAGTCATATGTCTGTATGTTACACTTGTCAACTTGAACGGATCCTTTCACGTTTGGTCAGTAATACAGATTGATGTGGGACTTATTTGCCAACTTGTAGAAGCTGTGTCCTCGTTTCTTCTCTCATCTATGCTGCAATTGTGCATTTTTCCCTTCATAGAAGGGCTGTCTCGTGTAATCTTGCTTGCTCCTTCATTACCCAAATATTTAATCCTTGTGAAGAAGTATCTATATCCATCACACCACAACAAAAAGTGATTTCCAAACATTTGAAATGATGTGTTTTATTTATCCATTCCAATCACTAATCGTTGAAGGGCTGTTTTCCTTGAAAGGAAGATTTTTATTTTTATATAGCTCTGTGAATTCAAAGCATTGGTTATGACCATGTTAACGTTTGCCAAGTTGTTACCCTGCCTGTGTATGGCTGGTCTTCTTTTATGCCCTTCTCACCCCCTACCTACTGCAGCGATGTTGCAGAGTTTGCGATGTACTGTATTATAACAATAACACAGGGTAGCTTTCTTGTTTCAATGCTCTTAGATGTGGCAGGCTGATGTAATTCCTAGTTATGCTATGTATAAGGTGAACGGACATGTGTGCTTACATAGGGCTGGCTCCTTCAAGATGAGGTTACAGTGAATAGGCGAGCCCCCAGGTCAGTGTTAATGTAAACAAGTAATCCTTCTCCAGTGCACCATGTTGGCAGTCAACATGTCTAGAATTGTGTTACCCACATGTTAGGGATTCAATGATTATAATTACTCAATTGTTATCGTTGCAAATCCAGTGGCAATATAGCACGATCCAAAAAATATATGTGCATAATATCCAGTTATAACTGTATCTTTCATAGGGAATGTCGTTTGCCATGCTCAGAATACCAAATACAGTGTACAACTATTTTTTGATAATGGTCAAAGCATGCTAATACTATTAGTGTACATAATGGTGGTAGGTTTGGTAGATTAATAAATTATATAGTTTTGATACTCCCAATTTAGTTTCTTGCATTTGTAACACAATGCATGGATTGTGCTTTGCTCTTGGTGCCAGGTTTAGTATGCTTAGCTTGTAGAACTTAGTGGCTTATCTACTGTAGTTAGTCAGACACAAAACCTCATCCACATTTGGGCTGTTAATTCCTTCAGACAGGGAACTCGCACTGATCAGCTTCCATTTGCTAAATCACGTAATGCTCTCAAATGGATTCATAATAGACCTGCTAAACACACGTGTGAGGTCTTTAATCTGATGCCTCTTCTTGTGATGCCACTTCCTGTGAGGTCATGTATTATGATGGTACTTCTTGTGATGTCACATCCAGCGTCACACACAGTGATGTTTCATGTCGTGATGTCACTTGCATACTTCCTAGATTGGTTAGTCCCTCCATTTTTTTTTAGGACTTGAGCCCTGTTGTGCATGGTAAAAACAAGAGGCATATTTACAAGCACCTTCTGACGCTGGTGCATCATTTTTTTTGACGCACCAGTGGCGCAGTGTGGTGCTCCATATTTACTAGGCCACGTAAAGGTACCATGCATGGCTTTTCGTGTCCTTGTAAATACGGCCCCTTTTCACGCTGCACTTTGCGTGAAATGGGGGTTCCATGGGTGTTGCTGTGGGTGTTTTCCTGCAAAACTCATGGATTCTGCCGCATTCCCAGATTTACAACGTTTCGTAAACCTGGGAATGCGTCAGAATCCTACGTCTCCCCAGGAGAGGCAAAAGGATGCGCAACGAGGAGAAATGCTTTTTATTTTCTCCTTGTACTCCTTCCTTTCTATCGTGCATGCATTCTGCAGCGCACATAGAAAGAGTGAAAACACCTTCCGTGATTGTTTTTGTGCAGGAAGGTGTCCATTCCTGCATAAAACAATCATCCCCGCAACACAGGCACCCTTGCACCATGGTTGCTTGCGTTGGTGTATGGTATCCAATTGTGCTCCAGCGCAGGGGAGAGCTCAGGGACACGTCCTATTGTTGTAAATTTGACGCATTCCTTTGCTTTAAAAGTAACGCAGCGCGGCACAGCTAAATAGCTTGTGGCACAGCGCTGCATTACTTTCTTGTAAATAAGGCCCTACATTCTCAACCCTTCCTCCCCCGGGGATTGTGAGGTATGCATTTGACCTGGCTGGTGCGCGACAACCTGTTGGAGAGGTGTGGGGGTCAATGGGAGGGGGGGGTGGTGGTAATTTTTTACAGAATGTTTGTTTTAATGTGGCCCACACAATTCCAAAGTGAGGGTCCTTGACGATGATCGGATCTTCCCAATGAAAACTGTAACCCATCATGAATTGAATAGTGTGATGGTACCCTGACATCATCCCTGAGGGGCGTGGTTGGAGCTCACATACATGCACCTCCCCATGGTACATATGATTGCTCACTGAGGGATGGACTGGTCCCCAGCTCACACTAACACTCATTGACTACCCGCCAATGTCACACACACCTCTTACTCCTAGAACTGGCTGTATGGGTTTTCATTCTAACTGAGTGGATATGGATTCAGAACTTACTCTCTCATATCCATGGTATGCACGATCCACAACATGGAACCTTTGGAGGAACATAGGGGCAACTGCATCATTCTCAGCCAGCAAAGAGGGGGATTATGTTGACAGTGGAAAGGGGGAGAATTGGGCAAATAAAACGGTGTGGCTTTGATCCGACTACAAGGCAAAGAAACTGTAACTGTCAGACTGGAATAGGACTGACTCTGACCCAGTACAATTGGCCTTTGGTGCACCAGTCTGCCAGGAACTCCCAATTTCTTTCTAGGCCAGTCCTCTTCGAGGTTATGGAGCGCTGAGAGAAAGATGAACTTGAGCCTCAATGTCATAGCGTATCAATATATCCTTCTACCAGTTAACATATTAGTGCTGGTGCAGATGTCCTGAGGTATCCAGCTTTCAGATACTACTCGCCCAGTGGGTGGCCCCACCTGATAAATGGAACTGAAATGCATTAATTTGTGTCATATTATCACCCTTTGTATGGTGCACTTCTACTGTTTCAGTGGACACGTGGAACTTTCACAATCTGGGCATCATTTACTTATCTGGATTTATCATTGGCCTAGAGTCGATGTGACCTGGGGTTGTGGTGTTTGTCTGGTGCATTTTTAATATTGGTTCTAATTGGTTAATGGCAAGTACAGAATGTGTGAGATTCTGTCTGTGTGAGGAAACTAAGCTGTTTTTTCCCCGTCCTCTGGGGTTAATGGTTGTCTGATGTCAGACTTGTGATGACTGTTCGGTTGTGAGGCATTGCTAACCAGCTACATGGGTTTGTATATACCACACACATGCTGGCCTGGTAGGGTTGCACTGGTGTTTTCTGCATGGTTCTGGGCTGTGGGTTGATATGAGGCTATAGACGAGCTGTTGGGGAGGAAATGCTTTACAAGCTCAAATACTTTGATGCTGTATTGTGTACATAGGATGTCGGGACGTCTGTCTATCATGTTCTGTTGATGTAGGGCTGGTTTTAAGTTCATGTAGATGGGACTGAATTAGACGCATTGTTGAATAGTAATTGCTTCTGTGAGTTTACTGTTGAATGTATAGGACATCTATTGTATTCTAGGTGATTGTTTTCTCTTGGAACATCATGATGGCAGACTATCAGTTATATTTTTTTTCAGGTTTTATGTATGCAAAATATGTTGTCTGATATATCCTGTTCTATTTTGGCTCTCCGCCAAAAGAAATGAAAACAATCCTATTGCATATACACAGATCACAAACAAAATCATTTAGATAAGATAAAACATTGAATAAATAAGGTAGTATGTTACTAGCCCTTTCACATGAGGAAAGCGCAATGAGGTGACACCTAGGGCTTTGTTTCCCATGATAGTCCCAGCCGCTAGCAGTACTTGGCCTCTGCATTGCTGTCATCGAGAGGCTGGCTGGAGTGTTAGAATCTGGGAGTGCTCTCCTGACTGTGATGGAGCTGCTGCTGGTCCCTGGTGGAACTTTATATGATGAGGGAGAGGAGGTCCTGGACACTTCAAAGGTGGAGTTAATGAGTCGGTAGAATGGGACTACTGGGGAAACTTTGAGTGGGACGCGCATGCTCAAATTGCAAGAGGGAGATGGGAGCCCTAGCAAGATTTACAGAATCTTTTAAAACTGACTGTGTCTAACACTGCAATTTTTTTTATCTCACAATAAAATCTTAACTAGAGATGGTATCCTCGTCCCCTTATTATTTTACAGTGGAAAGGTGGCAAAACTAGCTCTGCACATGGTCATAAGGCCTGGCTACCCTCTATGGGATTCCTGTCCCAGTGCTTCTTTCACTGGTGTACAGAGCACACTGCTCTTTGAGGCAGGAATTGCCTCCACAGGATAAGATAAGCTGCACTGCTATACAAATTGGAGAGTTCCCCGTTTTCCATTTTGGAGCACTACTGTTGAAATGTTACTGACACCCACTATGTACACAACACATGAGTTTAAGGAACTGGGGGCCCACAGCACAGTAGCACTCTTCACTCACACACGTCTGCTGACCACCTCCAGCCCAGCGTGCTCAGGCTGCTCCCCAGCTGAGATCTTCAAGAGCCAATTACAATGGAGAGTACAGTTTGCAGAATTCATCATCAAGGGGGGGTGACCCAACCCTTGTCTTTGCGGGCACTATTTAGGTCCTCTTGGCCTGCCCTGAGCAAGGCAAGCAGAGTGACGGGGTATCTGGAGAGTGGGACAAGTTTTCTGTACATCCCAGCATGCAATGTGTGGGGGGAATATGTTTTTTTAGGCCTGACTCTCTTTCTAGCTGGTCCTCCCAGGTGTCTTTCTAAGCACTTTGGGAAGCGTTGGGTTCCCTTCTGACGGGATGCCACACACGGGTAATAGGTGTGAATACAGGTACGAAGCTTTGTACTTCAATTGGATCATAGCCAACTATGGGGCATATTCTCAAGGACTCATCGCCGAGTTAGCGGCACTTTATCGCAGCCAAAGTGGCGATAGAGTTATCGCCCCATTCACAAGCTGGTGCTAACAGCCGATACCGCCAGTTATCCTGCGATAGCAGCACGCAAAAGGCTGTCGCCCGCGGATGACACCGGCAACCAACGCTAATGAGATGCAGAGAAGGCGTTCCCGTGGCAAAAGCCGGCAGAAAACACCACTTCGCAACATTCCCAACGACCAGCCAGATCGGCGATAAGAGACCTCACAAAACATGCGATAAGGCGCATTAGCAGCAGGGAATTAACACCTGCTCTTCCCTGGTACTAAGTCGGAGGATAACCTGCATCAGAAATGGGAGCCCAGCCCACAGCCACACCAGAAGAACAACAGATGCCATGGAGCCACTGATCGCGCAGCCGGACACCCAAGAGGGCCACAACACCCCCCCCAGCCCTCCCCCGGGCCCCTACCCCAGCACAAAGATATTTCACATCAACTGCACGAAATCATGAACAAAACAACTCGCCTGATGTCAGCACAAGTACAACAATCAACATTCATGTGTGCCAGAAAAGGAAAAACAGTCATTCATCTTTGAATTTCCAAACAAATTATTTTATTCAAATGTAACTCAAAACAACTATTCGGAAGAGTCATGTGCGGGTTGTCTCTGGACAATCTGTAAGACACAGCCTGCAAGACAAAATACAAAGATATGAAGGTGTGTCATGCGCTCACCAAAGGACAGAGAGAGAGAGAAAGAGAGAGAGAGAGAGAAAGAAAAGGAGAGAGAGAGAGAGAGTGAAAGAGGGGGAGAGAGAGAAAGGGGAGAGAGAGGGAGAAGGAGAGAGAAACAGAGGAAGAGAGAGAGACAGTGAAAGGAAGAGAGGGAGAAGGAGAGAGAGAGAGTAACAGAGGAAGAGAGAGAGAGAGACAGTCAAAGGAAGAGAGGGAGAAGGAGAGAGTGAGTAACAGAGGAAGAGAGAGGGAGACAGTCAAAGGAAGAGAGGGAGAAGAGAGAGAGAGTAACAGAGGAAGAGAGAGAGACAGTCAAAGGGAAGAGGGAGAGGGAGAGAGAGTGCTTCGAGCACTGCGGACCCAGGCCTCACTGCTCACCTGATGCCACCTCCGGTGTGTCTCCAACCACGTGCCTGGTATACACTGCAGTCCACTCAGGTCCCTTATCTGAAACAGAGTCCATATTTATGAATGGCAGAGTACAAAT